>BSDF01000007.1:22386389-23111389 GCA_027925045.1 Hypotaenidia okinawae | reverse complement strand
CAGTCCTTTCAGACCATGAACATCTTTAAACATTATTAAGCCTTTTCTGAACCACTTAGTCAGAAAACTATGCACAGAATGTGTTTTTAAGAGCCTTTAAAATGAAAAACAACTTCCTCATCTCAAATGTACTGTAAAAACTTAAAAGGAGGAATATTCTTCAACATGTAAAAAATACTGGGACTACTCTGGTAAATGAATTACTAACTCAACACCTTAATGCAAAAGCACTGCTCCCTGAGGAGCTCCTGCAAGCTCAGAGACAGATCTGATGCACATCTTCCTTCCCAAAAGCCAGAGGGCTGCACTTGCATTGGTGTATATGAAGACAGATATTGCCCTGAGCCTGGAGTAATAAAATCCATTTACTTCCAAAACTACTTGGATGTCATATGAGGAGCAAGGACTCTTACTGCCAGAGACCACAGACCACCAGTGTACTGACCAGTCCCACACAGACCACAGGAATGCAGTTAACTCCACTTGTGTGCTAGTTTCAGCAGGGTCACCACAGCACAACGGTAGTCTAATCACAGCTTTAGTTTTGAGAGCCAACAAGAAAGTAAAAATCTTAATTGTGTATTTATCTACTGAGGTATGACAATAATCAAAATACTAATATTAAAACACGACATTTATGTTTTGTATACCTTTCGTGAAAAAGCTGTGTTGTGCCACTACTCACTGCATTATATCTAAACTCATTTCAAAGGGCTGCAAACTATATGCATACGTTTCTAGGCGAGGTCATATCTGAGAAATATAAATAAGCGGCATGAGCGATTCTTGCTTAGTTTCACCTATTCTAGCCTATGTTCTCATATGAATTTTATTCTTAAAATTTAAAGTCCTTGCTGTTAAAAACTGTGATTGGCTAATTTGAATGTGTTTGGCTCTGATGACCATTCTGTGTTGCGACACCTTTCATTTGATCAAAGGAATCAGATGCACTCAATATTTTCCTTGTCACATGAAGATGAGACCTGAGTTCTCTAAACAGATCAAACTTCAGCTAAACTAAACAGAACAAACTTTGTGCTCTCAAAGAATACATTTTCTTCAGTAATCAAGCAATCTTTCCCATTATCTCATTTTAAAAAGAGGAACATTAAAACCAGCTGCATCATTCAAGAAAGTGGTCTCACCAATATGCTATGAAACAGTAGTTACCCCCCTGTCTGCCTCATTCTGAAATATTCAAGGATTTGCACTCGCCTTTCTGTTACAACATGAGAATGGGACCTCGTATGCCTCCTACCACTTTCTCAGTGCTCTTTTTGTGTCACTGGCTTACAATACACAGTCCACCATATTCAGGAAAAGTATATAAAATGGTTGCAAATATGCAATTTACCTGTATTCAGAAAATGCTTTAAAAGGTCTCATATACCCACTATTTATAGGGCTTTGACCCTTCAGTATTTCCCCCCACTTTCCCAGATATTGTAATTGTCATAGCTTTTATTTCATATTTGATTTTATGGTTTTGATGAAAAAAAAGTTAAGTGGATTTAAATGAAATCTTGCAAAATTCTAAAAAAAAGAATTCTCCATTATAGTTAAAAAGGTGACGTTCTGGTTGTCAGCTAACAGTATAGAGGGTGGTTTTCAATCAGAATACCGTGGGGTATTAAGTCAAGTGATTCTGAATGCTTGAGAAGTACAACTGTGCAGTTGCATGGAAAACTACATTTCTAATCAAAACAAATAATGTAATCAGGTTTATTTGACAGGCTCTACTTTCTTAGCACTTGTTGACTGGTATTGATTGTAAATGTTTTTCTCCTTCATTCCCTCAGAAGAATCCTATGTTTTAACTCTTCTTTTACTTGGACTGATCTTCGGTTAACCAGCCGACTCTTAGACATATTACCCCATCGATCACAAAGTGCATCAGCAGCTGGTTTGTCGTGGGACTATGCGAATACCCATGTCCTTTCTGCTGAAGCCATTAGACTCACTAACATTTGGAATTTACTCACGTTTGAGGCACAACAATATTTCCTGCCCTCATGGGTCAAGAATAGTCAGTTTACAAAGTACTTGGGGATAAATAGCGAAAGGTATTTTATACCTGGAAATATCACTGTAGAGAGGAGTCATGTAAAAAAAGCCCCAAAATCTAAATCATTATTGTTACCTACAGCCTGGTCAGTGTCATAATGAGGGAAATGGAGAGAATAAAACAAAAACCTTTAAGAGCCAGCTTTTCTTTAAGAAGTATTCTCTATTGCCTTTAATTAAATTGCTGAGTTAGAGAAGTTATTTATTTTTCACAAAGCATCAGCTCACCAGGCAGGTCTTCTCCTAGCCTCAATTTTAATTACTTGATTACTTTCATGAGAGAAGAACCCATATGAAATTTTATTTCATATAGGAAAGAAAGAAAAAAATCTTCTGTTTCAGGCTTGACAGTTTATATTTGTAGTTTGAAGGAGAGAAGCCAAGGTCAAATAGGTGGCTCTGCATCCACTGTATTAAAAAAATGCCCCTGGACCTATAGATAGCACTTTCTTAATAATTATAGCAACCCAGGGATAGCTAGTCTTGGAACACATAACATACAAGCCTCAAACTAGAGCCCTCTCAAGTGAGCAAACTAAGCTCCTTTCTTTTCTCAGCTTCTTGAGATATCTTCATGTTCTCCAGGTACACAGAGCCATCCATACAGTCTTTCTTCACTCAGGTCATGATTAGAAACGATATGTATTTTTAAATAAACCTTATGTACATTACTATTCTGAGCTATGAGTACCAATCATGGCAAAAATAAAGCTTAAAAATAATTGAGATTTAAGCTAGGAAAAAATATAAATAATGCTAAAATATAAATATATATATATAAATATATATATATTTATATATAAATATAAATATATAAAGCAGAACAGCTTAGCATATACTTGAAATAGTATATGCAGTCTGTGCCCCCGAATAAATCTTTTTGGCCTAAACAAATATCTAGGTATCTTATATGCTGCACATAACAGCTAATAGCTAAAGTGTTCTAGTTGTACTCAGACCCATATATGTGTGTCTCTGTGTGTATGGAAAATATGTGAAGTAGCCTTTTGGAAATGAAAGTTACTCAGAAATAGTTATTATGAAATCAGGATTAATATAGATATATACACATATATTTGTTTCATTCTGTCCACGTACAGTACTTCCATCAGAGTGGCTTGGGAAGTGAGGAATCCTGTATCCATTTGAAATTTCCATGACACTTTCTTAATAGTATTTTTTTCCTAAAAATTTAAACCACTGTGTAATCTTTACCTTCCGATTTGACACTAATGGATTTAATAAGTAACTGTTTATGCTGTAACAAACATATCTCCATACAGGTTAGGTTGCTCTTTGTGACAGAAGTGGTAGACTGATGACATACCAGAGTCCTTACACAGGATTTGATTCAGTCACTTCAGGCTCACATGGCATGAAGAAAGCTCTTCTGGGACTGAATCCCTTTATCATGGTTTTGAAATGAACCCAAGTCAGCAACGAATTAAATCTGGTCTGACACAATGCTTTCTTTCATCCAAGAAGGTGTCCTGAGATGGTTCAAACCTGGTCTGATGGTAAGATCAAATACTACTTTTTTGGCATACATAGAAGCAGTACCATAATTCAGTGGCTTAAGCGTCATTAACATGTGCTTAAAATATCATTAGTACATTTCAAGAGATGCCAGCTTCTTGGAACTGAATAAAACTACAGCTTCTGCCCTCCAGATCTTGGTACAAGTCCTCAGCCTTGAGTGCCTTATCAGGAAGGGCTCTTTGGAATGCGAATTTTAGTCCCTACTGAGGCCTGTCTCTAACTGCTGGTTTCCTCAACTTAAATGACTCTCACACTACTGTGACATTTCTCATACCTCTCAGTTCTCAAGAATTATGTTTGAGACAACACAACAAGAAAAGAAGGATTATAATTATAAAGCATGTACAACAGATCTCTGGCAAAAAATTAATAATCACACTGTATAGTTTCAGCTTTTGTTTTCAACTGTTCATTCACCCTTGTATGTTTCTAGGTGAAAAGACTGCTGGTCCCTAGGAATTGAGACCCATACACAACTGATACCTCACACCGCAGCTTTGATAGCTCTTACTATTGACCTTTGAACAAAATGTCAAACACTGCCTGACCCTGCTGTGTAGACTACAGGTTACCGTTTACTTTTAAGGAAGTCCAGACTTTATGTAGTTACCTCACAAATACGCAACATAAACTCCTTTACGACAAAAATTAACATCCTACATGAGCAAGATCTCAGCTTCTCTAAATCTCAGCCTTATGTTATCTTCAGAAGCCAACAGACCTGCTGATGTGATGTTAGTTTTTTTAATACTGCTTCTGAAGGTAGGATGCCACCCACTAAGACTACCACCAACCAGAAATCTAGGTTATTCTTGACAAGGTCTCATGAAAATAATGACCAAACCTAACCCAGCTTCCACTGTGAAGAAAATCATAACCTTGAGTTCAGTGTCTAATCCTGGAATGAAATGTCAGCATTCCCAGAAATATTGCGAAATTGTCATTACCCAAGGTAAATCTACTCAATCATTGTCTACGTGGGAATTCAGAAGCTGAAGCTTTGTGGCTTGCATGGTAAGGCTGTGGCTGTTAAAAATGAACTGTTACTAATTGATAGGGGCTTCAAAAAGAAGATATATGGTATTTGAGATCCTGTTTTGATC
The DNA here is from genome assembly GCA_027925045.1 of Hypotaenidia okinawae. Classification (NCBI taxonomy): domain Eukaryota; kingdom Metazoa; phylum Chordata; class Aves; order Gruiformes; family Rallidae; genus Hypotaenidia; species Hypotaenidia okinawae. The sequence continues at coordinate 23,106,683 of BSDF01000007.1, read as the reverse complement.
TTTCTACTTTCACACATGTGCCCTTCTGTATCCTGTGGATCTTCTATGTGGCTCGGTGGGTACATGCTCCACATGGTATTCTGCCTTTCTGATGTTAAAATGCAGCACATTGGCTCTTACACATGGTGTAGGAGCTTCTCTTTGATGGACATATAATCAAGCAGGAATTTGAAATATGGCCAAGACTTAGCTTTTATTTCTTGGCTATTGGACATAAGTGTGAATTTAGCCTGTAGAATTTATTCTTCTTTTATTGTATTAGATAAATTGAAATAAGTGGGAAAATCCTTCTTCTTAATTGTCTTTCTCCTGCAGTCAGTTCCACAAGGTGTGGTTTCAGCTATCAGTACTTAAACATATATGATATGATAGTACTGTCAATACAAGACATTATTAGGAACTGTATTATTGTCATGAAAGAAGTGATGTGTGTTTCTTTCCTTTTCTTTTAGTCTAACCAATCAATGCCATTACACCCACTGGTTCTCTCCTGCATGAGCACGCTTCCTTTAACTCCAGTGTGTCACTCATTTCAGGCTGCACATTAAAATACTTCTGCAATAAAATTTCTCAGAGAGTCCTCACTATCAAGGCAATTCCCATTATTATTTGGCTGTAGATGTGTTTGTGAGCAGTTCTTCTAAGTACCCTTTTAAGTATTTTATTTATATGTCATATAACATTGTTCCTATATTAACATTTCATTTACATACACTACTATATAAACAAATCTGTATTATTTTAAAAATATAAAAAAAGTTTTAATCAAGCATGTTTGTAAGTTTCCTTTTTATATACTGTTTTATTTTAATTGAAATAATCTTCTTTCTTTGGTACAGATTATCCTCCTCAATAATTAAAGCTTTTTAGAATTCAGCAATAAATATTGCTGAATGTAAATTCCAATAAGAATAGCATATTACTGAAGCATTAGTGCAGTTTTGTTTACTGTGAAGCAAACTACTATCTGTTATTCTGCAAGTTACAAAATGATTTTTCCATCTTAGAGGAAAGTTCAAGTCTGAAGAATTTGGTTTTCTTATAAAATGCAAAAGAAAGATAAAATATGTATTTATGAAAAAGTTTAATTGTTTTGTAATATTGAAATATCATTCTAAATACATGAAAGAGTAATTCAGCAAAGAGGATACAAATGGACAATTCCAAGAATAAATACTCTATTGAAACAAAATATTTCATTTAGATTCTCCCCAACTCCACCCCCCATGAACAGTCAATTCACTTGTCCCAGATCTACATGAGGTCACTGAAATGGCTTTGGCTCCTTTTGCAATTTCTTAGCACCCGAAAGAATTTAAGCAGAACTCGTGTTCTGGCTCTAAGCACACGAGGTCATAAGGTTCTTCTGAGGGAGAAATTTTACTGAGCTTCAGTAACACTACAGTTCATGTTATGCTGCCAGTGATCACCAAACAAGTAACATATCCAGTCTGTTACCCAAAACAAAAATATTCCTTGAGCAAATCTACAATAAATGTAACAAAAAGTATCTCGGCCTTAAATCACTTGTATAAAACGCCACAGCATCAGCTTTTCAAAAAGCTGACTGATTAAATACCAATACCTGCTTTGCCAGCATTGTGAATTTCCTACCACTATTGTCTCTGTAATGTGATCTTGCAGTAGTTGCGGATATTGCAGAAAACAAATCACAGAACTGCAGTGTATCAGAGACTCAACACCACAGAGCAAGCCCAGCATCCAACTATTGTCCTCTTATGCTCCAGAACTGCTGGAGGTTTATGTCAGGTTTGGTTTTGATGGCCTTTGTCTAACTTACACTATGATCTACAGTCCTTGCTCGGTTTAACCCTTCCTTAGGCTATGTAGTCTATGCATTCAAGACCTGTACCTGTTACACTGACCATGCTAGAATTATAGCCCATCCAGCACTCTTTCGGAAACAGACACTGGTTAATTTATCACTACTGTGAAGTCAGATTCCCTCTTACGAGTACCAATCAAGGACAATTCACCAGCTACTATTCCTTTGTCACATAATTAATTTCCTAACTTAAACAAAAAAAAAAATCACTGTAAGAATATCTCTTTTTAAATTCAAAATATGATACAATTTATTAGCCTTTTTACTAAATAATAGAAATAGCACTGAAATATAATTATTTGGATTAACAAAGCTCTATATTATACTTTCAAAAATCTTCCGCTTTTTTAGTTTCGCTTACAGAAGAATACATCTTAGCATGAAAAGGTAACTTACCATATGAAATCAAGCCTGATCTCCAGATAAATAAGAATTAAACAAAGCAAGATAAAGTGAAAATACTACAGATGGCTGAGGCAGTTTGCTGATAACTACAATTAAAAGCAATAGTCATTTTGGCTGATAAGTGTAAAATGTATGCAGTACTTCCAGAGATAAATAATGGTTTATCCTTGTTTTCTAGAAGGATGGCACAGAACACTAACTAGAGACAATACCACATGCTTTTAACTTTCATTTTATATGGAAAAGGTTTAATCTGCACTCTGCTTATATAGGAGTGGAGCTGGGCTGTAAAAGAGAAACAAAAGTGCAAATACTGAATAGAAACCCTTATTCCTAAACAAACTGAAGGGGTATTGAACTGCTTAGGTTTTCTTCGTTCCTTGGCTTCTTTCTTTGTGAATAACTGACCAAATTCATGAGTAGCACCTGTGAGCTACTAAGAAGTCATCAAATAGTGCATTACTCAAAGGAGGTCCTCAGAAGAGGCCTTCTTGTGAAGGTGCTGAAGTATCATTAATCTACAATAGTCAATACTGAAGCACCACCTGTAGAAGAATCCATGTTTCACAATTCTTCTCATTCTTATGTACTAAAGTCTTTTTCTTAACCCACTGTTTAAGCCATAAATGCATGTGAAATTTTATATTTCATTCAAAAAACTCTTGCAAACACTAAAAAGCAAGCAAGAGAATACTAGGATACACAAATTAAGAAGAAACAGACTGGATATCTATTGGGTGTTGAACATTTTTCCTTGGTCACCAAGCAAGGTGAAGGCCCCCCCAAAGTGGGGCAGGCATGTCACGAAGGCAGGAGAGCTCACATTTGGTGGTGGAGCTGTTCCTATCCTTGTGCACTCTTCAAGACACCAGCATTGTTTTTTGCTCCTCAGTGCTATTTTTTTTCAGAGCTGACACCATACAGCCTTCTTGTACTTCCTGAAAGAGCATTCCTCAAAACACTCCTAAGCAGACTGTCATATAGTAAAATAGTTTTGTCAGTTATGAAAGCAACCGTAATTTGTGATTCTATATAGTCATCGATAAATTAGCCCTAAGACAGTAGAGGGATGAGAATGTATCTGAATTGTGAATGTCTCCTTAAGGCTTCTGCCCTAAAATAACATTCTTACTTCTTTTGTATCTACAGCAAAGGCCACTTTTGTGTGGGTGAATAAGGTCCGTTGCTGAAAACAATCATTTCAGGAGCTTGTTTTTATCTTACTGATGGCTAGGGTTACACTGCAGATTGAACTGTAAAATATTCCTTCACTGCTCCTTTGTTTCAGTGAGATAGAAAGTTTAATCCATATCAAAGACATTCCACATGAAGAATATTCATGGACAATGTTAGAAACACAAAGAAATCTGCATATATTTCTAGTTTTCAAGAGCAACAATAGATCACCATGTAGTCATGTCTAATAAATTCTTAGCCCAGCAGTCTGTCTGAAGAAACAAACATTTACCAGAAATATTTGCCAGGCTCCCTATATTTTGAATTCTAAAAGCATTTGCAACAGCATGAAGGATTTTTGCAACTTCTTTAACTTACAAGTTAGTGGAAATCATCATTTTTACATTTTAAAAAGCTGCTGTAGAATCCCTATTATAAAAATAGAAGAACAACAACAGTTTTTATGTTGTGCCCCATCCAGCTGACACTGTCCTTTTGGAAAGCCAATGACTTGTTAGTACCCCTAGCAGGAGTGTGAACAGATGCGTCCCTGACAGGCGATGGATGGTCAGGGTCCATCTGGCCAGTGCAGCTTGGACAGAAATGATGTATACAGCTTCATCAGCGAATGACTGTCATCAATCCTGTGCCATGGATAGCGTAAATGACAGCTACACTGCAGCTGAGGCCCAGGTGTGAGAATGAAGAAGGGGCTGATTTAAGAATGCCGGATAATCAGGAATGTATAGTCTCCTGGACTTTAATTTGTATCTTTAACCTCCTATAAATATCCCTGTATACTGTAGGAGGTATGTGTTTTTAAGGAGTCTGATTGTGAAATTAGCTTCAGGATGACAGACATTCTTTGCTCTCCTTTAGCTGCTGATTACCCCAGTTCCCAGTATACATTAACAAATGCATGCTGAGCTTTGGCCACTGTACTGTGGGCTCCACAATTTAATTATTACCTCATTGATTTTTCATGTATTTCAATTTTCTTTTCTTCAAGTCACAGTGACTGTCCTATTGGGGGCAATGTTTGTTTTCTCTTTCCAAGATTTCATGTGGAATTTATTTTGAATTCGGGGATTATTTTTTTAACCCATCAGGAACTCATATTTGCTTAGCCTGCCAGTTAATAGACAGGTAGATGCACAGTCCCCTAGAATGAATCTGAACATTATGGTCGAAGCTAGATAGAAACAGAAAACAATGCTGTGGTGACCACTGCTAATCCCTAACTAAAGGTACCTCTGTTTTTTTAAGTGGTCCCTTTTTAGCATGCATCAAAGAGCATGCATAATTTGCATTTATTAACATTTTATTATTTCAGAGGACTGGTGATAGGAAAATGGACACAATTATTGTATTTTCACAGGGTATTTGTTTACTTAGAACTATTTTACAATAAATCATTTTTCTTTATCAGTGGAACATATGGACTAATGTAGGGATTTAAAAGCCCAGGAAGTTACGAATGTTTTATTTAAGGACACGAGCCATCCTTCCATAGTACACAGAAATATGTCCATTACCATAAACAGGCATAACCTGTAATCATACTCTCTTAATTGCCATATAAGCAAGGCTTATATGCACACACCATGCCATATAAAATATACTGCATGCATGATTTGTCTATGGGGACACACACACACAGATCCCACATTTCAATATATATAGTCTATTCCTATTCTTGCAGGCACAAGAAATGTGTATTTCTTTCAGACTTAAACTTGAAACCGCCCCACCCCCAAATCATTATAGTATTAGTCAGAGAAGCTTTAGGAAGGCACAATGTAAATTCTGGTGGCATTATCATAAGGGGGGTGGTATGGGACAATACTCCAAACATCCCCATTTGAGACACAGAACTCAGTTAATATGCAACATACACAGCAGAGAGGCCTTAACATGAACTTTGCAGAGGAGGGTACAATGGGCCACATTAATTGCAGGTTACCAGAAGTGTGATCAATTTTCATCTCTGAGTGCTGACTTATGCTGCTTCTCCAAGATCCTAGAACAGAAGTGGAGCATAAGGGCAGTGGAGGAAAGTGGAGGTGCCGTGAAAAGGGGGTGTCCTGGTCCGGCTTCTCTTCCACCCAGAGAGAATGAATTGGCTTGGAAAGAAACCCCATTTTTAAGTGTTTTTATATATGTATATATAAAACATAAAATGTTTGAGTACATGTATATATGTGTGTGCATGTATATTTGCATGAATAGTAATATTCTGAAAATGAGCTCACTGAAAATCAAAAAGGGACTATTTTGGAGAAAGAAATTAAGTCCTTGAAAACAATTCTTTTTGGACAACTTGGAACGTTTTAGCCTCCAGGCAGAAAATTTAATTGATAAAAATTCATCTAAGTAAGGAGATGAAGACTTGTCATCTGGAATTCCCTTAAGAAAACCTATTTACTCCACTAAACCTACAGTTTTGTAGAAAGGAAATGTTTCTCCAGAATACTAATGCAACAAAACCCCCCTGCTAAGTCTACACAAAAACCACATTACAGGTTTCTATGAAAGCGAGATTAGTTGTACCTACACTGGCTATTGGCTTTAAGTGATTTAAGGAGAGATTTTTAAAAAGCACATCTGGAATTTAGTGTTGGTGGACTCCAAAAGTCTTTGCAATTTGTGCTCTGAAATTCTTGGGCACTTGAAAAAAAACCATCCCCTTTAATATTTTATAAGGCTGTGGTTTAACCTTTAGAATATGAATAGAGCCCCTACCTGTGGAGGCTTACTTGTTATCCAGTAGTGCAGGTCAGTACCAATCAGATCAATACACCCCCAGGAGAAATGGAAGAAGGCCATTGAGCACTGAGCATTTACTCCAATGAATCACAATTACAGGAACACCTGTGCTAACAAACTATGTCCTGATCCGCCGGGGTAATGTGCACAGTGCGCAGTAGACCTCAGTATTTCTCATTAATTATCACTGGTGGGTTGGCCTGCAGTCGCATATTGTGTTACAGTGCAAAAAACTCAGAAGGTCACTGGTTCATGACCTTTTAGGATGACTAAGCAAGCTTTCCTAGGGCTTTTCACTGATTCTCCTGGATATGCGTTTTAACATTATCTTTAAGGTACTGTTGGAGTCTTCTAATTCATACATCTCCATTTCAAATGGCAATGCACCAGTTTGAGGAAATACAGTTTCAGAAAAGTTAGATGCAAAAGCATGCTTACATTGCAAGCGATGCATATTTCTTAATGAACTCTGTTAATAAGCTGTAGCTATATATCACAAAATAGAGAAAAAGAGAAAATGGAATGGCCTGTGGTAATGGAAGGAGTGAAAATTATATCTTGAAAATACCTCCCTTGCATCTTGTTACAATAGTATCTGTTACCGTAAGTATGGAACAGTTTTATTGTTTCCATGCCATTATAGTACATAATCTAGGTAAAGTTTAAGGAAAGGCAGCAGTATAATGAGGAACTTCCACTGTGAGAGAGGTTGGACTGTCAGGAAATAGGAGTTAGGATCATCACTGCCTTTAAAACCTCTCTCTAAAGGCAAGAATATATTAATAAATCTCAAGTTTCTTCGCTGCTCTACTATCATAATATTGTTGTGCAACATCTGCGATAAGTTTTGCCATATATGTCAGGAAACTAATAAATGCATCACTTAGCAGTGGACCCTTCTGATCACCTAGAAGCCAGAATGCTTCCAAACTAACTCTCAAATTTAGAAAATAATGTTGGTGGTAAGCCGTGTCTCATATATTTTACATGTATTTCCCAGTGACAAAGCATCAGAGTAAAAGGCCATGCTACACAACTGTGAGGAAAGTGTCTGTCCAGCAAGCTTAGTTCTTCTGGCTTCTGAAGTCATTATGCTTTTAACATCATGCTGAGAAACGGCTATTTAGAGATTAGGACAGATGAAGATCTGGATATGCTTGCTTTTTCTGTCCCAAAATCTTGTCTAGGCAAAATCTGAGACTTTGATCAAATGTTTAGGATTTCTGTCTGAATGCCCTTCAGCCTTGTTTTAAGAGCAGCTGCTTTAGCTCTATGTAGGCTGTGGTACATCTGAAAATCCCAGGTATGTCTGCTGTGCATTCATAAGCCATTTTGGTGAGCTGACACGTTGAAGACACACCCCAGCACCTAAGTTGTACTATGCTGATGGCATGGAAAACTAAAATATCCAACATGTTTGGTCATCTGTGAAGTATCATCATGCTAGAGGAGATTTCAGCCTTCCCACCCAAGCACTAGTCAGCACATTTAGGTATATATTAAAGAACATATGATTACCACAAAATTCCCATATCTTAAAGTTAGAAGAAATGTATGGAGGGGTGCAAGGAAAATGATATGAAGGAAGAAAAAGAGTGAAACAGCTGGAGAAACTCTTCACCTTCTGTAAAGTGCGTACATGACAAACTGCTTTGGGGGAAGAGAACCAGATGAGCACTAAACCATTTAATTTATCACTCTGCAGAGCAGAATTAGGATAACATCATTCTCACTTACTACACATTAGTACTTCTCTCAATTCAAATTTGACTTTGATCACAACTAGGAAGCTATTCAGTGGAGTTACCGTTTCCATGTTAAGACTATTTGCCTCATGAAATTAGCAGGTATTTATTCTGTCTAAAAAAAAAAAAAAAAAGAAAAAAACAAACACAGAGATTCATCTAATTCTCAACCTCCCCCTGCTTCTCTGACTCCCCCTACAGCTACTTTTCTCCCAGTGTTGTGTGCTTGCCAGGTAGGCAGAACCCATTGCTACCACCCTCAAATCTCCCTGAACCAGACCACATTTTACAGATTTTCTGTTCAAATCTCATCTGATCTTCCAAGGCAAAGTACCACAGTGTACTGAAGAAACAAATTATAAAGAGAAGAAGTCCACAAATACAGTGTACACTTGTTATCATTGATAATGTTTTTTCAGTCATCACACTATCCTGTGAACCAGCACAGAACAAAATTAAAAAGGACAGAGAAAAATGTGATCAGTTTACAGCACTGTAGAAGAATTGAGGAGGAAGTGCCTAATATGAGATATTAGTAAATTTTAACTAGTTTTCCTTTGGCAATACTTGTGTAGTCAAGATTTTATATATCTCCAGTGTGCTTTAAAACTCCTTTGATGCATTTTTGCTATTTCAGTTTTGGGACTTGCTTGATTGGAAACCACTAAGCATGCTTAACCGTGCCACATATTTTTCCCTCTGATTAAAATGCAGGCTGGCACACGCAGAGACTGATGGCCTCTGAGTTTATAGATTGACCAGGGCACCTGCCGTGCAAGCATCTTTGTGCTGCCCCATCACTGAATTTCATTCTGACCTTGAAGCATCACACTTGATAAAGCTGAAAGTTAGTTTCTATTTCTATTTCCAGCCCTGTTTTTTAGTATCCCTTAGCAGACTGTCAATTGTACTGACACAATGGTGCCTGCTTCTTGTAGCTCTCAAAAGATAGTAAAGTTGATGTTTTCATCTGCAGAGTCTTGCAGCTCTTCTATATGGTTCTGATTTTAAATATTTTTAAATGAATCTTAATAAAAAGAACAGGAATACATCTGCAGGTGACATCTTGAAACTCCAACAGTGGTGCTGGAGTTTTAAGACTGGCCCTGGACATGTCTGTACCTACCAAAGTTATTTTAGTTAAAGGTCTGTTTAACCTAGTTCATAAGCAACAGTTGGAAGTGAAGTTTCCTCAGGAAATGAGCACTTTCTGAAACATCCCTTACAGCACAACTGTCAATACAGGTCACAATTAATATCAGGTTTACTCAACACAAAGCTCCAAGTTTTGCTTCAATGTACAGCTAAACAAATACAGGAATCAAAAAATAATATATTTGTGTTTGCAACATTTCAAACACTTGCTCTTTTCTCTATATAATCAAGAAAAATTCAAGTAGTCTGGAAACTAATGTATTTGTATCTCTGTGCAGAAGACAATTGCATTTTACAAGGCAGGGGATTAGACAGAAGTGCATTTCTAGTAAAAGATCACTCTGAAACTTGTATAACTCGGACATAAACATGCACCTAGAGATCTGACTCAGATAATAATGAAGACTTTACTTGCTAAAGCACATATGAAAACCTTTCCAGAGCACAAATAAAATAAACTTAGTGTAACTTGTAGAATTAGAGCCCCAAAATGCTCTTTTTGGCCTCTGAAATGCATGCAAAACCAACAAGTACTTCACCGAGTAACGTTCATGATGTTGCATCAATGCGACAACAGTTTCCTAGGATGGCTCATACATAAAGTACAGCAATAGCTACAGCTACAAAACACACCAAACATCTGAAGACAAGTCATCAAAAGCAAGGAAATTCTGATTTCTAGTTGAGGCCTGTGACATTTACAGGCTATACAAGAATACATGGGATGTTATACAGCATTGCGCATCATTATTGTGGAAGTCATTGTTTCCCTCATTAGTGCTCTAGATCTGTACATTACTTCCATTGCAGGTCGCGACCTTCATGCTGACAGTCCATCCTTAACTCACCCTTTTGTGCCTAGGTATTGTAGCAAATTTGCTACAGTACGTGACATCTCACACTTGAATTTTCTGCAATATTTGAAGACATGTAACCCATTCAAATGCACTACTTATCAACTCAGAGGTTTTCAGGAAACCATTAAGAAGATATGGGACACATATCTAAAGTAAAATTAGATATAATTTCATTTGTAAGTGTTGTATTTTATTATAATATTTAAGATGTAGTTCTCTGTAGAGCTTTTAATTTTATGTGATAGAATGATGTGTAAATCATGCAGCACAGTTAAAATAGTCCTAAAATGCTTTTAAAGTTCAATAATCTTTTCCAAAGACATTTACTCACTAAGAACATGCAAAAATGGCAAACATTTCCACGCTCATTGTCCTCATTTCTTTAGTATTAATTAGAAGCGTTACTTAATATGCTGCAAACATGTTAGCCTTTCATTTTTAATGCAATTGAAGATAAATGACTAAAACTTAGCAGTGATTCTGGACTCCTGAAAAACTGTGATTGACACAGTATCATCCTGTAATGGAGCAGTTAATATGCAGACATTGACATGGTTAGAGCCATTATGATAGATCATATCAATTCATAATTTGGCTTCATAAATATGCAGAATTATTGACACAGTATCTTACAATGGCACTTCCTTTTCCACAATGCCAATGTACAGAGATGGTCTTTGCAAAGAAGACTTTGCAGTATAACCCAAAAGGAGAAAAGGTAATGTTTATGTGGTAGTAAGTCAATAAGTTTTAGTATAGGAAAACCACAGTTAAAACTGGGGAAAGAAATCAGGTAAGGATTAGATGCCTGGAAGTCTATCCAATATTCAGTTAGGTTCACTGACCACATTCCTTGTTTTCCTGTTCAGGAAGAAATTGCTCAGAACTTGTCAAACTATGAGAAACAGTTTGATTAAAACAGGAAAAAAATTCAATATTCTTTCCAGTTTTATGGTGCGATGCAGATGCTAACTAACTGACTGCAGCATTCTGCAGCATTTTCCTTTATTTTTTTCCACTCTCTACTTGCTAAAAAACTGTCTGGATGGCCAGACCTAAAGAGTTAGGTATATGGAGCTAAATTAAGTTGGTGGCCAGTGACAAGTGGCATTCCCCAGGGCTCAATACTGGGAGCAGTTCTGTTTAATATCTTTATCAACAATCTGGATGAAAGAGGGTTTGCACCCTCAGTATGTTTGCAGATGACACCAAGTTGAGCGTGAGCGTTGATCTGCTTGAGGGTAGGAAGGCTCTACAGAGAGATCTGGACAGGCTGGATTAATGGGCTGAGGCCAACTGTCTGAGGTTGAACAAGGCTGAATGCCGGGTCCTGCACTTAGGTCAGAACAACCCCATGCATCACTACAGGTTTTGGGAAAAGCAGCTGGAAAACTGCCCAGTGGTTTAAGGACCTGGGGGTGGTGGTTGACAGCTGGCTGATTACAAGCCAGCAGCATACCCAGGTGGCCAAGAAGGCCAAGAGCATCCTGCCTGTATCAGAAATAGTGAAGCTAGCAGGACTAGGGAAGACTTGGCACTGGTCGAGGCCACACCTTGAGTACTGTGTTCAGTTTTTGGCCCCTCACTACAAGACAGACATTGAGGTGGTAGAGCATGTCCAGAGGAAGTTAGTGAAGCGGTGAAAGGGTCTAGAGAACTTGTGGTTGTTTAGCCTGTAGGAAAGGAGGTTTAGGAAAGGCCTTCTCTCTCTACATTTTCCTGGAAGGATGTTGTAGCCAGGTGGAGGTGCACCCAAGTAGCAAGTGATAAGATGAGAGAAAACAGCCTCAAGTTGCACTGTGGGAGGTTTAGATTGGGTGTTAGGAATGATTTCTTTACTAAAAGGGTTGTCAGGCATTGGAACAGGCAGCCCAGGGAAGTAGTTGAGTTTCTGTCCCTGGAGGTATTTAAAAGATTTGTAGATGTGGTGCTTAGGGACATGGTTTAGTGGTAAACTTGGCAATGTTAGGTTTACGGTCAGACTCAATGATCATAGAATCACAGAATGATTTGGGTTGGAAGGGACCTCAGAGATCATCTAGTTCCAACCCTTTGCCATGGGCAGGGACACCCTTCACTAGATCAGGTTGTCCAAAACCTCATCCAGTCCTGCCCTAAAGACTTCCAGGGATCTTAACAGTCTTTTCTCATCTATATGATTCTATGGTTCTATGAGGTTTTGTTTGAAATGTGCAAAGAAATTTTTTAAATAACTTAGTGCCACTGATGTTAGAGCAGGGGTAAATGAGGGCAAAACCAGAGAACCATACAGGGGGAAATGAGGGCAAAACCAGAGAACCATGCAAAGTCAGCTTTGCCACAGCTTAAAAAGTGTCCTGTCTCTAATACTAATGTGTAAACTAGCAAGGATTTGATCCAAACCACGGAATTCTGATGGTTCAGAAATTTGCAGATGTGTATAAAAAGGATTTGGTTTTCTGTCCCCCAGTTCTCTTGGATGTTATTATAAATTCACAGAAACATTTCTTTCACTTCAGTTTTGTGCCTTACCTTTGGTTTCACTCTTCTTCCTCCTCTACTTACAAACAATTAATATCTGGAGGAGAGGATGCTTGGTGGATATAAATTAAAGACTTTGTTGATCTCAAATGACAGAAGACAGTGAGCTGATTCACCCCAACTGAGGGTATGCATATTTAAATTCTACATTTTTTCATCATGAACTTATTTTAAAATTGTGATGAAAGATATCCTTTAAAGTAATCTAAGTCACTGCTATGTATACAGGATTAACAGTCTGTACAGATACATATACATACCTTTATAAAAAAAACCCCACAAACAAACAAACCAAAAAAACCCTAAAACTTATTGTGTGGGCTGATAACTTTATATTGACTTCTGGTGCTAAGACAATTTTATAATGGAGTTATAAACTCCTCAAAAAAGGGGTTTGTAATGGAAACTAATATACCTTTATCTATAATGGCACGGCTGGGGGCTACTATAATAATCCTTTTGCTTTCATGTAGCCATCTGGAGGCCTATTAAAACTAGTATGTAAAACAGACTCCCAAGCGGGTTGAGTTCACCAGTTCCTGCAAAGTCACTAAAATAGGGGAGTTAGCCCTGCTAAAGGGTGAAGTGTCCGCTACAGAGAGAGGACAGCTTAAACTCCAACCTTACACTGTGAATATGTTGTGTACAGGCTGAATTTGATATGTACACTTTTATTGTGCTAGAAACCTAACCCTGGGTCTGTTATGCACCTCTGGGGGTGTATGACAAGATGGAAGAGGCTAAGCAAAGTGAGAAAGAAAATATTACAAATTTAATGAAATATTTCATTTCAATTGAGAAATACTATATTCTGATTTTTACAGAAAGCAACAATAAAATATTGACAATTTTGCAAGAACCTACTATCCTTGCTCAAATACAAACACAGGAATTATATATAACATTTATTTAGTGCTGCAAGTTTGCATATTTGAATATGTAAATTATTTTACTGCATACTTTGGTCTTTCTCTTTGTTTGTTATTCAGTTAAGATCAGTTAGTATGAATGCACTCAGTAAAATCATTTGAGTCGACGGGGACTGGGTATCATTGTCCAAAATATAGTCCTTTCCTCATTACTGGTTTTAGTAACATGGTAATGTTGTTGCATCCTATTATACCTGATACACTAAAAAAAAAAAAATTGAAGTTGCTGTCTAAAACTGCACTAGAACTCAGATGTAGGACCAAATAAGATGCATTAATTGCTTTACTGCTTCACTGCAAAGCCAGTCTTAAAACATAATTCCTTAATGAAGTCCGTTAATTTGTTCATGGCAGTACACAAGCTGTTCAAAATGACACAGAATTGCACTCTGTTTTCTAACCCCTGCAGTTTCTTCTGTTAGTCACTCTGTCTTGTGTTGTTATCCCATGGATAGTAATTATTTTATAGTGGCTGTAATTAGGAGAGAATTAGGCTTGGTAAACAAAACCTGCCTTCTCCTGTTAATAGCTAAGGATAATAAATTTGGCTCTGACATTCACTATATTTGGACAAGGCTTGGCCTTCTTCCAGTTTTCCCAATAAGAACTTTATTATATAATTATGCCTTGGAGGGGCTCATATTACAAGGTAATTTTTTTTTGTTAAGACACATATTGCATGGCTTCCAGCCAGTAAATGATATACTGTAATATATGCCTTCAATAAATGTTTTAAACAAAACCTCTCTAAGCAATATCCTGCTGGAGCTGCACATTGCAATTCAGCAGATATATTTACAGGAGTTTTTCATAATGCAAATTATTTTCTTTTGCTCACATTGTTCAACATTATAACAAGTATTTAAAAAAAAGCCTAGGATTATTTTTATCAGCAAATGACATGGGTAGATTCTTAACTTATCATATCATAGTAACTTAAAGAGAGTTTTCATACTTTTTATTCTGTGAGTAAAGTCACAGTTTGTTGACATGCACAGAAGTGTAGCAAGTATCTTATTTTCTATTTTCAGCTTGAATTAAAAAACAACCCTTTGTTCCATCTTTCAGCCCACGCACTAATGCATCATCTCCCACCCTCTCCTTTATTTTATCTTGTACCTTTTATGTAAAATACAATTTAAGTTAACACACAATAGTACAAAATGCTTTTCAAAGGGAGTCAATCATAAGCTAAATAAAAAAGGAAGGGCTTAAGGGGAAATTTATAAAGAAGTGAGTGAGTGGCTTGAAAGAGAGAAAGCGTTACCGTCACAAGGAAAAGCAGCAATAAGATCAAGACTGGGAAATGAGAGGGAGCAATTAAATTCTGAAAAAACTCTTACAAAACCTACCAAACAATTACACTAATTTTTACTTTCTCTGTTGCTGAGTTATCACTACTAGTAAGATATAGGTAAATAGTTTACCATAATTGCATTCACCCAGTTTCTTAAGACTGTGTAGGTAAACAGAATTGGCTTCATAAACTTAAAGACATAAACCAAGTCCAGAGAGATTAAAAACTGGTGGCACAAGAAAAGAATCCAAAAATCATGTTTCCAGGCCACCTTTTCTGTTGACTACACAGCATCCAGTACCTTTTGAGGTATGAGGTAAAGGGTGTCTCCTTCCTGAAGAAAGTCAGTTCAGTATTGATAACTCAGTATGTAATCCCTAGTGGAAGAGGAGTCAGAAAGATCAGGAGAAAGGAATTGGAATATGTGCAGAGACAATGACATCTATAAAAGTATGCAAAGTGATCTTGTGGAGGAAATGACCTATATATTATCTTTTAAAATACTACACACACAAAAATTGCAGAAAATTTCACTTTACTTAAAAAAAAAAAAAACCACCCAAAAAACCCAACAAATACTAACCCAAAATAATTTATAACACTTCAGACATTCACTTTAGATATTTAGGAATAATTTAGGACTAAAAACTTAAAGATCTTGAGCTAAATTCATCCGCATTAGAGGCACAGAGTGGATTAATTTGGCCCTGGGTAAGACATGTGGAAAAAAAAAGGACAGGGACTAAGTACATCAACAGTCATTAGAAGCAGAAAAAGCTCATTAGGTCAGCTAGTCCAGTCTTATTCCATATTCTTAATGTAGTACTGACCATGATAATGTCAACTTCCGAGCTCTCAAAAAATATTCTGAATTTCTCAAACTAAAGTACTAACACCACTTTATTTGGTAAAGAAAGGGCTAAATATTAGTAAGTATTGTCTAGTAACTCTAAAACTTTTAGTTACCCTTGTGGTTCTCATCTAACTTCCCAGAAACACCTTAGAAGGCGGCCCACAGTTTTGCCACAGCCCAGGAGGCAGACAGGTACAAAGCAGCACCACTTCTACTGACTTCAGATGGAAATGACAGGAGAGCAGGCAGAGACAGCTTTTTCAGCAGGGAAGTATAGAGTAGGAGCAGTTCTTCAGTGGAATCCCGTATAAAGGCACTTTTGACAAACAGAACTGATTTCAAACTCGATCCAAGAGTTGGAGACTCTTCATTTGATGAAGATAAGTGTCAAAGAAACTTTTACAACTCTTTCCTCCCTCTATTTTCTCTTCTTCCTCTCATCTTGCCAAGCTACATCCTTTCTGTTTTATGAGTCAGAGGAGGAGACACAAAACTATGGGTGACCAGTGCGTACACAGTGACTTAGAATTTCTTCTGCTATCCTATCTTAAGCTACCATGATCTCAGCACCTGGAAGATATTATATGGTTCATTATTTTAAAATACTGCTTCAAGAGGGAGAGGAGGTGGGAAGCAGACATAATTCTGTCCTGTATTGAAAGCCTAGCTGCCTGACAAACACTAAGGACCAACAAATGTGCATGTTGCCCTATGATGTACAAGCCCAGGCTCAGACTATGATATACTGCCAGTGGAAGCACATCCTAGCACCAGAGAACCTGCACCTAAAGTCTCCAGGAAGTGCCGAGATTACCCTCCAAATATTTTGTAAATTTGGACAAAAATGAGGTGATCGAATAGCCAGTCCCTTGAAAATAAAATAAAATAATATATCAATAAACAAAATACACACACACACCCCCCAACTATAAACTTTTAGGGTAAAAATACACACTATAAAAATAAACGAGCCTACTTGCTCTCTTCCTCTTCTCACTATATGGTCTCTGTACCACTGCAGATGTATTAAAAGGCAGTAAGTGATTAAAAAATCATATAGTAACTTCCAATAAAGGAATTTACTGAAATACTGTTCCAGGGTTTTGGCAGAATATGGCCAGAACAGGTCCTCAAAAACCTTCTTTCAGGACCACAGAGATACAATTCACACTGAAGAGCTCTGAATTTAGGCTAAATTGTGCACGGGGCCAAATTACACCCTTGCCAGAGCCAGGGTGTAAATGGAATATGGACAATTTTTAATACCTATTGTATTCATAACTAAGGGCATTTCTGAACAGATTCAAGGATTAAGAATACTTTGTGTCGATCGGGTTTTTGGCATTTTGCTTTTTTAAAGGCTGAGAAAAGCAAGCTTAGAGAAGGGCATAGTGAGCAGCAGGGGACCAAAGCTCCTTTTATCATTATTCTGAAATGAGATAAAGTGAAGAGATGGTCATGAAGAATACCAGACATTAAATAGCATCCCTGTGTGCAAATCAGAAGTGTAAACTTTGTTTTAGATAATGGCTTACAGAGGGAGATGGTTTGTTAGAAAAAAAAAACACTGAGAAAGGTGATAGAGACCTGATGGTACCCTTATGAGAAATATTAGGGAATAAAGATAAAAGGTTTCATTTGAGAAGTATATTTATAATACGTGCCCTGGTTCTTTCTTTGTTATTGGTAAGCTCTCCTATGAACAGAAGAACAATATGTGAAATCCACAGTGTATATTCACTTTTTGGTTTTTTGCAAGCAAGGGTGTGTGAGATCTCTAGAAATTGTGAAAGCTCCATGCACTGGTGAGGAACAGTCTAAATAATACTGACTCTAATTCTTTGATTTACCACAAAAGGCATTCAGGCAACTGGCTTGGTAATACATCCTTGGTTGGATGTCTGATGAAGATGGTCATTTATAAATGTGCAAAATCTTGCTAGCTCCGCACTGGTCAGGTCACATTTAAAATAATGGCTTCTACTCCTGACCCATCTATCTGTAAACACATCAGACTGACAGCTTGCTTTACTCGCAATGCTCAATAGGCATGGGGACAGCACCACGCTCTAACGAAGACCTAACTTACTGACGAGCTTTTGGCAAGTCTATGTGATATCAAACAAGAACATTGGTCTTGATGCTGATGATGCATAGCTTGCAGGTGTAAGAGATGTGAGGGAATGTGATTCTTTTCACACATTTGTGGTAAGATTAGTGTGCTAAAACTGCAAATGGAGTAAACAATTTCTGACTTGTTTAAGGCCGGTCAGTGTCTTTACCAATATCATCAAATGTGTGATTTACTACTACAGCTATCGAACAGAGATTCTCCTTTAGATCAAATAGTGAATGACTGGGGTTTTAGAAACAAAGGACAAAGAGAAGCTATTTACACAGCATTAACTGTTAGACTGATATCTCACATCCAGTCAAGATGCTATAGTAAAATTGTGTCACCTGGGCCACAGCAGAAGCACTCCTTTTGCAGTAATAACAACATATTGGGTCCCCTTTACCTTAAAAAACATTTCTGCGCTATTTACTGCAGCAACAGCTCAGAGTTCTCTAAGAAAATACATTACTTGAAGGGGTAGCAACTCTGGCAGACACATGAATAACATCAGCACTTTCTTTTCAAGATTCTTGGTGATGTCAGTACCCTCGCCAAAGTGATACAAGCTAGGAAGTTTTAGAGGAAAAAAAAAGCATGTTTGATTTTGCATTTTACATCTTTATGCAGAGTTGCAGTGGTTAGAACCACAGCTCATTGTCTGAACCAAAATCTCAGATGGCAAGTTGGTATTCAAATTTCATGACTACTTCGAGAGAAATCACAGAAGTAACAGAAAAGCAGAGATTCCACACACAAAGAAAAAGTGATGGTCCCTAGGGATAGAAAGGTTAATACAAGAAGAAAAGTGGATTCTGTGAATGCCAGTTCCTTTCTACCTCCCAGACTGGTTCTGAGGGGGATGTTTTCACTTAGCCATTGCTGTCCCTCTGCAAAGGTGAGCAAGATGCTGTTAATAACTAAGACTGTCCCTGATGGTGGCAAGTCTAATTACAAGAAAGGAGAAAAACAACAATGCAACACCCAACACCACAAGATGAGAGAATGAAAGAAAAAGTTTATGGTTCTTTCCCCTGGATGTCAGTTCATTACCAGTCTGACACTATAACTTCAAGGGTCATTTCTCTGCAGTCACTAAAATACCAAAACAAGAGAAAAGCTGTGCATAAGCAGAAGCAAAAGCAAAACCCCTAGATCATTACATTCTCAAAAGAATTTTTACATAAAAGCCTTGTAAAAGAGAGCCCCTCTAACTCGTACACTATTAACAGCATTCCCCTCTTCATGAAAGAGAGAGCTTATTAAACAAAGGAATGACTTGCTGGAAAGACTGGAAAATAAGATTAGGTAAAACAGTTGATATTTGATTTTAAAAAGCATTACTGTTTTCATAGGAAAAAAAAAGGGGGTGGGTAGGATGGTGGTAACTATATCTTCCTATGCTTTCAACATATGCAAGTGTAGCTTTGGCATGGTTTCTAACTTTGCCTCCTTAAAGTGGACTTCCTGCATATTTTCAACAACACACTTTACATACGGTTCAGAGCCATTTGTGCAACTTAATTGTGGAATTTCTTTTGCATTTCAGATATCTATGGGGATCAATATATGAGGTTCCCCTCTGTTAGCTGTGCAGTGCATCAGACAAATGCAAATCATGTACAGATGTTCTTACTCTGACATCAGAGTGCATCTATCCAGTTTTTGTGTAAAATATCTTCACAAAATACCAAAAAAGCAAATTTACTTTGTAGTGTAGCCATATATGAAGGTAAGCCATTACTACCCAGAGATTAAAAACAAGTAAAGTTCAGACCAATAAATAAATACTTGGACATGTTAAATTTTTTAATCCATTATTTGCTTGAAAACCATGCATATAATGGAAATTACTAAGTAGCTTCAACAGTAGCAGAAAGCACATTTACCTAGGGGTAAAAGCACCTTAAATTCCTTACAAATAGAAGGTGAATATATGAGAGCAGTTTGAAAAATACATCCAGGAAGCAGCACCATAGCACAGCTCCTCATAACATGACAGATGTGTGAGGTTTACCTGCTGTGATACATTAGTCTTTCATGAACAGCTACAGAAGAACGAGGTAAAGCCAAAGCCCATCTTTGGTACACAGGTCCTGTAAACTCAGACTGAAAGGAAAACCCCCACACATATAAGTACATGACAACTGAATTCTGTAGGGCCACATGTACTGAGCTGATTCATTTCACAACTCCAGAGGCTGTGCTCCAGGCCAGGAACCAGCCTAGGTCCTTTTCTTCTGACCTTGAGCAGCAGCTCATGTGGAAAATCTGTTTAAACAGATAGAGATGATTTCATCATGTTTTGGGAAGACATAGTCAGATACAAGTCTTCCTGGTTACTTTAACACTTGCTAGAAAACAAAGAGCAAGATAAAATGGAACTAATGGCTTCAGCCAAAATAATTTGAAATCGATTATATTCTTTCCATTGATTTTGGTGAATTGTGGATCAGACCACCACTTCCTCAAGGCAGCAATACAACACTTCCTAGAGAAGGCAGGGGTCCTCAAGTTTCACCATTCATTCATTTTGATCTTTCACTGTTTAATGAATCTCTTCATCCTGCTCTAATTCTCAGCTCTCAGCCAAGCAGGCATTAGCACCGCATTCACTTGGCAGTAGAGGATCACCAGCATCCATCTTTCAAAAGAGACATACAACTGAGGCCACTCAGGGCCATTAAAGATCCCATGGTACTTTTGCAAGAGCAAAAATAACAATGCCAGCGTCTTGGCCAAATTCCAGTCTCTTTAATTAGATTCTGTCCATCTATATTCCCTCCTTAGTTTCAACTGGAAAAATCAGCCACCAATTTCCACTCTCTTATTAATCTTTTAATGTAGAATTAATTATAACAAAAAGACTACGAGTATAAAATATTGGCACTGATATAATGAGTATTATTTCTGTCCACAGAAAACAAAAAATGCACTCCTCTTTACATAGTAAAACTGTACATGCTTAGTACGCCAAAAGTAACCATATAACTATCTTCCATTTTTAAAAGAGAAAAGCCAAAATATGCCTTAAAAAAAAAAACCCACAAAAAAAAGATCCAACAAAACCCCAACTCAAACAAGGAAAAAAAACCCCAAACACCACAATAGCATTATGATTGACTTCTGTAAAATACCTACTGCCCTTACCAACTATCTTCCCTGACTAGCAGAGTTTAGACAAGCTCTCCATTACTATTCAACATGAAAGTCTTGACCATTTGGATTGTTTCTATACCTTTTGGAGTTGGAAACAATTCTATAAGGTGTTCAGCTATCTTAAGGACCTCAACCTAGACTTGTAGCAGACAATTAGACTAGGAGATACAGTTATTTTTCAGTTTCCCCACTTCAAATAACATGTCAGTTGATGCAAACATTCCAAAAGGGAAAAAAAGGCCGAAGATTTCCAGCTAAATAGACATTTTGAGAGATTTTAGTACATATTTTTGAAAGTTTGCTACTGTCTATGCTATACATAGCATGTCTAGAGAAAGACATCATACAGTTTTGATGTGGGATCATTCTAAAATACAACTCTGAGTTGATTTAGGCATTAGGTATTTTCAACTAATGTAAATCATATCAAAAATACAATTTAAATCAGGTAATTGATAGTAGGTAAAAAAGATGGTCATTCTGCTCATTGAGAACCCTCAAAAATCTAGA
Source organism: Hypotaenidia okinawae (assembly GCA_027925045.1). NCBI lineage: Eukaryota > Metazoa > Chordata > Aves > Gruiformes > Rallidae > Hypotaenidia > Hypotaenidia okinawae. Next base: position 23,085,352 of record BSDF01000007.1, on the reverse strand, counting down.
TATCTTCTTCATATTTTTGTCTAAGAAAACAGAGACTTTAAATGCCTTTATTTCCATGGTATGGAGTGTAACATATCATAGAGGAGACATTAGCCTGAGAAGATTGATGGTCTAATCCAGGTGGTACACAGCTTTGATCAACAATTTGGGATAAAGACATGGGATAACTACATCTCTGTGGAATACAGCATAAGGGATTCAACCATGAAAGCTTATGACTTGCTCAGTCTTCTAGCAGATGTGATTGTGATTAAAAAGGTTGTTGGCAACAAGTAAAATGAAGAGCACTCTAGGGGGCCCAAAGAGCAAGTCCATTAACTTCATCAGCACTAGATTGAGTTCCCATCTCAGTACAGTCTTAGGGAAATTACATTTACTCATTCTAATTGTAGGATGCACTGAAAATGTAGGGCAATAGGTAGAGAATTCATAGCTACAAATAAGGTCACGTTGGTATCTTTTTGTAGAAATAATTCAGTCATTTGCGGAAAATATTAGGTCAAGTCAGACATGGTACTATAATCAAAGCTATGAACTGGGGATTTTCTGGGTGATGATACATGGTAGGAGATTTTTTTTCAAGACTCAAGAGATCTGAAAGGGGAGAGAAAAACTAGGGAGGATCTTGCAATAAGTTCAACTGACACAAGAGACGCTGTTGCTTAATTGAGCTCAGGGTGATCTTTATATTATCTGGACACTGTTTTTCCTCTTCAGCAGAAGTGGTAAAATCATCCATTTGCCAAGACATACAACAGTGAAAAGCTGATATTTGGGAATACCTAGAAAAAGACAATTCAACAATGATAAGGAGTAGCCTAGATTACTTCAGAATTTTTTTCCTTCCATCTTCACAACTTGGGATGCTAAGAACTTTAAAAATAAGGTAAAGTTATATATTATTGGTATTATTATTTTCACTCTGAGGTAGCAATACTGCTTCAATATGAAAGTTCTGCTGCTCAAATCATCTACAAAGTTCAAACATCCTGGAAAGCACCGTATATGCAGTGTTTCTTACCTAGTATTGAGAGATAGACCAAACAACGGAGCTTTTGCCTTACTCCCAAAATCCTCGTGATTGTTGGTATATGAGCTGTACTCATTACACACCATACATACAACACTCATTGATGAGCTGCCCATTCTAGCACCCACATGCACATTTCTCTTAAATCCCTGATGTACATTCTTGCAGCCTCAACATTGGAATAAACATTCACAAATTATGACTGATGATTTCGCTAGCTACAGAAAATATTTGAATATTCTCTTTACTCCTAAGATTTTCTTTTCTAAGCAGACAACAATTTCCACACAGGTTTGTAAGAAAAATTGAAAGCCCAGTGTCCAATTAGAAACTTTTCTCAGTGAATGAAAGTGGATGTAATTTTCATGAAGCAGCCCCCGGTGCTGTATGTACAGCAGGCAGAAAGTAATTTAAAAAAAAATATGGGGGAAAATTCTCTTTGCTAATGTAACAAGGCTTTTTTAAAATACCAAAGAAATCTTTTGAATTAGATGGTATACTTGCCTAAGTTCTCCATCTTTGCAAACGTGACCAATTCTGTCATCACTCTTGAACTCTTGTGACAAAAACATTCTTCTAAGTATTTAAGATCACCCACAACACATTTAGTTCTTTTTACCCATTTTTTGTGCAATATATACAGAGAAGGAAAGCTGAAAGTGTATTCAGAGACTCCAAACTCTTTATTACAAAAGCCACTGTTGAATGCATGATCTAAATAAATTAATAAATGCACATCTTAATCTAATCTTTTACAGTTGTCTCAAGCCTATAACAAGGAAAGACCATATAGTTTTCAGGCAAATGCATGCCCGTTCACTACAGACACTACTAACCACTGGGAAATACCTGATACACTCTTGCTCCGTGGTACTTCTTTTTCCAGCAGCTAATTATCCTTGATAATTTGCATTACTACAAAGAACTGTTTCAATTTTTTTCAAAAAACGTTCTTTGCAAAGGATGTCCCAAAATTCAGCATGTCCAGTTGTGTAGATGCAAATTAAATGGCTTCTAACAGTTACCCTTCCATGGCCTACACAAAGAAGACATCTCTACCTATTAAAATCTAGCTAGTAGGTTATAGAGAGAAAAAATAAATCTAGAAGCTTAATCTAATTTATGAATCTACATAATTATGAATAATTGAGTGAAGGTAAAAGGATAAAATTCCAAATGAATGATACAGTGCAGATCAGTTCTCAAGTAAAGCAGTACACACCCAATGTCTTACCACAAATTAAATCTGACTGGAAAAAAACTCTAAAAATATTACTCCTCTGGCAAGAAAGAGAGGTGATGATCTAGCATCTCCTATGAGCCCATGATTAATTGCCCAAAAAGCCCTTTACATATTAATAACATTTTTTTTGATTCTCTCGAAATGTTCTTGGCTATTGAAAACAGAGATGTTTTCAATGCCGTAATAAAAAATAAAATTAAAAAAATAAAAAGCAGTCATCAGCAAGGAAAGTATATTTCATAATTAAAAAGCCAGCTTTGGCCTCATTTCTAGTTTGGGGGTCAGCCTGGATGACACAAGCGGACATTTCTGGCTGGACTATCTAGAAATACGTCATTGGAGTGTAAATTATTTTCACTATATAAATAGCTCCTGATGATATCACAATTTGTAAATAGTGCAGTTTGTTTTCCCAGAAGCAGCTTTGTGCTAGGCTGACAGCTCTGAAAAGTTTTTGCATTTGATTATGCTATTTTCCTCTTTATAGCTCAACAGGAAATCACATGCCATGTGCCCTGTACGAATTGGGTCTGCTTTTCCAAATGCTCTGTTACATCCATGACACGTAAGTGCCTTTAACATCCTTGGGTGAGAAAGCAAGCTGCTCGTGCACATACTTATTATTTTTAAGTCTTTATTTTTATGTAGCTGCAATAGTGTATTTCACAGCTGGCTGATGAAGCACACTAGAATTATTTGGAATTCCTTAGTGCTCCTTAAAAGGCAATTAAACTGAAAATAGAGATGACCGTATGTGGTCAGGTGCATTTCTGCTACTGTATTACTCACACTGCTGCCAGCAGAATATCTAAAGACAGCTTGTACCAGCATACGCTGGTGCAGCTGTGCTAATGGCTTTCCAAACTTCACTACTCAAACTTGCCCTAGAGAAGCCTTAACAATGCGTGTGTTTACTGAAATTCTTCCATTAACCTTTCCGGTATCATGGCATCTTTCTAACTTGTTTAGTGATTACAACAACAATATGTTATATATTCTATACCCAAAGACCTTCAAATGCACACACAAAGTATTCCAGCAATCTTCTATCCTTCTGGAGTGGTAAAATAGTATCAACAAATGGCTTGGAAAGAATATCCTCCTGTTCTAAGTGCAGAATACATTGAACTTGAATGCATCACAGAAAAGGCAAGAAAATCCTGCGCTGAGATACTCCAGAAGTTGGCACAGCATACAGTGAGATGAAATGGGATGAGTCTCTGGGGTAATGTGGTCCCTCAGAGAGAAATCATCTTCTGTTACCTTGTAAAAATTGCCTTTTCTTGAAAGACTAGGGAATGTTATATCCACCTCCCTTCATCCTCAAGAACAGACAAAACTGTTACTATTTTCCTGTCTGTTCCTTAGGCAAAAATACACCAGAACAAGAGCTTACCACGGAGCCAAGCAGAAGGGAGGATGCTTTACAGAGGCAAATGTGAGATAATGTATATCCATACATAGTACTATATTCGATCTAAACATTTTCTTCCTTGTGTCTATAAAGGAAGGGAAGAGGAAGAAAGATACCCTACCCAAGGCAGGGAGGAAAATGGCCAGAGTCTCAGTTACAGGAGCGAGAACTATGGCTCGGCAAAGTAAAATGCAGTTGAAGCAAGGACTACAGTTATGATTTATCAGTTTGAAGTTTTGTTTCTAAGTTTCTCCACTAAAACTGCCATTGTGGAAAAGTTGTATTATATTTGCTTATCTACACATGAAAGTCTTGTTAAGGTTAATGAGAATTCCTGTTAGATAGGTGATAACAGACTTTTCATTATTAGTACAGAACCAAAATGTTTTCCCATGTTTCAGGATTAGAAAGCAGTAGGTGTCCTGAATTCTAGTTCTCTGAAAAGCCCCCATGAGAAGTTCATATATTTAGATCAGCAGCAATGTGAAAGCCTTCAGTTAATCATATTTTGGTCCTTAGTCCAACCTAGATTAATTGGAAATACAATAAAAATAGCCTTCTTGAGGACAGGGCAAGGCACTGAGCAGGCAGATTTACCACATCTTTTTTCATTTTGATATTATACGTTCCTTATTATTTAGATCCAGATTCTTTCTAGACATTTTTAGGCTGCAATATCAAATGGCATTTATCTAAGCATTTTAAAATCACGCTAAGATAAAAGCTAATCTTTCTGTAATCAGTATGCAGAGAAGAGGAGAAAGCAGTAGTAAAGCAGTTGCTGCATGTTTGCTGACAAAATATTTAATCCAAACATTTAATTTCAATCTGCCACTGTTCTCAGTTGGTATAATTACTTTAAGCAAATATCATGTATGGAGGAACAGAAAATAGTCTCAGCTACTGAAATGTAAATAATAAAACATAATCATAATCAAATGTTTAAAGACATACAATTCCATTTTAGAGTTATTTCTGTGGACTATTTTAAATGTTTAAGTGATTTAAAATTATTTCTGACATAATAAGGCCTATGATACTGCCTATATTGGCAAGCAGTAGAAAAGGTTTAATTCTCTCATCTGTTCATACACATTATATTTCAAAGTTAAGAGAGTGAAACTGCACATCAGTTTGTGGAAAACTGCAGACTTTTGCTTTTCAAGTCAATGACTATTAAAACCCAAAGAACTTTAAGGCAGTGATCATCAAAATTCTTTGTGCTTCTAATCAAATTAATATAGATAATTTCTAGTTTAGGTTTACTCACAACCTAATCACCTCAGGCAAAAGAGCCCCCAATTTTAAGCTAAAATTTTACAGCAACTTTTCTGTTTTTTTTTTTAAATCAGACTTAAAAATACCATTCCACCCTGAAAGCCACTGTGATTTTCTACAACAAGGTAATCAATCCATTGAAAGTCTTACAGATCTACAAAGCTCTAAGATTGTGAAAAAACTTAATTTCATTGCTGACTAATTCTTTTCTTGTGGCATTCCTCATCCTTGTCTCTACCACAATGCTTGTCTATAGCCATGCTGGGGTTTTAGACTCTGTTCTAGAATTATATAGGCTTTTATTACTTAAATGTGATATACAGCTGCAAACCAGATGTACGAGCCATTCAAAACAAAGACAGGAAAAAAAGCTTTCTCAAAGTGTTAGTTACCCTGTAGTGCTACTCTCTAGTGAATAAAATTTACTTTCGTGCAGAGGATCATCACAAAGGAAGAGCAGAACTCAAGTCGCATTTTAACCCTCATTTGAAGCTTAACTGGAAAAATTGCAATTACCTTGAGTACAAGGCTTTAAGATTTTTTTTTACATTTTGGGGGAAAAAAAAGTTTAATCACACATATCCTAAACATGAGGAAAATTATTATGGGGTCAAAAGGGGCCAGGGTAAAGAATAGAAGAAACTCTCCTTACTGCATCTAATTGACTCAAACACTTTTTAACAAAGGTTTGTATTATATTTTATTTTTAAAGTTTGATCCCCAATATAATTTGCCTTTCCATTACTGCTTTTCCACTTCAAAGACCCCCTCTAGTACAGAAACAGGTAAGGGGGTTGATGCGGACTACAGGAGAGCATTTAAAACCCATCCCCTTCCTGTCCTTCAGCAGATCAGGCCTATCCACAGCACTTGTACATCCTTGCAGCCTGGGTACAGGGCCCTCAAGCTCAGTATTTGCACTGACAATTCCCAGCCACGCTCCCAGTCTCTCAGTTCACCGAGACTCATAGCACTGTTTGCATGTATAGGAGGTGAGAGAGAAAACATTTTTAGTAGTGGTGTTGAGAGGGAGGCACTTTTGTTTGTTTCTGTATATAGCAAAACACAAATGCATTTCAAAGCAGAATAATGGACATCCTTAATTTGTTACTTATGAACTGTGAAAGCAGATGAGATAATCCAAATCAGAGAGGTTATCCAGACTAACTAGATGTAACAAGGAAATCAAAAACAATCCAGAAAAAAAGAAATGGTGCTCAGTCAAGTAAGCAGGATCCAAACACACTCTCAGAGCCATGTAATCTCTAACATAATTACAACAATATTTCTCTGAAGTGAAGTTACAATTTTGTTTACTTCTTAAGCAGACTTGCTTCTATTACAGGTCAAGCATACATGTCAAAAACGGCTGGTTTTTCAGCAGTGATTTCTGTTACTTATCAGGTTTGTTTACATGGCTAAACAGGTAGTGCTCATCTCTCCTTCCTAAACCCAGTACGAAATAAAAGCAGTGTAGCAGGGAGGAGGAAGGCACAAGCTGACAATGGCAGGCAGAGTTCTTTATTTATTGCTCCCAGCAGGTGTCAGATGCCGCAGTTTCTTTACAACCATCAACACCCTGGGGCTTTTTAGTTCCACATATAAGACAAGGAAGATGGGGGATGGCAACTAACCTCAAGGGATTAGGTACCTGAATCCTATCCCAACTACTAGCAGACTCCAGCTGTGTTTAAATGTTTTTTGAAGAATTTCTGATGTTCAGTGGTTGCTGATTACTTCCAGATTTTAGTTCTACGCCAGTGGAGATCTGCTACAAAGAGTTTAGCAGTTGTTGTTAAAAATTGCAATTGCACCAAAGAAATGTCTTCTTTAAAACCAGTCTCAAAAATATTACAGCAGTGGTTAAAAAAAAAAAAAAAAAAGAGAGAGACAGAGAGAAGCCTACAGACTCCTCACTGTGATAGGAGAATCAAACAAAGTGTGGGGGAAGGGAGGAGAGAGGGCAGGGAAGAAGGCTGGGATCATATTAGCTTTAAGGCCTTCTCAAATTTTCCTTGTAAATGTTATGGCAATATTTTGATCTTCAGAGGGATGGTTTAGATAAATGTTCTATTGACAACATTTCCTTTCTGTTGAGTTTACACAATTTAAACTTCAATCTGGGGCATGTCTGGGCCTTTCCTCCATTATTACACGTCAACACCAAAGAACATGTTTATTTAGATACATCTTGCATTTCAGTAAGTTAGGTAATGTACAATTTCGATATTAATAGAATGCAAAAGGAAGATTTTTTTTTTAACACATGCACAAAAATCAAATTCTGTCCTCAGCCTCAAACATCTCTCCATAAACTCAGAGGACACGCAATGAGTTGCATGAAGATAAATTTGGTGAATCTGAGCTACTTAGTCTAGAAAACTACCAGCAATGTGTAGTTTTGCTGAGTTTCCATCAGCTTCTTAGGGAATGAAAAGCATAATCACCGTACTAATATCTAAAGACTTCATTGTTTCAGCAACAAAGGAGGCTGGTTAAGGAGAGAAAAACCTTCAAAGAAATAATGCAACATATGTAAGTACCTTTTGCATATTTCTCCACTGAATTTAAGACAAGTTTTGAACACAATTCAGTAAAAGAGAAAGACTGCTTTCTTTGTAAGGCTTTTTGTTGCTAGTTTTTTAGTTTTCTTTTCAGGCATGTGCATAGTCTTAAATAGCAGTCAAGGCTAAACCAGACATTTTAAATAGTAAAAGAGTTTAGAAGAGTTATTATTTCCATCAACTTCTAATTGTAATATACATGCAAATTTTTAATTCATCAGACAAAGCTCTTTCCTGTAAGAAGGAAAAGGGGAAGTGTAACGAAGAAAGAAAAAGAAACTAATGGAAAGTTTTCAATACTATGCTATGCTCTTAAGCAACTGTGAAGCTCCTTAAAATCTGGGTAGTAAGAGAAAAGCACATAAACTAAAAATCACTTCACCTTCAGAAGTGCTTACCATGTTTAGATAGACACTATTCACATAACAGAGTTCAATTCTGACATGAACTACTTTTAGGTTTGCAAATATCCAGATGCAAAGCAATACAAGAGCTTACCTCTTTAGTGCAAGCTCTGGGACACTACAAAAATAAATAATTCCAGCAGGTTTTAGCCTAAGCAGCAAAAGCCAGACAGTAATGCATATTCACATAGCCCAAACCAGACATGTCTGTTTCATGGCACTGAGGGGTTTTGGCAGCCTTTTGGCAGTACAAATTGAACATGGGAATAAATTTCAAATCTTTTCAGATCCAAAATGTAATGAAGCTGAATGTACAGACTCCTGATGCATCAGCAGTGTTATTAACTATTATCTTATTAGAACATATGCATTCATTGGAGAGGAGTCGTTCTAATTCTCTGTGAAATAATTTTCTGATGGTGAGCTGTATTTGTAGCACTAACTCTTGGCAGCATGCAACATACCACAGCCGGCATTGTCCAAGAAGAGATTATTTCATTCCACTACATCATATCACAACCGACTGTACCTCGTAGTACAAATGCAACCTTGTCATTGCAATTTGTCACACTTTTTTGTGTGCATTATAGCTCACTGAAGTCTCATCTCCTGTGCTGAATAGCCTGCTGCCATATACTACATGACACTGTAATGAAAAAGGCAAGATCGCAACACGGGAGATATTGGTCATTGCTTCCATTACAGAGCTGGCTGTCTCCCAGACCGTGCATGTTCTGGAGCTGCACCCGGAGCTTGACTAGGGCACAATTTTGCTGCTTCCATGTCACATCTGCTGCCCTATTTGTAAACGTGCCTTGCTCTACTAAATCATTGGACAACTCAGCAGCAATTACACATACAATGCCTGATGCCAATGCTACTCATTGCCCAGTTATCCAAGAAGCTGATGTACAACTGAAAGCGACAAAACCCATATCCCCATTTTTATCCTTGTCCTCCTTTTTTTCCCCAATTAAAACCACCTCTCTACAGGATGAAGAGATGTAAAGATCAAATGAGAAGTCAGGAAGAGTTGGGCCTGCTCATCTGGGAAGTGGCTGGGAGAAGTCACACACCACAAAGTGTGAGGTGCCAGCTTCTTCTCCAGTGCTGCTTTCGAGTCCTGTCCTGCAGCCAGGGTGAAACCCAATCTTCACTATGCATTGGATCAACTTCTAACTATGCTGGGGGGTGGATGTTTAAGCAGGACACAGTTCTCAATTTAACTTGCAAAGTGTATAAGAACAACCTACATCAAAGAAAAGGAGTGGAGATTTGGGGTTTGTTGGGATATTCCCAAAGTGTGAATGCGCCTCCAGTTTCCCATCCTACCACTCTCTCCTGCCGTAATGCCTCATGCTAAGCAGCTGCGTTTCCTTGACCACTGTTTCATAATGATGAGTACTGTCTCATTGTTTCCTTTTATTATCCCTGTTTTATCCATCCTTTGTGTACAAGTGTAAACCTTAGACTTACACCATAGGTTTTCTTGTGCAGTGACTGTCTTTGTTATACGTTTGTGAAGTGCTTAACTCAAAGAGTCCATGGCCTGTACGTGCTACTGTTATAAAATTATAGTAACAGGAGGCAGGTTACTTAGAGGGAACTGCATGAATTTTTCAAACAGGTATGTGCAAATCAGGGGAAAAATACTCAACAGTGAAAAATTCTCGATAGTTAGCAGAACAAGTGAAATACATGAGTGAGCAATTGCTTATTGTATTATTTTATAGCATTGTGAGAATCTTTTAACAAGGTTCCCCACTCAAGAATTATTTCCATCTCATTAACATGGAAGCTAACATGAAAGTTAAAATTTTGGGTAGGATATATATATAAAAAAAAATAAATCAGCCAGCACAGCAAAACAATGCACAGCAGGGAAACATTTTAGATAAAACTGAAGTGTAATTCCTGCTATTTCTAACATATCTAATGAATGCATTGTAATACAGCAGCACAGTAGAGACAGAGATTTCCTGAACTGTAGGCACACAGAAAATGTTTGTGTGCAAAAAAAAAATGTATTCATGCCCAACTGCCTCTGATTTTGTAGCAAAATAAAAATTACACAATGTATTTATATCTACACAGCAAAATATTCCATTTCACAGTATTGAAGTGTTTCTATTGCTTTTAACAAGCCCAACAGGTGCTTTCTACTGGCAAGAACTTTCTAATCCTGAAAATAAATACAAAGTATTTAAGATTCAGATCATACTACTTGGCAGATTTCACAAACCCTTTCTGTACAGAGTCCTTTCCAAAAGCCAAATTTCAGCTCATTCTCAAAAGATGGACGTCGTACAAGAACTCACAAAAGAACTTAATAAATGCTCTGAATGAAACCGCTAATTTGACCCCCGCATGCCAAGTTTTGCAAGGCATCTCTCCCTCCCTGCCTGCATGGTGCTCCCTATTCCTTGGCAAATTCAGTCTTGAGCTAATCACTTTGTAGTTATCTCTGAATGCATCACATGGCCAGGCTGCAAAGGACTTCTCAGGGCACTGTGTTTTCCTTCTTCATTCTGCTTCCTTTTAAGTTAGTAGCAGCTCTTTACAACAGATGAGCATCAATTAACAGTAAATTACGACAGGTTTCATGTGGGATCGAGTATTATAACCTCCTTGATGCCAAAACCTTTCACAATGATGAATGTTTTACAGTGAATACCAAACACACTTATAATGATTTTGCCATTACCTGAAAAGTGTTGCCAATCTACCTTTGATTCCAAAGAAGCTGCACATCTTTATCTGTTTGAAAATACGAACTTTTGCTCATGAGATCTACACAAAGGCTCTTTCATGTGGGTCAAAGGATGTTTCCCCCATGCCCATTTAATATGTTTTCTGTGAAGTTCTGTGTGCTGCCCTTAGGGCCATGCACATGCTGGCGATATGCATGCAAGTTGCACAGCTAGGTCTTCCCCCTTCTCTGTCCCCCCCCCATCATAATATCTACAGTTCCATCTGCCCTGTAATGAAATCGTGTACCTCCATTTATTTTTCAAGCATTTTTAAGTGTCACAAATACAGTAAATGACTGCTTTATGAATAGGTCCCTAAGACAAGGACACAGTTTACAAGGAACTTAGCGTTTAAGCTATTGTCATCTTGACAATGACTGACATGTCTCTCAGAGAATATTATATATTTAGAGTACTTTTGAAGGTGCTGTACTTAAGAAACATGTCTCATCAATTGGATGAACTACTGAACTAAGTCTTAAATGTTTAAAGAAGGGTCAAAAAGGCACCCTGCTACAAAAGTGTGCAACCTACACCTGACTAATATCAGAGCAGAAATCCACACAATGAATAATTTTTGCAAGTTTTCTTTCCATTTAATAAAAATTCTTATACTTTATCTCTGAATATTTATCAGACCTGGAACTGAAGTCTTAAAGTAAAAGCCATACTCCAAGGGGACAAAAAAAAATAGTAGTACACCACATTCTTCATAAACTTCATGAGAATTTCCTCAACACATGCGTCTCCATTTATACAACAGATCAAGGAAGGCTAGAATCCAATTTCAAATCAAATAACCTCCATATCGATGTGTGGTGTAGTTGACAGTGCACTCTCATCAACTCTGTGCTTTCTGGTGGGTAATGTGCACAATATAACTTAGAGTAGCCATTTGGCAGAAAACTGCTGTAGTCAAATTGAAATAGCCTTTAGTACCTTGGTTAAAATGGGGAGCTATAATGTATGCTTGTCATTTGATGAAAAATAGTGCCTTTAAATTAAGAAAAAAGAATTTCCCATGAAGATACGACACAGCACAATGACACAGATGTCAAGATCTTATTTAAAACTATAAAGGCACAGTGCAGCACAGAGGCACAATTTGTTAGGAAACACAAGATCATGTGCCAGTGACCAGAGATTTGCTGCTGGATTCCTGTCATAGAGGTAGCAAGAAAATGTGAGTTACCTACAGATAATTGCTTGCTCCTCAAGGGAAGGGACACCTTTAAACTGGTATCACAATTGATAACATACACGTATCTCACCAAAAGATGCAAGGACCATATTTCATCACGTGATACAGCTGGAGAAGCCTGACGTAACATCATACTTTTAAGTACAGTTGTTTTCTAAGCAATGAAATGTATCTGTTGGTCCACAAAAGCAAGGGGGGAAGTTAGTATAAACATAAGTTCTTACCAAGATTAGATTAAGGATTAGAGATAAAACCACGAATGGAAAGTGCATGGAAAAATTTTGCAATTGAATCAACAGATTCTTTCAAATGTCCAGCTCTTCCACTCAAATAAATCACACAGCTATATTTGGGCTCTGAAACAACAGCCTTAAGTAAGAACCTCAGCAGTTTCAAGGAGCAGAAATTATTTCTTGTCTTTTCCTATCTGAGTAGTACGCTGGACTGCTACCATCAGCAGCTCAGGTTGAGGGCAGTGGTTCCTCCCCTTCCCTAGGTACTCAGTAGAACACACTTGAGTAGCCCATCCAGCTTTGTCTCTCCAAAGTACCAGAAGACATTAGCAAGTTTGAGGGAGCTCAGCAGAAGCCACCAACACAGGTAAGGACTCAGAGCATATGGCCTGTGAGGAGAGGCTGAGGGGCTGGGGCTTGTTCAGCCTGGTCACTTCAGGGGGACCTCACAGCAGTCCTCTGTGCCAGTGGGGAGGCTACCTGGTTCCAGAGCCAGAAGAATGAGAATCAAGGGTCACAGGTTAAATCAGAAGACTGAATATAATGAAAAACCATTGACAGGATAATATGGGACTGGAACTGGTTTTCCATAGAAGTTGGGGAATCTCTGTCTTTGGAGGGCTTTCATGGCTCAACTAACCAAAGACCCACAGACAGTGTTGCTCCTGCTTCTAGCAGAGGTTGGACTAGGTGACCTCCTGAGGTTTCCCCCAGTCTGACCTAAAACAAAGCACAGCAACACGGAGATAGTTTCTCTCTATTATGTGACAGCAGACGCATTAGGGAAACTACAGTGATAAAACCAAATCATAGCTGCTTGCTTTGTTTAAGAATCATCATTCATTGCTGAAATTTATAAATCCTTTAAGAAGTTTGTATGTAAAACACTTGCACTTTCCACTTTGCTAACAGTACTGGTTATCAGAACATATGAAATTTGAAAATCTGTGTTAATTCAGTCAAAATCTGTGTTAATTTTATGCCATATGGCTATGGGCATTCATCCAAGAAAGTGGCATCTCAACAAACAATAAGAAGAGCTTTCCAGATTCAGTGGAGAATCCAGTTGCCTGGCTGCATCCCAATTCCAGAGTATCAGAAGCAAATGAACCTCTTGTAGGTCCTCACTCCCTGTCTTTACTTTGGGAAAGGTCCTCTCTCACTTCCAGTGGCAACAGCAGTTCCAGAAGTGTTTGCAGGGTTTTCATGTCTCCATGTCTCTCTAGCAACCTCCGAGAAAGGATTACATTCTTCCTCCACTGCACCCAAAACAAGGACAGGAAGAAACACAGTAAAGGGCAATAGCGTACTGGCCAATGCTATGTGGTTTTCTGAATTCTCCCCACCCAGGATGTAGGATTGCAAAAGGAGCCGAACAACACTACCCAACACTGTTGGGAGAAACAACTGCTACCTGCCAGGAACAATCATAAGGAGAAGGATTTGGAGGAAGAGTGAACATGGCCATAGTCTAAAAGAGCATTTTATGTGATCTAAAAGTTAAGCAAAATTTTGTTAATTATTAATGTCCACTAATAAAATAGGCGACCAACACAACACTGGAACCAGTCAGGATTTAACTGAGATCAGCATTAACTTTTTTTTTACTTCTTCCTGGTGAATTTTAAAGCTGCTGCTTAAGTACATGTGAGCAAAAGTGTTAGGTTGGTGTGCACATATGCACAGGAAAGACAAAGGATATGGGAAAGAAAAAAAAAAACAAAAACAACCTTGTGTTTTTCTCTTCAGATTAATAATGTCATAGTGAATCTTTTTACAAAGTCTAACTGGAAGCAAAAAAAATACACCAACTCTAGAAAAACTGTACAAGTACTATTTTTGATAATGTACCAGAGTAACTATAAAACCCACAAGCTTCTAGATTCTGTCTTCAGGAATGGCAAATGACCAATCCAACTGGATCAGATTAATCAGCATGTGAAAAATCTCACCTCTGTGTATTTGAAGGATTAGAACTAGAATTTAGCCATTTCACAAGAAAACCATTCCCTCTGCATAAGTGGTTTCAGCAAAGATATGGTATTACTTTATTTTAACATTTAGATTTTAGAAATCTGATTCTTGGCTCCCTTCTGGAGATGTGTGAACACTTTAAAGACTTGTCAGACTTTTCAAAACTCATGTTCTTATTTAAACCTCTCTAAGTGTTACCGATGGAGATTTCTATCTGAATCAGTTTGTTCATTACGAACCACTATGAGATGCTAGAGACAGAATATGCCTATGGTCTCAGATAAAAGTATTCTGTGCTGTTCACAGTTAACTCACTCACTAAAAGTCACATCAGACCAACTCAATACATGATGGGAAATCTCCAAAGAAAGGCCTCTGTGAGAAGCAGTGTTGGTAAGAAAACAAGTAACATTTTTGTCTTCAGAGTCAGTAGCGAATCAGTAGCGAATCAGTATCCAACAGAACAGTACTGCTCAAACACGTTGTCACAGCACTTAAACCCAAGGTTCTGGCCCTTTATCAAACTAAAAATCCTATAGATCTTTTCTTAATAACAGGAGGTTATCCATGATCTCCTGACCAGATTACAGACATAGAACTTTTTACTTTATGAAATGTAAATTGTAATATATCATTGTCAACCCTAAATATATAGAATTTACACGAGCCCAATTCTTGTTCCTGAACTAAATCTAATTTTCACTGGAAAAAGTGAAACTATTTTTGCAGATTTTAGTGATAGTGTGACCTCCTTGCCTGAGAAAACTTAATATGTATCCCAGCCCCTAGGCTTCCCCCTTACCAGAACAGTACAAATAGCAATAGTAACATAGGTAGGGTGTTAATGACTACATAGCTATTTCATCTATACTATAGAATTGATTAAAGTGATTGTGATTTTTATCTACTTCTTGGTTTATTCTCACTTACACTCAAAATCTGGAAGTCTTTTTAAATGTGAATGAAGATTCAAAGCATAAAACAATAGATATTAACAACAAAACAGGCAGTGACCTCTTTTTCAATAAACATACTACGGTGACTTCTGAAATTTAATTTAATTTCTTTCAAAACGTGATCCCTTGACATACAGAAGGAGTACCATAACAAATGGTACAGAAAAGGATTATGGCTACAAAATTATCTTCTTCATATTAGGTGTTAAAAAAAAAAAAGAAGAAAAAAAGGAACTACTAGAAGTACTGAAAAACAAAACCAAGACATTTTTGTTTATTTATCAAAAAATAATAAACGATATTCCTACATGAAAAAAGATCTCTATACAATAAGGAATTATTTTAAAAGAGAAAACTTTATTACAAATCCCAAATATTATAACAGAATATATTTTTTGTTACACTGGGGTGGGGAAAGCACACTACCAGGTCCATAATTTTTAGTTTATAAAAGGAAAATTAAATAATATTTAATACATTGAATTTACTGAGATTTAGGTACCTGAATATCTTGCAAATGTAGCAGTAAATATAGTGATTCTATCAGCCAATACTCTCACAGCATGGAAGGGAAAAAACCCTTCCAATTCTTGCTCTTTTGGCAGTCTTTCCTTAAATTGTTTTGCATGAATTGCAAGTTCAATTCAAACTGATTTCACTGGCTATTCAGACGGGGGGGGGGGATAAGAATTCATACTTCCGTGGCCCAGTATTTGATAGTGGGCAAAGCTTAGGGGGCACATGCAGCACTGCATGTGAAGCAATCACATATTATCTAGAGGATTCTCGTCATTCAGGCTGTGTGAGGTACATCTGAAATTCCATTACAGAGTTTGCATCTCCATCATTTATTATCTACAGAGACAGACTGGCATTTCTTGCAATCGGGGAGGAAAATACTGTGCGGATAACAACTCAATTATGTCTTAAAATTAAGTTTGAGAGAAAAGTTTGTGCACTGTATAGCTCATCCAAGTATTTTTTCAGTCTCCTAGCTCTGAGGAAGCAAATTGTGAAAGGATATTGTGAAACATAAAGTAAATATATAGGAGAAAAACTAATGAAGTTAATAGATTATTATGTATTTCAAAGTCTATTTCATCATTAATTCTCTTCCTTAGTAGAGAATTAACTTTATCTAAGAGATTTCAGTAAGACATTGGAGAACAGAGACTTCACAGAGGAAGTTTCAGAGGAGGCTGTCTTGTGCAATTTTCAAGGAGCACATAGTCCTTCCTTTAATTACTTGTTCCAGAATAGCAATCACAAAAAACTTCATAATTTTGTTGGGAAAAATTGTTCAGTCTTACTTAACTTGAGCTATACAAAAATTTTAATGTGGTACCTTTTTTTGCTATTTGAAAGGATGCTAGTATTAACTAAACAAACAAAAAAACCCCAACAAAACAAAAAAAAGACCCCCCAAAACCCCTGGCATTTACTTTCTGTTGTAAAGATATCCTCAAAACTGTAGCTGGTGCCTTTCCTGAAAACACTTCTCACTATTACACAGGAACAACGTGCGGTTTCTAGGTGGGCTAGAAGTGCTAGGTCACCATCCAAACATGAAACAAACCCAAATTTCTAAGAACGTAGCATTGTGCACAATTGCTTTGCACCCTGCTGCCAGCAGAGCCATATTTGAGAGCAGACTGTACCCAGGGGGTTCTACTGGAGGGAGATCCCAATTGCACTGAAAACTGCAGCCACTCTGGGCACACCATTGACACCAGGCACAAAGGCCGAATCAGCTATTCTGACTATGGAAACTGCTGAAATGTCGCAAGAGCGGTGTGTGCTCTGATACCTACCGGAGCAGAGGCAATAACTGTACTTTGCTGCTGCGCCATCCCTCATTTTCATTTTGGCACTGTGTTACGCTGTCTTCTCTGCTTTCATTTACTGCCTATGTGTGAATAAGTGGTAAATGGAACTGATCTTTTTAATACAGGACAAAATTAAGACCACAAGTCTCTGCTGAGCATTGGACAGGGTAGTCTCTCAGGGGAAACATACTTTTCAGAATCTTGAAGGAGTTTGCACTGCTCCTCTCTCCCTACAATTTGTGAATGAGCTGGCAGACCGCATCACTCCTCAAAAACAGATGCTTCAAGTCCTAGTTCATCACTGGGCCAAGACTGACTAGTCCACCAACAGCAAACCTGCTGCCTGCAGCACTGGATTTCTCTGATGCCAGCGTACAGGGAAGGCAAGGGCAGGACTACATTGGGGGAAAAGGAGAGCAGGGATGTCTGCTTCCATTTCCTACTGAATACTCCCACAGAAAGAAGCAGATCTGAGCTCAAAATTTATAAAGCACTCCAGCAGAAGTAAATGATTTTCAGCAGAAAGAAGAGAAAAAACATTTTACATGCTGTGCTAGACTCTTCTAATTCTTGGCTACTGCATAGCCAAAGCTTGTTTATTAACACGTCGTCTGGTTGATTCCACATTACAGTTACTTGTCATTAGTGAGAGGCTAACCAAGATTAAAGACTAGAGGTTTCAGCAGCTGTGATTTTGG
The DNA here is from genome assembly GCA_027925045.1 of Hypotaenidia okinawae. Lineage (NCBI taxonomy): Eukaryota > Metazoa > Chordata > Aves > Gruiformes > Rallidae > Hypotaenidia > Hypotaenidia okinawae. The sequence continues at coordinate 23,067,781 of BSDF01000007.1, read as the reverse complement.
TGGTTTGTTTTTTGTCATGGGATTTTTTTTTTCAGTTTCTTGTTTTGTTTGGAGTTTTTTGTTTGTTTGTTTTTAGCTGCAGAAAGGTTTGAGAAGCTAGATGAAATGTGACATGCTTACTAGAGAAACTTTGATTTAGCCAACAAGGAAGTGTGGCGAGGACTGTATCTGCTCTATCATCGTGTGCTTTCTGTTTGGCTTTGGCAACAAGCAAACCAAAAAAAAAAAACCCAAAAAAACCCACAACATATTTACAATAACTGAAAGGAAAACTATGAATAGAGAAATTACCATACTGGTGGAAATGATCTGCTCTCACATTGTGAGACCGGCTGTTCTAGCCTTCATCATTTGTACGTTTGCTGTGTGAAGGGTGAATATACTCCATTATTGGAGCTGTGCACAACCTAGCCTGACCTAAATGCCAAGAAATAAGCAAGTGAGAGTGAAGCATCAGTGGCAAATTGGAATCTAAGGCCTTTTGTGCTTGTTAAATGGTGGAATGATTATAATTGGAAAAAGTGATGTGCATTAGTTCTGAGTGAATGTACAAGAAATGACAAGCGTGTAACTTAATGATTACTTCACAACACCCAGGACTGCCTTCTAGTCTTGCACCGAGCGGCTCAGCCCTACAGCAGAGAAAACTGCATGTCTTCTCCCGCTATTCATGGGCATCCTCCGCAGGTCACATGGAAATAACCCTGAAGTGATAAGTCTTGGTTTAGGAAGTCTGCTGCTTAAGCTTGTATAAGTCATTGTGACAGAGCGGTTTTTTCTCTCTCCACAAACCTTTGTCTGTATTAGTAGCAACTGGGCAGAGTCCAGCTTTAAATGAAAACATACACTTATTGTTGATTCTCACAGGTAGTAAGTGTATTAGCAGAACTTCTGCCAATCAATATCCATAAGACTTACTCGATTATACACCACTTCTGATATGATTATTTTTCACATTGCTATTCTGTAGCTCACCATAATGGTAGTAAAAAACCAGGAAAAATTTTATCCAAACATATTAATGAATTATTTCAAGTGAATACGAAAATTAATACTTAATAACTATAGATTAATTAAACCTCTCTTTACAGCTGGCAGAAATTATTTCCAAGGATATTAGAAATTCAGTACAATTAATTCTTCTTCATGTTAAAATGACTCCTGTCTAGAGAAAGTGTTGCCAAGCATTTCCTGGATGATAGGCATGTGGTTTATGGCAGGCTCATATAAAGATTCAGGGTTAAATGCTCAATGAAAATGTATAGTACATAAATCTACACACAAAAGTGGCAGGCAAAGTGTCAAGAAGCAATCATCTCCAAAGTCAGTTTACCCTCACAACAGGGACCTTGTCACGGTCAGAGTTAAACAGGCTCTGGATAGGAGAACTTCTGGCTGCATAAAACAGTCAGAACTGGGGAGTTTAGCTTGAAACTGGAACTTCACAATTAAGCAGTATAATTAAATGCTCTGATTCTAGTTACTTTTCACAGGAAGCACTTCAAGCTCTTAAAAAGAAGCATACCAAAAAGCATTCCACAGAAACATTTGTTGACACTTACATATGTAACTTTAAATTTTCTGTCTTTTAAATTGGAAATTCGCCCTCCTTCCCAAGTAATTAAGAGCTGGTTTTAAATGGAAAGTTGCAATCCCTTTCTACATCACTAGGTGGGGTCCATTGGAAACTGATGCAAAATCTTAGCCAGGGGAAGTATGTCTTTGGCATGCTTCAATGGTAGAGAATTGTAACATGACAGGTAACATATGCAAGAAGAGACCCCAGAAGCCTCAAGTCCCAAACAAGGAGTTATGATAACTCTTAATGTTTTTGGCAACTCTCACAACAGAAGAAAACACAGTCCTATTTCTATGCAAAATCTTTCTTGCTTTTATGCTGGAATGTCTGAGGAACCGGTGCCAGTTCAAAACTCAAGGGTAACTACTGTCTTCTTACTTCAGATACAATGACCTTCCAGGATAGCCTGGATGTTCCCAGTTTTGCCTTGTACCTTCCCATGCAATGTTTGCAAAGATGGAGCATCAGGGAAAGAACTGTTCTCCCTCTTTCTCTTTCATTAGTAATGTTCATTTGAATATGATTTACTATGGAAAAGGATGTTAATAAGAAATGCTTTCTTACATTTATTAGTGGAGAGATGGCCTGACAGTTGGGAAGGAGAATGTATTATAAAGACGATAGTGCAGGTAATATCCTGTATATTGAGTCTAATCACCCATTTAAAGTTAAAACAGGAGTTGTTAAGAATATAGTGAATCACACTCTAATGATTAGTGATGAGAATCACCTAGATAATGAAATTGGTATTGAGAAACAGATTTTTCGGCAGGATGATTATCCTGCAAGATTGATTAAAAGGATAATTGTAGAACAATGTAACCTTTTCCGTAATTATAGCGCTGAACTTGTTTAAAGCCATTTGTCATAACAGTGTGGCTCTGCCATATCACAAAGAGACTGACGACTGATTAACACGATATTTATTACCTTCAGGAAAGTGAGGTATTGCCACACCTGTACAAGGTGGTTTTAATATCTCTGCATCAAAAGTTAAGGATAAGGTAAAACCACTGCAAGTAGATGGAGCTATAAAATTCCATGTGGTTGCACATTTTCTGATTGTTGAATCTCAAGGATGAGTTTTCCATCCCTTTTACTGTGAGATCCCATGAGACTAACACTATAGCACTCTTTCACTTGTACTGGCATGTTTACGAGACCAGACTGCTTTTCAACAGTTGGCACAGCAAAAGAAAACATCGACTCAAAGAACTTCCTAAAGCAAAAGATCTGCAGCTGGAAATGCTAAAAGTTCCAATGTTTGAGATATAGCTGCAGAATAAAACTGAACAATTGCTTGAGTCCCTTTTTTTAATCTTTCTATGAGAAGTTTTAATTAGCTTCAGTGAAAAATTCTCTAAGATTTTAAATCATTTTCTTGCATTCCTCACAAGCATGAAATCTTTTAATGTTTTAGTTACCCGTTCAAATAGTAAAGCATTAACATAGAGGAATCTTTTCATCACAAAGAATGAAAAGTTGGGTAGCAGGCTTCCCAATGGAGGCAAACAAGAATGATGATGATGCTGACAGCAATGTGGGCCACAGCATTCAAGGGACAGAAACAAAATATCAGGTATCCACACGTGAACTTTGCATGCTTTCTCCATAGATTTCTTTTTTTTTGACAATGCAGTAAGTTTACAGGTAAGTTTCTCCCTTAGCTTTGTTCTCATGGAAATTCTGAGTTTCACTAGTCCATGTGAAGATATCTGAAGTATGAAGGAGAACTCACAGCTTCACACAAGACAGCTTTCATAGGAAGTGTATGAGAAATACTCTCAGACAGATTAAATGGCTGTGAGCTCAAATGCAACAACAAAGTCACAGGGAAGGACCTCCAGATAATAATCTAATCCAGTCTTCTGTTGGTACGTCTTCTTGAGACATACTAACAATGTCAGAACAAGCCAGGTTTCCAAAACCTCCCCACATGGAAATTCCCCAGCCTCTCTGGATAGCCACCGCTTTGATACTCTCCTAGTGAAAGTATGTCAAATGTCAACCAAGTGTCCCTTCTTTAACCATCTGTCAATATGGAGAAAAGTTTGACTGTGCTCTTTTGACTATCCCTAGTTGCCGGATGCTGCTGTTTACCCTTTTACTTCCCTCTTTGCCAGCCTAAACAAACCCAGTCCCCTCAATCTCTCATTTTATGTCAAGCACAACAGACCCTTCACTTCTTGCCAGTCTTCTGATGGATCATTTCTACTTTCTCAGTATCCTTCATGCACAAAAACACCAAAAAACTGACTACAGTATCCCTGGTGATGCCCAGCCTCTGCCAGGTAGAGGAGGATAATCATCTCCATCCACTAGCCACGCTTCTCCGAATGTGCTCGTGGGTGCACTATTTACCATGAGAACACACAATTGGTAACCATCACGTTTCCAGGGCCATTACGCATTCAGTCAGTTTCCTTCCTGTATTGACACAGAGTTAGTTCTCCTCAAGTGTAGAACCATTCATTAAAGGTTTTGATGTTTCTGTCAGCCCAGTCTCCCAATCCTTCAGTTTAACTCACCTGAAGTTCTACTGTATGGGATATCAACCCCTACCCCTCACTTAGTATTTTCTGCAAATTTGCTTGAGCTGGATTTTACCTCATCATCCAGGACACTAATGGAGACACTGAATTCTACCAGCCCTCATATCACCCCTCAAGGTATAGAGGTTTAATCTTAAAGTTTGATACATCATTACTTTTCTTAAATTTCTGATTTGAAATAAGCTAAACAATCTATGGTATCATAAAGCATATTTTAACATTAAAAAATGTGTCAACAATCTATGGATTCATCAGGTTTAGAGTAAGAAGGGAAGGAAGAAATTGCTTGTTAACTCTGTATTTTGGTCAAGCAGCCCTAACTATCAGAGATGCAGTAGTTTTCATTTATGAATGATGTCCTCTCTGAGTGGCTCAGAATAAACACAGTGCTTGGCAATAAGACTAATAAAACATAGTTATTAAAGGGCTACTCTATTTAAAATTTTTAGGTATCGCTCTGTGGTAATGTATTTCAATTCACATGTGGGTAAATTTGATGGCAAGGAATATATACAGGCTGAGGAGTTCTTCATTCTCCTCATGTTCTTTTAGCGTGTAGAATAATAACTATGGGAATCCACCATCTGGTGAACATATGTAAGATTTGACTCGGCGCAGGGATAGGACGGTAAGTGGCCTACTTCAGGTGAGTAACTGTAGCCCCTCTTATCTGCCCGAGGTAATGACAGATTCCTTCCCTCCTCAGGTGGCGGGCAATAGTCCATTAAGGGGCCAGCAAGAGGCTTTATTTATTTTAACTCACCTAGGGCTCTTGCATTCATTTGCAGAAGCCAGCGACAGCAATTCCAGACAATAATGAGTAATGACATGGCAGGAGGAAATATGTGGCACACAGTCAGTGTGTGGCTACGCACCATTTGATTATGTGCTGAGCTAAGAAGTAGGGAACAGCCTGACGGCGGGGGCTCCCCTGAGACCTCCCACTAGAGCTGTGCAATGGATGCTGTTGAAGCAGGAGCAGCCCCTGCCACTGGGGGTAAAGCTACCAAATGCACTTGCATTACAGAAGGATAAAAGATGACATGGGTCAATAGGAAATCAAAAGAAAAATAAAAAGGAGATTTGGTCTATACTTAATTATAGACCACATCACTACTAGCCTAAATACAACCCATTGGCTTCTTCTGTCACATTTGGACACAGAACACAAATGAATTAAGCAGGCAAAAAAATTAATTTTCCAATCAGTTTTTCCAAGACAACTGATTCCATGCAAAATCCATTTTGCTGACTTTGTACTGGGAGTGCCTGGCATCACATGTCAGGAGGCAAAGGCACAACCTACTCCAGAAAGAGAAAGATTTCTTGAAGGGCTGGCTGCTGAAAGAGAGACCTCTGATACTAGGTAGCAGAGGCTGAATTAAAACCCAGGGTAAACAGCCTTTTTGCTTATATTACTTCATGTGATTCATATTTATGATGATTCCCTCCTGCTGAAAAGGCCTGGCTGCCTGTTGTTTCTGCTCAGTCATCCCCATCAGTTTTACAGATGGATTTTACTGGAGTGGGAGAATTAGAGCAGGAACACAATCATTATTGTTTCATAGCTGATGAAGGACGACAGTAGAAAAGTAGTTAAGAAATCTTATTTTGTTGTCATCTTTGCTGTGTGAAATTTTACACACCTACCTCAGACAGTGGGCAAATACTTGCCTTAAGGTTTTCATTATGTTTCTCAAGGGAAGAGTGAAATTACTTGGTTTTCACTCATTCAGGGTATCTGCTTCAAAGGTTAAAATACAATGGAGCTTCTCTGAATTGTCTCTGTGTAGACACAGATAGCTCTGCAAAGACTACAGTACGAAGACAGAACCATAAAACTGACTTTTTTTTAAGACATGTGTGCCAATAGAGGTTCATCCCTCCTGAAGCAGATGTGTGAAAAATAAAGTGAGAATTAATTTCAAAGCTCTGACAGATCTAAACCCCCCAATATTACGATTTGTTGAGGAAAATCATCCAACAACAGATTCAGACAATGTGAAAAAATACACAGTGCATATTTAGGCTGAAGATCTTATACTGCTTTACAACTTTGGTTCTATTGTCACTTATAATAAAATCAGGGGGAAAGACCTTGAGAGATAAGCTGCTTATTTATTTGTTCCTGAAGCTTTGATAGCATGTAGGTTGCTGTGTGATCTTTATAAACTCAGAGGTGCTAAGCACAGCTTGTTTTTGAAAGTCAATGCCAGCAAGAGACAGACATTTTGTAATAACACCCGGTGAGCTGTGGCACTTGTATACTCATATATTTGTCTGCGCCAAGTCCTTACCTACATTAACAGAGTTCTTTTGACTTCATGCTGGGGATCTGGCCCAATATCCATTTCTTGAATATGGATATCCAAGTAGGACAGATACAGTCAAGGATATTTCTCATCCTCACAATAACCAAACAACTCTAAATACCTTTAAAATAGAAACAAAAATAGTAACCTCTTCCTTTTCCTAAATCTTGTAAGGTAGAGGTAGATCAGATGAGAAATAACAGGATTTCTTTGTCTGGTTTTGATTTTGGGTGGGTGTTTTGGTTTGGGTTTTGGTTTGGGTTTTTTGAAGGTCTAAAGGAACAGGTAGATGGTAATAGAGGAAATTATTCAGAAAAAGAGTCAAAGAAATGAATTTGTCAATTCTTCTAATTCCACATACGAACTGACCTCAGATAACCTTCAGTTGCAAAAAGGAAACACTACTTTAAAATAAATCCTGCCATAATCCTCACTGGCAACATGCACAAAATCAGGTAGAGGACTTATTGGAAAAAAGGGATTTGGGGTAAACTTCTCTTTGCATTATCCTACATCATTGCTTATTTGTAGGGTGCATTTGTAGATGGTTCAGATGCAGGAATCTGAAAGCAATCATGCCTGAGGCAGTTTCCCTTTTCACAGGACACGTCCCATGGCCCAAGGTAGCTGTCCCCTGATTCCTTGGCTTTGCACTACTAGAGGGTTATGATGCAATTCTAGAAGGATTTCAGGATCACAGAAGATTGTTATCTTATAGGAAGGGGAGATGCCAAACTGCAACAATTAGTACATAGGGAGCTGGAAATATCAGGATAAGGCATAATATACGTGTGTATGACTTCCACAGTTCACTGGTATGATGAGCTGTGATGACTGGGAAAGTTGGGAATACTTCAGCCTAACATATTCCTTTTCCTTTTTGCTTTTAAAATTGCCCTGTTTTCCCACTTTTCTCCCCACCTTTTCCTTTCTTCCACTCTCTGTGTCACATTCTGAACTACATCACAGTCCAAATACATGATATTTATGCTTGAAAGCTCCACCCAAGCAATGGATTAACTAGAGGGTAGTATGCTGTTTCTATACCAAAGACAGTTTGACACACTGCACCATGCAGGCTGTTAATCTTTGCTTTTCTGTCCTATGAGCAAAACAGTGATTTAGTTGTATAGTGGAGGTACAGTTATCCAGCAGGAAAGCACTTATACTGATGACATCAAGCACTGGCATAAATGCACATCAACCACTGTTTCTGCTTTAAAATTATTTTTTTGGATTCAGTTGGCAGGGTAATATTTTCTTGTTTTTCTTTTCTTTGCAAGTCTGTGATAGATTTCACAACAACAAAGCAATTCTGTAGCACTTTTATAGCCCATGTATTGAGGAAAATACGGGGTCCTGTCCATTAGTTCATTTTAAGTCCAGAGTACTGGCAGAATCGTGAGCATGGGAAAAAAGTGTGGAAAAACACACATTCCATAATATAGAAAATGTTCTGTAACACTCTGTAAGAAAGAAAACTATCTGTCCACGTAGGTGCACGAGAATTTCCTACTAAAGAGCACCCGTAGTACATTTACATCCATTATACCACCTCCCACATATGCTGGAGGAGATATGAAATGCACAAATCTGACTTGTAGGGGAAATTCCTACAAAAAAACAACCTGTAAATTCTACAATTTAAGACCTGAAGTTTTTGCTCCACTAGTCTTTGTTTCTATTGCAAATGTGTGTGACCTGTTGTACACATAAATAAATATTCCTTTCTCAGCATAGCAATGTGTTCCACCACTGTTTTGTGGTGGTATTTTTCTTTTAGCAACATTTCCTTCTATTTTAAACATTCCACCATTCATTTTAATTGACTATTTCCTTCCTATTAAGACAGAAGATGCTCCTACCTAAACTATACAGCACAAAAGATGATACAGAAAGAGACACATAAAAATGTAGCATTATTGTACATACTTTCCTCACATCTTTTCTTAATTATCTTCTGTGTTTGGTCAACAACTATTTTTCTCCTTTTCCATATTTATATTTCCCTTTCAATTAAACTTTAAATCGTGCATGTCTATATAACCTCTAATTCTTTTCATTATTGATACCAAGACCCAAACAACCAGATCTGAATACAGTCGTCCAAATGGAACTTCTAACTTTTTTTGGTGTTACTCCACATTGCATTTCACATCCTTCCTAACAAGACAGAGAGGACAAAGCATACCCCTTCACTCATATGCAAATTCCTGCATTGATACCATAAACTAGAATGTGTTTGAATAGTTCTTTTATCTGTCTTCTTCAGACAGACTGTTTTCTTTACCAGATATATAGTCCATCTGATACATCAATATCTATTTTTCAGATTTTTCTTTTTCTCTCTAGTGAAATTCTGCATAGCCATGTTTCTGGAAGTAATCAATACAGAATTTTGTATCATGCAACAAAATTTGATTTCATTGATTATTGTATGTGCCTTTGTTTTACTTATTCTAACTCCTTATTCTTCCAGCTTATTAGAAAATAATATTAAATTTAATAGAGAAACTTGAGGCAACTCTTGCCCATTTTCCTAGTATGAAAACCTTCTAGCTAATTGTCAATTCATAACCATACTTTGTGCACATACCTTAGTTTCTTTTTCAAGAAACTAACTTTGATGAACAGCTCTTGAGAGTTTACTTAACATTTCTGTAAGACCAACTTTCGTGTCTGTGAAATCCCCTAGCTTGAGATTTAAATTTTCAAATGCTAGATAATTGAATTGTGCAGTCTACAAGCTTACATTTTGTTTAGGCCTACATCAGCACCTGGCAGTGACTTTGAGAAAAGAGCCCACAGATTCCCTGTCGATGTATCACTTTTGCCTCAACATATTGAGAGCGCTCAGCAGTGGCTATTCCCTCACGACAAACTGTCATGCAATTAAAAGGAAATACAAAAATCACCAAAAGGAAAATGTTAATATTTCAAAATCTAATGTCAGAGAAAGTATGGTTAACCAGTCTGTGCATGCTTTTTACAAACTGTTATTTAGAAATAATTACATTAAAGAGATTGTTTGAGTCTTTTCTTTTAGCGTTAAACTCAGCATGACCATGTGTGAAATGATCCATCAGATTTCATCAAAGTTAAGAATCCCATATGGCTTGTATTGCCAATTTTAAAACTTCCTATGAATCAAAATATGTCTACACTGTCCCTAAAGAAGTACTTTAGTGACAAAGAAGAAACTTACCTGAGAGGCTGAATGAAGGCTTAGAATTCGTATCACATGGGAGGCTCTGTTTTGGCAGACCTAACGGCAGGTCCTGAGCTAGTTCATTTGAAACCAGGCCCAGGCTGAGTTGATATATCTGAGGTACATCTTTGATGGCCACATCAGCCTATCTTTTGTAAGCTTTAAGTGTAAATAATGGTTAATGTACTGAAATAACCCTTTAATTTGAATTATTGCCTGTGTACAGGTAAGCACACTTTACAAACAAGTAAAACCAATATTTCTAAATATTTGACACATTTCTTTTTCATACCCAAATGGAGTTGGATTTTTTCCTTACACTTGTCTTTAATTACTATTCTTCTCAAAGGTGTCCTGCTCTTAAAACCTCAAATTAGCTTCAGTGTTTTAAATTTAACATTTATATCTTTAAACCTCCATATCCGAAGACCTTTATGAGCTGCACTTGAAATCTGACTTTTTTTTCTTTTTTTCTTTAAACTTCTCTTCCATGTCACAACTGCCAGGATTTATGTGAGAAAATGACACCTTTCAGGAGATGATCCTGAGTATGTTTTATTTCCTATCTAGTTTTGTCAAAAAGTGTAATATTCCACAATACAGTATTCATCCTAGCCATTTGAAACCCAAGTCTTTCAAAGGTGGCAAAGATCCAGAGTAAAGGATGTAAACTCCAGTAAGAAGTTCCGGCATTACAACTTAGAACACTGAAAGACTGAAGTTTTTCTCACTAAATGAATGACAGAGAAACTCATTTCTACACTTCTCCTTCAATAAGTCTCAATCATAATTTTCCAAGTGACTTGGGATAAAATTAGCAGTAATTGAAATGACAGAATATTGTATCCACTGAAATGTTTGTGCTTAATAGACCTTATATCAGACTGACAACACATGTTTCCTTACTTGCACAATCTCAAGGAACATGTATCATACAAAATCACGTATTAGAACAAAAGAGTATCCTCTCTGCTTCCTGAAGTGCTGTCCAAAGTACAAAATAACATAAATGAGAATTCATATGTGTTCTTGGAACTAGTTTTGCAGATTATAGAATAGTATCCCTTGTTTTTCAGAAAATAGCAACTACAATTGGCATGGGACATTAAAAAAAAGAATATGTGAAAGATGCTGACATACCTGCTCTGATCTGAACAATGCAGTTCTTCATATCACGCTTCAGTGAAGTCTGATATGGACAAGTTACTCTAAGATGAAAAGGCCTTGAAATAAATAATGCATGCAAATTTCACATTTTGCACTAATGGAAAATGCAAAAGTGTTTGCATTTTATAAACAGAAGTATTAATAACATTTTGTTTAAGTATATAAAAATCATAATAAACTATTTTCTGTCTTCTTTTCTAACACTGGTATTTATCTTTTAATCAAAATCTAGAGGAATAAAACCAGATAGGAGATGGCCATTCTCCCATTCTCCAGACAAAACAATGAATATGACACAATTAATTAATAATTCATTAGGTGGGGATATGATTAAAGATGAACTAGAATATCAACAATCTTTAAGACTGCCTGTTGTAAATCAACCTATTTGGGGCAGGGCGGGTGGGTAGAGGAATTAAAATCCTCCAACAGTAATTATCAGAAACATGTTTTTAATGCTTTTAAAATAAAAAAAAAAGGGCACTAAAGAGAATGCAAATATAAAACTGCAAGATTACCATTACCTTCAGGCAGCATTCAAAAGATCTTTCAAATATAATTTATTTACAAAAATCTCTTATGTTAGTTCACAAAATTAGGAGACCCAGGTCTGATTTTCTACAGGCTACCCGAGAAACACAACAAAATTCTCTAACAACTCTTTTTGCCTCCATTTCTAGTTTCTCATCTGAAAATGAGGATGATACCTAAGTGCTACCTTTACAAAGGTGTTAGGAGGGTTAGATAAGTACCATCTATAGAGCCCTTTGAGATCCTGAGATGAAAAGCTCTGTAAAATGCAAGAAAAGCTCTATATAAGTGCAATGTTATTACTGTAGTTCGCACTGTTTATTTGTTTACTCTCCTCTAGAGAACATAATAATTCTGAAGAGATTTACATTTGAACTTTGTAAGAATTCTGTTATCTGTCTTTAGAATTGCTCTTAAGGGCTCTGTAGAGGAAAGGCAAATGCTCACAAAAGCACACTCAAATCTTTCTGAGGATCCCATCCTGCAAGATATTCAGTGTCTCTCGAGCAGCACAGAGCACTCTCAGCTGTCTGCACTCATCATGTTGCAAAATTGGGCCTTGGGTTTCAGGTGCCAGCATTACTATGAACAAGAATCCCAGCAAAGAAATAAACATAATTCTATATTTCTTTTTCAGTTGCCGTTAGAATCTCAGGCATCAAGTGAGTAGAGTTATTGAGTCCACTGCCTTGGTGGCAGGCAGAGTACTGCTGTACTCAAAGCACAAAGAGCAGGGATTTTTCTCTTTATTGTCATTGATGCTGCAAACCAGCATGGAGAAAAAAGTGCCCATGTGTCACTGAAGGTATTTTTTTCCTCCCTGGACATTGTGGACAGATTGAACATCCAACTGCCTTATCATAATGTCCTTTTCCCCTTTGATTTCTGAAAAAAAACCAAAAAAAACCCCCAAAAAACCTTAAGGACATTCAAACAGTTCTCTATGGCCTTTTAATGCTATTCCTATCCTGAAGAATGAGAGCATGGAAAGTGGGACATGGATAAGAAGGAAGGAGGGATAAGTAGAAAAGGAAGCTGGCTCCAACTTAATGCTACGTTTAAGAGAATCAAAACTTTTCTAAAAGGACATCTTATTTTAGAGTCTAGTCTAGTCGCCTTTGACCACATGTTTTCTGAGGCAGCAATGGAAGCAAAAGGACTTAAAAAAAAAGCAAAACCCAAACCAACAACCAACCAACCAACACACACACACACACACACACACTCCCCGCCACACACACACACAGAGTTATGGGAAAGGAAAAAAAGATGTTACATTTTTTTTGTTCCTGAGGTGGAATCTCCAAATACTTTGCATGTTGTGAAAAGCATTGCTCTGAGTTTTACTTAAGGAGAAAATTGCTCATTTCTAAGGTTCAGTAAACCAACATAATTGAGGAGTTTTATTTTCTCCTCCATTTCCATGAAGAAAAAGGATGCTTTGAAACAAATGAATTATATGTATAACAGACTTCCAATTGTATGGAAAAAAACGTAGGTAGTCTTCTGTTTTCTCTTCAAAAGTATCTTTGGAAAGAATACTACAGATCTTGAAAAAGTATTTGCATCAGAAGATTAGGGAAGATGGACAGAAGTTGTCTTTTTGTGAGCAGCATGCTTGAGGTTTGGGGTTTTTTTCCCGCCCTTTGTTTCTTTCCCTCCATTATTCACATTGACAAGAGGGTATTTCTATGTCTTAGGGCAGCCCAGGAAAATGGAAAAAGGTTTCTTGCCATTCTATACTGAGGTTTCAGCCTTGATGGCATTCACCAATAAGGAAAACTCTTTTTAGGGCAGCCTTAGCTCAACAATGCTCTAATCTGAGCTTGATACATTATTACGATCTGTTCAAAGTTTGGTGGATCACAGATGGATGGGGAAGTGAAGTAAATGAAGTTTGTAACAGGCATAAAATAAAAAAGTCATAATTCAAGATTAGTACAATTAGAAAATTGCTATTAAAGGCTGGATTTTTAAAAGTAACTTGTGACTTCACTACATTTAGTATTTGCTTTAAGTTCACCACTTTGCCATAGTCCTCTTTAGATTCTTTCAGACTTTTCTTTGGTAAACAATTGCTTCCTAAAATCCACTACTTTGCTGCAAGTTCTTTTTTACTCATCTCCATTGGTCATTTTTTTCCACATACAGTCTCATTTCACTGCAAGAAAGGATAGTAAAAATTGAAAGAAAACAAAAGGAAAAAAACCCAAAACTGTGTATTTGTTTTCTTTAGGATGTAGATGATAGTGTATAAGAAATATGGAAAGTGAAGTAATTTCAGACAGTTAAAAATCACTATTCAGTCAGTACATCAGGAAGATACATAGTCAGGAGAATGGTACCTGATGCATACCAACGTGAAACCTCTGCAGTGAAAACTGGAAATATTGTTAAGTAAGTTCTGAAGCTTAGGAGCATCCATATTTATGGAGTTTATATGTGGTTAAAATGTCTGATTTAAGAAAAATATACAGTTGACAATAACAGAGTAATTAGTGTCACTGCTTCAATCTGGCTGTATAAATCATCATGATTCAACCTACAGTAGTAATAAAAATAAATTCTATTTTTTGGTTTGTCACTCCTGTTCTAATAAAATATAATGAATTAAAAAAAAAAATCTTGAGTGAAATAGTCTCATAAAAAAAACCAATTTACTAAAGGTTTAACAACTTATGTGAATGCAATACAGAAGAAATGTATTTTTAATAAAAATAACCTTTTGGTAAGAAATAATTTTAATTTTATTCCATTCCTTATAGTAATTTTTTCCAACATGTGTTTTCCCTCAGTGACTGCCTCTTCTCAATAATTCAGATTTCACCAATTTAGTAAATGAGATGGGAGGGGGAGTTTATTGACATAAAAAATTAATGAAGAGGACTCGTTCTGAGAAAAAAGTTACAGGATCTCATGCAATGATACTACTCTGGTCAGAAAAATAGAGAAACTGTGAAAAGTCCATATAAAATATCCCAGAGCAAGTTTCTTCTCTCCGTTTCTCTGTACAAGTGGAATTTGAACAGCAGGTTGTCTACCCACTATGATTATCTTTTCAGGTCCTAGCAGGAGAATAGCAACTTTGTTATTTTCCCCACCAAACTCACATGGGAAACTGCAAGAGATCAACATACAGCACTTTTGAACAAGTGTCCCTCATATTAACTAGACCCTTAAACCTTTGTTGTGACAGAAAATTTGCAGGCACTGTCAGGTTATTATAATATCCATTTATGTGAGATTACACGTTTAAACGTTTTCTTTACATCCTGCATCAGACCAAGCTTCCTGAATACATCTGTTTGATGAACAGCCTACAAGAAGGAAGACCTGTGCTCAGATACAGCCAACCAGAGCTTTGCTTAGATTCAAGCCCTCCACTCCTGGTGTTGGCAGCAGTAAACCAGATTATCAATCCATAAAAAAATAACACAGAAATTAAACCCTCAGGATTTTACCACTCCATACAGTCTCTGGAGCTGCTAACAGAGCACTCAAATGTTTCTTTCAGAAAGCAGCATGCAAATTGCCTTTCTGATGTTTCTTTGTAAATCACGTCACTGTTACAAGAAGCAGCTTTTATTTTATCTACATGTCAAGACTCCACTCAAGTATTCCAGCAGCACATAATCACGCTTTGAATGTAGCTGGAAGTTTGCTACAGCAAAGTCTGCAGAATCTGGCTCTACAATGTAAGTATTCATCTCCAGAATTCCGTAGCAACATCAGAAATCACAGGGAGATGGTTACTATGGGAGAGGCTACTATGAATTAGTTTGATATTTAGTAATCATTGTTAACTAGTAATGTACACTTTGTAAAGATTGCTAGCATTATTGATTACAAATTCAAATTAGTTGACTAATTTTTGGTTAAAGAAAAAAATGTTATGGAGAGATGACAAAGTCTTTGCGGGTCCATAGAAGTCAAAACCACCAAAGTATTTAGAATTAGTTGGAGACTTAAATTTTTGTAGAGCTAATTAATCATTTGTTACCTGCAAGGAAAGATACAGAGAACCTCTGGATTAAGCTTAAGCAGAGGATCAGCCTGAGCTCTGCAACCACAGATTTCTACACGTCTGGATCAAGTTATTTCCCAGTCCCTCACTGACACCTAGTCAAGGATGAGGGAAAGATCAACAAACAGCAGAAAGGGGAATAAAAGCAAGTGTTTAGGAGAACAGTAAGAAATCTAAGCCAATGTAACAGGCCAACCTGTGCAGAGCGCAGCAAGATCTTCCTCACTGCCAGAAGACGTGCAAGCAGGACTGGGCAGCAAATTCCCAATACCCCTTAGTACCAGAAGCAGTTTCATTATCTCTGCCACAGTAAACACTATCACATTTTGACATATGAAAGGACAATGGAGAGATAAAAACTCTCTGAATGTTCTGCAGGAGGGGGATACAAACATCCTACAAAGTGCTGGAAGATTCAAAGTTACCATGACAGATACCGTGTTCAGATGGCCACTGAAATAACTGCTATGTATCACATATACTCCGTATGAAAAAAATCAGAAAATTGCAGCCATCAAAAAACAGAAGAAAAGGGCAGAAAAATTCCTGGAGGAATTGTTTTTGACTAACAGTGGCGCAGTTACTCTCTGCAAACTCTGAATACCTTGATAGCCCTGGGTAAGGTTCTTAGAGGGAAGAAAGGGATTTTCAGGGAATGTGTAACTGTCAGTAGCATATGTCCCATCTGCATTTGTTCTTAATAATATTAAGATATTAAAATTTATCAATGGAGAACACCGTTAAACTGTGAAGGCCCTTTCTCTCAAAGTCCTCACACTGTTCTTACACAAACATGGACAGGGTATGGGGCATAAGAATATTTTTTTTAATTTAAGAATCTGAATTTACTCTTGTTCAGAAACATGTATCTTAGCAGTAAACTACAAAATCTACAAAGCCACGGCATATTCTGGGTACATGAACACTTACTTCGCTGTTTAATAGAGATAATAGAAGTGTTGGAAGCAACAGGATCAAGGGAATTAGAGGAAATGCTCATTAAAACAAATTTAAAAGGTCTAATGATTAAAATATTGATTAATTAGCCAAACATTGATTAACAGTCACACTTTATCAACTACAAAGGTTCGAATTACTGCACCATTATTCCATAGATTGACCTGTTCTGTCTTGTCACTTACGATGAAGAACAATTTTTATTAAGTGGGTTTTGGATTTTTGACCTGTAAAATTTTAATAAGGAGTGCAAAGAGGGTATTGTGTGTGGTTTGGCATTTTAGTCACTGAGGGACTCATAGTTACTGTCTCTACTTAACCAAAGGCACAGAAGTGCAAGAGGGATATGAATACTGAGGGATTAAAGCTCCCCCCATCATGATCAAGAGAGTCACTGCTCAAAGTCTGCTTCAGTGAAAGCAGAAATTATGATGCTAAACCGTACTGATGAATGACAACAAAATGTTAAAATGGGGCAGCAGTATATTGACCAGTCAAATTCTGGTTGCTTAGTACACAGTAATTTATTGGGGAAGTATAAAATAAGAATCTCTTCTTAATTTTTTGTACCTACTCGAAAGCAACCCAGCCTACCCTGGAGATGTAGCTGTTTCACAGTGGGGGAGGGGAGGGAGAGGGAGGAGAAAAGAAAAGAAATAGAAGGAAAAAAAACCCAAAAAGAGCAGCAGCAGTCAAGACCAAGTAGTAGTTATAGTAACTCATCTACCAAAATATTTCCCACTACAACAACCTAGGTCTCAGAAAACTGCCTCATGCTTGAAAAATATTCTCCAGAAAATTTATGGGTGTCTCACGTAAGACTATCTTGCTGATTTCAATAACTGTCCATTTAAATCTGTTGATGTAGCGTTTAAACCTTGCTTCACAAAAGAAAGAGGCTAATACACACACGGGGTTACACTCTCAATATAACTGTCTGAAAGTGATGGTCTGGATTTACTCCTGATGAGATCAGCTCTAAGGCCAGAAAGCAGATTTATAGTGTGAACATAAATGAGCATGGAGGAGGGGGACCTTTTTGATCATACATATGCTTGTCAGGCAAAATGTGCTCAAGACCTCATTGCCAAATAAGCAACAGCAAGTAAGTCCCTTGCAGCCAGCGGAAAATGACATCAGGAGGACAACTCTGAACAGACGCACCAGGCAGACGGGTTCGATAGCCAAACCCTGGTATAGGGCCGGGAAAAAACTGGCACTCAGGTGCTAACACGGGGCCTGGGCTGTATTTCCTTCAGGCTAAACTTACGGGTCTCACAGAAGGCCAACAGTTTAGAAATAGCTGTATCATTCTTCAGCAGCTTAAAGGAAAAAGTGGAACTAGTGCCATGCCCAGGTCTGAAATACCCTCCTACCTCAGCTTCTGCATACTGAGGAAATAACTGCTTCACACAGATAGTGGTACTTAACAGCAACTGAAGGAATTAACACTGTAGTAAACAGGTAGATGTCCTTGGCCTTTCCACTCCATCCTTCTGTTACACCATCTATTTTAACCGAAACAATTCCTTTACTTCTACCCTCCACATCAGCAAAATAAAAACTATTTCATTTTCATTATACACCATATGGCCTCCTGATCTGTCTTCTTGATATTTTGCACCAGAAAAGCTGTTACATTTATAATACAATTATAACTTAAATCCACAAAGACGGTTTACAGTATAATCAGACAAGTCTGCCTGTGTGTTATCCTGCTATGCCAAGGTTTGTGAGCTTTCTCAGGTTACTCAATGAGAGAAAAAAAAAAAAAGAAAGAAAAAACCCAACCCACCACTTCCTTCAGAACCCTTCTCCCTCTCAGCATTTATAAACACCCAAGCTTGCAGCAATTCAGTAAAAACTTCCATATAAGACCAGCTACAGAGTTTTTTAGGGTAAAAGTCAGAAACCAGGTATTCTGCTTCTAGTTACAGTGCTCCTCAGTCCACCCAGAAGTGACACCAAGAGGCACAGTAGTTTAGTGCAAAGTGCAAGTCAAAGCATGGACTTGTTTTCAGTGTTGCACATGGAGACCAGACTCAGCTGTGGTAGTCAATAATGCCATATGGGAGAATGGTCCTGAGGTAACATGAGAAGGTTTGGCTCAGCAGAGCCCCCAGGCCTCCCAGTCCACCCATCCACACGGGTCTTCTCAATTCCTTTCAAACCTTGCTCAGACTTGTGGCCACCTGAAAGGTAAATCACCATCTTTTGAGGTTCACAGCATTGCACAGCTACTCCTGACTTGCTTTCTTCCCTTCAAGGTACCTCTTGCCAAGGTTAATATTACTTCGTGTTACTTGTAAATGATAGATTTTGTGTGTAGGTGATTAATTTTATACTTTGAGAAGGCAGCAGAATGATTTGCCCTGGCAGCAATGCAACTCTTCCTTGCACTAAGAACTCAAGAATATGATCCTAACTGGAAACAGAACAATAAAACAAGGGTTTAACAAAGTGTTCCTGTGCCATCATGATGGGATTTGCAGTCCATAAGGTTGAATTTATTGTAACAACAAAGTGCAACTATTACTTCAGTGTCACAACAAATATCCAGAGTCACATGTATGCAATATTAAAAACTTAAACCCCACATTTAATGAAATCTTACCTAGTATTTATGGGTAGCTTCAATGCAAAAGCCTTTAGAGTTTTTGCAAGCTGTGACAATAATATTGAATGCATACTAAATTTAAAATACTACAAATGCACCGGTTAAGACACAGAAAAACTTCAGTGAGCCTTCAACAAGACAACCTATCCATCTAAGGGTGCTTAAAGCAGAAATATTGCTCTGATTTTAGAGGGTAGAGAGGGCTGTGAAAAAATGCTCTAATAAGAAGGAAATTTTTTATCATAATCAATGAGAAAACTTTTATAAGATTTAATTTTATTTATTTCTTTTAAAGATTCTTGCCTTCTCTACTCTATGATGACCTTTGATTGCATACTACTAAAATTTTAGTTCCTTCCTCTTCCTTTACTGGCTCTCTTCCCCAAGAGTACATTCTTTAAATTCTTTACTGCATGACCTCTAGAAATCACCTGTTCTCCTGCTCTAATATTAAGAAAGTGCCTTCCTAATTAAACAGGTTCTTCTCCCCCACCCCCCACCCCAAAAATGTACGAACAATCAAATACTAGTAATGTGAACAGTAAGTACTTTAATGCAGAACCTATTTTATGTTTGAGTGTTTAGTCCAAAAATGTCACTTTTGTGTGATCCTTAGGTGCTAAAGTTAAACATGACACTAGCGATAGCAATGCCTCCACAAATATGTGTTAACTTTCCCTATTAAGATGTATCTCCCTGTCCAAAGCCACTCAACTGTATCCCATTATGAACAGTATCAGTATGATTTTAGAAAAAATTGCAAGTGATACTGAGTTGCATGATCTAACAGATTAAAAAACCAAAAAAAAGAAAAAAAAGTGCTGCAAGTAGGTATTCCTGCCCATATTTCACAACTAATGAGTGATTTCTCTACTCTGCCCTCATGAGGCCCCATCTGGAGTACTGTGTCCAGATCTGCGGGCCCCAATACAAAATAGATGTAGAACTGTTGGAGAGGGTTCAGAGGAGGGCCATTAAGATGATTAGAGGGTTGAAGCACCTTCCCTATGAGGAGAGGCTGGGGGAGCTGGGCTTGTTCAGCCTGGAGAAGAGAAGGGAAGGACCTCATTGCAGCCTTCCAGTACCTGAAGGGAGCAGAGAAACAGGAGAGAAATCAACTTTTTAAAAGGGTAGACAATGGCAGGACAAGGGCGAATGGATTAAAACTAAAGGAAGGAAGGTTCAGATTAGACATTAGGGGGAAGTGTTTTTACAGAAGGAGTGGTAAAGTGCTGGAACAGGCTGCCCAGAGAGGTGGTGGGGGCCCCATCCCTGGAGGTGTTCAAGGCCAGGTTGGATGGGGTCCTGGGCAACCTTGTCTAGATCCAGGCCTGGAGGTTGGTGTCCCTGCCTGTGGCAGGGGGTTGGAACTGTATGATCCTTGGGGTCCCTTCCAACCCAGACCATTCTATGATTCTATGATTTCAGACAAATTGCACTTAAAAATGTAAATCAAGGTATCTCTATTGGTTTAATACAGAGCAATTATTTTACAGGCAAATAACAGAACCAGTGAATTGTTCAGCCACACTTCGAAACAGTCTCCTCAATTCCTGTTTGCATTTCAATCATTACTGTTTCCATCTCATCCACAAAAGGGTTTCTAGAAGAAAACCTACAGATGGAGGCAAGGTAAGCACATGTCATATACCATGAGATCGTTACAGGGTCTCATACCTCCCATTCAACTGGGACCAACACTACCACTTCCTGAGCAAAGGGGACAACACACATACATACATACATGTATATCTATTCCATGCAATCCATAAACTGTGGTTACAGACTCCTTTCCTACCTCCCACAAATTACTCTGGAAGGGGTCATTACTGCTTGGGATACTAGCTGTCTAGCATACAGTTGAAAGCAAAATATCTTCAGTTCCTTTTCACGTGTTCCTTATATAACTCTGAACTGAAAACTTTGGGCCCATTTGAGATTATTTGAATAAAAAAAATGCAGTTCTTTTTCCTGTGTACAGATACACTATTTTAGATGTAATATATTTACATAGAAAGGCAATTTTCTTTTTAAATTATTATTTAAGAACCTATGGCTTTGTTTCTGTGACATTTGGTTCAAGTACGCTATGCTATTCTTTAATATTTATTTTCTTGAATCTTGAACATTCTAGACATTTTTATGGTTTAGAAAATGGTTTGGTTCTCATGCATGATTAAGGAGATTTAGTTGCTGGAAGAAAAATAGTTCAAGCCCTTCTTTTTAAAAATAGGCACATGCAAAAGCAGCATTTACATGCATCTCTTCAAGCAGACCCTGGTGAAACAGAGTCACAGAGAATGAAGTTGATCCCTGTGTGCAGTGAGAACATAAAGCTTATGCACCACTTAAGTCTTTAAAATAGGGTTTAAGTAGGAGTTAAGCATATTTTTTTCAGACACTCTTCATGGGGTAAAATTTACCAACAGAAGGCTTGAATAACTTGAGCAGAGGGCAGTAGGGGCCACACAAAAGGAAGGAGTAGGGAATCATGCTTCAACATGGTAACTGTTGGTAAAGGTCAGCTTCCTACTGACAATAAAGTGCACTTGCTGTATTTATCTGGCAGATCCCTGTGACAATGGCTGGTAATCTATGGATAGCTTTTTAGAAGGGTTTGAGCAGTGGCCTTTGCTCAGCATTACTATTATTCTGTAAAAAGTTTCTGTATTCAGTGCTCATTTGCCCCAAACAATGCAGTAAAGAATGATTAGGAGCCCATAAAATGACATGAAGAAAAAAATGTAACAGCCAAAAGAAGTTCTCAGCAACATATAAATTTTACTTTTTAATTTGTGTGTCTGGTAGTGCCTAAAAATCACATTTCATCCGTGTCAGTGGGAAATTTTCCCTTGAGAGAAAAATCATATAATCGCTAAGAAGAGATGTTGCAATCATCTGCCCAAAAATATCTGCAGGAACCAATAGAAAACAAACAGGAAAATGAGATAAGAAAACACAAACTGATCAAAACATATTCTGGTTTAGACACAAACCAGCAATATTTAGGCTATTTGCCACAATAAGCTGAATGACATGGCTCCTCTGACTTATACCACGGGTTTTATGGTTTTTTGCTCACGGTTGACTTAAGCCATCTTTAACTTTGAACCCTTTAGCTTTCATCAGTTTGCATCATAACCTTACTGTTACTCAGGTTTGGGTTGGGGTTTTTTTGCATGTACACACACCCACCCACGCACATACACACACTGAAAAAAAAAAGAAATTTTTATCACTATAGTATTTTGGCAGCATAATGGGAATAGACAGCAACTACTTTGTGCTACAAATTTGAATGTGAAATTTCAGAAAACCTCCTTGCATTAAAAATGAATTAACTGTGTGATTATTAATTGTGCATATTCCAATCCCTTTGTGCTGTACTGCATGTTTCTTGAATCTCATTTGAATCCTTTGGCTAAGTAATGTGTCAAGGGGGGTACTAGCCTGAATGCCTGAGTTATTTAAAAAGCAGGACAGCACTTCCAGATTAGAATACCAATGAGTGGGGTTAAAAAGGCTCTACTGTAGTTGGAGGGCAGCTCTCAGTCTGAGTAGTACCTGAAAAGGACCTCTATGGACTAATTTTCAGAATCACATTGTAATGTGGGCTCATGTCAATCATCAGAACAGACAGCTTCATCCCATGATATAAACTAGTTATACATTCAAGAGCTGCCAGAGGATCTTCATTAAAAAGGGACTTAGCATTAAAAGAAGGAGGTTGTTTTATTATAATACTTCAAACACAGTTTTTTGTTTTATATGTTCTCAGAAATCTTTTTTGTTCTTCTTCACAATATCAAAAAAGTGCCACAGAAGAAGCAAAAACATTAAATATTCCAATTTTTAATGGGAATCAAGGTAGCTTTCTGGTTTAAGGCATTAAAAATCATATACATTTTTCTAAATATATTCATGTCTTTGAATAACAAAAAGAAGTCTCTAGATGTAATAGGAGGATGTTTTTAATCTTTTGTGAGAAGGGATTTGCAGAGCTGACTACTCAAGGTACAATATCTACTGGCAAAGTATATCAGTGAGAGCTTTATACATATAAATTTGTATAAAACCTTTGGGCTATCCACAAGCTTCCAGATACCAGTTAGATATTACAATCCATGTCATTAAAATTTAATATGATTGTGTTAAGAAGAAAACATTAACAATATCCATGTAAGTAAATCATTGACACAGTAATCTAGTATTTCAAGAAACCTTAACAGAGGTTTATTAAAAAATAAATAGATAAATGTATCTATTTACCTATATGGGTGTCATTTCAAAGAACCTGATTTAAATATAATTTCACAAGCCATGCAACTTCTTCAAAGTAGCTGGGAGTATTTTGATCTAAAATTGCCACTGCCTACCTGCTTCATACAAGGATAAATTGTTTATAGAAATCTAATTGAAATGAGAAGGTCTTCCTTTATGAGAAGAATAAAATGTCCAGTCTAATACGTTTTCTGCTGTGTCTTTTTAAGCTATAGCACTTATATTCTGCATTATTTTCTGTCCTAAGAAAAGATCTTCAACTGCAGTCCTTTTTTTTTAAAATCAGCTCGACAATAATAAAAAATGAGACACATTGTCAGTAATACCAAGCATTCCATTGCACAGTGCTTTCCATTTTCTACCTTCACAATTATTAGCTAATTAATTATTAAAAAGCTAATGAGTTTTCCTATTGCTCTCATTACCATAATATCCAACACCTCTCAAACATTTAAGAAGTCCACTTCTGAACAGCCTATGAAGCGGGAATATTGTCACCCCTATTTTAGAGATGGGAGACTAAGGCACAAAGGTTGTCATTCCTGTATTCACATTTTATAATGATGGCAGCATTAAAAGGTAAGGTGATTGCTTTTAAAACAATGTTATTTTAGTCATCGTTGGCAAGAAGATTAAGAAACCTAGCACAAAGAGATTTAAGTAAATTTAACAAGGTTACAGAGGAATCAAACTCTTAATTAAAATGGAGATTTTCTTGTCTCCTATTTCTCTGGACAGACTACTAGACTTTTTATATTTATTTTTAATGTAAATTAGTTATAATGCATTATAACTAACAGTACATTATATGATAGTATTATATGATAATACAATATATTGCATTTCCCAGCAATTCTCTCAGACATTTCTCTGGAAGCAGTATCATTAAAAATGAGTTTCAAGAGCTTAGAAAACCCTCCTGGTGAGTGAGCTCTAGCAAACTCACATGAACCCAGGGATATCTTAATTAAAGTCTTTCTGATGTTTAAAGATAAAAACAGGCATAACAATCCTTGCTCTTTTGGGTTCTTAAAAGAACTCTTTTGAGGCCACCTTCTCTCTCTCTCTCTCTCTGCCATGCTCAAGTCTTGAATTACACATAAACACGCACAAAATATCCACCTCAAAAAACACTCTACAGAATGAGAGCATGACAATTACTTTGAAGTGCTAGCACCTTTGCTAGCCCCCGTCCTTGGAGCAGTTAGCAGTTCAATCTTTGATTCGGCCTTTATCACTGCCTAACAGGTAAATGGCATTCCAATCCTAAATCCAAAGTACACACATTTGGAGGACTTGTTCAGCACAGAGCTCTTTACAGCACTATCAAAACCAAGAAATTAAGGGAACAATGAAAGCTGCTGTTGCTGCAATAGTTTATATATGAAGAATTACACAGCGGCAATAATTAGGATCATAAAGGACTTGCACACAAAAATAATCAGTGGTACTGCAATTGCTGCCAACTGTTTGCTGGGCATCCATAGATCTCACTAAATTTGAGGAATCCCCAAAGATACTCAACACCTTACAAGATCAAGCCTTATATTAAAAACATTTTGTACTGAGCATGAGTACCTTCCAAAATAGTACAATACCTGAAAATACTGATATTTTTTTTTACATTATTTGGATCTACAGAGAGTATTGCAAGATGTCTCATGTCTCAGAGCATGCAGAATTATAAAATAAAGCCTTCTGCATGGCTATTCCAACTTTCTATCTTTCTATTGTGTAGTTTTATATTGCTTTTGTGATTTATTCTAGAAGATGCTGCTTATTTTTTACAAATTGAATTTTAATATTTGTTAAACCATACAGACATATAAAAGTTTCCCATCAAATTATACATCTGATTAATCTCAGTACCTCCTTTGAGGTGCAGTATATTCTGTGTATTGTCTTCCTTTATGGTCATGTTCCCCTTGTTCATCTTTTCTCCATTTTTTATATGCTGATTACACCAACTTGTAGGCTTCAGCACCTTTTAAATATATAAACCCTTTTGCATGTGACTTCCAAAGAAGGAACAGTATCTGTAATTCAAGATTAAAAACTATTCATTTTAATTTGTATTGGCTTTACATTTACATTGTAAAATGTTTATACTAAAGATAAAACTTATGAAGCTATCATTCTGTCAGCCATGAATCATGTGAAGCAGTCTCTCTGGAAAGAGGTGAGATACAGGTACACAAGGTAAAAATTTTGGACCAAGTGAACAATTCTGGAGACAGAGGAATTAGCATCTTTTATGTCATCAGATTATAAGAAAATGCCTTCTAACTTTAGCTGTCAATGTCTTAACATTTTCAGAGTTATATTTAGCAGTTTATATTATACGTGCAGTCAAAAGCATGTGGAAAGAATACATCCTTATGCTAAAAACATACGTTTTGCGATCCATCAAGTCTCAGACTCCATGTAGTGTGAGCATTGGTGAGACTTTAATGAAAGGAGATTATCTGAACCCTTTGGAAGGGGAATATTGACACTGCTCAGTGCACAACACTGGAAAAGTCCTGTATGTTAATAAAATGGAAACATTCTCAGCTTCTCCATTCTGCAGCACTAATTTGCCTAAGATTTGACTAAGCTGATGGGTTTCACAGGTGGATTTCAATGGACAGCCACAAACTTCAGGTTCCCTGGAGCATGCTGATCCCCAGTAAGGAATGCTTTTCTACAGAGACTGAATGTTTCTTTGAGGGAAGGAAAGGTAAAATGTGAATCCAAAACAACCTAATGAGTTACAGAAACAAAGGTTCCGGTTCTTAGGTAGCTGAAAATTCTTTAATTCTTCAGCAGCAGCTAAAAAAAATACATATAAGGCTATATGACTACCACTTAACCAGTATTTTGTACATTCTCCTTTTCATGTGACATTGAGAGAAAGAAAGAAATTACTAAAACACCATTATATCCAATTATACAAATGCTCCAGAATGAAATATATTGATGCAGAATTGGTTTTAAATTGTTATGTCTGAATTAAGTTAAATTTTCATTAAGCAAAGAAAATCTCAAATCACTCATCTTCAAAAACCCACTAAAGCTTTCAAAGACACATGTTTTCTAAACAATGATAGACACTACGGTAGTTGGAAATACCTTTGTTTTTAAGTAAGGAGCCTACTTAGTCTACATGAAGTTAACCATCTGTATGAAGCCACTTTAAGGAAAAAAAAAAAAAAAAGAGGAAAAAAGAATGTTTGGCCATAATTTTTACATTGTCCCATTTCATGCTATTTAGGGAATATTGAGTTTCCCCCATAATTCCTCGTTTATTCAATTTTAATATATTTGACCATACTTGATTCTATATTACTTTGAGCCTACTGATGCATTTCTACCAAATCCTCTTCTGTGTCTTCTTTTGGGAAATTGTTAGGAAAGCTGTGACAGAAAAAAAAAGGGGGGGGGTGGGGTGCAGGGAAGAGGAAAAGAAGAAGAAAAACAGAAAAAATGGTCTTGCAGATCTTACACTTTTTTTTTTTTTTCAAAGGCCTGTAGCCATCACCACACCAGAGAACCTCACACAGGTTTTTATTTTTTTTCAGAAAATGCTTTAACACCAGGATTTGATGTCTAGCCTCTGCTTCACAGGCATATCTCTTTAAAGGAGACTTTCCTCTCTGTCATTAATGTGTAAGTCAGTCAGTCAGACCTTTTTAATAAGCAGTTGAAGAGCCACTGTCTTTAGTGCATGAAACTAACAAAAGCCTCATTAGTCAAATGAACAAAGAATAGTTTGAATATCAATGCACTATTTTAGAGGAAAGCCTCCTCCAAGAGAATCTCAATGCAATCCTTTTTACTGAAGTTTCTCTTGTCCAAATTTTAATGCTCTGGACCCTACCTATGAAAAATTGATAAGCAAAGCTGTTAAAAAATGACATCCATTGCACGTCATTTTTGCAATGTGCCACTGTATTCAACAATAATCCAAGAAGTAGAGAACAGGCCTTTGCTTTTTTTTTTTTAAAACTTGTTCAACACAACTTTTTTTCCTGCTGTGTCAGTGATCTGTTGCATAAATAACCTTGCATCAATTAGCAAGGTTATTTAAATTACCTCTGAGCAGCAGAAGAGGGCATCAAAACTATATAAAATTCTATAAAAAATTCCCGTTCACATCAGAAGCATACTGAAAAATCTCTATTTAGAAGGTCTATAAGCAATTTGGAAAAAAAGTCACAAATGTTCCGTATAAAGATTTCGTGAAACTAAATTCAGAGAGAACAGCAAGTCGGATCCCTAATTATTTATTAAAAGGAGAAAAGTCCGAGCAATTTTTCCGGAGAGATAGGGTACAATATGTTTTGTTTATACACTAGACACTATCATTTATCCACTTTTGTCAAGAAAAGCTCTCTCACAAAACACACTTTAAGTACTATACAGCACAAACATTCGGAAGATTCCCACAGAAATAAGTTTGGTACTACATAGCTTTCATCTCATGCCTCCTAAATTTATCACACAAATACATATAACCCAACGATAACACATTTTTAGAATGGCATAATTAAAAATCTAGACAGACCCATCTGTTTCCAGTCAGCGATGTTACAATAATTGATTCTTAGACAATCTCCCAGTAAATCGCAGCCATGTGGTACCTGGCATACCTGTCTATTAAAATCCTGCAGAACATAATCAGCATGTTTCTCTCAAAACCTAACACTATTCTCCAGACAATGTTCTGTCTCAACAAAGCACTGTGAATAACTTCATACTGAAAGTGAGGATGAAAAGCTGCAAATAGACGTAAAACATAAGGTTGGATAATAATTGTAATTAAAAAGTTAAGACACTCAGGGGAATGTACGTGTAATAGCAATCCATCTAGATGTGTTGTTAGGCACTAAAATTACAAGTGCTTTCAACCTCCAAAGTGTGCCTTTAAGGCATATTATCATAGGTAGAAGAGTTTTGTCTCAATACTGTGACATGGAACAGCAAAGATTAAGTAGCAAATCTTGCAGGTACAGGACAAAAGGAGATGAAATTTGTTGCCATATCTGGCTATTACAGCAAGTTCCTCACAAGACACAGATACAGAGAAAAGAGCAAGTTACAAAATTCTAAACGGATTCTAGAAATAAATACTAAGAATGGGAATTTACACAGCTTCTTCTTTTGTTAAGTGTTGACTGGAGAACTTTCAGGCAAAACACATTGGAATTAAGGAATGCTTCTGATACAGAATTGCAGAAAAGCCTGCCCTGTAAAGGTCAAGAAAATATAGCGCTAGAGGTGGCTAGAGAATGGACTTGGATATCTGTTACAAAGGTCACTTGTGGGGATGTAGGGAGTTGATAAGTGGGATGATGCCGTAAGCATTAGCATTTATACTGTTGTGTTTTTTTGTTGGTTTATTTCTTTTTTTCATTTCTGTATTGATGATCTGGCAAAAGAAATGTGAGACAGCTTTTGCTGACACAAAAATTGGGTAGGGGACCCAGTTGATGCAAAAGTAAAGAGAAATACAGGTCAGAAAGTCTTAGGACAAATTAGGACTGTGAATGGATAAATGTGAACTCCAAAGTCATCATAAATAAAAATAATCATAAAATAATGAAGCAAGAGATAAGAAACATGAGATCAAAATTAATTCCCTTTGCAGACAATGGAGCAGGAATAGGATATAACACAATCTACTGGCTTTTACAGTATTATATACCTTACTGGTCCTATTGTCGTGGTTCACCACAGTGAAAAGGCAAAACAAATTCTGAATTGGATAAGCAGCAGACCGTCAGTCAAGGAAAGCACTCCGTAAGGAGAAGTGAGTCAGCCGGTGTGGGATAACACCAGTAAGTCATCACCTCAGTAAAGAGAGAATAGTTTAGAGTTTCTGAGCATACAACAAAGGAGAACAACTTTACATGGTAAGACTGGGATGTGGAGAGCTTGATTATTTATAAAGTTAAGGGAAATTTTGTGGCTTTTTTCGAAAGCAAAGGCGATTAAGAGGAAACTCTATTAAGGTACACACAATCCTGAAGGGAACAGAGGAGAGATGCTGCAGGCTATCTGAGCTGGTGTTAAATAGAAGTACAAGGGGTTATGAACTTAAGCTGGGGGGAGAATTGGACACGAAAAGAATTTTGGTAGAGTTTTCTTGCACTGCTGCCCTTAGTGGAAAAACCTACCAAGGCCAGACATTGTAATAAGCAGTACACAAAAGGAAAAGTTGGACAAGTAGGAAATAAAGTATATTGTGGTGTGACTGTCCATTTAAAGCACTATGGCAGTTCCAAGAGGGGTATTCGCCCTCAATCTGTCAGCAACTTTCACAACTTTCCAGAAGTTTTAAGAAACTTCTTTCTTTTTAGAAGGAAAAAACCCACAACAAAATAATTAACTGGTCTCAAATTCTGGAATACCTAGAACGTGTTTAAAAAGTACAAGCCTATGAAACCAATATTGCTGTGCATCATGTAATACAAATCATAGAAGAAATTACAATTTCTGTTAATTTACTTGCTAATGGTAGCTGTTAGAACAGAAAGTACTAGAGACTGGGAACACCTCATTCTTAGAGCAGATACAGCTCAGGAACTGACAGGTTAAAAAAAAAATTAAAATCTCTGACTCCCATTTTTTTTGGGGTAGTACAGCTTTGAGGTTAAGAATACAGCCTGAGCTTCCTTACCCAAAGTTTCCTAGGTATCCCACCCACAACTACCAGGACAGTCTTGAGGTCATGCCTATACTATTGAATTTAGGACAGGGAGAATCTATTCACAAAGTACCAACAAAAAATGCCAGCCAGGTAGAGGACAGCACCTTTTGATTGCTACCAACACATAATTCATTTAAACCTAAGGCAAACTTGTAAATGTTCTAAAGCAATATATTAGGTCCATCTCTAAGTTTCCCCCTTCCCAAAGATGAATCCTTTATCATCTCAGTTTTAGCCAAGGCTTGTGAAGTACTTTAAAGAAGAGGGCTGTGAAAGCACAAAAATACGAAAAACCTTTATGGCAGTGCCCCCATCCTTCCTAGCATATTTCCTCTAAGATGAAATAGTGCATTGGAATTGAAACTGACTGATTAGCCACTTGAAAACTAAATACCAACCCTAAACAAATCCAGGCACTTTTACAAACTACTGCTTTTTCTCATTCCCACACCTGCTCTGTGTGGCAGCACTACTGACTTATTTTTCTCTTTGGTTGGTTTGGTTACAGAGGACCAATTTGTTCATTTCCCCCAAGATGCAAATAGTCAGTAGTGTCCTCCTACAGCTGGGCATGAATGTGAACTTCACAGTCCTCTCTGGCTAATCTAATAACGTGATATCCCCTTGCCTAAATATCCTCACATAGCCAACACGGATCCTGGTGACAAAATACTGAGGTACTTGGGCTAAGGCAGTACAGATGCTCTGATGTTTTCACGTACGCCAGAGACTTCCTTTTGTTTTACTACAATATTTCAGAGATCAAACAATTATACAAACACATTTTTAACACTGCACTTCATCAACTTTGACAGGATTATATAGGGATTGAACTTAATGTGGGTGGATTTGAAAATCTGAGAGCTTGATCTGTTCACACAGAGCATTCTGCAAGCAGGACTGAAAATTCAGAAACATATTTTGGTTTTAGAGCAAAAGGCAGGTTAACAAGAAATCACCTGTCCTTAATGGCCTCTCCTGAAAATACGACTGTTTTGTTCCAGAAGATCACTTCTTGAAAAACATTTACAGTTCATAATTTTTATATCTGTTTAAAAGGAAAATGACCATAAACCACTTTTGTACCCATATTAAGACACACAGGCATTCAAACACAAATTAAAGCTTTGTTATGGACTTCAGTAAAATCAGTTTGGTACAGGTAAAATTAACTGCTGATAAATACCATGTCTCAGGACCTCCCACGAAATCATGTGTATAGAGATCATTAAGTCTTTACAATTCATATCCTCCAACTTATTTTATGAAGTTTGAGTTCTTCCTGTTGCACAAACTTCATTATTATTACTGTAATGCAGTAATTATTTGCTCCTAATGAATGACAAACTGGCAGGTTTGACACAGCATAATGCTGAAGAGCACAAGTGACTATATTTTTCTTAACCATCAACTAAAAAAAAGAATCCACCAAGTTTTGAAGAGGAAAATGCACTCCCTAAGCATTTCAAAGCACAGAAAATTGTCTTTGTCTATTATCTCATTGATTTTTTGAGCAGCAAGGCTGTCATGAGGCCACTGAAGTGCCTTCTTCAATCTTCTAGCAGTTTGTCCACATGATCGTAAAATACTTCCATTTCCTAAGTCAATTTGTTTAAAAACTCACTTTGAAAACAAGATCTCTCTCCAAATGACTTGTTAGAACAGAAGTGTTTAAAAATACACTATCTAGACAGCATATATTAAGTAATAAAAAAAGCACATTGCACACAGATACCATGTCTGGTTTGTGGTCTGTTTTTAAATAAATTTTAAAATACTTAGAACAATTTTAAGGGATGCCTCACAAAGACGCTCACTTTTAAATTTAATTAATGAACTAGACTAATCTTTCAATAACTTGGAGCTTTTAACTACCTCCACTTGAAAAGATATCACCTGCTCAATGATTCTTTGCACACTCATTTCCTACTACCAACAAGAATTTGCCTAAGCTAGCATGTCTTTAAAAAAAAAAAAAAAAAGCAGAGACACACTCATTAGAAGCTGGACTAAGATCTCAGATTCATTTCACACAGACCACAGCATGGATCTACTTAATGGTTACTTTAGTTCAATATAGACAGATTCAAACCTATTCAAAAGGGTTTCATACCTCATTATCATTTATCTAAGCACTCCATTACCATCAAATTTACCTTCACCATATCAAGTAGAGCTCAGAATTAAGAAGATTTAGTTACAAAAATGCCAAGAGCTGAAAGCTGACACATACTATGCATATTGTAATGAATGACCTACTTTAAAACATGCCTATATGTTAAGCTTACACCATTTTACCGGTTATTTTCCAGAAATTTTTGAGTCCTTAATTAAGCAAGGAAGAAGCCAAAGGCATAGGTTCATTTGCAAGGAAGTTGTGGATGAATGGCTGGTGTGTGTTTCTGTAAAACGGAGAGCAAAGTAGAGCTGTGTGAGATGTACAGACAAGTAGAAGGCAGCTCATATCAAAAAAACTGTCCATATTGCTGAATTACTGCACTATAATTCCCTAACATTTGCCTATGCATCAGTGACAGCTGCAGTATAAAAATTCAAACAAACAAAACCACATCCACCAAAAAAACCCACCCAAGATCAAATGTACCTGAATTTCAGATGCTTAAAAAAAAATTACTGTCTTTGCAGCTTTTATAACTTTTGTGGTAGTTTTTGCTCTCCACTCAGGACACGTCTTCCAACAAACTGGATGTAAGGTTTCTGAGATTTCATTAATATCAGGTTTTTAAATAAGTATCACCTGAACTGTTAAATTTAAAAATTATGTATCAAAGAAAGCAGCTTGTAGCTTTTTGAGGGTTTTTTTTTGTACTGATGGGACCATTATGCATTATGCAATTGTGGGGCTTGGTTTCTACTGCCAGGATGAGCTTCCTAAAGCAGTGATAGTTTAAAACTTTACTTTCAAATTTATTTCACAGTTTAGCTTTGAGAGGATGTGTTCTTTTCTGTATGAACTCTGAGACAGCTATGCTGAGCAAACTAGGTGCTTCTTCCTTTCAAGTTAAACCCTTTAGATTACTTTAACTCAGTTCTTTGTGGTTTAATTTATCATATGTTCTGGCACCATTTATCACTAAATGCAGAATGATGAAGAAATGGCTCTATTAAAATGGAATAACTACTGAATTAAAAAGCTGTTAAATGAGTTGGAGTGCAGACTCCTGTTAACAATATGTGGGAAGGGTGTTTGGCTGAAATAAATTACTTTCACAGTAATAATTTGAGAAGTGCACCTTTGGAGAAACATGTTCAAAAATTCACATCTTGATTTCCTGACTAAAATCACATTCACTACTAATAATATTTTTAAATTAGCTTCACAGCTAAGGTGAGGAAAAATTTAGTCTCAAATACTTTGGTTCAAAACCAAAATACTCTTTATTAAAAAAAGAAAGAATGGCAGTCTTAAAAATATACATGCAAAATAAAATAGCTGATTCCAATTAAGATATATTTCTCTTGCTCACCTTTAACTTTCTGAAAATACTTTTGCAATCTTTCTACATAGTCTCCCATATAGACTTGTAAATAATATATAGTCCTGTAAATCAGAGTAGTCTGCATTGTAACTCTCTGAAAATAGTAAGCAGCCAACTACTTAATGAGTCAAGATATACTTGCATTTTATTGATTGCAATGGAAAATGTAGGTAAGAGAAAGTACTGAATAGGTATTCAGTATGTCCATATTACTTGACATACACTGTTTCACATATAAAAATACTTTTTTTGTTGTTGCTGTTCTAAGAAAATTCAGTTGCATGGAACAACTTATATCATTTGTTATTAACAAAGCACTTGCCACAGCCCAGTTCCAAACAACTATTAAAAGTTGTAGATCACTGTGTTCTTATTCCTGTGCTTAATCGACACATTTCTTGTGGTTAACGGCAGCATTTATTCAACTCTTATTAGGAAATTATTTAGCTCAATAAAAGAAGTGTCTATCCATCACCCAGGGCCCTCTCCTGCACTGATTGCTTTCACTGGAAGTGAAAATAATTTCCCAGAACTCATGTACATCATTTTGCCCCTTTGATATCTTATAGTCATAGAGTGGCATCTTTATGACTCTAATAGGAGATTTTATTTTATTTTTATGACTTGTTGCTAAAAAGCTGCATTCTGACTCAGTTTCTTGTCAGGCTCCACTGTGGCACAGAGTACAGAAATGGTTATATAACACACCTCTCTCCATCCACACACAGTATTTATAAAGTTGAAAAAGATCATCATGCATAAGATGACAAAGCACAGGCATGTCATAGTTGTGC
Organism: Hypotaenidia okinawae; assembly: GCA_027925045.1. Taxonomy (NCBI): domain Eukaryota; kingdom Metazoa; phylum Chordata; class Aves; order Gruiformes; family Rallidae; genus Hypotaenidia; species Hypotaenidia okinawae. The sequence goes on along the minus strand of BSDF01000007.1, from coordinate 23,033,568 downwards.
ACTCCCAGATACTTTAAAAAAAGCTAAACAACCTACATGAATCTTGAAAAACACACAAAACCCCATAATGGCCAAAACTGCTACTGTATTTAATCAAGGCAAGATATTTACACTAAAATGTTAGCCAAGTATTAGACAGTCTTGCACAACAGATAGTAATTTAGTGATTGCAAGAACCACTCAATAGCCCAAAAGAAAACCCAAATAGAAGACCTTTTCATTTTTCCCCAAAAAATGAAACCAGTTGTTACATTTACCTCAAACCATTGTGTAAGGTATGTATCAGAACTACATGGGCCACAAAGAACACAAAGATTCCTATTTGTTTTTAGGCTTTGTTAGGAGAAAATCTCATTTTTGCCTCTACAGGCTGTGTGATTGCAGGGCCTGTAGTGAAATCCAGGGCAGAAGTATATACATTAACCTTTACACTTGCCCTCCATAGTCATCTGCATATATACCATCTTGCTTCTTTTTACACAAGAACAGAAGGAGTAAAAACAGTAGTGCAGTGACCCACTTTCATACATCCATCTTTAGCTTTGATATAATATACCACAATTTTTCTTCCCTACTGGCAGCCCCTCTATGCTTGTATATACTCATCTTGTACACACGTTACTCTGCACTGTGGCCATCTTGGCCAGCGCAGTAGCTAAGCCTGCCCACTCTCTTTCCTTTCCTGGTAACTCTCCATCGATCTGCTTAGGTTGGAATTAACACAAAAGAAGATCATAGTTTCTTTTCAAAGTACTATTGAACTTATAAAGGGGATTGAGGGGTTTGTAGGAGTTTTTTGGTTTTGTTTTAGTTTTTTTCCTCCAGAAAATTCTAAACGTGCCAGGTAAAGCACAAGTGAATGCTGCCTTCAGTCAGAAATTGCACGTAAGAATGAAAGATACATACTATACAGCATTTTCTGTGGATAAATCAAAGTATGAATCTACTCTCAAGTGTTTGGGTTTTTTTTTTTTACCCCAAATAATCTGTAGATAATTTAGCCTAATTTCCTTTATATATACTAACCAGTTGTTGCCTAGTGTCTTGTAAAATACATCTGATAAAAATGGTTGCATATATGTTTTACCACATTTTTAACACAGCATATAAATGTAAATTTTACTTCCTATGCTCTTGCAAAATATTGTCTGAATATTTTATTGTGAGATTTTCCCCTCATATAGTCTCTATCTCTCAACTTTGGCAGGTATTTCCCAGTAAATCTCAGTCTTTCCCAGTCAAAATCACATATTCTAATTTGAACAAATGTATCTTCATTACTGTGCATCGTATATGGTGCAGCACAGACACTCTCCTAAATGCACAGGAAATGGAAATGACATGTGAAAGAAATACTAGTGAGCCTGCCTGTCCCACCAGTAAATTCAGAACTTGTTGACTGATTATCATAACATTTAATTTAGAGATTTCTGTGGAATTCATTTTCCTATTTGTATGCTGAGAAAATGTGGCCAGGTGGAGAAGAAACATCTCCCCAGAGCACAGATGAGGACAGAGTTGCAGTAGGAACCGAGATGCCAGTCAGCTCCTGAGGCTCAGAGAGAGAAGTGCCACCCCCGGCTTCGGGGTGCACGGCAGTGCGAGCCCACAGCCAGCCCTGAAATACAGACCAGGTCTCAGAAGTTCCAGTGCTCACACAGCCACACAGCCAACTCTGATACCCTTCACTTGAAATAAATAATTAAATAAAATAGAACAACATTCCTCCTCTACCTGTTTTCTTCTATTTGGCTCTAGAGATTCCTGCAGATTCAAAATGGATTTAGGGAATAATTATAAAAATTCAAATGGCTGTCATTCATCAACACCGAAACCAGGACTCTCAACTCCTAAGCCCCATTTAGGCCAAACCCTTAGACTGGAGGAGCTTTTACAAATGCTCTTGTGGGCATAATCAAACATCTTAAGCAGGAATAAACAGAGTATGCTACTGGCCTGAGGCAGCAATGACATGGGAGAATGTCCAGTTTCACAGCTGGTAATTGTTTTAAGTAAAATTTGTTGAAGAGTATACTTTCATTTTAAAAATATAACTAAAGTATTTTATTAACTTTTTATTTCTTTAAACTTTCCCTTATAATGGCTGATTTCCTTTAAAATACACATAGCATTACTTTTGACTTAGGTTAGTCATTTTGACTTTTTTTTTCCAAGACATTTCAGTAATTTTTTATTTGGGTTTCTTTTTTCACGGATTTAGACTTTTTTTTTTTTTTTTTTTAATGTTTGGGGAAGGAAAACAAATCCCAAAGAAACATTTTATTGACAAAGAATCCAAAAGACCCTAACAGCTTTGAATGAACACAGCTTTTTAATAGTTAATATTCCATCCATTTAATATCTTTAATTATTTTCCCTCTGCAGCTTTGATGGGTGGTTATAGCCTAGAATAAAACCACTGTGGTAAGGACAACTGCACAGCAAGGTTAAGTGCCTTCTTGTCTTCAGTACCAATAATTACCTTTAAACAGGGGGAGGGAAAAAAAGCTGTTTTCAGGTTTGACAGTTAATTTACTAATGAGTATGTGGACCCAATTTATAATAAAGTAATATTGACCAGAAATAATCCTGCATTGGTACTCATCTGAATTATTTTATTGTTCAAGTCTCCTATTAAATAAATTGGAAAGGATTAATTTTGCAAGATGGGATTGTCAGAGGCTGCTGCATAAACTAGATGCCTGTCAGCACTAAATTTAATTATTGATCACAATACAATAGTGCTGAGTATTCCAATCCCCAAACAGCTTCCAGTAACTATCAGCAGATTCCAAATATAGAAACTAAAGAAAAAAAATCTGATTGCAGATGACTACATTTTAAAATAAATAAATCATTAATTAGCACCTAATAAAAATTTAATTCTAAAGTACAATTCAGATTACTCAGTAGAACGTATAACAAGTAATCAGAAAATGAAAGTGCCTCCCTTTAAGTGACCAACTCTATAAAGAAGTACAATGTTCTTGTGATTGGGGGAATTCTTATGATTCCCCAGTTCTAGAAGCGTAATTGTATTTGGCAATGGAGGTTGGTGGGAGCAGAGTCCATCATTACAACCCTTCCTCTTGCAAAACAAATGGAAATATTGCAGAAGGTACAGTAGAACAGTGTCCTTGCAAGAAAATACTACAGGTAAGAGATGAGGATGCATCTTTGGAAAGAAACCTCCTTGCCAGCTCTAATTATGTTCTCTAATTGAAGAAAGCAGACATACAGGACAATCACAGTATCTTCTAGAAGTAGTCAGCAGTGGGTAGTTTTTCTTTTAGGAATTTCAGCAGATGCATGAGAGAAATGCCCAGCTATTTGAGATTTTGCATCTAGTTCATAAAATCTCTAAACACAAAAATCAGAGGTATGACCTAGTGAAACACTGTATGGCCACTGAAATGGAATTTGGCCTGTTTTATTTTATAAAGATAGGGTTTAAATTCATATAGGCTTTAATAACTTTTATGTAACATATTAATGAAGACAGCATTTTTCTAGTGAATTTTTAACGTGCACCCTGACAACATTTCAACTCCCTCTGACCTTTTAAACAATTCTTTCATAATATACCTCTGCTTAGTTTACTGCAAAATTAATTTTCCAAGCCTGCATTAAATATTATGCTGTTCAGACAGTCCGAGGCCCCTTTCTCATTATCCTCATAAAATATAATAGAATCAATTTCAAACAAATTTGAAAATTATTCCAGAAACAAACAGGCCCTTCCAAGATTAATTTATTTTTTATTTTAAGCAAATCCACGGTTTTAACTTTTACTCACTGAAACCCAGATCAATGTTAACTCATAAATCTGGGTTTCATCCAACACCTACTGAAGTCAATAAAACTGCCCCCTTGACATAACCATGTGCTGGATCATGTCCTTTGTGACAATTATGACACACTTGCCAAATGTTGCATCCCCAGACCAGGAGTTTTAAATTGAGCATTAAAAGTTTAATGAAAACTTTTCCTATAATCCAAAAGCCCAAACACAGCTTGCCACTAAGCCCTGTGCCTGGAGAGTCTCCCAGGAGCACTAAACTCTTCAGATGAGTCTAAAAGAGCGCTTGGCAAGCTCGCTGGTTTTAACAAAGTCTGTGACTGCCTTTGGCAGCCATTGAGCACCTTTCAGAATAACCTGCTCTGAGATAGCTGTGCTAGTAGAGTATTCCACTAACCCAAAGACATTAATTCCTTCAAAAAAATCTCAAGTTATTACAAATTTCCTTAATATATGCCCTAAAGCCAATTTGAAACTTAAAAGAAATGCTGTATAAGCCTTTACACATGCAGCCACTTTAATCTGGGGAAAGACAAGGGTTCTCAGCCATTCCTCATGATACTGAAGTCTGGATACAAAGTAGACAAAATCTTTTAGATTTTGGGGCTACTAAGAATAGATTCAGTCCAGTCAACCCCCTCTCCAGCTACAGCAAGTTGTGGACACAGTGGCATAACTAGGGTCGGAATTTTTTAAAAAAAGGGAAAAACCCAAGAGCAACCCAAAACCACGTCAAAATTGAGTTACAGAGGATGAAGGTTAGAGAGTTTAAAGACTATTTTCTATATGTCCAGGCATTCAGAAAAAAACTTTTGACTTATAAATTAAATTGTTTTCAAAGAGAGATGGTATTTTTTAAGTTGTCTTCTCTAGAAAGCATGATTTCTCAGACAGTTTTGAAGTCAGTTGAAATAAAGTGTTCCTCCTGTCATCTCACCCCTACCATTTCTGTAAAGACCTAAGCACATACTTATTTTAAGCATATACACAGTCCAGTGAGGGGAAAAAAGAGACTATCACTTGCTTAAAGATGGCATATGAATCTTTGCTATATTAAAAACAGTCTTTTGAAGTCTCAGTAGCATTTTCCAAACACTGTAAAACAACTTCTAGAGAGGCAGTTTTCACCTCAACTCAGTTCACTTAGCGCACATGCAAAGGAAATCTGTTTCTATCCCAAGAGATTCACAACACAGAAAATAATTATTCACTGACAAGACTGTAATTTAAACCTCATGGATGAAGGGGGAACCAAAGGCAGATGTTTTTAGCAGGATTTATATGGAGAAAACAGCCCACAATCAATATTATTCTTTCATATTATTATTTCAATAATGCCTAGAGGCTGACAAATGTAAGGGAATTATCATGACAGGTCTGTGTTTACAATTCCCTGCATCCACCCTATGATACTCTGGCCTGGAAAAATCTCCACAGCAGTTGTGCCATGTAGCTCCTTATTCCTCTGCCTGGCTTCTTCTGATTGAACGGATGCATCTAACACAGTAAAAATCTCTTGTGGTTTTTCTCCACAGTGGTCCCATAATGGGTGAAAGCCATCTTTCTATTTTTCATCATCCCACCAGCTCCTGTGAGATCTGAGCCAGCAGATGAAGGAGCTTTGCCTTGTGACACTTATTGCCAGCCCATTGGGCTACAGCATCAGGAAGGCTGCTGAACGAATATTTTTGTTGTTATAGATAAAAACATGTACTGCTATTACTACTGCCCTCCATAAGGCTGGCTGCCAGTACTACGAAGGGATGGTGCCATGGACTGAAGAGTTAGAATGAATCTTTAACCCATCAGGGCTGTAGGAAAAAAAGGGTCTGAATTACAACTTAAATAGTAGCTGTTTAGCTGCTATTGGACAATAACCTACTAATGAAGGCTTGACAGCTCTTCAAAAAGGGGATTTTAACATTTACTGAGTTTCTGAGCCTAGTCACTGGCTTAGAGGCATATGGAAAGGACTGCACCACTAAACATGGAAATAGCTACAGAGTAAACCAGCAAAGAGGCAAGGAACCCTGCAGCCAGGACCACAGTACGGGATCGAGTCCCCACCCTGCCTCAGGCAGTGCTGGTGAGAAAAGCATAGCACTGCCTAACATGAATTGCTAATATGGAAGGTTATCAACCCTTTCTTCCCCCAATAAATATAGATTTGAATCCACAACTAATATGTATCATAAATCAGATTATACAAGCAATTTCATGAAGGTAATTCAGCAACTTGAAGCAGAATACAGTTATTTCTGACTTTAAAGAAAACAAACAACAATGTACATAGAAGCTTCTTTTCACAAATGTCAGAATGATGGGAGATAATATTAATAATGCTTTAATCTGTAAATGCCAAATCTAAATTTACAAGTTTGTTAATTTGTAAAAACTGTACAATGGCAGCAATTGTACAGATCAGATCAAACCCAAAGTGTTTAATGCAATTAAACATACATCTGCTCAAAATGTATTTTATGTTATGAGAATTTACTTTTACCTTAGATTCAAGTGTTCTCTTCAAAGAAATAGACAGAATTAAACTTGCTTTTTTTCCTACAAGCCACCCAGAAATGCATATCGATAACATATTTGAAAAAATAATATTTATTTCTTGTAAATATCCTGCCAAAATTTTAGTCTGCCTAACCATGGAAAGCAAAAACTTAAAATATTTCCACATAAAGTTAAGTGGTCAAAATTTCAGCCTGTACATCTCAAATATGAAAGACAGTATTGACTTTTATCATTGCTCTCACTCAAAACAAAGCACCTTTAAGGAAAAAAGAATGAAAGTGGTAACTTTCACCTTTACCATAATCAAGGGCGCCAAATGAATGGCTTTGCAGGGGCTCCAAGACTGGTAAAATTGGCCTTACCAAGTTTTTTATTCTCTATACCTCTTTATTTTTCTCTTCAGATAGGAACAAACTAAAAAATCCTACATGGAGGAAAATGATGAAATCCACCCAGAGAGTGTCATGGAGAGCAGCTTAGAGTTAAATAATGGAACAGCTTTGTGGTTACCATTCACACAGCTCTCGGAGTCGGGGCTATCAGGCAATGAAGTAGAATAATGAAGCTACTCCTTCAGATAAGAGATCGGCTTTATAAATATGATCTTTTGTACAGCAGCTGTAGGAGAACTGTACACTTGAAAATAAGCTTGTCGTATCTCTGAGAGTAGGTGAAGTGGTTCAGGTTTGTGTATGCTTATGAGTTTCTGGGAACATTAGTAATTTTATAGAAATAAAAACAGAACAAAGAGATTCTTTAGGAGAAAAAGCTTTCCAGTGCGTGCAAGCTGGTGGCTGAATACATACATACATGGTCAGCAGCTAGTTATATGCATATGGCTTGGAGAACAAGGCTCACAACCTTGATTTCCAAAAGGACAGGGCATCTTTTTGCTTATATGGTAGAAACATCCCTTCTGTAACAACAACGTAGGGGTATATCCTCTTTCCAATCTAGCACTAGGCTAACAGGGCAATACCTAATGAAATACATAAATAGATCTGACATCCTGTCCACGAGGGACTACTGGGCAGTGGCAAACACACAAAATATCACATTATGTGCTCAAACACTTTGTGTATATGCAGCATGCAGACATTTGCCAAGTGGTAATACTAGAATTATATCTGATGCATAATGACCAATATGGATTTTATTTCCAGTTGTGCCATATAAATAAAAGTCCTAAGAAATATTGAAAACAAGTTCTTGAAATTTTTGATGTGGATTAATAAATAACTCTTTAATATCTTATCACACAAAGTCTGTGGCACAACTGTTTATTTCTTTTCTTCAGGGTAGGGAATATTTCTTTTCTGGCTTGGTTGGCTATTTTTACCCGTTTAAAAGCAATACTTTGCATACCCCTCAAGTTCTGATATATGCTTTTTGCTTTTCTTTTAAGACTACTCCAGTTCTTTTATTGCTATTAAGAACAAAAATGTTATTGAAACAAACTTTGACATTATTATGATAAAAATTTTATTTTATCATTTCTGTCCACTGTCAGTGGAGTAAAAGCGTCACAGTGATTCTCACTTGACAAATTTATTACTCAATTTTTGGATAAGAAGGTTTTTCTTCTTTGGCCACCACAACTCTGAAATTAATGTTAGCTAATATAACATTAGATAATTTCAGGTGGCAGAAGCATCCTGAATGGCTAAGGTGGCAGGGAGGCTAGAAGGGCCATAAGCAACAGAAGTACATGATAAGGGTAGGGAGCTCTAAAAAAGCTTTAAGAAACTAGGAATACAATAACCAATTTTGCAAACACAGATAAGAGAATGTTGCAAATCATGTGTAAAAACCATGAGGCTTCAGAGATGGAAAAGCAACTGCCAGCTGGAAAAATACATGATGTCACTGCATGGGAAGAATAGATGTGATCCAGGGGCTGGACATGAGACAGATCACCTGCCTTTTCCTCTATCATTGGCCTGCTGACTGATTTTAGAAAGAAAACCCAAAAAAAAAAAAAAAAAAAACAACCCAGACCATTCTTAAGTGAGCTCATTTCCTTCTCTTGTTCACCCCACCTATTTGGGAAATAAATTCTCTGTGACACAGATTGCCTTTTGATTATGTGAGTAGAACCTAGCAAAGCAAGATTTCAGTGTCCACAGAGACTCTGAAGTAGAACTATAATGTAAATACTACAAAATAGTAACTTGAATGACACTACAAAAAAAGTTACATTTCCTATTTTCTTTTTTAATATTGCCTAAGAGCTCTGAAATGTTTTGTGACCAAGTAAATTTTAGATCTTAATATAATAAATAAGATCTAGTCCACTAATTTCTATCACAAATCAAATACAGAGTATATTTTATATATTTAAGGAACAATTTCAAAGGCTCCCTTTGCCTTTCAGTGGGAGACTAGTGTACATCTCTTGTGTCTCTAAAAACTTCTCTATCTAGTTTTGAAGAAACAGCAAAACCATGACTGAACAACGGTAAAAAAACTTCTACAATACTGCTGCCTTTTCTGTTATTTCAGTGCTTCACCACATTCTCCAATAATTTCACCACGTACTTCATAACATTTTAAATAAATTGATACAAAGCAACAAAACCTCAGAAGTAACTACAGTCACTGAATAATTATGAGATCAATTCACTGTTCAGCAATGCTAAGAACACAGTCAAACGACCTTGCAGAAGGGAACTCTGCTAGCACAGACCAAGTAAGGTGCCAGGTAAAACACAAATAAATAAATAGAGGGAAAAAAGCCAGTCCAAAAGAACCATACAAAGTCTGAGCGAATCCCCTGCATATTCTTCCTCCCCTTGGCTCTGAGTTTGTGCTAACCAGCTAACCAGCAGAAGCAGGGAGGACAAAAATTATGTAGTGGGTTAATTCTACCTTTTTACTGGAAGGTTTCATCAAACTGGATTCATCCAGCCTGCCACCCTTTTCCTCTTCTCCTTCTCTCTTCATCACCACCTCTTTTCTGTTTCCCCACAGTCACTCTGGATTTCCCCTCTCCTCCCAAATATTCTCTTCATTCTCCTCACCTTGATTTGCCCACCCTTCCCCATTCTCCACCCCACAGTCCTTGTAGGACACTTAATCTGTAACTTTTCTTTACTCTTCTTTGCTTTTTCACACTCCCTTTCAAAGTGACCCAAAACTGTTCCATCACTGACAGTTGTTTGGTAAGGCTATCTCTTTCTCTATCAGCAAAGGGGCACTTAGAGCAAAAAGGGGAAGAAGGCAAGGGGGAAAAAAAAAAGTGTGCAGATGGAAGGACAACTGCAAGAAGGGATTTAGAGAAAAGATTAAGTGAGCTGAAAGCAAAGGGAACAGCTCATAAGCATCCCCTTACATACATGTCAGAGAAAAAAAGAAAAGGAGACCAAACCAGAAAAACTACCCTTATTCTAAGCAAAAAAGTAACTAAATAAAAACAGCAAGAAAACCTAGCCGAATTACCAGAAAAAGGATAAAAAGAACAGTGAGGAACAAAAAAAGAGATGAGACAAAATACTGGGAATGAAAAAACATTATTAAACAAGTGAACAAGAGTAAATAAAAACAATAAAGAATATTTTTTAAATTATTAAGAGGTGCAAATACTATTTCCTCACTTTTATCCCCCACCTTGAAAGCCAAAGGAGAAAGGAAGGAGTGCAACAAGGAACCTGGAAGGAGATGTGGGAGCAGTCCTCTCACATTCGTGACCACTACCCTGACTCTTAGCAAAGACTTTTTCTCTGTTAATGACCCACATGGTCACTAACTGGGCAAGGGTTGTGGGGCACAGTTAGGCTGGAAAGACAACACACTGAATGTAGTGATATGGATTTTTTTCCTTTTAATTTTGAAAAAATAGCTGCCATTGCTAATGTTTGCTGTTTAGTAGTTGCTTAGGCTTCACTGCCACATGCATCAAATTATCACATCTTTTGTTGACAGAAATACTTTTCAGAAACAACTGGAAAACAAAATCTGTTTTTTACATTAGACAGCTTTTTCTAGCTCTGAAACTTGACACATGAGTTTGTTTTAAAGGTTAACCGTATTTTAATTAATACTTGGTATTAAACCTGAAAGAAAAGGGGAAGCAACAGTCTGTCTCTCCTCTTACCAGTGGAAATGGTATCATAAAACCAGAAAGCAACAGACCCCCAAAATAGAACATGTTATAATGGGAAAAAGTTGAAAGCTGTTTTCTTACCCTGATAGAACTTTCAAGATTTTTCTCCCCTGTATCAGACTGTTTCTGATTGTCAAATGAGAAATAAAACCCCCACATTTTTCATAAAAAGCAACAAAATTAATCGGATTTACCTACTTGAAGCATTCCTTATTTTAAAAATTTGAAATATATAGCTTGGTTTTGCTTTTTTGCTAAAAGTAATTTCTCTTTCTAAACAAGATATAATTTTCAACCCAGACTAATTTTTTTCTTGACAAAATTAGACATTTCCTCCCCACAGAAATGAGAGTGAGAAACTGAAATTGATCCTTTGTCGGAAATCTGAGTTCAGCAAAATGCCATTCGCTTACAAATTTGACACACCATTTTTGACCAAGAATACTCTTTCTTGATTGATACTTCATTGCATGTGAAAATGTCCAAGAGTAGATGAAGGTGTTCTGAGAAGGAGTGTCACACACTTCAGCACACAAGAGCTCATCCTGCTAACAAGTCAGTTTACCTATCAGCTAAGGGAGAGTGCTTGCAGATCATCTCCTGCACTTAGGTGCCTGCAACACCCACATTCCTTACATACCACAAAAATATGTTCCCGTTACCAAAGTCTGCAGTGATACAATCCTGACATTAACTTAAAGTATGTCTACCTTACACACAGAAGCAGTTCAGTATATTTCAACTCTACATAACATAGTTTTAACAAATTCGTAATCCATCATTCATTTTCTGCTGTGGAGACTCTGTATTCTCTAGCCAGTCTTTTATATTCTATTCCCTTATCCTTACTGCATTGCATTGGTTCAGTTTATCTTTTTATATTTATTATATGTGAGAAATATTCAAACACAGGAAAAAATAAAGACACTTTTAGCAATGATTTCTATTCTTTACATAATGTTCTGAAAGGTTCCACATGACAATGCTGGCAGATGTTGATGCATGCAACGTTTTAGCTAAGCTAGTGATTGACAGGTACACCATTATTTCTGCAATCTGGACTGACTGTTACACGGAGTAAATGCTAATCCTTATCCATTCAGTTGTTTCTTCACATTATTCATTTTTTTTCCCTCCAGTGTAGGAATGACTTGTTTGCTGCACTCCTAATCCTGTGCCTTTGTGGCAGTGGACTGCAATGAACACACCTGGACAACTATTCTCCAATGAGTCTACAGAAACGATAGCCATTGTAGCAAATGCCCGCTAGTAAAAGCCATGATACGTGACTCATGGGGAGCCAAAGAACAATTCTTCTAGCTTCAATTAATTGAGCTATACCTAGAGATTTTGTGCGCTTATGTAGGTATCTCATTTTACCAAGACTGCTTTGCATGCAGAAAAGATGCCACACAATATAAACCTATACTCTTGCCTGGTTTAAATTAGGTCCTCTACAATATGCGTGCTCAGGAGATGGAAGACTTTTTCTGGGTTTAATTGGATGTTAGCTTCTGAGCATTCCTAGGAGTGAATTGTGGGGGGCTTTGATGCTATGGCACAAAGTTGGATTAGCAATAAGAGAGCATATTCTGAGTAAGCTATCCAAGAAATGCATTTGCAGCAGGAAAATTACCTTGGGACAACCAAAAGCAAATCTGGATGGGGTTTTGATTTGAGAATATTTTTCATCTTAAGTTCTGCCCTGAACAAGTCGGTTTTGTGCAGCACAACAAAGAGAAAGCTAAGTTTAACAAGTTGTATAAGACTAACCAATTTACAGAAGGTAAAAGCTGTGACAAGAATTTCTTACACCAAATGTTGTCAGGACCTTTATGCAGAAGTCAGAGACATGCATTAAAACCACCATGAAACAAACAGGCAAAAAAGTGGTGAGTAGATGATGATACCATTCCATTCTCTGTTTCTAAAGTTTGGTACTCCTCTGAAAAGGGTGAGCTGGGCTGACAACAGGTCATGGACCTGGGCAGTTTGCACCTCCCACTGTTCCTCTTGGGAGCTTGTGTTTCTTCTGTTTTGTTTTACAGATAAGGAAGAACGAAACAAATGCAACTGCCTGGAAACAAAACTATGAAGACAATATTTCATGTTGTATTCTGGTCCAATCATTGCAACTGCAGCTCTAAGGAAAATCTGCCCTTTTTATCTGCCATGTAGAGAGCCCAAATTTTCACTATTTTCATGAATCAAGTACTTTCTGTTTTCACCATACTTTATGACAATTATCTATCTTACAGAACATGATATAATAATGGCCAAAAGACAAACACATTGCACCTGGGGCAGGGAGAGGGGCAATCTGCATCTGCTCAAAAGGAGATAGAGACTACTCCAACTTCTGTCAGTCTTGATTTAAACATAAAGTATCTATGAAGTTGAGATATTGCAAAAGGAAACCAATGGCAGATTGCCAGATAGTATTTGCAACATTAGGAGATGCACCCACCCACTGGGTAATCTAAACATTACAATCTTAAAGGCATTTACCCGCTAAGCCATAAGAAAAATATCATTAGGTATTTCTGAATGAAAACATTTTCACTAAAAATGTTGGTGGGTTATTCTGTTCCACTACGTTACAGATTCTGATTTTGCTGCTTGATCCAAGAACGTGCTACTTGCACACCGATGAAATAAGGTTTGATATGCAGGGTAGTACACCAGTGAACAGGTTACAAAATGGGAAAAATTGTATTGACTCTTTTGATATGTCTTGAAGTGAATATTTCACTTTATCTAGAAACAGTGAATACAAGAAGCCAAAACACTGCAGGGGGTATATTTAGCATGTATGATTATATTTTTCTCCCAGTTGTAGATTCGGCACACAGATAAAATTTTAAGACTAATTCAGCAAAAAAGTTCCCAGTGTAGCATGTACAAAACCCATGCAAACCTCAGATAAACAGCTTGTCTTCAAAACGGGATGATATAGGCAGCATCCTAGAGCATGACTGTAGTGTTATGAACATAGAGCTGCCCTGAGGAGATTCTTTGCCCAGCAGTTAAATCTGTAGTAATCCTTTGAGAAACTTTGATTTGGCAGGGTAAGAAAAGAGAGCATCCACCTGGCAGATGGCAAGTTGAGCTGACTGCAAAGCAAATTTCTACTAATGCTGAATGACAGACAGCATACTTCAGGATTTAAAAGAAAAAGGATCTTTGTAATCAAAACCTTCATTGTACATATCTGCCGGGTGTCATGGAGTTTGATAGCTGGCATTATAAGAATAGGTATCATCAATCCAGCAGCTGGATTAGAAGCTGAGACCATCATTCGCAGTAGCCCAAGCTTCCCCTGAAACCCTTGCAATTGTTATATTTTTTGTTTCTCCTGTCTTTAAAAGTAATCCTGACAGTAAGCAAACTGGTGGTCAAAAAAATCCCCACCCCCTCTTTGCTAAAAAAGAGCCTTGAAATAATTACCTGAAGATGGGTGTCCTTCAATAGATATGTTCTCTAGAACCATTTTTTTAGCAAAGTACTCTGGAATAGAAATAAAGCCAACTCTATGATCAGTGACCACCTGGAGTTGCCAAGGAATGAAGTAATCCATGACTGCTATGAAAAGCCATTACAGTTATGTTCATCTTGGTGGCACCATGCCTCAAGCAAAGAAATGCCTATGTATTTGTGGAATACATCACTGAGATCTAACTCATCAATATTTCTATAGCTTTGAAATAAACAGCTAGTTTGAAAGCTTTCAGACGTTCTTAATGGGCAGGCTCATCTGCTCTGGAATGATGTCTACCGGGCTTTTAAGTGAACCAATACCTTCTAAATATTTCATAGTCCAAATCTCTGTTAAGGGAAGAACAGAGCCAGGTTCCACTTTAACCATCTTTCTGAAATTTTCAGCTGTAGGTTCAAGGCTGTGAGATGGACTCCCCAGAAACCACAAACTATTACAAGCTCTTTCTTACATCATGCTCTTTCTCAAGGAAAAACTCCATTTCTTTATCTTTTGTGTTTTTAACATAAAAGCATAGAAAAACACGTACGGTGGATGACAAATTGTATTTGATACTAATGTTCTTCATAGTTTCCTAACTACTAGATGTACTTTAGCTAGCAAAAAACTGCAAAGGGGTGTGCATCTGTTCTTGTAATTTGCCGTTTTTATTGGAGAGATCTGTATTTTATTGTTTGCACTGCCAGTAAAACAAGGAACCACAGAAAATAAACCATTTCATCAACATCAGATACACTGTCTGAGTGTCAGACAAATGAGTGACAGTGTCCAAGGTCTGCCATAGGCCTTCACCATAAGAAAATTGCATTTGCCAGGTTTTTTCCAGAATATGCAAAGCCTGAGAGCTTCCTTCTATAGGAAGCATTAGATCAATGTTCAGAGCACTTACAGATGGAAAGAGGACATTTCTCCTGCTGAAGATGGTGATGGAGTCACCTGTGCTACTTTATATGATGCCAGTTACACATTGCTGCTCCCAGTGCTTCTGCATGACTATTAACCAGTCACTAACATAACCCCACTGCACATTGTCACTCGTCCCCGGATTTTGAGTGCAGGGAAGGAACTCAGATTTCAAATGAAGTTTAAAGTATGATGTGGAAAAAATAGAGTCCCCAGCATGAGCCTTATGGTGCATACCAACAGACCCCTTAATTCCTAGCAGCTCTTAACCTTTTGGTACTCTGCTTTGAACTTCTGTAAAACTGGGATGCTGACCTGCTTCGTGGGTGGGTGATTATAACACTGAATTAATATTTGTAAATTACTGCAATACATTTGAATGAAAAATGTAGAACTGTAAAGAATGATGATTATGATGAACCTTCAATTCTTTTTTAAGTTGGTCCATCTGTCATTATAAACCATCTTGAAGTAGGCTATTATTCAAAAAACTTAACATTTGTTGTGTAATGCTAGTTATCAAGACAGACCACTGTTTTAACTTAGCAAGTAGCTAAAGGGAAAAAAAAACTTCACTTATACTTCACAGTCCTTTTCTATTTATATGGCTTTTATACCATGGTAAATGGTACAGCTGTTCTGTAAGGTACCCCTGTATTGTTATATAGAAGAACTTCAGATTTAACCTGACCTACTCAGAATGGATATCTACACTAAAGTATGTTATGAGACCTTTGTGATACTTCTTTGATAATTTTTTGCAGACCTCCATTAGAAACATGGAAAAGCTACTTCAAGAGTGCACACTTACAGCTTACTGTTTACCTATACACTCACAAGATCAAAACCCCTGGTCTTACTGTTTTTGTTAACAAGGAGCACTAAAAGTCTTCCCACATACTGAGTTTTGGTTTCCATTTTACAATCTGAGATGACAGACGGCACAAAAATGATGAGAAAACTGTGGGGAGGCTTCCAGAAGATTGATTCTCTCATCAGCTGATTCTTTTCTAGTTAGTCTTTTATTGACTACAAAGGTATAGCCAATGCAGAAAAGGAAAACCGGACTGCCCTGTTTAATCCTGAGGGCATTGGCAAAAGGTGATCACTTTTTGAGAAAACAGAGGCCTACAAGGAAATCAGCACACTGTATGAGCCGTTAAGCTGATTTGAACACACAGGGGATGCCTGGGGTTGAGCTCAAGATCTCTGAGGTGTGAGATGAGAATGAAACCATTGCACAGACTAATATTACTGAGCTTTAGTAGCAGGTGGTATAGTTGATCAGTCAAGAACCTGTCATTTGGAGAATAGGCCAATATATCTGAGAGACATGAAAAATCCTTCAGTTTTCCCCCTCTTCCTCACCAAGAATAAAAATATTGTGAACTTTAGCAATTACTGGCCAAAAGTTTTCACAGTTTATGCAGTGGTTAAGTAATAGGGCAGAACCAAAATATAGTTACAGAGCACACAGCTTCAAAACATATAAAAAATTTAAAACAGCTTTACAGCCATTTATATCCATGATCGCAATAACACTGCCTGCAATTCTGATACATCAGATTCCAACAGAAACCATGATCAAATGACAGAAAAAGAAGTTTACATAGCAAAATATTATTCCACAAGCACAGGGGTATTTACTGCATATTAAAATCTGGGCTTCATCATCTGGAACGCATACTGTAGCTACTATATTGTGTGCATGCTTGGAGGCTGTTGATAGCAACTTCAGGGAACTTGTTTCTGGTATGTGCTTCTCCCAGCCACCATCAAATGGATACATGTTTCTGCAATTAACAGTCTGCCTATGATGCAAATATTTCAATATGTTTTCTGCACATATTGCATTATTTGGAACTCAATTTTCCTGCCCTTTTCCCTATTTTATTTTAACTCTCAAAATTTTCAGATAAAAGCTTATTACTGCTAATTAGAAAGCAATACAGAAGTGTCAAACCTAGTCAAGGCAGACAGAAAGTGTCTTTCACATTCCACAGGCATCTGAAGATGCACTTCTGATAAACAACTTGTTCATGGATCAGTTTATTTTAAAACTTCAGCATATAAGTGTATATAATTGGTGTATCTTAACAACTGTCCAACATTAATAACAAAAATCATTGCAAGTTCTTTGAAGCTCTTCTTTCAAGCATCATCATCTATAGATATCAGGAGAACTTGTATAATTTGTGACTAATTAATCTGGATATTCAAAAGTACAGTACCACAAAACAAATGGGTAGTAAGTGCAAAATCTGAAGTTAAATATTTCAAATACTTTTCCTTTTCTGGTGAATTATAATTCAAGCTCTCTCAAACAAAGCAAATGTGGACACTTTTATAGACATCTGATACACCAGGTAGAAATGTACAGTAATTTCAGATTAATTTTTAACTTAGTGAGTTGGTGTGGCTGAGATAAATTGCGTGCAAGGGAGATTATCCCATGAAGGGAAGCTGCCCTCTAGACTGCATTCAGCAGAGTACACCAGTGACTATCTTCAAAAACTGTCAAAAATTTTGAAGCACATGGTATAGCCGCTTTCCTGGATGATATTGTGGAATATTGTAATTCTACATGATAGAGGTCACCATACAGCAGCTACTTTACTGACAGTCCTGGATTTCTAACTAACTAACCAAGTGAATTGGCTACATGATGGAACTCTTTAGATAAGATTTGTCACCAAATAATGTTGTATATGGTCAGATTTCTTCACTACTCTTGAATACCACAGTGCCTAATTTCACAATCAAACATGAAAGTACAGTCACCACAATTTTAGTTAATTTATAAAATTTTCTACTCCTTTTTCAACTAAACACACAACTTTTTTTCTGACCTGAATTTTGACTGCTAGCATAATATCTATTAGCTTAGGGCCTTCATACAGAGTGAATCACATCTTTAATCTTTCTCCTAAGTAAAATGCCAAGCACACTACCAGGCTGAGGGAAATATGTTTATTTTAAATTACTATTAGCAGAAAAATCAACACCATTAACCATAATTCTACAACACCTTTGACTTGACAGGAAGTACCTTCACTCTTATGACAACAGAATAAACTCACAAACCAATATTGTTAGAACTACTGGAAATATCATCCATGCTTTAAATTTCTCTCCAATCCTGCTGTTTTTTGGAGCTCTTCAAGTCAGTAGTAAAGCACTTTTTAGATGATGCTTATGGAAACACTGATTTCTGGGAGTATGTTAGGGCTCTAACTAGATAAAATTTTGTGGGTATTCTATCAGCAAATCATACTACTGCTTCAAATAAATGAAAAAACAGAACACATCACACAACATGTCATTACCAACTTACCCTAAGAAGGATTCATATGAAACTACATATCATCAATATGTTGATGACCCAAAATAACATTTTGGGTACATTTTTCAGAGAATGACTGTTTCTTTCCACGCATTGAAATCTGAATCAAGCAAATTGCAGAAATTTATATTGACAAAGGGATGGGATTAGCTGACTCTTGTATTTTTTTTATCTCATTGCTTCAGAATTAGCTCAAATGCCCATATATTTGGACTCTGTACAATGTTTCAATAACTAGCTTGGTGTCTGTGTAGCATTTTAGACATGGATAGGGAACATTTTCTGAGAACAATACTAGAAACAGAGAATTTTCAAAAGATAAGGCATATAAAATTTAATTGCATTCTACCTATTGTCCTGCTTAGAACATGCAGTTGTTTTCTATAACATACATGAAGATTTCTTCTGAAATCCACAAAGACAACAGCTAAACTGCAGAAGTTTATTAGGCAAGTATAACCAATTACATGTACACAAAATATATTGGTAAATCCTTGTGATATCTTCAGACCAACACATAATAATTGGATTTTGAGAGTAGAAAACTGACAACTGATGCAACCTGTATTACTGCTGTCCTTAACTTTGCCCCAGCTGAAAGTTGTCTTCCAGTTGATAACGGGTTTTTTTCTACAGTTGATACTATGCCAGAGTCTTTATGATGACATTCGTATTGTGATCAGCCACCTAATCAAACACTGCTATCCCAAAGACCATAGAAAGTGTTACTTCACTGAACAAAAGGTTCCAGGCGCTATGCCAACTTTTTCCTTTGTGGTGCATGTTGTTTGCATTTGTTACAGCCAGTAATGGCTAGAGATCCCTGTTCAGTCACTGACAAACAGCTGAGGATAGCACCCCTCTGAGTGGCTTACATTTATATACATAAAGCAGGTAGGTGACTAAAACTCACATTTCAGGTGTAGACAGTAGCCCTGCAGTATTAGTCCAGGGGAAATTTGCCCTTTTCCTTTATGTTTTTCCTTAACCACCAACCATTTTCTTCTAACTCCCCATAAAGGTTAATTTACAGCAATTCTGTGTACGCAGATTCTGCCATTAGCAACAATGCAGAACTTGTGCATATGCATCTGATAACAAACCTGTATCTGCAGAAACTCAGGTTATTAAAGTGAGTTGTGGGGTTGCTTCCGCTTTCACTGACACATCCTGGGCTTCCCACTCAGCCATCATCTGGCGCATAATACACTTTCTTAAAAGATTAAGAAAAAACCTTCCTGATCATTGCTCAGTCCTCAGACCAGAGTTGTCAGAACAAAATTCTCCACCCCTTAACCTTGATTTTAGTGTATGTTTTATCCTACCCCTTCATGACAAAGACACCAACAGTTAAAGAGATCAAAAAAGGAGCACTAGTAGCAAGAACATTGAAGACCTTAATGATATAAAGATTGTTAAAAGAGACAAAACAGACCACCTTCTTTCCGCCCCACCCCAGGAAATACGACAATTATTTCAGCAGGCTCAAAATGTTAACTTCATTTTATAACATTTCAGGTTATGACAAAATACACATCTTCAACAATGATAACAATATACAAACACATGTATTTATATAAAAAGGACTTCTATTTTTGTAAAGCAAAATTTAATCCTAAAAGAGTAAAAACATTTACTTTGCTCCTCCTCCCAATACAAACTTGCGAAAACAGATGAACGCCACATCTGTTTCTTGTCTTTGTACAAGAACAATACAGCAATTTTGAGGCCTAGAATAAGCCATAATTATTTATTAACTTTTTTTTATCCTTCAAGATGTTCCATGGTTTAGCTGGTCACTGATGACCCCTCCTTGCCACAGTGCAAGTTGCTGAGGCTGTGAAAGCACACAGGAGTAACCAGCCAACGACATTATAGAACAATGAGAAGGTCAAAGTTGCATTGCATATTGCTGTCCTTTCTCAAGCACTGTGCACAGCATCCAAGGGGGGAATATTAACCCTTTACTCATGTTCCCTAATCATATTTCTTATTACTCAAGTAAAATAGAGCAGGATGTCCCGCTAAGCCAGAGCAAGCAAAGTAGGATAAAAATCTCAGGAAAAGGAGGTTATAATTAAGGGTATTGCTTGCCCCCTCATTCTGCCTTTTGTGTCAAAAAAAAAAAAAAAAAAAAAAGTTGTCAGTGAGGAGGACATGGAAGTGTCTTTTGTTATCCAAAGAAACGAACTGTAGTTTTCATCCCACTAGGGGTTTCCACAGTAAATGGAGCTTTTCTTTCTTTCAGCCTTATTTTAACAGTTCTCAGACTGACAAGCTGTTACAAGCATCAAGTTATCTTCTATTGGAACTGCACCAAGGAAAAGAAGTCCTATCTTTATCCCACAAGACAAAAAGAATTAATTGTAGTGTAAAAGCAAAAAAAAAAAAAGAAAAAAGATGCAAGTAAGAAAACATCAAATACTGATTTTTCAATACAGGCATAGGAAGAGCTTTTAAAAATGCAGTGCTTAATATATTTTCATATGTACACATACGCATATAGATATAAGTTGTGTATCATATATGCATATGTTTGTGTATATTTCATAGGTTCAAATAAAGTGATTGCTGTGCTTTTCTACTTACATTCTAGGCATCTAATATTAGTTTCTTAAGTTAATGAGCCTGCTCCTTATCTTACTGCCCATATTGTATAAGTTTTGCAAGCTGCCAGCTGTGCATCAGAGCTGCCTGATGATGTTCATGTTTACTAATAGGCAAAAAAATTGAACATGTATTTCTTAAAACCCCTGAAATTTACAAAGTAATGAAAGAAATGTCCATTATTTTTTGGTATCTTTGTTACTCAGCCTATTTTCATTTTGCTGCTTTTTTTTTTTTTAAATAAAAGAAAAATGACCAGAATTATCTATGCTTTCATTGGAGGAAAAAAAAATTACAAATTTTTGACTCACAGATTCACAGGCCTGATGCAAAGATTCCTCCCCCCATGATATAAACAAAACTGATTCAGGACAGGCAGCTGCTGACTGGTGGGGCACTATGGCCAAGGAGGTATTTCTTCCTGAGAGCTCCCCAGCTGAATGGAGAAGCCAACCAAGGACAGTTGGCAGTCAGAAAAGGAGGAATGAAGAGACATAAAGCACCCCCCTCCCCCAGAGAAATGTCTTTTGTCAATTCTCCTAAAGCTTAGCTCTTTCCTATTTTTCCCTACTGCCAAGATCAGCACAAAATTATTTTTATTTCTTTTTCAGTTACAACAGTATCGGGAAGAAAGCACAAAAGCAGCTATTTGCATAGCTTTAAAATGACACCACTCTTGTTACTGTTAACAGGATTTACACATTCAGAGGCTTTTCCACCCAGCTAGATAGAAAATTTTGGTTCATTTCATATTTGAGTCAACAGGATCTCTCTATTTCCACCCAGATTTTTAGTTGAGAGAAAGAATTCAATAATCACTTCCACTTCTCAGAATTTGACTTGCCTGGGAAGTAGCATATTTCATTTTTGTGAGAAAAATAAAGTATCACAAGCATTCCATTACTATAAATTGTCACAGCACAGGATGAGAAAGTGGGGTTTATGTACAGTCTATACCTTTCAGTAATAGTTTTATATGTGAATTGTTTATTCAGATTTAGACAGGTTAAACAGAGAACTGAAAGAAATCACTAAGCACTTGTAGAAGATATTAGTAGCATGGTCAAATGCTCCGAGATAGAAAGAGCAATCAATTTGAGAGTCATCTTTCAAAAAACAAAAAATCCCCCAAACAGAGCTAGCCAGTATAGCTATATCCTATAAGCCAGTTACTCAACTGAAAGAATCCTACCATTGCTCCAACTGCTCCTACCACTACATTCTTTTTCCAATAGAAAAAAAGCTCATAATTAGGTATTTTGCTTTAGTCAAATTGGGGGTGGGGGGTGGTATTCACTAGAAATAAAGGCAAGAGGACAATTAAATAAGGAAAAATATTGACTTGCTTTTTCTGCCCTAACTTTTTTTCCTACTCACACATCCACCATTAATTTCCAGTAAGAAGAAAATTGAGAACCTTGGTCTTTTTTTTGTTTTCATAGCTCTGAACATACTAAGGATCAGAAGACCCACTTACGTGCAGCATTTAGTTTCTCATAGCTTTAGCTGTGATATGCAGAACGAGAAAGAGATAATGGGATACACTTGCTTTTGCATTACATCCCCCTTGGTGGCTGCAATTTCATGAGTAAGCTGATTGTCTGTTATGTATTACAGTTCTTAAAGAAAAGCAGAAAATATATATTAATTATGCTGGTGCCTATTGGATAAGCTTTTCTGAATAAGCATCCACACTCCCTGCTGAGGGATGCAATCTAGACAGATTAGAAAGAGGCAGTAATCAGCACAGGTTGGCCCAGTTCCAGAGCTAGGTGACATGGCCAAAACACAGCAAACCAAAGCCACTGAGTTAACCTCACAGTAATTTCAGCAACATTAGAGAGTCTACACAGAGGTGGACTGACACTAAGTAGAGGTGATTGAATTTTCATTTCTTTCTTTAATCAAATGTATCTAAACTCATCATCCTTGAATAGCAAAACATATCAATAGCCAACTAGAAGATCATGCACAGAAGACAAAAGATCACACTCCTCAAAGTCTGAGAGTCTTTCTGCATACTCGTGCCACATTCTTCAATCTTCAAAGGAGGTCATTCATATAAATTCAGTAAAGACAGTAATGTGTGAATCTGATGCCACCCTGACCCCTCTTCCACCTTCGAAAGCAACTCTAAAAGCTTAAACAGTAAAATTCAAGCAAAAAGGCACCTCCACTGCTGCCAAACAGATAGATAGCCTATGCCTGAACTCAATTTACAAAACAGAGACATCACTGTATGTTAGCCACTTTAATAGATTCAAGTTTATACATCTACCTTCAGCAAACTGCAAAGCACAAACAGAATAAAAATGCTGACAGAGACAGCGACCTACAAGTAAAGCAGCCAACTGAAAGAATAAAGCAAAGAAATTGTAACAATTGCTTTATTTTCATAGCAAATGAGGGGGTTTTCCTTCAGAGTTTGCCATGGCAGGAACAGCAATAATTCTTGTAAATCTACTAATCCAGAAGTCAAAAAATGTATTGTACCCGCCCATGCACAATATATTGCAAAAACCTGTCAGGAGCTATGATATAGTCACCCTCAGGTCTAATCCCATTACATCGGATGAAACACCACAAGCATTAATACAAGACTACCCCTACTCAAGAAACATCAAGAAAAACCTATAGTAATGTAGGTGTCTGTCTGGCTGTAAGCATTGCTAGAACAGTAACAACCTGCAAGCAACCTATGAATCTAGAAATGGCAATAAATAGGATTGCTTTCTCTTTATGAGCTGGTAAGCCTCTTTCACAAAGCTGTTCACAGTGACTGACAGTTACAACATTGGGGTATCCAGTGGTGCTTGTGCTACAGGCCAAGAAGCATGCAGCCATGAAGCCTGATGAAACTAAAACACACCCCCAAAAAAAATCATGACAAATGTTCAAGTGATGTAGCCATCTTTAGAGAAGATGAGAAAGAGTTGGAGAAATACTTATAAGCCATCAAGCATCACTAGAAGGGAACATACAAAAGAAGGAGAATGTTTCTGACAATACTAAAACTGGAAACGGGAGCAACAATCTCTTGATAGTACTAAACAGCTCTCACTCCCTCTCTCAAAACATTTCAAAAGTCTCACCTGCTCTTTTTGCTGCTTTCTTGGAATTGATTTTTCTTCTTTTTCCTTGGAATTAATTGCGAGTTAAATTCAAGGAAGAGAATCTTTTCAGAGAAAAGTCTTTTTGGTGCTTCTTTGTGCCATAGAAGATTTTTTCTGACATATTCTAATGTGCTTAATTTAAGGTAGCCACTTAATATCCTTTGCAATCATTTCATGAGCAGAGCAATGCAATGACCTCTTTAAGAACAGAGGAATTTAGAAACATCATTTCTACTCTCCCTACTGACTGAAACAAGCAAGGTGCAAAAGGATAGAATGGTGAGTCACGTTTCCTTCTGCTCACTCAATAAATCAAATGCAGAGATGAAAACACAAAAAAGATATTAAGACTAAACTTGAAAGAGTTATTGATGAAAATATCTCCAGAAAATGGAGAGGAAGCAAGTGCTCTACATCATTGTAAATGGATGCTAGCAGCAAACTTGGCTAGGAATATTTTTATTGGTACCATGTATAAACTGTACTGGACAAAAATAAAATAAAAAATTGAATACAAAAAAGAATAAAAGATCTATATAAGACTTAATTATTTTAATTCCTGTATATCCAGTCTCCCAAAGAAACTCAAGGAAGAATGACCTCTGAAGTGAGATTATATTCTCTTACTTAAAGCTGATTACCAGTTTGGTATTGGCACGTCCTGATTTTAAGATTACTCAATACACACAGAAAATTTTAAAGGACAATATTTTTCAGTGGCCTGCATATTTTTAAGGAGGAAACTAACTCTTATACAATGGCCTGGTAAAAGCTTTCTTTTCCATTTTGGTCCACCACATCAGGCATAAATACAGAACAAACTTCATGGAGACTTGCTGCATAGATACACATTTCCCCTGTAGAATCTGTGTCTATGTAGCATTTAGCTGAATATCACCTCTTTTTCATTTTTCTAACTTCCACAAATTAGAAGAAATTGCTTTAGAAAAAGCTAGGAAGAGGCAAGAAAATTCTAGCCTGAATGTGCTAAAATCTTAGAAATCAAGTTCAACTAAATTAGAATGAGCTCTAAGGCATGAGAGGTGAAACAGTTTATTCCACTAAATCCAGCACGACAAGAAAAGAATCATGAGGACACACAAGATGAGTAGAATCATTTTTTCTGCTGGAGCACAGCAGAGATGAAATAATTTCTTTAAAGGACTTTCTTTTTAAACATTGCAAGATACTTCTTAAAAGTGCTAGCTTTGCCTAGGAATCTATCCTGTCCTCTAGATTAATCAAGCTTTTCTAAATTAAGCCTTCAATTTTCTAATATACTGGGGCGGGGGGGGAAAGGCTTTTGATGTTCCACATCAGCAATAACACAACATAAGCCACAAGATCTCATCTGTAACTAAATCCTCTCCCATTTCTTTAAACTGCCAAGCTGTTTCCCTCACTTCAAAGATGAACAGGCAAATCCTTGGAGCACAATACCTCAAGAATGCAGAATATGTAAATTTTGTCATTTGATTGGGAACGTGCCTTCAAAAAAGAACAATGCTGTCACCATTACATAAGGTTCACTCATGCTCATACAGGCAGAAGGCAATAGGAGACTGATTTAGAACAAGTTCTTTGTTGCTCTACAGTATCATGGTAATTCTGAAGGCGACAGCCTCTCTTGTTTGAACCTCCACCTAAGTCTGGAATCTTTAGGAAAATCTGAAGAACCTCCTTACCAAAATTAAATTTCACTATTTCTTTCATAATACAATTTAACTGACTCACATAAATACTACTAGGGATTATTTAACAACTAAATAGCTGCAAATTATTTACATTTTAGCACCAATGTAGTTAGGTACGAAGGGAATAGCATTGCACTGCATTCAAGATCCTAAAGAGCCCAAGAGAAAAACTGGACCACTAATAGAAAGTTTTCTTGTAAAGCAACGGGAAAGGCAACTGCATCAGCTGCATACAGCTCAGCAGCAACACTCTGCTGGACTTTCACTGATTATTTGAACATGAAATTATTGGAGTTGCTCAGTTCTTTCTAAAACACTTTTCTGATAGGAGAAAGAGGGGAGGCAAAAATGTAGATTTTTTTTTTTTTTTCATGAAAATTCCTCATTTTTCTAATATTTCTAGTAATGGATCACATCAGCAGTCCAGTACTATTTCTACGGTAAGAGAGAACGAGCATAATTTTCTTCTCTTGACAAGCTCCCCCTTAAATGTGCCTCTTAGAAGTGATGCCCTATGTCACCGCCTAGCTCTGTGCAGCTTCTGTTTCCATGGCTGCTTTTAAAGGTTTTAAAGCCTCCTTTTCACCTGGAAATGTAAATTGGGAAACTCTATCAGGAGGATTGCCTAGTAAGTATTTTTAATCAAAAACTAAATTTTAGGGGATACATTTATAGAAATCTTCCCTTAATACAACCCACAAAAGTTGCAAGCACATCAGTTTTGCATACATAAAAACTGCATTTATGTGAATAAACAGGACAATTTGCAAACGTTAACTTGACCAGTCATCTGGTTTGTGTGTACAAATGCAGATTTGCTGGGTGTGTAATGCCTGAGCTAGCAAATTTCCACCCAGAAGTGAAGAAACATCAGTCGTTCTGTAGTCAGATTGTTGAGTACAACTGAAAACATTTCAGGACCAGTCTTAAGCATTAAAGAAACAAAAAAAACTCTCACAAAAAAGACATAAGGTTCAACAAAATTCATCAATTCAGTAACACCCGAATGCGAACCTGTATCTTCCAGAACTGTCAGAAATTACAATGTTAAGCAAGACTTGAAATGAACATATTAAAAAAAAAAAAGTGAAAATACGTAATGCTGCCCAAGATTGTCTATCCTGTTGGCTAAAAAAAGTCATTGAACTCTGACATGTTTAATGGATAATTGGTTTGTAGCACAGGGTCTAGCATAAATATAGACTATGGTATGAAACCAGCCCTGAAATAGTTATGTCTATGGAATACCAAAGTAAAAGAAAACCCAAATTATTTATTTTTTTCCAGCCCTGAGCTGAAATTAAGAGAATTTATGAACCAGAAGCAGTTATTTTGTGAGTGGTTTTCTAGATAGCTTTTAGAGGGCTGGTGTGGAGCTGTGAGGCCCTGCATGGCTTCTGACAGTTATATCCAGACAACCCCAAGCTAAGCAGCCACAGTAATTATACCTGTGAAAACATGGTAGTGAGTGGCATCTTATCACACGCTGCCTTCTATAGTGCTTTTAAGCACCCGGTCTGCAGTCTGATCTCCTTTCAACACCTGAACCAAAGTGACAGGGCTAGATCACTACTGTGGTGCTGATCATTTGGTAGCAATATGTGCATTGCACGTCCATCCAGCACCCCATGCTGAGGCATGAATGGGTACCCAGTCAAAAAACAAACAAATAAAAAAGCCCCCAAAACACCATCACACATAAGAGTGAGGTACAATCATGTAAGATTTCTTAAATCTCTAAAGACCCTCAGAAGCCTAGACCTACAGCAAAATATATTATCTTCTGACCCTAATTGTCACAGTGATAAGGTTCCTGGGCAATAGCAACAGTTTGAGTTTGTCCCAGAGTCATACAGCATCAGCCTAAGGGATAGGTTCTTGAGGAGAGCTGTGGCTTAAAAAGTCGGTAAGAGCTTTTCATGCACTCACTGAGCATCAACCGTGCTCCTGAGTCTCGTGGCATTTGGCCAAAAACAGCAGGGTTCTCAATCAGCAGCAATGAGAGAAAGTAAACTTTTTTCCAACATGGGCACTAATGTCAAAAAACAGCCAGTCCTCTAGGATAAGACAGATAATTTCGGTGGCATATGTCTCAGCTAATTCTGATCTTTCAAGCACTGGCTAAAGTTATGGGGCAATATCTGTGGAAATCTAACCTCTCAAGGACACATGCATAGGGAAACAGATGGCTCGCAACAGACTGTTTAATCCCAAATCAAATAACAGAATCAGCACTTCAGAATGACTGCTTATACAGACACTTCTGTTAGAGAGTGTGGCCTACAGACAGGCAGCTTATGCAACAAGACCCCCGAAAACCTTGTATCATGTATTAACAAAAATCTAAGTTTAACATCTTATACAGCAATTTCCCAAAAGTATGTTATGGTTATAAACAAATAATCTGGTATTTTATGAAACAAATCACTGCATTTTATATAAACTTCTTTTAATGTAAATAATGTTTTAAAATACGGAAGAAATAAGTATTTTGCTTATTCCTGCCTTCTCCACAAAGAGTCATCAACCCTCAAAACTTGTAAATTTTATCATCTTCTGAAACTGGTAAAAACCACCTGATCGAAAATGACCAAAGAACAAACAAACAAGCAAAAGGTTTTTCTAAACATTTAAAATTCTTTCATGTCAAAACACATCACACCAGGAAATGCAGAAGGCACACAGCATAAGAATAGCTCAAGCAGCTATATACTCTTGAGAATGTACTCAAGAAAAACAACAGCTCCACTACTACGTGAAACTCAGCATCTCTGACATTACTGAGTGTAATCTTAGAAACATACCAAGAGTATCAGGTGCTTGCTCACATGAAAATTAGGTAGGGGAAAAGTGTTCATTTTATATCCTAGCATTTGATATCCATGTTAAATAGTTAAAAAATATATCTGACTACTGAAGTATTGATGAAATCCTCAAAGACCCCAGGTCACCTGCCTGCTATATAACTGCTCACCAGTGAAGGCAACTCATTCTGGGAGGTGCAAATAGCTCTCCAGCAGCACACAACTGGACCAGGCTTTATGCCTGCCTTTGCCCAATGTACCTTCAGTTCTAAGGCTTCACCATTATGAGGAGAATCTCATACTTTAGGTATTACTATCCTTACCACAATTCATATCCTCTAAAATGAAGTCAGCCTGCTGACTGAGAGGAAATGCTGAGCCACTAAGAAACATTGTAGACAGTGGCCTACAGAACAATGAACTGCATTTAACTGCAGTTGATTTTCAACCTTTCTGGTGTTGAGCCCAATGAAAGAATGGATCTTATCCCCAGAACCATGTATCTTCAATTTAAGGGCCAGGGAGCTGCTTTGTTTATCTCAAGATCAGGCTCACAATTTACGTGTTAGATTCAGTGAAGGCCCAAGACAGACATCTGTGTGATCCATATCTGGGATGACCTTTTTATAGTCACCAGGAAGAAGTAATTTAAATATTTTTTAAAAAGTTTATTGCACAAGGAATCCTACAACTGATAGCTGCCAAGCAAGCTGATCCCACATCCTTCTACATAAGCACTGAAGAGATTTGTCCAACTGCAGTGATTCCACAATGGTAACAAACTCTTGTAGCATACCATGTATAAAACAGACATCCATTCATTATTTTTTGAGATTATATCATTACTGGAAGGAAGGAGATCTAGTTCCTGAATTGTGGAAACATTTTATTGATCCAAAACTCCCCATTTAAGGGCTATATTTTCTTTTTCCAATTCCTTCCTGAAAACTATTGCATGGTGTTACTGACTCATCTCAGAGGCAGGAACACTTCAGCAGTGAACAAGTCATATATAAATAATGTAGATCAATAATTTTCAACATGTGGTCTGCAGACTCTTTGGGTTCACACAACCTTGCTATGAAAAGGAAGCCTACTGCAGTAAGTTAACCTTTGCTGCACAGATGCACATGCCTCCACTGAAAAGTACTTAGGAATCCACAAATCAAAAAGGTTATAAGCCACTGATGTAAGTAATCTGTAAGCAGTTTTAATGCTTTGTAGGTTATAAATGCCATTTCCATTTACTATTTAAACAAAATGTAGAGATTTAGAGCCCTACTAATTTATACAATGGAAATACTGAAAACTCAGAGTATGATTGTACCAAAGAGGCTACTGAGGAAACACCAAGTGATTTAGCCAAATTATGGTTTTTATGAAGTAAAAACCTAAAATTTTGCATCCCTACCTAACTCAGGTCCCTTGATATATTAGCTTTTCATTCTTGTTACAGTCAAACAGAAGCAGTGGAGCAAGAAACAACATTTTAGTACAGCTAGGAAAAATAGTATCTTTGAAGAAATGAGTAGAATTAAATTCTCACAAAAAACATACAGAATCAGTGTGCCTGTTAAATATAGGCAACACTGACAAATAAACAGTCTATGTTTGTTTGAAGAGCTTATGTGTCCACACACACGCACACACACACCCCAGCACTATTGAAACGATGTCCTTATCTCAAGTACTTTTCACATATCAGAGAAGTGGTAAATTTCACAAAGCCTGCACTAATGTTTTGCATTTCCATTCCAAGTGAAATGCACTTCAGTAAGTAAACATGAGTATTCAATAAAACTATTGCTAGATACAACGGGGGGAAAATTGTTTCAAAATACATAGATAAGTAAATCATTCTAAAAGCACTGGATAATACTGTGAAACACTCCAAGCTGAAAATAGGGTTACTACAATTTTTAGTACTTGGGTATGGGGTTTGGGTTGTGTTTTTTTCCCCTACATCCTCATTGTGCCTGACAAACATAAACCAAGATGTTTCTATTATAATACTTTATGCTTCTGTCAATACGTAAATGCATCAATTGAGAATAATTACATTCCTCTTAAGGACTGAGAGCATACAAAACAGCATGCACATATTCTTTTTCAATCTTTCACACCACTGGGGTGCGTAGGGTGGGAGGGACCAAGGGGTGACTTGCTTAAGAAATGTTTTGCATGTTTTTGCAAGCCCTAAAATTATAGTGGGTTGGGTTTGTACACCTCAGGATTTCTATTCTTGGAACTTATTAGAAATTCATAGACAAAGAAACTTCTCTTCTTACTAGAGTACAGCACAGGGGGTCACCATCAAGAACCATGGCCCTCTGTAATCTAGTCACTAATTTAAAAATATGTCATGACTTCACAAATGGTTATACGCACATGCCTAATTTCACATGCTACCAAATAGTTTCACTGGATTCAGCAAGGCCACATACACTAAGTAAAAAGCAATCAAGTTTTTAAGGCTTTGTGCTGTAAAGGCCTACATATTCTCTAAAATGATGCAAATGAAGAAACAAATAAGGTGAAGAGTGTTAATTCATTCATTAGAATCTTAATTTATCCCCTAACCTATTTCTACCCTTTCTTCACCATGACTTATCTGCCAAATCTGCCAAAAATCTTACACAATGAATATTTTTAAATTAAATGAGCTGAAAATCTCTGCATAATCTTTCCGCACCCATGTACTTCATGTGAATCTTCTGAGATAGCAATAGTTTTACATAAAGTTTGCAAAAACTGTAAGGGGCTTTGTGACAGTGGAGGAAGAGCAGAGTGTCTCACCAGAGACACAGAATAAAACAGACTAGTTAGGTGTTGGTGTGTTTTCTGGAATAAGCATTTGGATCCCGGGTCCCATTTCTAATCCATCGCTCTGAATGGGACTGTTATTCTTGACCTTTTCACTGCAGAATTCCTACTAAAATATATACGGTGGGTATTTAGGAAAGAAGAACCCTTAGAATAACATTAATTCTAAACCTATTAAAAACCCCACAAACAAGCAGCAAGATGACAAATGCAGTTTGGTGATCACAATGTTGTCTCAGGTAGTCATGTTCCACATAACACTTCTGCATGCTGCTCCAGCTACTGCCTCTGAAACACCACCATGTTCAGCCCTCAGCAAAATGCTGCACTGCAGTGGTCTGTATTTGTATCTCAGAAACAAGGTCCTCAACTATAAAAATCCTGATTAATCAAAGATAATAAAACCAATATGTAATGTGTGTCCTGGGGTAGAGAGAAGTCGAACAGGACACCATTGTTTCACACTATCTTAAAAACCAGCGGTCAGATGCCCTCAATCAAGGCAAAGGTCAGACTTCCAACAAGTTTCACTTTTTCCATCTTTTCTCTCAAATTTGTTGTTCCTTGTGTCTCCCTGATTTAAAGTTTGGAACTGGTGGTTTTCACCCTTTTGCCTATTTCTTCCAGACAATCTGCTAACTTAGTAAGTGTAATGTTACATGTTTATCAGCCAGCTCTGGGGTCTCCAGTACAGGAAAGACATGGAGCTGTTGAAGCAAGTCCAGAGGAGGGCCATGAAGATGATCGGGGGCTGGAGCACCTCTCCTGTGAAGACAGGCTGCAAGAGTTGGGCTTGTTCAGCCTGGAGAAGAGAAGGCTCTGGGGAGACCTAATTGCAGCCTACCAATACTTAAAGGGGTCCTACAGGAAAGTGGGGAGAGGGTCTGTTCACCAGGAAGTGTAATGACAGGAAAAGGGGCAATGGCTTCAAGCTGAAAGAGGGTGGGTTTAGATTAGAAGTTAGGAAGAAATTCTTTACTATGAGGGTGGTGAGGTGGTTGCCCAGAGAGGTTATGGAAGCCCCATCCCTGGAAGTGTTCCAGGCCAGGTTAGATGAAGCTTTGGGCAACGTAATCTAGTGGAGGGTATTGCTGCCCATGGCAGAGGAGTTGGAACTAGATGATCTTTGAGGTCCTTTCCAACCCAAAGCATTCCATGATTCCAAATACACTAGCCAGTAATCCACACTTTGGCCTGCCAGTCAGATTCAGCCTCAAAAGTAATTTTCATCAGATTTTTCCATTTCTCTTTAGCACTCACATCAAATTCTGTTTGAACGGTCTCTGCAGGTCATATGGACTAAATTGAGCTATAGAAGAGAAGCAAGAAAAAGACAGGTTACTTGTTTATTTCTGCTCTTCCAGGAAAGAAGTAGTACATTTGAAAATGATGCAGCAATCTACAATCTGCATCTGCTGAAAATGTCTTTATTCCATAAAAAGCTTTAAAATGTTTGCAAACAATAATAAAATATTAATAGTTACTCTTATTTTACCAAACCAGTGAGATCCACCAACCTAGACTATTATAAATGCACCAAAACTGTGCAGCTTGTCCCCCTTGTATCTTAGGGCTGAGTAACCAGGGGAAATGACTCAAGGAACACATAAGAGAAAAACCTACGGACTAAGATACTTTGTCCAAAATTTCTCATCCTACAAATACTTTGTAATGTTCAATAAAAATCTACTTTCTACAAAAGTGCCTTTTCAATAATTTCTTACATACAAGTGAACTTCGGTTCCTTTAAAGGATGTTTAGCAAACTTCTGGGGCATAATTTCTCAGGTGCCTGGAACTAAAGGTGCATTCAACTTCCTCAGAAATTACATTCTAATTCTTCAACCCCTGCCACATTAAATTTTTTGATAGCTTTTTACCGTAAACAAGTAGTTTGGGTTTTTACTTAACTGCCAAAAATAACCATGAAAATTTTATCATAAAGCTCTAGTTATTGGTATGTCTTAAAATAGAAGGACAAAAAATATTTTTTTTTGCTTTCTAAATAGCAATGTCTTTTTGGAAGCAGAAAGATAATGGGAGTAACAGGAATGCTTGGCATTCAGGTTCCTTGTTTTTCTAAAAGTGTTTACTTAATGCTTCTCCCTCACCCCTTGGGTATTGTACTTGCCAAGACATATAGATTTATATTCACTCTATTTTTCCAGCGCAACTTTTGGAAAGCTAACATGTACAGTATATGCACTAAGAGCAACTTCTAAGCTGCAGGCAGAATAAAACAAATCCAAAAAGTAAATGTACCTTTGCAGAAAATTGTTGAGTGGATTTAAGTTACAACAATAAACAATAAATAATAAAGTCTTTCTGAAAGCTAGAGAAGCACATGTGTCCTCTTCATTGATTTTATCACTTCATCACACACAACAAATCTGTGTCAACATGAGTGGCAAGTCTCTGAGGTAAAAAAAAATGTACAAGTCAAGGCCATAAAAGCAGACCACATGCTTTGGAATTTGTCTATTGTAACCATAATGAGGTGGCCTGCTGTCTCTAAGGAGACAATTCATGATACAGCATATGCCCAGAGAGAAGTGAAAGACTATTTTATGAATCCAATACAGTCATCTGTAAGTCAATGAAGATTCAATTTCTTAAAGAGACAGAGAGGAAGAAAGCATTCATGTGAAGAGCAGAGTCACAAATAGCCTGTTTATAAGTAACTAGATATTGCCCTGCAACAATTCTATAACCTACTGGAATCAGCACAGCTACTCATGTAAGTAAAGATTAATCATGTAGACCTTCAAGAGGAGGCCTTTGATGCATAACATGATCCACCCTATTTACATAAATACCATTTTTCAGCACTCTACTAATCTTGACAGTACTTCAGAAGGGTTGCCAGTATTAAAACCCATTTTCTGGAACATACTGAGGAATAAAAAAGGCAAAGCAATTTCTTCATGTTTATACTGTGCCTTACTACTCTCCTCCAATACAAAACTCACTTTGGATGACCAAACTCTGATATGACCACTGCACAAAGCATATAGCATTAAAATACAGAAGACAGCTGCATCCTCAAAACCACTGAATATTAGGGTGATTGCTGCCCAAAGTATTATTTACAGAAGTCTGCTCAGAGAGGTGTAAGCTTCCCCTTTTCACAATGACAGCTAATAATGAAGAAAAAAATTCTTTAAGGACGAATAGCTAATCATCTGAAATGACATTTCATGTCTTTAATGGGGCAGGAGTGGGGCATAGACCTGAACATAGTGTTTTAACTAATCTTTTACTTTGGAAACAGGAGAACAGGAACAAAAGAAGAGACAATTTAAGAAAGTAGGAACTGCAGGACAAAGAATGGAAAAACCTTGGGTGTTTGAATGTCCTATGGGAAGGGAACACACAGCAGTAAATAAAGTTATTACTTTTTCATCTTCAACAGACAAAAGGCAATGCTGAAAGGGTTTTCTTAATTTATTTCCTACAGGTAATTATGCAAAAACTAAACATGTTTTCTACACACATTTGGATACTTTATTTCCTGTGAATGGAGTGCACGGGTACAGAGGACAAAGTATCCAATATCTTTAGTCAGCCCCCTACTTTCTTTTTTCTCCCCATTGGTAGAGCTACATGAAACAAAACATTTTAATTCTTCAGTAATCGTTGATGTAAGCACATTTAGTCACGAAGGTTATTTCCAAATGCTTTCTCTCACGTATGCAGTTGACAGAAGCAATACCAGTATCAACTGAGTAGTTGATTATGGATTTATAGCCTATAAATGTGAGGGCATATGGTGAGACTCCAAAATGGATATCAAATGTTCACGCAGCCTCACACAGATCATGAAGTGAAGTGTAAAACAGGACACCAGTGACTTCGATACAGTCATTTAGCATCTGCTCCAGCTGTATTAATTCAGGTTGGACATTACACAGTAGTGTGATACAGGCACAGATAAGCAACTGCATGTATAAGACAGCTTGATTATGTCCCAGCCAAAAATGAACTATCATGCAGGATACCGGGGTAACCAGGCAGACTGCCCCTCTCCATTACTTCAGTATTAGGTGGAACAAAATCCGTGCCTTTTACTCCTATTGCTCCTGAATGTAATCCATAGTCTGCTATGTCCAATTCCTTATAAGAAGAAGAAAAGCTGTTTTCTAGACTTCACACCTGGTGTAATGTATGCATCAGCAGTAACTCAACATACTTTCTGTTGAGAGATACAGCTGATGATAAAATGTAAACCAAAGAAAAACCAAGAGGGGATACCTTAAATTCCCTGTAGTTTTCTTCACTTCATCTACCCACCAAAACTGTCTTTGACAAGCATGATCACTTTCTTGGAAAAGGATGCATTGACAGCATATCCAATTTAAAGATCTAGAGCTTTCATGTCAGAAACAATCAATCATCACTCAAAATATAAAGGGGAAGGAGATGCTGCTTTCTGATGCATTTTTACCTTAAGGCTTATTACAAATAAACTAGAAGAAAAGGAAAGAATTGATTACATAAAGCAAAGGTAGCAGCATCATTACTGATCTTGGCAGACAGTGGACAGTAATCATTAACATAATTTACATGAACGGCCTGGGGATAAGTCAGGATTTCTGTAGCTTACAAAACTGGATGGCACACAGTAATGCTAAATAGAAGTGCTGGTTCTTGAGGGGTTGTGGGGAGCATTTAGTATGCTGCATGTTTGTTCACATTAGTCTCTGTAGTCCAAGCAGATGGATGTCAGTCTGTCTCTCTCTCACACACCCCCACATTAGCAAAGCAGAAAAAAAGAATATTTCAATCTAGTGCTGCAAGTTTACTCTTGCCACCTGTTTTAACCATTACCAATTAAAATTGACTGATACCACATCACAGGTAGTTAATAATTTGGTTGCTTTGGATCTACTCTCTCAAATCATCTAAACATGAGGACTGAGGTATTCCGCAAGTCAAAATGAGTAAAAAGTAGAGTAAGAATTGCAGGGACTCCAAAACACAGGACCAGTACTGCTAGACTCAACTGAAAAAATTCTCTTTGCCTTATCATAGCCAGCTTTTTGCTTTCTTTTTCAGCCTCTTCTCATCTCCTGTTCTTTTGTTATGCTGTTCCATTTTTCTACTTTTTGGTTCTTTTCACTTATTTTGTGATTTGTTGTGTGTTCTCACTTCACAGCTCCTACTCCTGTCTCTTCATCCAGCACAAATTAAAAGGCTCCATTTTCAGCACAAAATGAATGGATACAAAGTCAGTTCAGGGTGTTGTCACAATTTAAGGGATTAGTAACCAAGCAAACCAGAGAAGACTGGTCACAAATGCTGCTGCTGAGCCCCTTGGATACGCAGTAGGCCCTTGTAAACATCATTGCCAGCCCAAAGAGCCATAATTGATCTGAATTACAAGACTACATCTTCACTGTTAAAAGAAACTCTGACATCTTCACCGATGTTTTCCATCTGCTCTCCATGTTCTTCTGAATAATATTGGCCAAGCTGCAGATACAAACACCACCATCTTCTGCAGAATCTAAATACAAAGGAACAGATTCCTAATTCTTTGGCTATGACATATTACAAAGAACTCAATCCTCAGTTGTGTCCAGCCTTTAACAAAGACTTTCAAAGACCCATCAGAACAAAGTAACTGAAATTTAGGTCTGAAGGAACAAATCCAAACAGATTTTCATGAAATATTATTGGTAAAGCATTTACTATTTTCATTAAGGATTAGCAATATCAGTAGATTTTCTAGTACGTTACAGGGTTGTTCTTGAATATCTGAGTGACTGAAGAATGTTAATGGAAAACCTTGAATTGCAGAAGTTTCATGACTGTTATAATGAATTACAATTTATTCTATTCAATAATATATTTTTCTACTTATTTGTTGTACTGATGTTCAAACATTTCAAATTAGCCCATTACAGACCAGAGCAAGTATCAAGTCTTCAATGAACAATCATGCAATATGAAAAAGAATATAAGGCTGATGAACAATTTACAAGAAAGCACAGACTGATGGTACTGATGTTACTTTTTTCCTACTCTCTACCTGCAAATAAACTGTTTCTTAATTCATTGCATACTTCTAGAATACTTTCATTATGTCTCTATAAACTTAATCATCTTGGTTAATAGATTAACATTTAACTATGTAAATCAATTTTTCCCTCCATACAGAAATTTTAATAGACAAGTAGAGTTGGAGTGCCATGGATTTTACATTACAAAATGATAAAATTGGAAGCCTCAATGTTTGCTTCGAAGAGCATCTTCATTACATTTGATATTGTTAAGAGCAAGTTCTACTCTAATTAAGCTTCATCCTTGGTTGTCCGATTGCTTTTGCTCATGGATGTCTACCAATTTGTATAATATAAAAAAATCTTCTATTGATTCTATAAAGTTGACAATTTGCCTAATGGAGGGCAAGAATAATTTGTGACTGCGACTTTCCTTCCTTTCCTTCTACAGAATCTGCAGATGACGTATGATCAGTGCACATTAGGTTCAGAATGAAAACATTTGTCAGCCAGATATCTAATGGCCCATTTTGCTGTGAATAGATGATGTTCGAAATCTGCCAATTTTCATAGGTCTTTTAATTACAGCTTTGATGTGTATGGTTTAGTTTTTCTCATATATTTACCTAACAGGCACAAAAGGCCTGAAGTCTTTTTACTCCCATGTTCACCTTGCAAAGCTTAAATTTGTGGAAGCTAATCAAACATATTTCCTTTCCAGTGAGACTGAGAACTAGAGGTCAGAAGCAGAGTTTCAATAGCTGAAGCTTGAAATACTAGACTGAATTGAATACCTTAAACCTAAAGGACTGTATTGAATGCAGAGGAAAGATGGTTTCACCGGTTTTTTCTTTCACCTGTTTAGAAAGGCAGACTCACTCATCAGTCACATGACGCAAGTATAAGTTTTCAGAACTACTGGGTGCTGTATTTAAAGAAACAAACAAAAAAAACCCCCACAGGGACCAAAACAAAAAACCAAAACAAAATACCCTCTCTAATTTTGATGTCTTTCCCCCCATATATTTTCATACATGAGGGGGATTTAAAATAGATTCAACACTACAGTAGAATTTTCTGTTTTAGATGTTATTTATTACTATTTGAAAACTGCCTGCTGAAAAAAAAATCTTTTTAGAAAAGGCGGCAATTCACTGCCCTCACCCCATCTTTCATTTCAGCAGAATTAAGCTACTATGTTGCTTAAGCAAAGTCTCAACATCTAATTTGCTTAGTTATCTATGAAATATCATCACAAAGATTCAACCATTTGCATTCTTTTGCCTTACAGAAAGTGTTTCAAAAACGAATCAGAGGCAGAGATTTCATGTGTTAGATGCTGTCAAACAGGTCTCTTTTCCTCTCCCTTTCTCTGTTGTTTCCAGCCATCCTTCTCTCCATTCTCCTTTGTTTGCTAAAGTAGCTTACTGACTGTAATAAAGGGAGCCCAAGTGTCAGCTTGAGACTGCCATGAAAACTAACATTCACATAAACCATTTTTTCCACTTTTGTTAAGCTTCTTATCAAAAGAACTCTCCCTCTCTCCCTTTCTCTTTTACTCTCTCTCGTCTTCTGTCCTTTTTAGGATATCTTTCTAATTTTATTGAGACTCCTCTGTTAAGGTACAGCACTATAGTTCAGTAACTATAGGAAAGTGAACCCAAAAGAGCCAGCTTGAGACTTCCACAAACCATTTTCACTTCTTATGTTAACATTTCATCTCAAAGGACTCTTTTCTCTCTCTGTCAGTTGCAAGGCATCTCTTTGTCTCTATTGTGCTTACTGTGCTAAGGTGCCTCATTGACTGGAGTGAAGTGAACTCAAGCATGCCAACTTGAGGCTGGCACACATTTTTTAATTTGGTTGAAGTTGACACCCTAAGGGACTCCGTTTCTCAGCAGCAACACTCCTCTCTCCCCTACCCCGTGCCTACTCCACTGAGGTAACTCTAAGATATATTTGCTACAATAATGTTTGCTTCATTATATGTTTAATTTGACAGAATTTAACAGATTGTAATTCTGCAGGTCATTCAAGGATATTTCTTTTATTCCTCACCACCTTGTAGAGAACCCAGGTTACTGATGTAAAGTTAATACAAAATTGCCAAACACACACGGCTAAATGATTAATAAATAAATACCTGCTACATAGTTTAGGGAAACTTAACAGGAAGCCCTGCTTTAAAGAGAATTACCTCTGAAATTAAGAAACTTGAACTTTTTCTTTTTTTGCTGGGCAAAAACCCACCCCAAGCCCCCACTTTAGCCGGTAAGTTTCATATCAGCTGAAATAATCAGTACACATACATTTCTACACTCCTACTTTTATCACTTTGGTTTGACCTGTTTACAGTATCCCTCATTACCTTGAGGATTTACTTTTGGTGACAATCTAATGACTAAATATAAAACAACTAAGGTGGAATGAATGATGGCAACCAAACTCTTATGCCCAAGTGCAAAGATGCAAGTTCAAAAATTCCCACCTGCTGTCAACACCTACAACTAGCAAACCTTAGGTACCCAAATGTTTCACTGGAAAACCACCACAGAAAGAGGAATCCAGCATGTGATATTTTCCATCTTTTTTGTTTGCTCGCAGTCATGTCCTTAACCTATTTCTATGTCCTTCACAATTTCTGACGATGTTCAGTTAGCTCAATTTAACATTTTTCTCGCTCTTCCGTACTGCTAAAATAAGTCATTCAGTTTTGAATTAGAAAACATGAAGAGAACTTTTGAAAACACTGGGTGTGTCCTCCAGCATATTGTAGCCAAAACCCTACACATTTCTGGCAAGAAAGATTTATGCATCTTAATTCCAAAATGCAGCAGAAAAAGTTTATTTTTGCAAAACTCTGAGATTAGCAATGAAGTTACCCTATGACAAAAATGAGCTGCAAAATTAAAGCTCAATAACATTACTCAGAAAAATATGTGCTACTTTTTTTTTCCTTATTTTTCAAATGTCTGTAGATCCCACTAGAATTTCAGGAACATGCATAATGTCGACAACTACCACTGAAAGTAATAAATGATCAATTAAAACTTGCCACTTAATTACAACAAGATTTTTGCATCGATGTTCTCAAATTTCTTCTACACAGCTTGTCTCTGATTTAAAAAAAAAAAAAAAACAACCCAACAACAAAACTTTCTAAATAAACCCCTTCACTTTTAGAGAAAATATTACGATTTCAGGGCACACAAAAAGTTAATACCACTTCTTGTCCACTATACCCAAAAGCAGCATTGAGTACAGAAGTTATTTCATTTTTAAGTCATTACCCGTAAAACCCTTAATCTTTGTTGCTACACTAGGGGCCTTTCCTTATATCCCGCTCCTGAATATACCACAATACAATGGTGCTAGATTCACTGAACATCACCCCAAGAGAGCCACACTTAAAAGGTAGGTCCTTCCATATCAAAAGGGCTTTGGTTTTCCATAGTACATTTGGGACTCGTTCTATTTGTCTTCTAGTTTCTGAAGCTTTAGAGTTCAGTCAAGTCTACATTTTTAGGTTTTACTCTCCTACCATTAAAAAAAAAATAAAGCAGCAAGCTGATTGTTCACATATAATCCCATTCCTATAGAAACTGAGGCTTTCAGAAAGAAAAAAATACATCCTCTTCTGCCTTCCCCTTCTTCCCCCTCAAAAAAACCCAACCAACAATCAACAATCAAAACCCACCCAAACTCCCACAAAACAAAACACCTCCCCCCAAAAAAACCAAACAAACAAAGAAAAAATACAACCCTCAAATATTTGTGAGGTCTATGAAACAGAACTTCAGAAGAAATCTAATCACCAGTCCGCTCTGGCAAATCAACCAATGGTTGCTGGTGGCAGGGATTCAGCTATTTAGAACATGGGACTCCCTTTGAAAAAAACTAGTTTAGTAGGGCCTGATGGCATCCACCTGTCAGAAAAGTTCCTCCCAGTTCAAAGCCAGTGCCACCAGTAGATGCCTTAATAAAGAAGGGAATAAATATACCTTGTAAACTTGCCAAGAGCTTGATTTCATGCTTTCTTTCATCATGGTCTAATTGAAAATGCTATTTTCTACATTACTGCTTTTCAAGAAAATCCAAAAACCCCACAGAACTAAAGTTTCCTGAATAGTCAAGTCCAGGGACACACAAAAAGACCCAAACAAAACCCCAGAAAACTCATATCCAGACATGACCAAGTAGTGAATAACAACAGGGCTGATGATTTTCTAGAAACTTAACATGATCCAGGTGCATAAAAAGATAGCAGAGAGCTTTAAGAACCTGGCTAATGTTGTCGACAAGCACTTGCGTAGTAGATGAATTGTAAAAAACCCACATCAGATGACTGTAAACATAATCATTTTATGTAGATACTTCATGAATTTTAAGAATTGGTTTAACTCTATGGCAACCAAAGGATCCAAAGTCACTAGTCTGCAGTAAATTCTTAAGGAAAAAAGCAACACAATTTCCGTTAGGTCCATGGGCATTCTGCCATTGTTCTTTGTAGAACTACCTTTTCATTAGTGTTTTGAGAGACTCACAAAAGCAAACACAGGCTTTTTCTGATTTTGGAGTAAAGGAATCTTTAGCTTGCATTACATGAGCTGAAAAGCCAAATTTGACAACCTGTGACCAGGTAAATCAACTCTGAATATTACTTGTGTCAAGGCAAATCAGTCTCCTGGGTGAAATGATTGGTTGTGCTCTTTAAGCAATATGTTGCATGGATTCATAAGACACAAGAATCTTTCTGAAAACTTCTTGACCGCCCTTCTCTCTTAAAATTAGGTAATAATCATTTACTATCTGCCTGCAGAAAACTAAATAGTGTTAAAATACTCTAAGCCTCCAATCCTGTCTCTGGCAAACAGCAAAAATAAATACAACAGGCCAATTTCAATCAGATTTCTCTGGCAATTTTTCAAAGACAGGAAGAAGCGTGACACGAGTACTCTGCCAGGCTTCATGTGTCTGTGTGAATATTCTGTAAACAAAAGCACTTCAGCGCATCCCCAATCAAAGTCATACCAGCTGTTGTTCTTCCTGCACTTATTCTCTACAGTAAAAGGGAAGACAAAAATCACACTGCTTGGACAAGGGGGGCGGGGGGAAGGCAAAGGTACACACATCAGGGAAAAGGGATATTAATGGCTATTTTCAAGAAAGAAACGGTTGCTTTTCAGCAGGTATTTTGATACTCTCATAAACAAGGGCCGTGATGATGATGATGGTGCCATAAAAAAAAATCCACAACTGTATCAAGGTAGGACTTTCATTTCAGTTTGACTCATGCAGTTTTACCAGATTTGTGTAAAGTTCACAGTGCTTCAAGAAACAACAGAAAGACACATTAACTCTGCAGTAGTTCACAGAAACTTTCTATGAGATAGGAAATGTATTCATGTTGAAAATATTGAGTCACTAAGCCTTCAGACTGCATTCCAAAAGTCTACCAGAAACACTTCAATCAAGAGTGTGAGTATGTGACAGCCAGGCCATTTGGGCTAAAAAGCATAGCGCAGAATTATGTTGGCGAATCTAGTGCCCTCTAAATGACCTCATATTATGGCCATGGTATTAAGTCATGGAGAAACCTGTAAGAAAGATGAATAATTTTTTTCCTTAAGAAAAAAAAAAGAAAAAGGGAAAACTCTCAAGTTCCCAGTAAGAATGCTAAATTACCCCCTCTCCCAATGGAATGCTTCACTTTCATTTCCAAGTAGCAGTAAGCCTATTGACCCCCATGGTGTTATCCTTTTCACTGCTCTTGCAGTACTTTCTTTAATCTCTTGGATCAAAGATTGGTCAATAAAAATCATCTCTGCTTTTGTGAGGAGCAAACAAACTGCACTGAGTCCTATGATAATTGTAAATCTTCACTAAAATCCTGAGGAAAAAAACCCACAACAAAACACATACACATATGT
Source organism: Hypotaenidia okinawae (assembly GCA_027925045.1). NCBI lineage: Eukaryota > Metazoa > Chordata > Aves > Gruiformes > Rallidae > Hypotaenidia > Hypotaenidia okinawae. Next base: position 22,990,433 of record BSDF01000007.1, on the reverse strand, counting down.
TGACATTAACTTTGCAACTGAAAATGTTTGTGTTTTTCTTTGTTCTATATTAGATATTCTGAATGACTTTATTTTTAATCAGTTATTATTTTATACTTTTTCATTGCATTCAGTAATTTTAGGCCTCAAAAAGGTAGAGCTAAATTATATTTACACTCCGTTATACATTATTTCTAATCAATTGGTTTAGGTCCTAATTATGGAAAACCCAGTGGGACCTCCACAAAGGTTAAAGGTTTGGACAGTATTTTAACAACAGAAATATTTGTTGAGACAGTTTTCAACAGCCTCTAGACTATATGGCATCCGAGGGCTTTGTGTTACACCTTAGGTATCAAATCTAATGAGAACTTGAGCCAGGGGAAAAAAAAATAAATAAGAAGACAATAAAAACAAAGACCCTTATAGAATTTTTTGCAGGTAAAAAAACCCCAAACATCCAGAGGTACTATGCCCCTAATATTTTAGTTTAAAATCTAACTCATTTTTTAATTCTCTTTCAACTTTAACCTATGCCTCTGATTTGCACCATCCACATCCTGACCTTATTATTCCAGAGTATTTCTAATATCTATCAGCCTCCTTGTCATCTAAACAGAAAGGAAGTGATTTCTATTTAGCAGAAAGTCCCTGAAGTCACTCTTAATCACTGATTACTGCATCTTCCGCTGCTCTAGACTCCCCGATGAACGCAGAGCATTTCCCTCCTCCTGAGTTTCAAGAAAAACACAGACCGTGCAAGGTCCTGTGATCCAGCTGTGACACAGGTGCAAATTTGAATGTTTCCACCAGGTCCGCCATCCCAAGACACAACACTTAAAAGTCTTGACATTACCTACATCATGCCTTATAGACAATATCTTGCTATCTTGTCACACTTTTGTTGTCATCCCCACGCCGCCCTCTTTACCTTTGAGCTGTTCAAACCTATACTGCTACCAAGTCCCCCCATTTCACCCACCGTATTTCACCTGCTCTCAGACAGGTTGTCTGCTAAGCTGCAAATAGATTCTCAGTCAAGTACTCTTCACTAGTAACTCTAGTAAAAACAACACGCTTATGTGCTCAGAACATTTTAGTCATAATAAGATAGAAATTCCAGCATGCTGAGCTACATCATCTCAGAGCAAAGATCCTGGACTTAGCCTTTGATTTCAGGGAGACTTAAGCCAGGTCTTAACTGTGCTATAAATCATGTCCTTGCTTAGCAGCAATTTCCTACTTTATTTTTAGAGGTGTACACCATTTTTTGGCTCATATTGAAAATAGATTGGACGATTCAATAACGAAGGGGAATGTTTTTATATTTTTTCTATGTGGTGCCTTGTATGCACTCTGGAGCAATGTAAAGTAACACAAGACTAAATACCACCAATAAATAGTGAACTGTAATTATTTTCTCACACGTTTATTGCAAGGTCAGAAGTTATTCTACTAGAGTGCTAATTTGAAATAACAGAACTTCGCCCGCAAAACCAGATCTCTCAATTCAAGATGCCAAGGCTGAAAGAACAGCTTGTGTCCACACATCATACCCTTGCATTAAGGATCATGGAGATGTGCTCTACAAATCAGGTTTGGCCCTTCAGTTTCCAGGGCAAACCCAAAGGTGTTCAGAGGACAGGCAAACCTTAGGTGAAGCCAGGTTAGCCTAAAAGATAAAATGAAGTCTTGCACTTCCTGCATCAACATATTTCCTATGATTATATTCAAAATTTTGAGCATGGCAGGAATATGGAGCTAGGTTTCTTGCCTAAACCCTGAAACAGTTTCTCCCCCCCATCAAGGGAAAATATTTTGTCACTTAGAAACAGATGAAAAAAGTAATTTTTAAGTACCTAGGAATTAGTAAGCTGCTACTAAAGAAACAATCATTTGTTCTAAGATGTAGAAAGGGAGACTGCTGGATGTTTCCACAATAGTGTCAGTGATATTAGTGCACAGAGAAGCTAACAAAAGGCAGCCATGCTGCCTGCTGCAGCACTAGAAATGGAGAAAAATATGGTAAGGCAAGGCGGGGGAAGCAGAACAAGGTAATTTCAAGATCAATTTCAGAAACAGATTTAAAAATATGAAAATAGAAGTTTATACTTCTATGACAGGCTAAGCTGACACTGATACAGTTTCATTGTTATAGTAACCTCAGAAAAACATTTCTTTGTTGAGAGGGACTTCATCATGATTCAAAAATAGTACATAATTTATATTTTTTTCCTGAATCTCAGCACATCTGACATTTATATCACACACAGCACAAAGCATAGACAAACATATGTCTATTAGTATATTCTCACATTTATAAGATTTGCCATACGTGATAATAGCAACCCATTTAAAATATCATGGATTGGTTTTGTTTTTTAAATAAAGCACTCAGTTACTAAAAATTGAATACTTCATATAGAAAATAGGTTGCTATTCTCTAAAATTACCTCTAATGTTAGCTGAATATTAATAAAATCCATAAACCATTAGTACATTATAGCTGCTTTGTTCTGAATTACATAGACCTTTTATGTTTATTCCTCAGTGAAAATGAATAAAAAAATGAAATCCTCTCTAATTGTGCTCTCTGAAGATAGCTGGTAAAATCATTTCTAGCAGCAATAAATCAATTGTAGTAGTAAAATGACCTGCCAGGTGCATCTTCTGGGTATCAGACTAATTAAGGGAATGTATTAATTGCAACTATTCATCAACACCATCAATGCTGTTAGGTAACCCTTAAAATGAATCTTTTTACCATATTATCCAGCAATGAAACTGCAGTTTGACCAAATATAAGGGATTGGGAAAAAAAAAAACCAACCCAAAACCAATAAAACCCCAACGCTACACACAGCTTTTTTCATTATACCACTTTAGTCCCAATTCTTTACTAGTAAATGAGCCAAATGCAAGAAGATATAATTATATGTGCATATATATTCAATTCATATGTAATAAACATATATCTTTATCTCAGAAGAGTATTACCAGGTCAGACTGGTGTTGGGGTTTTTCCCTCTCTCTCCCCCAAAGTTCAAATTCTGACATAAATTCATATGCCTTTTCTGTAGCTGAGCCAAACATGACCAAATTTGGATTGTGCAGGCCTTCAGTGAAAAAGACCATTTCCTTCTGAACCCATGATTTGTTGGCATCTTAATTATTTTTCCACCAAGACTTCTTTACCACTTTAATCCATACATTCTTATAAATGCAGATAACGTAACTGCAGTCTGCTGTTTAGTCGGGGTGGTTGTTTCCCCCAGCATTATTTTCTCTTCTAAAAATAAACACTGTTCTTCCAAACTTAGAATATGTTTTATCAAAACACTGGAAAATTGCAGGATGCAGTAAAACTACCATACTCTGTTTAGATTAGAAGAGGATTAGGAAAGGGATGTTTATAGGCTGACAGAAGGGAAGATGCATACATATCTGACTTTAATTAACAAAATAGAGATAGTAAATAGGCCAAATCTAAAAGACAGAAGGACAAGATTTGGCCCACCATATCAAAGTTCACATTCTTCTCCCCAGTGTGCTGTAACCCCAGTGTGTGTAAACACTCATATCTAGGATAGTAGCTCTTGTTGACTCACTCTTTCTATGCATTTTAGGTATTTCTAAGTCACCCTGGTATCTAAGCACTAAAAATAGCTAGATATAACTATGGCTTTTCTGTTGCCACCTCCACAACTATTGCCATCATTCTGTCCAAGATCAGAGATTAAGCACCAACTTGTAGATGCAAAGGAAGCTGTTATTGTATCCAGAGAAAACTCTGTCATCTTTCTGGCTATACATCCATAGATGAGATAGTGGAACCAGCTGTACTTTGCACATTGGGTCATTTGGCTAGAAAACAGTGCATGCACACGTATATTAGAACAAGTATGTTTAGTTTATTCAAAAAACTGAGAGGCTGAGGATGACTTTACACCCCTGTGGGTCCCACTTGTGCTTTTGCAAAATTACCTACCAGAAAGTCCTACTTCTGCAGAAAACCCAGAGAATTATGCATTGTGTCCTGGAGGCCGCAATACTAGATACTGGTAATCAAAGCTAGGAAGTGCGATCCAGAAACTTCAGCATTACAGTGCAGCTGTCCTGGTAGCAGCTTCCCAGATGACTTTAAGCCAAGTGCCTGGTGCCAGGCAGAGAGCGCGCCAGGTACCAGGGCTCACGGCAGGCAGCCTGTTTAGCACCCACAGCCACACACGGCACAGTCAGGACACTCCTCTTCACACACAGCTCTGCAAACGCACTGCAGTCCTGACCTCCAACTCTGCTTATTGTGGGTGTGAATGTTTCTCGAACAGCTACTGCCAGAATTGTCAAAACGGATGAAATTGAGATAAAATAGACCCACAATGAAAAAAACACTTGATTAATTTTTATTTGTGACTCAAAATGAGGATGCACACCTTCCTACTTTTAAAAATCTGACAGATAAAGTCCTTTTTAAATGATGTAAATGATTCACAATCAGAGATGAATTTTAAAGCCAGCCACCTGTCTCCAGCTTCTGTCAATATGTCTGAAGAAATGCTCTCGATCGCCTTTGGTATTCAAAGAGTTAGAAATAGAAGTTCACAAGTAAGATATTGTTCCCGTCTTTCCCTTCACTACCCAGACTGCTTTCTGATCTTCCTTTTGTCCTCAATCCGTTCCTTATCCCTTTCACCTCTCTTTCTCACTCTCACTCCGTCCTCCCCTTGATCCATCAGACACAGCCAAGCTATCTGACACCTATGCCTTAAAGTAATTTTGGACAGAAGCAAAATGCCCTAGAATCCTTAGTAATCCTCTTCAGATCCATGTACTGAGCCCTGGTTTGGCTCTTTTATAGCCACAAACAGACTTTCAGCTAGGTAGCCTGGAAACTGAAAGCTGTTTCAGTAACAGAGGAAGGACAACAAGTCCTGAAAGAAAATGAACCTGCTCAGAGTTATTCTTTTTTCAGTGTTAACATTAAAATAAGCTGTAATGATCAATCCAATCAATAAATGAGTTAAGGAACTCTGACTGTAGGAAGTAAATGGGGAGACAGTGAGTTCACATAGGAAGAATCTGTCCTTTCGTTGCAGTTGTATACACTCTGTGTCCTGGTACAAGACAATGGTTTATAAACACTGGTGGTTTTGTGAATTATTGAAACAGCTACAGCATTCTGCAAGCCCGTAGAAAAATGTCTTTCACCCCTTATCATTCCCTATTGAGTCAAAATGTAGTTTTTGACAAGCCAGAGTGGGATTTTTCTCTGTCCTTTTCCAGTACAACTAAATCGAAAGCCATATGGAATTCAGAGAGGTAAATAAAAAATAAAACACAAAAATCAATAGACTACTGCCAAAACCCTGTGGATCATACTACAGTCAGAGTTAAATTACCTTTCATGACTAAGCAAGAACTGAAAAGACTGCTTGTACCACACCAAGTTACAGAGCTGCTCTCCCTTGGGCACGGGGTATAGCAGCACTCACACGCCCCCAATGCAAAAGGCAAATTTTAGTGACAGGCTGTGGGTCCTAAAGCTATCTTCTCTCCGAGAAGAAAAGATATTTTACATACTCATACTTCTCAGTGCAGGAACATAACAGATCCTTCTCTTTGCAGTCTAATACAATGCCTCATCTCTCTCCACTTTAATCTTTTCATAGAACCATTTAGGTTGGAAAAAACTCTTCACAAGGCAAGCTTCCCCGGCAAAACAATATAGCTGGATATGAGTAAACATAATACATGAGGAAAAGCACTAACGGATTATCTTTAAATATGAGTACTTGTAAGGTACTCATAATTTAAAGTACTTGAAAGGTTGTGAGTGTTTTTGGAAAGAGAGGGATGAAAGAGAAAGAAGAGGAGGGCATTTCAGAGTCAGATATTGCTTCTCTCTACCAAGGCCCATCAGACTTTGGTATGGAATGTGGACCCAGGTACCATGCATTGACTATCTCAGGGTAAGGGCTTAATTTTTCCTCAGCTTTGCCTTGCTGCCATGGTAAATCCCCAGGGACTATGGATGTCAGAAGACTTGCATCAGACTTACTCTAGCGTAACAGGGAGCAGAACCTGGCATCAAGCTGTAGAAATACAGCCAGATGAACTAATCCCCAACACCTCTATCTGCCAATGATGTTAAATTTTTGCCAGTTAAAACCAGAAGTTCATCCATTCTATACCACACAAGTGGTATTTCTAAACCTACTAATTGGCATTTCTTGGCATCAAAACAAACAAAAAAATAAGTCTAGTACAGTATCTTTTTTTAAAGAAAAAAATAAAAAGTGGAATGTACCTGCTACTAAGAGCTATGGTACAGACACGACCAGCCCTTCTCCTTCCCCTAAAGAAGCAATTTTCAACACTGAGAGGACGTAAGTCAGGGGATCAAACAGAAGAGAAGTTTAAAAGCAGGTTTTGGCTGCAGTAGTGATGCAACCTAATGGGGGCAAGAACAACTTAATGCCACACAAATCCATTTTTCTGGTAGGGCCATAAGGCTCTGAGGCAGCCTGACAACTGATTCCACCTCTCTGGGATGTCAGTAGGCAATGCTCTTTACAAAAGCACAGCCCAGACTTAAGAAGCTTTACTCGCGCTTACTGCCTCATGATGAGTTGCAGTATGTGCCACATCAAGAGGCAAAGACTTTCAGCACTGCTATGCCCAGTGCACCTAGCATTAAGCTCTAGAAACAGACTGGTTTCTTTTCTGAAAATCCTGCTTCTAAGCTCCATTTTTGCTTAAGAAAATGGAAAAAGGCAAAGACCTGGGCAATACAAGCTTAGAAAATAAAAACATGCAACTATAAAATGATTATCACAAAAGTCATAAGATTAGACAAGTTCATGATTTTGGAAATAGTTAATTTTTGACTGCTTTAGTCTAGCATTAACAGCTTTTTTTTTGAATCTAGCATGAGGTAAATAATTTTCTGTTCATGTCTGTATGGTCCCTTATAATTACTGAGAAAAGTTTAGGAAAAAGATGGTATATGAATTTCTGGTTTATTTTGCTCAAACAGTCATTGCCAAGTAGGAACTCAGCCATAGCTTTTGTGGATGGATGACTTCAAAACATATTTGCTTATTCTTCTTCATAATAGTCAATAGCATTTTCTCCAGTATAGTAACAAGGTAAAATTTTTAGACACAACTACTCATCTGCTGGTATAAATGGCACATAGGTACTGCAATTCCAAGGGTCACTGCGGTGCAACAGGCCAAAAAATCAGGAATCCCTGGTTTAGCTCTTGCATAAAATCTACTTGGTAAAATGTGCAAAATCCACAATCTTTTGCACACACTAGTATACTTTAAACTCTTTTCTTAAAAAGGCCTTTGGCCTCATACACTTTGTCCACAAGAGCAGCAGATCCACCACAAAGCAACTACAAAAATTGATAGCTATGATCTGCATTTTCTGATTGTATTGGAATACCAGGAACTAGCCATTAGCAACAACTGAGTTTACTAGTTTCTTTCTTTTCTTCTACCTTTGACAGAAATTAAAGCTTTTCTTTCCTCTAAAACATATCTATTGATTCTAAAAGCATCTTTTCCTTACCATGTTTGTTCCAATAGACTGTTTTTCTCTTTATTCCATTATTCTTCTCCTATAAAATTCTACTTCTAAAAGGAGCACTTACCTTCTTCTGAGTTTTATATGGATTTTTGTCTTCTATTTATGGCAGTGTTTTATCCTTAATATAGTTGAAAAAGATACAACATTCCACATTGTGCCGTATTTTCACATTTTCATTTTGTAGCTCCTTTTTTCCCTGTCAACCTTCATAACAATTAGCATGAAATCTAACAAAGTTTCATCATAGAATACAAGATTGGAAGTGACCTTAAGGATGATCTGGTCCCACCCTTCTTGGCAAAAGCACCATCTGGACAAGATGACCCAGCACCTTGTCCAGCCAAACCTTAAGAATGCCCATTGTTGGGGAATCCACCACGTCCCTGGGGAGATTACTCCAATGGCTTATATCTAATTGGAATGTCTCCAGCAGTAGCTTGCACCCACTGCCCCCTGTCATTTCCATGTAACTTCTTATAAAAAGGGAGTCTCCATCTTAAAAAGACAGCCACCCTTTGAGGACTGGAACATGGTGATAAGGTCTCCCCTAAGCCTTCTCTTCTCAAGGCTAAACAAACTCAACTCTGTTAGCCTTTCCTCATATAGGATGATTCCCAGTCCTTTAATTATCTTTGTGCCATTCCTCTGGACCCTGATGCTCTCCAGCCTGTATCTACTTCTGTGTAGTGGGGACCAAAACAGTATTCCAGGTGTGGCCTGATAAGCACTGTGGGATAATGACTTCTTTATCTCTGCTGGTGATGCCCTTGATGCAACCCAGCATCCTGCTGGCTTTCTTTGCCACTGCAGCACGCTGTTCACTTGTATTTAGCTTGTCCACCAGGACACCCAGACCCCTTTCCACAGAGCTTCTCTCCATGCAGGTAGATACGAGTCAGAGCTGCACTCCTGGATTATATTTTTTTTCCACATGTAAGATCTGACACTTCTTATTGAACTTCACAAGGGTCTTGCTAGCCCACTCTTCTTGCCTATCCAGGCTCTTCTACTTTCTATCCAGGTTTTAATTCATTAACAAATGCAATGGACAGATATACCTGTATTATATGTGATGTAAGACAACTGTCACTCTGAAAAAAAAATCACTTTTGCTCATAATGAACCATTATTTAATTGGCTTATTCACATAGCCAAAAAAGTCTAAAACAACATTTTATTTAAGCCTATTTAAGATGGCTGGAACTCTTTTAGCAAAACAGCCATCCATCTTCCATTGCACACACAGCTAAGAAAAACAATTGTTCAGGACTTCAGTGGCCTTGTCCAGTGCATGCGTCAAGCTGATTTTTGCTGAATCAGGGTCTTAGTTCTAAATGATACCAATTTTTCTTTCCACATTTCAGATTTCCACTCACTTGCAAAAAAAAAAAAAAAAAAAAACAGAGGGGGAATGCAGTTTGTTTACCTGTTCAGAAACACTGGATTAGTAGAACCTCTGTCAGTGAATTAACATTTTTTTTAAAGGGGGAGTGTGACAGGTTGAGATCTACTTTTATCAGAAATTTCCAGCAGAGTTACTCTGGTTGAATCATTACTGATAAAAAAATAAAACGGAAATGCATAATTTCCATACTGCAGAATAATAAGCCAGCTATTAGAATAGTAGCATATACTTGAAACATTTACAGCATCATCTTGTACTGTTAGCTTTCACTGATCTAACAACAGAAAATTATCTGTGAGGGGAACGATACTAATTCATCCCTATTGTTTTTTGCATTGGAGAAAAGTACATCAGAATCATGTCAGACAACTAAGGGTTTCTATGATGACACGTAATTTTGAAATATTCTGGGCCAGGGAGGCTGAGTAAGAATGGAAGTTTTGCATAGCCTTTATTTTCTTATTAAATCCTAAAGGACTGTTTATGTTTTCTAATTCCTATAAAAATACCTTTTTGTCATGAAAAAGCTATTTTGCTAAATGAAACGTTTATAACAATAGTGGTAAAAGTCCGTTTTAGAAACTTAACTTTACCCAGTATATTTTTTTTACTAAAATAATATATTGCCACTGAAGCAAATTATTATTCTCTCAGTCATTTTTAGTTGACACAACACTATCATTAGAAATCCAACTTCCATATTAATGTATCACTAGAAAAACAGGTATCTCTTCATGTAAGTTGTATGTACACTTACATCCATACATTTCATTCGAACTACAACTAAACATAAGTACATTTGTATTCTTGCCTTTTGTCCTTTTCATCCTCATTTTCCTTAGTAGTCCAAACAATCAAGAATTGCACATTTCATCTGTTGCCAGTGCCTCAATAATTATGATGGAGCTATAAAGGAAATGATACACTCCGTGGATGATTAAATCAGCCTAAACATACTACTCTCATGATTCATTGTGGCATGAATGAAGACACCATATTCTTAGCCTTATATCTGTCCTGCTAATTTTCCTTAGCTTCATTATTTTATTTTTTTTGTCTGGTATCTTTGACCCTTCTTTTGCTTTTCCCCATCATCTGTCTCTCTCTTTCTTCTTCTAATTAGGCCACTTCTTTTTTTCTGTCCCTTTTGCTCCAGGTATACTTCTGTCCCTGCTCTCACCTCTTTTCCACATTATCTCTTTCTAAGCACAATACCAATGCCACATTTTTTTCCCTTTCTGATTTGTGAAAGTCTTTCTTTCCTCTGTCCCTGCCCAGGCTTCCTACCCCCTGCCTAAGCTTTTCCTTTCTCCTCTATTATGAGGTATGGTCTCTTATATTTCTAGCTCTAAAGTTCACTGAGCTTTTGGGAAGAGAAAACTACAGCTCTGGTGAAACAACATAGGTTTGTCCAAAACTACTGTTGGCAATTCAATTCAGTTATCAGCTTTGTTTGTTCTCAAGTAATAGCATAATTGCCCTAATTATTGGAAAATTAGAAATTAAATATAATAAAGACACTTTAAAAAATCCCAGAGCACACCAAGATGGTAAATCCCTTGGGGAAATGTACTTACAGAAATCATTTTGCCAGGAGTCTCACAGACTGCCTATGCTGTGCAATGGATTTCTAGAGGATTATAACACTGTAAAGCTCAAAAGAAATTTCTAGACTTAAGTGATGTAGATAGAAGCATCTCTACTCACAACAAAACTACACTAACAGAATCCAGGTGAAGAACTGTCTTCAAATATGTAGTTCTATGGTTCTACTCCTCATGTAATATACACCCTCTATACCTATTGTTTCAAATAAACGCAAATCTGATATTATTTTGTTTGCAATACTTCACGAAATGCAAGATGGCTGAGGAAAGGGCCGATCAACTGGCAGTTATTTGCAAAAACCTTAGATTAAGGCACACTGCATAAGAAATGCTTTAATAGTATATTCAGTCTCAGTCTGTTACGCTGCATTAAGGCTGTTGTAATATTATCAGTACTTGTATTCTTTTGTAAACTGAAATTACACACCTGCACAATGCTCCTTAAAAATCACCCTCTTTTTCAGGACAATTCTTGAAACTAAACATAGGCACTTCTATAAACCTTTACTGATTTGGGTCCTACATTTTAATTTTCTCACAGCCTTCTCATTTATATTTTATAAACATGTTCTCATTTCTACTCCCATATTGAGAACATTTCCTTCTATCTATACATCTTTTCAGCAACAACACCCATTGCTACAATAGCCACTACTGCCTTGTATCTTGCTGCAAAACAAAAGGACAAAGAAATTCTTCTGGAAAATTAAGTATTCATAAATTACTATTAGATTAATGTGTTCTTTTAAGTGTTGCCTTTAGCTTTCTTTTTGTTTTGCCTAAGGGAAGAAGTCAGAAATAGGCCTTCGTAAAATAATCTGTGAAGTCAAACAGTTTTGTTGGATTAATAGCTTCACAATTTAGTATCTTTTCCTTCTTTTCTTGACTAAAAATACATTACCAGGCAATATTTCCAGAGCCAGATATTCAACTATTCAAACAGAAGTGGTCAGTTCTCAGAACTATTAAACAGCTAAGGAAACCTTAATGGTTGAATTGAATGCATTGAAAAGAGGCTGGAAGTTCCTCAGGTATAAAAGGTTTAGTTGGGCATCTAATTGTAGGCATGTAATATTAGAAGTTTTGAGATGTAGAAATTATGGTAAACTTTACAGGGAAGACATACCTCTGCATAAATATATTAATGACTGCACAGAAGCCATTACAGTCAATTTATGGTCTGCCACTCTTCATATTCAGAAAAAACATACTTGAAAGAAGGTAAAAAGAGCTAAACTGCAAAATGCAAAAGAGAGTGAAGAATCCAGCCTTTACTAAAAAATGGCATAAGCCATTAATGAAGAAATTATATCTTACATGCAAATTCTGTTGAAGACTGAGAAGCAAATACATAGGAAATCTGACTGCTGCTGAATGCTCTACATTGAATTTTTGCATTCCCACGCATCAGTTAAAAGCAGAAGCTGAAATTTCACATTACAGTAGCCCAGTTGATGGAATTCTACATCCCACTTTAGAAAAACTGTTAGCACAAGCCCTAAAAAAATTATTTTCCATTCACTGCCCCATGTATTTTAGAGTCACTTTAAGATAAATAGTGCTGTGATAAGAGGAAAAAAAAAAGCATTAGTACTAGCATTTCAGCAAAACTATTCTGTTCTGAAAAGTTCTGCAGAAATTACACTATGCCAGTGATATTTAATTGTAACATAAAAATTAAACACCATTTACTTGATATAAAATTGGGATAGTATGTAAATTAAGTAAGTTTCAATTCATGTCTTCTTACTCACATCTGTTGGCAGTTTAAATAGTTTTAGTGTCATTAATTGTTATAAAAGTGCAAGATTTGCTGTATGCTTGCCACTTAGGACCAAAGGCACAAAAGTCTAATTGAACTAAGTAATTAGTAATTTGTCATTTCCTATTGTCAGCAATTACTTTCCATTAGAAATCCTCACTGAAAATTCTAATTTGAAGTGAGGTTTGCATTTTATTGCTGTCCATCCAAATTAGTTTTAAATTGACAGCTACATTTTCTTTTAAAAAATTAAAGATATTAAATATGCTTGAAGACACTGAGGCATGTTCTACCCCGTATGTAGTCGTGATAACATATCTGAACTGAAAAGAACGAGAAGAAAAATCCAAAAATACTTCTTTCTTTTCTTCAATTATCAAGTATGTACCAGCATTACATAGTAGGCCACATCACACTCTTGCTCACGTGAATAGTCCCCTTAATTGGCAATTTAAATGGGTAACACAAACAGAGTATGACACACAAAATTATATCAGAATTCATTGGATTTCTTATTCACTTTTACACAGGGATCCAGAAATAGGTATTGAAACTGCAGGCGTAACAGGAATGAACTGTATGTTTTCATGTACTGTCCTAGAGGCTTTTCCTCGTGGTTTTACTGCAAGAGCAATTTTTCTTTTGTTATTTTTCAGACTTGTTAAAGCAATCAGCACTGTCCAGTTGCGAATGCTCGGCGTGCAGCATGAGGCAGCACCTGGGAGGGCAGGAGTGCTGCCGGTTCCTCACACACAGGGCTGATTAGCTGTGAGGAAGTAGAGATTTATAATTAAGACGTGTCAAACTGATACGTACCATCATTTCAGGGCTCCTAACATGAAACTGCCTAGCAAGCAGAAACTTAGCGCCTGGTAAAAAGCTTTTGTTGCCCAGTCCAACCCAGTCCTGAAACTAGGGGACAACTGGATGTCCCAAAGGGCAAAGGAGTTCAACTTTACACTATTGACAGAAAGGCAAAAATAACGATGGTATAAATTCACCATTGTCTGAGAGCTATTATGCATATTATAAATCTAAAGTAAAGAGCACAGTGGCTTATTGTTTTTAATGTAAAAATTGCTCAGATGCTAAAATAAGATAATGCTTAGTGCCAGTTGTCAAATGTTTCAATGGCAAAGCTAACAGTTTCGCAGAGGTTTGTCCTAAATGTGTTCTGAAGATACCAGCTGGATATCAGCTGCTATTCACTTCTCAGCCTCTCAAAAAAAACGCATACAGAAGGTAAAGCTGTATGATAAGTTTTCACAATAAAATGTGGGGAGGGAATTTGATGTATAAAGAGTTTGCCAAGTGTGTAGTTATATTTTAGTGTATTAAATTACAGAATTAGAAAACTATTAAGACCAGAAGACAACAAAATTGCACAATTGTATGACTAACAGAGGAACAGATATTACAGGTACTATCAAGCACATTTGCGCTTCAACTGCATTTCTACGGTATACTGCCATCTTTCTCTTCCTTAATTTATGTGATACGATAATTAACCTTTAAATCTAGCAATGGTGATGAATTCCCCTTAAGTAGTTATTCTACATTCATACTTCCTGAAAGCACGCATCTTTCACTGAAACTCTCTCTGATAACTAGTTAATACACATCACAGATCACTAGCCCTCTATATTAAGCATACATTAATTACTGTTAATTTAGAACATAATTCCTATGAAGAAGCAGATCCAAGTGCTTACAAAAAGCTCATCACAATTAATGCTACAAAAAAGGTGAAGGATTCTAATGATTTATCACTAATAAATAAAAGGCAGTGTCCATGATACTTTCACAGCTGAAGTCCACTGTACAGGGGAATCTCTCAGACAGTATCATAGGCCTCTTCTCTTAAACTGATTTAATCACTACATTCACTAAGAATATATGTTTCCTCTTTAGGGCAAAGGAAAAGAAAAAAAAATAACAAAACAGTGAAGAGAGTACAAAAGAAAACAGAAGGTGGAAAGGTCAACTGGACTCTCAACACAAGTCCACCAGACTGGCAGAAACCTCACTCCAACATCCACACACCCCCACCCCCCCATATACACATCCCTTCCACTGCAATCAGTTTTACTTCATACTGTATTGGTAGGAGCTGATTATAATTAGATGTTTGATATGTATTAAAGAAAAAACTGATCTCCAAATGCATAGACTGCTTCCTAATTATGTGTTTCCTAATTCCATGGGGTGTTCAAAGCTAGGGTTTGGAGGTATTTTCAGAATAATAAAGATAGTAGGTATATTACAAACCATTTCTAGAGCTGTGTTTAATTGCCAATAAGGCACTGAACAAAACAGAGAATTAAATTAAAAGTTCAATAAACACTGATCAATATTCTTGTAAATACCAAGTCTATAAAACGATCTTCTCTGTAAATGTAGTTATACTACAGGTACTGTGTAGATGATCCACATTTCATTTTCATGTGTTGCTTGAAAGTCTGGTTAAATTTTTTTTCCCTTAGAAAAAAACATTTTGAATCTAGGAATGCTATCAAGAAAGATTATAAACCTGCCTTTATTCTTAAACTGTTGCTGTCTTCTGATTTCACATTAGCTCACAATCAGCTGAATAAAGAAGTCATCTTCTGTCTAACATGTAAATAAATCATCAGCTTCAGTTACTTTACCACTAGCTGTTTGTCATTCAGAAAAATAATGGTTAATCAATGACTAATCAATGAAGATGTGTAACGTATTAGTTTGCAGTCCTTCATCATCCTATTTTCCTCAATTGCCTGGGGGTTTGTGTTCAGTACTTACAGAATCGATTACAATTGTGAGTGATCATTCAGCTCATGTTGAGAGCTGTCAGCTGTGCTTTCTGCTAGGAGTTTTTACCCTCCTGTTTAATACGAGATGCTAATATTTAGCTGCATCTGACAAGCTAGATACCATAGCAGAAAATTGTATAAGAAGTGCTTAAGTAACTAATTGCAACACTACATGTCACTTGATGAAACTAAACTTTTCCTGACTTCACAATAATCATAAGCATTACTGGCTTGCTGTGGAAAATTAAAGGAAAATAGCTGTCTGCTTGAGTCTGATCATGCCTGCAGGGAAGGTCTAAGAAAGGCAACTGACAATGATGCCTTTGTGCATAACTGCAGGGGAAAAACAGATAATTCTTCAATTTTCATACAAACTGACATTCTTCACTATATGGCATTCATGTGTGCGCTCAGTTTCCTACTAGAGCCACTAGAGAAGTTGGACCCACAGACTTTTGATACACAACAACATAAATGAGTAACAAAGGTTTCTATAACGAAAGTAACGTTTCACTGCTTGACAAGACTGTTTGCTTTGAAGCAGATTTAAGCTTGTCACCCACATAAGGAGAGAGATTGGCTGTTGTTCCCACACACACGACAAATTTATTACTGCCAATGTATAGGTTTATTCACTTTAATTATTGTTTTCATACTTCTCTTAGAAAATGCATGTCAGTGGTAGTCATAGGGTGTGATGGTGGAAACTAATAATTGTTAATGTATTTCATTAAATATTTAGAACTGAGCAGTATTGATTAAAACGGTAATGTGTAAGTGCACATTTCCAGCAGTTTTAACTCCAACAGCTCCCTCTTGTGATTGAAATGTCAAAGCTCCCTTACCCAAAGTACTACATTTGGATGTCACACTAAGCTTCCCGGAGCTCTTTCCATAGCAAATATTAAGAAAAAGAAGGGGAGAGAGAAGGTACTTTATCAGAAGGTAATATACTAATACATATTTTTAACTTAAAACATCGCAATGTAATCCAATAATCAAAGCTAATATCCAGATTTAATCCAGAAAAGTAGAAAAGTGTCATTTCTCTATTAATTTAAGGAATGTAACTCCCCTAAAAATTATTTCAATAATGTTTTGTTCAGTCACCTCATTTTTCGCTGATGCAATAGAAAGGGAGGATAGTAATAGGTTTCAGGAAAGAAGCACTTTCCTACCAGAGAGGCTAAAAGGCACACTGATACTGATGATACTGAAAATAACCAGTGCCTGGTTTCTATATAGTGTGCAGAGACAGTCCAAACACATCCTCCAATTCAAAACAATAAGTGACCCATTAAGAATAGCTACAAAGCAATAGTATTACTTTGCTATAGACAACAACATTCCCAGCATTAAATCTTATTTTTGTCCCTCATCTGCATTGGAAATAAAATTACCTTTTGCAAAAGAACAGATACTCAGAACTTTCTTATTTTATAATATACAGTCAGATTGACAGAAGACAGTAATTTCTAACATGATCATATACTCAGATATTTAGTATTACTGTGTACAGCAAAAATAAAACCAATTAGCTATTTGGTACAAGACTAGACAAATAAAATTATAAGGCCTACAAATTATGCCTAATGATCTCCCTATGAGTAAATATTGTACAGGAGCAAAACTTACATAGCTATGTGATCATACTGTACGCAACAGTAAAAACATGACAACAATCATTACATTTAGCCTCCGTTTTGGATGAAACTGGTGTTTTAATTTAAGATCGCTTGGCTAAGCTGCCCCCAAGGATCTGAATAAAATTCCTACTGGTAGCTTGGTTGTTTCCCCCTAAAGCTTCCTATAGTACACAGAAATATTTAGACATGGTCAATTCATTTTAACAACATCTTGAACACCCACCCAGCTCCCAGCGCTTCAGAATGACAACACAAATAACTGCTCTGAAATCACAAAGTAAAGGAAACAACACTTTAAATCATGGATGGCATTTTTAGTGCAAACTCCTATTGTTTCTCATTTCTTACGTTCCTGACAAAGACCCAAAGAACACAAAAAGGCAAAACAGATCCATTCCCTCTTAGTTATTTGGTGTCTACAGAACAGCCATTTTTCGTTGGACCGGTTAAGACACGAACAAAAATACCTGTCTGCTTATATCAAGTTCATACTCTGAACTACCTTACTTTGTCAGCTTACACTTTTCCTTTTGTTTTGGAAGGGCCCAGCTCTTGGTAATGCTATTATCAATAGCTGCCTGAGCATGGTGACCGTGTGAGACTAAAATATTCTCATTTATGACTTTAGAAACTAAATTGCATTCAGACATTTCACGAAAATGCATTTCTAACATAAATCTCTTGAATGAAATTGGTAATCTTCATGTTTAAAATTAAACATTTACACCAAAGCATCTAAGCAATCATGTTACATAAGAATGACAAAAACACTAATTTTATCCAAACAACTGATAAGAAAAGTCTTATAAACTATGATATGATTGCAGATGCACAGAACATTTTTCTTCTTTTTTTTTTTAAGATATAATCATCAAAACAAAGACAAATGAAAGACTCAGAAAAGGTTATGACTTGACAAAGTAACATTTTTAAAAGTTGGACACCAATCAAATTGATATAAGCATCAGTGATGCAACACTATCTGACACTAAAGTCTTTACCACTGTCTAAAATATATAGAATAGCCTATTGTGATTGCTTAATGTCAACTTTTGTTCATAAGCTCTTTCATAAAAGTGAAACAGGGAAAAATGATTTAAAGCAGTTCAATTTGTCTATTTACCTTAATCTTTAACTATTCCCATATGTCTTAGCTACATGATGTATGACTTGCCATAAACCAATTTTTCAAAGATATACAAGACAGAAAAAAGTCAGGCTCCTAACCTTTTATGCACTGAACTTTCATAGACAGCTGGCAAAACAAAACACTTCCAGGCTTCAGAAAAAGCTGAAAGGTTATTTTGCTCTCTTGCTTTTACGAAACATTTACATCTGTTAAATAAGATACAGTTGAAATATTTCATCAGGGCAAATGATCTCAAAGGAGAAAAGTCTTTTTAAATTTTTGAATTAAACAAAGAAGTTGATGGCTACTATTTTAATAGAACAATTAGGCTTCCATTTGGGAAGCAAACACTGGAGTCGTGCGCTTTTTTCTGAAGAACAGCCTGTGACGTGAATCCCGACATTAACAATTGCAAGTGGTGTAATCTCACTTTATGGTCATATGCATAACTCAAGGCACTTAGTCTAATGACTGTTTTTCTAAGTATTTTGTAGTAACATTTCAATATGCATCAGTCTGAAGCACAGGGCAATGCAGCGCACACTTTTGCTTTAGTTAGCAAGACCTTCGGTGGCAATTCAGAAAATAAGAAGCACACTGCAGAATAAAAGCATCTGACTTACCTAGAACGCTCAGTAGACTGGAGCAAGGTGGAGCTGTGTCACTTAGCAGGAAGTTTTTGTTCCATCCAAGAAGTCATAGCATAGGATCCATTTGGACAGTGGGACCAAGCAGGGTACCAGGTAGGATTATTCAGGAATTTATTACTTCCACACCTAAAAGAAAAAAAAAAGGCAAAAACAAAGAATAAAAATATGCACAGGCAGAGCCAGGTTTAGTTTTCTTTTATAGAACAAAAAAAATTATAGTTCCATGTACTGAGGTACACTGACTGAGAAATATAATTTTCAGTTTATAGTAAGAAGTACCATTAATTCTCTTTGTTTCAATTTTAAATATTTAAATAAACTACATTAAAGGACAGAATTGTGAACTTCATAAACTAAACAAGCTTCTCATATCAACAGGAGCAGTATCTTTTCAGTAAGTCTGGCAACATACGTATTGTCTGTAATTTGGCACCACTGTGAGTTTAAAAAATACTTTGTGTTGGAGACAGACCAGGTAGAGATTATCTGACAATGGGAAGGGAGGTGAAGCTGTGTGTAAAACTATTTTCATAAACCTCACTGTCATAAAAATCTGTTTGTGCTAAAACAAAACAAGAAAGCATATATATAGAAAGAGAGGTAAAAAAGAAAATAAAACTGTCCTCAAACTTAGGACTTTAGAGAAAGAAAAATAGTTTTAATACAGAATATATATTTATGTTATTTTTTTGAATCCCAGAGTTAAAATGACTGGTTTTTAAACTTCAAGTAAGCTTGAGAAACTGACTGCAGATCATGGATACGATGTAGGGTCAATGCTGTATTGAATTTCTAGACCATTTTCAAACTACCTTCTGGCAATGGAAGCATTTTGACCACTGACACTCCCTATGGGTATATCTGACTATCCTGGTACAATGCACCGTTCCCCATTATTGAATCTACAACAAACTGCTGTAGGTTATTCATTGATTGAGTGTTTAAGTGTATTCTTTGGGAGCAAATGGAGAATGGAATCTGTAAACAATCATGCACACAAAATCAGCAGAATTCTTCACTCTGAGATGGTTTTCAGTTTCAGCACTTAATTATCTGTATTCTTTGATAAAATCTCTGTCACTTTAAATAAAGATGCACAGGAATTCTGCTTTTAAGAGACACCAAGCTACAGCGTGGAGCTGCACATTTTATCTCAAAGAAAAATTAAGCCATCATTGGCCAATTGTGACTACATAGGGACATAAGGTTTAAGCACATCTGCCATACTTTATGCTAACATCTTTATCTAGATCAATTACAATATGCACTATCACTGTTAAATAACCAATATAGATGCAGACTGCAGCTCTATAATATCCCTAATGGAGGTTAGAACAGATATTAAGAGCTACATTTTCATAAGCTCAAGCAGTAATTGTGTGTGCTTGTACGCCCGTGCATATCTTCAATCAAGCTGTGTTTTGGTATCACAGGAAAATGTTCCTTTTTCCACTTTAACTAGTGCAAAACCCCCTTTCTTTCTCATATGTATATATAGCTCTGAGTTCATTTGTACAGTTTGTCTGCCACTGTGTATTTATAGCTATTGCCTGAATAAGTGGTTCATACACAGCAATAGGGAGCTAGAAAAACCAAATAATGTTTGAAGCATACTTCATCATGTTTTTCATTAAAGAAAAGGCGGAAATTAAGGAGGCATCCTGAGAATATATACAAATTCTATAATTTCACTTGTGAAAGCTGTATTTGTATGTGTCACTGCAGTAGAAAAGCATAATAGAAAGTTTACACTCCTTAGAGTTAAATCTGTAAAGTTAATTTTACCATAAACCTACAATGCAGCTTTATTATTCCCTCCCATACTGTAACTACAATATCGTTACATTCTATTTCAAAATAGCACCCAAACACCAGGGATACAGGAGTCTTCATCACATGAAATTCTTTCCATACACATTACAAATATTTGATTGTGCTCCAAAGAGCTGAGTAGTTTGAAGCAAAGCACACAGCAGTGGTACACTGGAAATAACTTCTTTTGCTCTGTGAGCCAAACTTCATATTACATTGTGATTCTGTTACACTAAAGTGTTGAAGGAGGAGGACCTGCATGCTCTGTTCATGAAGGCATTGCAATTTAAGTTGAGCACAGGCTGCCTATAAACCACCTCAATATGCACATTCACCGACAAGAAAATACCAGGGAGCAGCTACAAGACTCCACAGATATCGCTCTTCAAGCATTTTAGCTGCATATGCACTGCAGGACTCGCCTGGCTCTGCTGGCACCCAGGCAGATGTGTGGCTGTGGTCAGACTTCAGGTTGGAGGGAGGTCTTCATCAGGGTCCCCTTGGAGAGGTTCCCTCAGAGAGAGCATTAAGTTCATAGTCCAGAAGATTCCGTTTCAACAATCAGGGAGTAAGACTGCAAGTTGCACCATGGAGAGCATCTGTTCTGCAAGTCAGGCATTCCCAAAAGGCTCTTTTGAGCAGACGCTCAAGTGTGTTATTAAAGTGTGGTAAGGTGTCAGTTTTCTATGCTGTCTGACAAGGTTCAAATCCATACCTCCTCCTACCTCCCCAGGAGGCAGCTCAGCCATCTGCTAGTAACCCCAACCTATGCTTTCTCTTCCACTTTAGCAGAATCATGCACACATACTTGATCACCTAGTGTGGGACTGGGCCGATCCATGTTTGGAAATGCAACAGTACCAGTTTCTAGATGCCTAGTTCCACAGATGACCAAAACAGTGCCCAGGAATGAGATTCACAGTTGTGTCCCATTACAAGTAACACGTAGAAATCTTACGGGGCTTTTTTTTTTTTGTCTGGTCCCAGATGACACTTAAGAAACATGCAGATTTCCCATAGTACATCTTCCGGCTACATGCAGATATATTGAATACTCCAGGACTGTCTAAAACAGTACAAAATATCTACATTTTGACACAGCCTACGCTTAAGCTGGCAATAGCCCATTCCCACGGCATGTCAGATACCAGAAGCAGTCTAACCACATTAGCTTTCTTGAGATGTGATGATTACCACAGCAAGGGTAGCCACAGCTAATAATACAGTCTCATTTTTTTAGCCTGTATTTCAGGTATCTCTTCACAACACACATTGCACTATGGAGACTTACTCTCTTGTTCTGCTTCTAAATATGCCCAGAAGCATCTTATTCTTGAGCACTGAACAACCATGTATTCATACAGCCCACTGGGAAGCTGCTTTTATGAACAAGATTTCATGCACTTCACATGAAACAATTAATGGGTAAAATACAAATAGTCACTGGAGCAAGAAGCAGAGCACAGATTTCTCATTCCTAGCAGAGCACCCAGAAAGGAGTCCTGCTTGTTCCCTTCAGGCCAACACATCCTTTCTACAAAAGAGGAGGGGAAGAGCAACCTAGATACAAAATAAGACAGTGAGACCTCTCACTGGAAGAAAAAAAAAAAAAAAGAAAAAAATAAGATAGGGGTTTGAACCTAATACAGGTTCAAGTCTTCACCAGTCTGACCGATGCTCCCTCTGCTGAAGGCCTCATACCAGTGGACAAGAATTCCTTTCAGGAAAAGAATATCTTGGTTTGCTTTTTGTAAAGAAACAGCTCCAAGGATCAAACACCAAGAGATAACTTAAGGTTATAAATATCACATAGAGGTAGGTGTTCAAGCTCTGAAAAATTAATGCAGTGCTTCAGTACTGCTTGTAATCATGATTTCTTATTGACTAATTTAGATGGACACCTTATAAGTGTCTTTGCATAAGAGAGATCAGTAAATCTGATCGTTTATGCTATCAGTAAATCTCTATCAGTCAGAGAAGCCAAAGTAGAGGTTTCATGTCACAAATGAAGCCCCTCAATGTCAGGTATTGCTACATCCAGTGTCATAACAGGCGTACTATGACCCTTTAAGGGCATGTCCAAACACAAAACTAACTGTGTAGGCTATACAGAAGACTTTGAAGCACTTTAAACTCTCACCTTGAATCTCCTGTGGCTGACTAACTTCATGTTAATTCTCTTCTGTCACAGGGCTTCCTTTGGAAATGAGGGTTTATGTCATCATGGGAATTTTTGTAATACTTCAAAGCAAGGCAATCACAAAAACAGATATAGCAACAAGGAAAGTAAAAGTTCAGGGGCTTGTTTGGTCGGTTTCATTATAATCAATAAAGTTCTATGGAACTGGTAACTATGCTTTCTTTGTAAGCTCAACTTGTAAGGTTGGTTAAATCTAATAACAGCAGTATTTAAAATAAAAATCACTCTAGAGTTTTGTATTCTTGTATTTTAGCTGGTAGATGAAGGAGAGAAAAAGGAATTTCTTCCTCTGCATACTAAACACGTACAACAAAGCAAGCTATCTTCATAAGGAATTTTTCCTTTGGGACAGTTCTCTGCACATACCTATCTCTAAATTACATTAACATGGAAAAACTAGGGCATTCGGCACATTTCTGCACAAAAATCTATTATGTTCTATTTCCCATCCTGAGGAAGACATCAAGACTGCATGTAATCACCTTGTCATTGTTCCAATTTAAGTGTGGTCACAACTTGTGCTGCAGACTACCAAAAGCGTGGCTTAATCATTTGACAGCAGACATTCCAGTCCCCAAGTCAAGTTTGTTGAAAGAAATTGGCTTTACTGTAACATTTATTTCCAAGTTGTTTTGTTTTAACTTAAGGATGATACTATGTGTTATTACTTAAGAGGACCACATTGAAGTCTGAGCCCATTTAGGGGAGCAAGTTGAAATCCAGCAGGGATGCAATGCTTCCCCATTAAGGCTGTACTAGGAAGAACCTGCAATCAGGAAGTGACAAGGTACACGCACATTAGATCTGCTCCCCGGCATGTCGGTATTATAAGGCAGTCTTGAAACATATAGTCATAATATGTACTTTCTGTAGGCAAACACATATTACATATTCCAGGCAAATTCCACAATGTAGATACACAATAAGGATATGTAACTCTAGAATATAAACAAACCAAGTCCAAGCACCTGTTTTATGCCATCATTCTGCCAAATGCAGGTAACGACCTGCTCCCACTGTTTTGTTACACCTAAGGGAGTCTTCAGTCATGGTCGAAAGGAAATTTGTATACCATGGTCACTCCTTAAGTCCATAAGTTTGTCACAGGGAATAGACTTATATTTCTAGGTTTTATCATTGCTGAAAATGCTACTAGGACCACCCCAGGTTTTACTGAGCATGTGTTAGTTGGCACATTTTTAAGGAATTTTGGGGTAAAGGAAAAAGACATTAAGCTTGAGTTTCACACATAGTCATAGTCCACAGTGAGAGCAATTATTACTTTGCTTTCCCTTTTTGAGATGAGTAGAATGCATGATACCCAGAAAAGTCTCTGAAGATTACTTAGGCAGGAGTCCAGCTTAACTCCCTAGCACCTGGAAGTTACACCCCACCTTCTCTTCCTCATCAAGGAAAGCTTATTCAGTTCTGATTATCATGAACTTGTTGGAGGTTGGGTTTTCTTAATCTAGTCTGTAAAATTCTGTAGTAAGAATGGCTGAAGGGACAAATTTTTTAATAACATTAAAATTGCTATTTCTACTAAAACTTAAGGGGGAATGGCAGAAGCAGACAAGAAAAACGACACGAAATCTGGTAAATCATAGAATCATTTAAGCTAAGATCATCGAGTCCAACTGTTAACTTAATACTACCCAAGTTCATCATTAAAAATGGCGATATACAAATAGTCTGGTTCTCTGCCTGGAAAACTGTTAAAAGTTTCACATTTGGGAGACAAAATCTGAGAATTAAGTAAAAGACAAACCTAAGAGTCCTGTACCAGGAAATGTAAAGTGCAAAACAGATAAGAAACAGCCTTCTGAAAGAATTGAGCTCTGATCCATCCCAACAAGAACAATTTCCTTCTTAGGAAGCTATTGGAAGAGAAAAAGTGTCAGTTAAATGGAAAGATATCTACATTTTTGAACTTTTATTATTTGTAATTAGTAGATTTTCTGGGTACAAGACTCTTAATAAAGATACTTTTCTATTTTAAACATTTGGTGGTCTTGCACCTTGATAGATTCAAAAGGACTCAAATAGAAGCAATACAATCATATAACATAAGGGTTATGTGGTACTAGAGGAGGAAAATAATTTTAGAAGCTAGACTATGACACCCAAATGCAATAAAGTGACTTCTTAAGGTCCTACATTTTATTTGTATAGAGTATATGCACTGTATAAAGTATATAGTGGGGTTTTTGATTTGGTTTTTTTTTTTTACATCACAGCTAGGAAATAACTGTTGATCTAGAACAGCTGGAAAAAATTAGTTATTGACACATCAGTTTAGAAAAGGCTTAATACAGAAGGACAAGGAAAGGGTTGCATGTTTAACATTAGCATAACAGAGTGACACTCATTGCAAATTTAATTACCTAATATGCATATTTGAAAGTTGTCTGAAAATAATCACTGATGGCTTATTGTAGTTACTGAAAATGAGCAGCTCCAACTGCTAAGGTAACTGGAGACTGGCAGAGGCAATGCTTGCTATTGTCAGAATAAAATGAGATGCAGGGGTATGCAGGCACATTTGGGTTAACTTAGGTAGTATTATTGCTAATGTATCTGGCCCAGATGGTGAGTAAATAGGCAGTTCTTGGATAACAGCTAAGAACAATACCTGGTACACCCTGGAGAACTTTCTCTTCTTCCTTCTTCTAATAATTCTGCTACTTCCAAGTCAGAAATACAAAAAAACCCCAAAACTAAATATGTGTAATATGTCAGGGAATCCAGAAGAAAAATAGCAACCCAAATGTTGCTTGCAAAATTGACCCTTTCTTAACCTACAAGAAACTAGTCAAAATAAACTCATAGCCAGTTGATTGGACAAGGTGAGCAAGGATGCTTGTGACTGACAAAAGATACAGCACTTAGAAGCCCTGGAGCAGAGAGACTAATACATGAAACAGTAACATGAAAAGGACACCAGACTGCAAGCTCCTCCCAAGGATGAGAGACGTATAAGTTTCATACCATGACTTTTGACAAGAAACCACCCCACTGATGGCATACCTGTGTTGTTGTCACATAGGTACCTGGCACATAAGAACCACCAGATACCAATTTAGCTTGGTTAAGGACAAAAGACAACATAAAATGCAGAAAACACTATTTAAGTCTCTCAAAAAAATACTTGAGTAGTTCTGCATTGATGTCAGCTAAAAATCACTGAAAACTGAATGTGTGAAATCATCACAGAATCACAAGGTTGGAAAAGACCTTTAAGATCGTCAAGTCCAACCAATCCTGTCCTGTGCTAAACCATATCCCTAAGTACCTCACCTACCCTTTTTTTAAACACATCCAGGGATGGTGACTCAACACTCTCTCTGGGCAGACAGTGCCAGGTCCTGACAACTCTCTCAGTGATATTTTTTTTTTTTTTTCCTAACATCTAATCTGAACCTGCCCTGGCACAGTTTAGTGCCATTGCCCCTTGTCTTGTCACCTGGCTGAAGAGACCATCACCCACTCCATACAACCTCCTGTCAGGTAGTTGTAGGTGGTGATATTGTCTCAGCCTCCTCTTCTTAAGACTAAACACCCTCATATGCTCCTCATATGATTTGCCCCCAGCCTCTTCTCTGGACACGCCTGAGGACCAAGATGTCCTTCTTCTAGTGAGGACCCTAGAACTGGACACAGTACTCACGGTGTTCCCTCACCAATGCTGGGTACAGGGGCACAATCACCTCCCTAGACTTACTGGCCACACTATTTTTGATAAAAGCCAGGATGCCATTGGCCTTCCTGGCCACCTAGGCACACTGCTGACTCACATTCAAACCTGCAGTCAACCAACACCCCCAGGTCCTTCTCTGCCTGTATCGCTGCATGGGGTTGTTATGTCCCATGTGCAGGACTCTGCACTTGCTGTTAAACCTCATCCCATTGGTCTCAGCCCATCAGTCCAGTCTGTTCAGGTCTCTTTGAAGAGCCTCCCTACCCTTAAGCAGATCAACACTTCCTCTCAGCTTAGTGTCATCTGCAAACTTACTGAGGGAACGTTCAATCCCTTGTATACATGCCACTAAAGAACAAAAGTCAAGTTTAATTATGTTTGGCTGTTTGGTTCAAATTTTGCTTCCAGACACCAGGTAACACAATTCAGATATCAGGAAATTTAGGTTGTGACTATATTTACCCCACATAAATAGCTGCAAAATTGCACTAGAACCACTGAAACAGAAGTGGGATTACTATACAATAATTTATTCTTGCCTGTTGCTTTCACTACCTAACTCTAAAGATGCCAAAACATAAGAGGATGCCCACAGTCATACGACAGGGTTTTCTTGCCCTCCTTTCCACCACCCAGGATATGTGTTTATCCATATTAGTATTACAGAAATGAGTAAGTGTTGCACAACATGTTACCTTATTTTTAACAAATATGGCATAAATGAGGTCATCTCCTCTGTAACATGGAGAAAAGCCCATTTAAGAGTTTTCCTTAATTCAGGAAATTCAATTGATGTTGTTTCTATTCCAGCAAAAGGCAATAACAATAAATTTGCAAACCAGATTACAAGTGTTTGATTTCTTATGGATCTGAGCTAGACACTGTCACTTAGGAGAAAAAAAAAATTGCTTATGAATGATCTACTGCACAGCAGGACTTTGGCTGTGGTTACTTGCAACCTGCTCCCTGACAGCTACTCATCCATTCTGTGCTCAGTGAGTCTCAGAGTAGAAGGAAACACTGTCCTGAATGCTTACTGCTAAAATTAAAATGTTCTTAACAAAACAAGTGGACATGAAGCATCCAACCCTTTTAGAAAATACACAAGAGTGACTTGGCTCCTTCAAATGCTGTTTAAAGTACACTGAATTTCTGAATCAACAGAAGATTGTTTTTCTTCATAGGGACATGACTGCAAAGGGAGCATTTGTTTGAAATTGATCTCCGTAGTGCAAGTTTTAATGTGTTGTTAAACTTGGCCATTTAAACCGGAACCAGTGAAATAAAACTCTGATGACTCTTAAAGATTTCAAGATTAATGCAGGAGGAAATTACCTTGCCTAGTCATGCCTACTTTTATTAGTACCCTGCAGTTGTGTTTCATTTTGGATGTGGCAAAAGTATTATTTGAAAGTCAAGAAGGCAACTTCTTGCATTTTATATTTAATTATTGAACACAGAACAGTGCTAAAGCTGCATTTTTAAAGTTTGTGGTGTTGTGTTTTGCAAGTTTTATTTCACAAAACTGCAGTCATGGCAGTAGTAGATTACATCTTCATGCGGAGAAATAGCATGTGTATTTTTGAATACATATGTCCAGTAATCATTATACCAGCACTGCAGAATTTGACAAGTTGCTTTTTCTTATTTTCAGAGTATTTCATTTTTTTTTAAATACAGTGAAACAGAGACAGTCTTGAAACATTTCAGCACATTCCACTGATTATACACATGGGGTACAAACTTCAAGATAATTCCTGGTATGTTACTTCCAATTTTTATTGTAGTATGTGGTTTTAAGGAGAAAGCTAGTTTCAGCTCATGGTGAAGTTGGTTTTATTTATAAGGCTACAGCGTACAGGGAATTCATTAGCAAAACGGCAAAACAAACTAGACCAACTGGGTTAGAGAAGTTCTAAAACATTTATCAAGTTCTTCAGATGAACTGTACTCCCCTTGGCACATCCCAGCACACCATGCAGACTTCTCCCCAACTCTCTGCTCGTGAGAGCAATGCAGCTACACTGTTGTGCAAATGTTTCAGTGTCTAATCATTAGCTACATAGGGCAAAAGATATTCAATATATGAATGAAAAGCTGAACTGAGCAAAGGAATTTTGTCACCTCCCTTATAGTCTCCTCCTTTCCCTACTCACAGAAGTAAGCCCAGAAAATGCCTTGTCAAAATGCATGTATACCAAATCACAACAGGCTGGTGGGAAGGCAGTATGCTGGTGAGCAATACTGAGGAACAACAATTTTTGTTTTAGCATTGATGAATACAAGGACCATATAAGCATAGCATTTGGTGCTTCATGATTACATTCTGAAGGTTTTTCACCTGACCAAGATCCAGAGGAAAGAGACCAAGTAGCAGTATTACATTTCTAAACATTTCCTAAATATTCTTTTCTTCCTTTTGTGGCCATTGAAGGACAGGGGTGTGTGTTGGGAGGAGTGGGGGGAATTAAAAATAAGAGAAACTTTACTGAGAAGAGGAGCAAACATTCTTAAAAGTACTTTGAACTCTTCATAAAGAAACATGAGACAAATAGTAAAACTCCTCTGAGGTATGAAATGCTTTCATCATGGAAGAAGCTATTACATGCTGAGATTCAAACTTCAGCTATGAATTACACAGAGCTTATTTTTTTAGCTACTTGGGTGCGTGCAAGTGTTTAGCACAAGGTCAACAGCTCTGTAAAGAGCTAAGCAAGTGGTGGCTGCATGAGTCTATGCTTAAACCTGTCTGGTCCACACTGAAGGTCTTTATAGCACTCAGTATCACCAGGCAGTGTTTTGCAGAAGAAAAATGAAGAGCAGCTTTCCCATTTGAAAACAACAAAGATTTTTTCAGGAAGGCAGAATGTAATTACTGAAGCTGGAATTTGGCCAGATCATTGGCATTAACTTTCCTCCTCTTGCAAAGAAGAGTGCCACGACGTCTTTAATGACCACAGGTGGTCAGGACCTTGAATTTGCATCTTGTCTGAAAGACCTGAAGTGTGTTATGCAAGTATGCATGGAAAAAAGTCTTGAGCTGTCAAAATGGTAATTCTTCTAGTTAAATTTAAATGTCAAGAAAGACTTAAAATCTAACACAGTCTGATCCCTGAAACCCTAAACTCAGTGAGCTCTTTTCACCAAGACACTAAAAGGAATAAACAAAACCAAGTTTTAGACATTTTAATTTTCTGTCCCAGAAATTTTATATGCCTTCAATGCAGATTGTACCTTCAGCTGAACGAAGCAAGAACACTAGCAATTTATTAAATCCAGAGTCAGGGAGTAGGAAAAGGGAAAACACAGAGAAAACACAGAGGGAGCTAGAGAGAAAGGAAACACTGCAACACTTGATTTTACCATTTATTTTTATATTCAGAGCCATTCACTTGGAGGTAGGTGGAAGGAGAAACTGGGATTTTTCAGTTGCTCTATCCAACAAATCACATGATATAACTGAGCTTGACATAACACTGCAATGCCCAGTCAATCTCCAAATGATAAACTAATCCAGCCTGTTGACCAATGGGCACTGTGCTTCAGGGTTAGATGGAACTCAAACTCTTGAAAACGCATTTTGAAATAAGAGCAAGACTGATCCTTGGCCTTTTTTTCCTGACTCATCTGGAAGATGTATTTACTAATACTCAGAATTTTCTAGTCAGCTATCACACACCAAAGCAATTCCTGCTCCTGACAGCATCAAGGACAAGAAAGTTTTCTATCCCACACCTCCCTTTGGGATTACCCTTTCCTCTCCCTGTATTCAGAGACGGCTCTGTCCATCTTACCAGCAGCACAGGAAGATGTCAGAGCTTATGCTTACAAAGAGAGAGTACGTATGGAATAAGCAGGTGTCTGGTAGAAAAAAATTAACATACATTCTGAGGAAACAGTGAGGAATAGATTTGGATACCCTAGGAGGATGGATGAATGAAAAATTCTGCTTCCCAACAACCATATGCATCTCAGGACCCAGCCCTTCTCACCACTCTTTCTTAAAACCTATCCCTACCATTGCCATTTATATTCTGCTTGTACCAAAGAAGCCTTCATGTCAGCTGAACACCTAGTATCATCAATCTTTGTCAGGACTTAAGTCATGTACAATTTAAATATGCATGCAACTTCAGCTTTATTGTGGAACACTTTCAGAAATGCTTCAATTCTCCATTTGCCTAATTTCAGCCTTTTGCTATCACTGAAGACTTCCCTTCCCTTCTTGCTGCCTGTTCCTACGCCCTTGCACACCTAATATTTACATAGCGAAACGTGACAATAGTGGTTTAACTCATCTTCAAAAGTCAGTTCCTGTCACACACATCTGTAACAAGACTTTTCTTAATCCAAACTCCTCTCGGTTTGTTACTTTAAATGACTAAGATTGGATGGCAACAACAGCTAGATTTTATCACTACTGTGGCCTGAGTAATTAAATGGTTCCTAGGCTCTTGAAGATTATTTCTTTACTTCTCTTTCTGAAGACTTACAGTTATTTTTTTCTTAGCAGCTGTCAGGTTTATTACACGGAGCATAATCTCTGAACATAGTAGGAGGTGGTCAGACAAGGGAAGTTTATTTCTTTATAATGGAAGACTTTCTAGTCACAACTAGACAAAAATAAGTTGTCCCCGTTTAGCCAATCGACACTGGCTATGCCGTTGCATCTGTAAGTTGGGGAGTGGGGGCATGTTGTCCCCCTACATTTACACACTACTGCATATAGATGAAATTGAACCGAATTTGCACAACTTGCCTATGGAACAAGAAAACCTCTCTACACCACAGTTCATGTCCAGTCCTGGACAACAACTGATTTGCTTGGCCAGTAGTCTCCATTTGGACATCATTAAACAAGCATTTAATCATTATCGCCTACAGCCTATCAGAAGGCATCTTGCACAACCAGTAACTCTGGGGAGATGTGATTGTACTGCCAAGGGTTAGACAACACTTTATTGATGTGAAACTGTGCTAAATTTTGTGGTGTTTCTGCTTATCTTTGTGATATCTAAGCATTTCTAGGGTTCCTGCCATTGCAACATGTAAGCCTACACTTAAAAGCTTCTCTCTGTACTCTGAAAAATTATGATCACTCTACAATGAGCAGGAAACAGCCAAAAGCACTGAAAGCACAGCAGGACAGAGTTGGGGACATCAAAGGAGCAACAGTTGTGTCACCAGCCAGGTTAGCAGACCCAGCAGGGAAGCTGCACAGAGTATAGAGGACATCCAATATAATGAATTTCAAATTTTGAAGAGTGCTATAAAAATTCAAAATCAGACAGAAATAGTACAGTTCAAGCAAAACTAAAAAACCCAAATATACCACAGAGAGGAGGAACTTCAGAAGAAAATAGCAAAAGTTAAACAATAAAGATGCAACGAGCAAAGAAACAGAACAGCACACAGCATTTCCCCAGCCATGCCAATAATACCACAGTATTAGCAGTTACAATCAAGATGTCCAGAAGCAAGATTTCCCTAAGCTCATGCTTCCCTAAACTCAAGGCTAAACACTCTGGAGAAGACTCAAGTCTCCAAAAATACTTATGAGCCTCTATTCACTAACAACAGTGCTGTTACAGTTGTGAGGTACTACAGTTTTAAGTAGAAGAGATGATCCTTCCTTGGAAGCGCAGTTTTAATCAGATCACATAAAATTGGATTTTTAAACAATGGCGATAAGACAGACAAGTTTTCAAGTACAGAAGGCCTTCTTCAGGTGTCTTGATTTTTTTCCTACGTTGAGAGTTATTACTTTAAGTTTAATTTTATTATTTTGGAAGAGGAGATGATCTAATTCCTCTAACAGTTTCTGAAACAACAGCATCAAAAGCCCAGCCTACTAAAACCACAAAAGTGTAAAAACTTGCAGACATACTTCAGAGAAGCCCCAGGCCTACCAACTCAACAAAAATTGCCAGAGGACAAAGATAGGCTCTAAAATGCTACCTCAATTGTTCTCAGAACACCTTGAGCAACCCAAGGACACTTTGAAGATACCCCTTTAACCGAGACTCTTTGCACTTTCTTAACTCCTCCAGCAGACATGTGGCTCCTTCAAAGGTGTACTACATCTGCACTCAACATAAATCCCCCACTACATCCATAGTCTTGATTGTCATCTACCAGCCTTCCTTGAAATCTCATTAAGCCAAGCCATTACAATTTACCTTAGGTGATCACACCTCAGAAGAAATTCACTCACAATGGAAGATTATTTCAGTCTTTAAATCCCATAAGCCTAAAGCAAAAACCCATCACTGTAATCAAATATCCCACAATCACAGAGCAGACAAGACAGAATATGGCCATTAATTGCCGTAACTACACCATGCTAAGGTTATTTATGCCTCTATCCATGGTTTCAGATAACTAATTCCTAACCACCATTGTGAACCTGAATGTGAATAGAGAATTGCTAAAAGGGAGAGAAGTACTAATAATATTACTGAATAACTTTCACAAACAAACCATTCCATATCTAGCTTCTCAACCCTGAAGAAGAGCTGAAAACACAAGTAAGATATAAGACCAGAACTAACATTCGTATTTCTACAGGGACAACTGTAGTGACAAAAAGCAACAATGTTTTTTTTACAGTATAACAGTTTATTCACCTACCTTCTACCACCAAATATTGCCTTAATGTTCCACAAATGATAATTATCTGTCTCTTTCTCTGTGCCATGAAGGTTAGTGACCTCATCACCCCTCTCCTTGTTAATACTTCCCCTTTGCTCTGCAGGTCCAATCACCTTTTCTTTCAAATTGCCTAATTGATGCCGCAACATAATCAAGTTAAGCTCAGAGCAATTGTTCTCAACCTATATTTAATTTTGAGGGTTTTTTGCTTCTATTTCAGACACTAAGAATGGCTTTGTGTTCAAAAGCTTATTTTTGTGTGTGTGCCCATGTCCCACCACTATATCAGTTGTTTTCTTATCAGTCTTTTCAAAAAGCTTGAGATAAGGAATAAAATTATTTCAAACTAGCCAAAAAGGTGAAAACCATACCATTATTACCTTACTTAAGCCTCGAAATATATGAAAACTTTTCTTAAAGAATAAATTTATATCTGCAACGTGGCATCACATGGTTTTCTGCAGTTAATTTTTCTGGCTCAATAAAAGCACAAGCTAAGAAGAAGAAGTATCTAATGCAATGATGATAGCCCTAAAACTGATGCAAAGTCCCATGTTAAGATCATTCCATTCCCTTCAATCTCTAAAGCAAACTTACCATGGCAGCAGCAGGCTTTATGCCAAGCAAAACATAGTATTTTCCAAGCATCAGTGACACACAGTTCTGGCTTTTTTAAAAAGGGAAGAAAAAAAAAAAAAGACTAAGAAGATTTATGTCTGTCAATGTCATCAAACTATGCATTAAGCTACCAGAGACTCAGACCTTCTCTTGTGGGTAGAGGAAACTGATGCCAACTAATGTTAAGAGTCCATCAACTGCATGTTATTCCAATGTTGGGTCATGAGGCACATTGGGACAGGGCAATTCAGTGATGGGATCCAAAGAATCAAGGTGATCTTTGCAAGTCCTAATACGCACTACTATCTGCTGGGAAAAAAAGCATGTGCTCTGTAATATCAGCAAGTCCTTGGTAATAAAACCCACTGTAGACTGTTTCATTACAAAGTTAATTATTGAATTAGCTTTTCATTCTGAAGCTTTATTTTTTTTTCTTTTAAACTGGTACCAATGTTTCGGGTCCTTTCCCTATACAAAGGGACTCAAGTTATAAATTTATTTTATCTACTATTGCACACTTAAACAACGCTCATTATAAAAATAAAAAAAAAATCCCAAGTCACTTCTGCAGCATTCAATTTTAAATGCCCTGGGGGGGGCATGGGAGGATGCTTAGGAAGGCTATTTTGAGGCAAGACTAAACTATTGCTCCTCTCCCCCCTCAATACTTTGGGCTTATTTTACTTCTGCTGAAAGCAACTATCGATTTATGTTTGCCAACTTGCTTGTCACTGACTAGACACAATCACATAAGCACACCAAGCTTGCCACGTTCTGTAGTATCCCTTGCTTTCCAACTCTCAACATGCTTATAATTGAAGCTGCCAATAGTACTGAATTTTATGGGGTTGGATGGCAGCTGTACCAGCAGCAAGAGAAAAAAACATGGAATTCTGTTCAGCACTTGCAATATCAATAAGATTTGAACTCAGGTCTCCTGAGGTGAAAGGAGAGTGTATCAAGCCCACCATGCCACCTAGCCCTCAGCGTATTAAGATATTAATTAGTCACTTTCCTTATTATTCAGTCAAAATATGCTGGATTGAAACAAATTAGATTTTTAGCACATATTTCACACATTGGATCAAGTCTTGCAAGGGTTTTCTTTTATTATTTATAAGATCATGTGCTGTCTTCCTGCTGAAAATGAGATGGTCTGCATGAGGAAAAAGGTAAAAGAAAAGCAGAGAAATGAAAATCAGATATTCCCTAATGATATTTAAAAATAGAAATTTTGCTACTGTTACATACAGCATGTTCCATCTTTTGAGATTTAATGGCTCTCTTGTGGTTTAATGGAGAATTACTTTCAGTAATTGATTATTAAAATTTAAAATTGCTAACCATCTTCATTATTAGATGAGTGAACATGTTATCCTTGTAATTAAAAAAGCTTGAGATTCACTTTCATCCTGTTGACAGAATGGGCAGATAGGCTCAGCACTCTAGTATGATGGTTTCAGGGTTCTTGTTTGACAAAAATAGCCAGCAAGTTATTTGATGATGAAAATACAGAGCATCCACAGAGACTGAGCAAAAAATAATGAACAAAGATAAAATAATAATAAAAATCCCTATAAACTAATTAAAGTTTTTAGTCCAAACTATCACAGGCAGCACATATATTTTCCAATGGATTTCAACTGAGTTTAGGGAAAAAAGAAGGTAAATACTATTGCATATTGTTAGTGTAACAAATATATAGTATGTGATACATTTTAACATGATACATGTTTTTCTTAGGCATAAGGTGATTTTCACCTTTTGGAACCCAGTGCTGGTTTTCCCAGCTGCAGCAATAAAGAAACATGACTGTGATGACTCTGAAGACTACCCTGTTCCCTACTTAAGAGAGCCTTACAGCTCAATGAAGGGATGTAGATGGAAATGGTACCTGTAGTCATCCTAGATCGTAAAGAAGGGAAACCAATTTTATGATAACCTCTTTAAAAACAATCCAAAGGGCTGAGGGTTTGTGCAAGAAAAGGACGTAGGCAGGCAGAATTAAAAAAAATAAAATATATATTTAAAACAAAATTTAAAAGTTAAAAAAAGTGTACCACCTTTCTGGGACTGTCTGTATTATGATATAAGATCCCACATTTTGCAAAGTGATACAGGACCATCAAAAAAATCCAAGTGTGTTACACAGAACCAGACCTTCAATCAGCCCGAATATGGCCCTTTCATCCTATACATTTAGCAGTAGCTTCTTTGCTAAAGACATTGCTTGCATGAAGTTTTCAATATATTTTCTTCCTGTTCGTCAGTGAGATAAGAAAACCACCACCTACATTACTTATGCTGAAGAGCACAAAGTAGTTCCCGAAATATATTTAGATGCTGAAAAAAAACTTTCCTGCTGTAATTAGATCAGGAAATACGCCCTTTGTATCATTCATATTGCATAACCTTTCTCACCAAACGGCAGTATCAGTGTCCAATCTCTGAACTATGTCAGGAGCACACTCTACAAGCCCTGCACTATTTATAAACACACTGTCCTGGCTGTTCCAGCTTCTGTTTCCTCTGACTCGGTTCCTGCCCAAGACAGTCCTTTTCACCTCCTCCCAAACCCCAGCAACTTACAGTATGGCACCAGAGGTTGCACCATCCTGGCACAATGCAATGGCAGCAGGCACTGGCACATCATTCAACAGTAACACCCCAGGTCACAGTGTCAATAATACTTTCAAAATATACCAGAGGGAAATCCCAGATCTTTAGCAGAGTATGCTTCAATACTAATGCATGAAGTAGTAACTATACGGAGGAGGAAAAGTGGTACTAGCAAAAAACCAACTGTAAGTGAAATACATAACGTATTGCTTCCCAGTGTTAAAAATCACATTCAGCTTTGCTACTGTATCCTGACTGGCTTCCCCAGAAATCTTTCTGAGCATTATTGCTGCCTTTACACTAGCGCTTAGGGGCGTATTATACCACATCCCTAGTCTAATGCTTCAAGAATTATGAGAGGGGCATTAATCCATAGTTTCAATCACTGAGTAGGGCAAATTACACAAGAGGGGTATTAAACTATAGTTTGAATCCCAGAGCAGGACTAAATAAACAAAGCTTTCCAATTTTTATGCGTCTACAAATCTCTATTAGGTAAAGTGTATTAATAAGTAGAAAATACAGAACTGGCAGTATCTGGTGACAGAGAGCCCCTTTCCGATCCCATATCTGTAGAACAAGAGAAGTGTGCTTTGAGGATCCATTCTTCTATGTACAGTAGCAGAATAAGACAAAAAACTTTAAAGAAAGTAATCCTATTTAAAAGGAGAAGTGAACATAGTTTCTCTAGCCAACAGGATGCAAGATGTATGTAGCCATTCAAAAAAAAAGGTTTGTTTTTTAAACATAGGCAAACCAAAGCATCAAGTGTGACAGGTTGTGATTTCATGTGGTTCCTATTATATGTGTAGCTCTGAAAATTACCTACATTTTACACAGATCTGAGATTCCCTTTATCCTCCAAGTTTCAAAATTATTTCCATCAGAAATGACAGCACCACAGAACAAATTAGAATGGATTGCAGTGAAGAAATACACAATTTCAAACTTTCCTGCTTGAATAATTTTGCATTTTTTTGCATCCCTTCTTTGGTCACTAGACACCTTGAGACTTACTGGCTGATACCAAAATTCCAAAGTTAATTTATTTCTGAGGGCGAGCACTGTAGGGTTAGGGCCAGGGAATTACAAATTGAGATGACAATAGGATTATTTATAGGGATAGAACCAGAGCTACTGTATCTTTAATTATAAAAATCAAGTTCTCCACATGATTTCAAAAATTATATGAAAATTGTTTGTACATACCTGCAATAGTACACGAAATTAACCACCCTTCTGTCCATTTTATTTCACTGCACCTGAACTTCACACCAGGTATTTAATGCCTTAGTACAAGGATGAGGACTAGCATAGGAAAATTCATGTCTCAGAGGTATCCTAATGCTAAAGATACAGGCAGGATTTAGCACATTAAAAAACCCCAAACAAAAAAAACCAACCCCCCCCAAAAATAACAGGAATTAAAATCCTGAATAGCTCTATTTTCAGCTTCAACCCATGATTAAGCAGTATATTGGCAGATACACCTACTTTTGCACACACAAAACATTAGCAGATTACCTGTTAGGCTTGGATTACAGCTCCAATTAATATTAAACAGGAGGTCATGAAACATTAAATTTGTTGATTCATTGGAGCAAGTTTCCATGGATAGTAGGAAGTATTTTGTAGACTTACAATAGATAATGCTTCCTTTTGGTCCTGCACCATTCAGTTATGAAGACTAGGAGAGGTGAGTGGTGAATAGCCTACCTTTAGTAATTACTGGAAGATTTGGAGACACAAATACCTTGGGGAGTAAATGGTGGAGGAAAGCAAGAAAGGGCCATGTGGAAGCAAGTTGCAAAAGCTTTATGTAAATAGCAATCCCAGTGTGGTCCACAGAACCTAAAAGCTGAGTCAAAGAAGGAGATGAAAAGGTAATTTACATTTGCTGTAATCTGCCCTTTCCTTTAAGGGCACTGAATTTCTGGCAAGCAAGCTCTACCAAAAGCAGTGCCAGCACAAATCATCTTTGAAAAGATGCCTAGATCTAAAGATTGTAAAGGTTTGTTTTGGGAGAAGATTTAATGGGCATAGTGGAGTACACTCTAAAAAGCTAGATACAGGTTGGCAAAACAACCTCAAGACCTAACTAGCCATGCTATGCTGTGACACAAAGCTGGCACAAATACCCACATAATCATATTACTATATACAGCACACATAAAAGTCAAAACCCTGTGCATGCTTATTGCTTTTCTTAAGTACTTCATCACAATTCTCCTGTATGAAAACACTAAATCCCTTGGACTGTACCAAGGATCTATTTCCATAAGACACTTATTAAAATTACAGATTGCTCTAATTCAGTATGTCATTAACTAATGTTGTTGTGGCTGGATTACAAACCCATTGTCACCCCTACATGTGATACACTGGGTATCAGTTGAATGTTTGGCTCTGTGCCTGGTTACAGCATGGGAGACACAAACCCTCAAAGCTGGCCTTGTGTCCTCCTTCCCTCCTGAGAGGGTTTCTCCTTGTCCTTACATGGCTCTGCTGTGCTCTTATTATAGTACCAGAATACCTAAAACCTTTTGCAAAGACAAACAAATCTCTACCAGCAAGGATCGAGTAGAAATTAACTAATCTGGCAACATAATTTTTTTAGAAGTCCATTAACTTTAAACTTGCATCTTCCTGCACTTAAGAGTGTGTAATGTACACACATTGCTTATGCAGGAAAACCTTTCGTTTTGGTAACTGCACACACAATCTTGGGTCCAACACATCACCCAGCCCAAGCAGATTTCCTTTCCACTAATATTCGAAATTAACTGGTTTTTAGTGAGCAATTTCTTGGATTTTTATAATTTTACATACCATAAGACAGCAGAGAAAACTAAACGTTTTCTGAATATGCAGATCAGCCAAAAGCATGTGTAATTTTACATGGATGCTTTTTTAGCCAAGATGCAGAGAAAAATTGGATTCTTAAACTTGCTTAGAAGCAGTATCAGAAGCCTACTTGAACTACAAAAAGCTGGCTTTATATTTTAAAGGAACCTTTAAAAAACAATACAGAAGCATTTACAGTGGAAAATTCTACATTAAGTTTTGTAGAGAAAAAACTATGTATAAAAGTAGGGAATTCATTTCAACTCTCTAATTAGAATCTCAGATCTGAGAGATTACCCAAAAAACCCCAATACACCAAGACTCACACAGCAATCTTTTGTTTCTTCTGAATGCAGGTGAAATCTGACGCCTATGACACATACTACTATTACATACAGTTAACATTTACCATTGTAATTTTTCACTCATATCTCCATTAACTTAGATAATGAAAGAATCTTTCACATGGTGATTAGCACTTCATTTACATAGGGACACACAAGTGCATACATACTGCATTCAGAAGGAGACTCTTAAGACATGAGTGCATTTTTCAGTAGCTTAACTGCCAAGACACATCAAATTCACTACAACTGAACTACAGGTTTGACTATTGTCTCAAAAAGATAAAGGCAAAAAGTGGAAGACCTTGAAGACTTTTTTTCCAGACAACAGTAGTGACACAGACAGCATCCCAATTAAATTGATAATTTTGTTAAAAAAAATAACTTCATCTGATAATTATAAGAAATCACTGCAAAACCTTTTTCTCCCTCTCAAGCTATATTTTATGTGTGCTCTAGATTTAGAAGCCTATACCACAACCTGTGCAAGTACAATAAAACAGAGTATCACCAACTGAAAATAAGACTTCATTAAGAGGCTTACTTTACACTTAAAATAAACTATTAAGTGATTGAAATTGTACACTATTATCTTCACCTAGAAAACTTCTGACAGGCTGCTTCTTTTTGTTGGTGTAACCATGACAATTGCTAACTATAATATAGCTATCCATTAAAAATCTTCATTAACATAAGCAGTATCAACTTCAGACAGTTTTGATCTTGCTACAGGGAGTACAACCTTCAAAAGATTGATAACTACCTCAGCTAACTAAATTTTCATGCCACAGCAAACCAAACAATTGGTTTACTGATGCATTCAGCAAACAGGATTTATGAAATTCCCTCACTCAGGTTTTTCTATTGCTTTAAATCTATACCTGCTCAACTTGCAAGATCTACTTTAGCTTGCTAAACTCCTGCAAATCCAGTTCTATTACAGTGCCAGAGGGATTTATATGTGGTTTTGCTTTTATAAACTGCAGGCTGAAGACAAGCAATGTTTGACACCTTTGAGAAAGCAACCCAATCTGGCACACCGATAACCATGAATCAGAAGTAGGCAGATTTACTGAGAGACATGAGGAGCCTTCTCAGGGTACATGGACATAACAGTCAGCTGTATGCCCCCTCAACCTCCAAGAAGCTCACAGCTTCACACCAACCCCACAGAACTCATGTGCCCTTTAGCAAGGACAAGCCAAACCTCAGAACCCAGGAAAAAAAAAAGCTCTGGAAGCTCCCCAACTTTCTGCTACTGCTGCACAGGAAGCTCAGCTCAACTCCACCAAAGACATCTATTGGGATATCAGGTATCTCTCCAAATCATTACTGAGCTGCAAAAGGTCTTAGGTCAAAGTACCATAAAGTCCTCTATCCTACACACTCACATCCCTCTGCTTTTGTTCTCCTTTCCCATCAGGATAGAGTTAAACAGACAGTCAAACTCCCATTTAATGACATTTTTCTTGAGCAAGAAATGTAAGCTACTAGCAATGACTGGATTTTGTGAAGGTACCAAGGATTACTGCAGTAAGGTATCTCCAATAGACAGTTTTAGTTTGATTGCTTTAGCAAGGAAAAGTGGAAATAAGTGATAAAATAATAAATGCACAGAGGTAAGTCCAGAAAAGTAGAATACGAAGTACACTCATATCAATGCTTTGCTAATTAACCCATAAATCCACCAACTGTAATTAACTATAGCATATAGCCCATGAGGTTTAAACAAGTTTTTCCACTTCAAATAAACAGAAGACCTGATGTACATGCATAGCCAATATATTCATAGCTCAGTATAGAAATAATACAACATACAAAAAGTGTGTAAACTGAGGACCAAGTTCTAGTCTCAAAGCACTTCCATGGGAAGCACAGTGAAAGCCACAGGTTTTATTTGTGCTGTCTGCTGTAAGTATTTTTTTCTCTCTGCAGTGTTCTGTGAAGTTGTCACTAGTCCTTTTTGCACAGAATCAAAGAACATGTTTTGTTTGTGGTTTGCCTTTTTGTTTTGTTTGGGGTTTTAGGAAGGATTTTGGTGGGTTTTTTTCTGTTTTAATTTAGAGTGGTCACACATTCTATGACTCACCACCTTAGGAGCCACGTACCCTTCATTACAAAAATGTTCTCAGATAAACAGTATAACTGTATGGCAGCCCCCATTTAGGACCACAGGAAAGAGCAATTAAGTAACAGTTACATTAACTAAAACCCACTGTACATTGAAAATAATTAATTTTCTGTTGCTTATACTATTTGTTTTTCCATTCCATAGATTTGGACAAGTACTGTGTTTGCAGCATTCAAACCATTCTTTACAGTTTAACACTCAAAACTTAAAACTGAAGGAGCATGACAAATTGCAGATATACACAGAATACTGAGAGTATTAACCACCCCTGCAAAAAACAGTGCAATAATTGAGGTGTGATGATCTCTGAACTTATGCCTATTGTTTAGTCATTAACTCCACAAGCATTTTGTTGTTGCTTTATCACATACCAAATAGCTTCAGTTATAGATGTTTGCTTCCTCAGTCCTGCCTTAGCAAAAAGAGTGCTGAAAGCACGTAGCCAGTCTCAGGCAGCAGACCAGCTGCAGAGCATGTTACAGTTCCCTGCTGTGCTCAACACACTGATGTGAGAAGTGAAAGAACAAGGACAAAGCTTTGCCTCTCCAGCTCTAACAGTTCTGGAGTGCCTCATGTAACAGCCAAGACAGCAGTGTTTTTATTTAGCTAGACCAACCTAGAACCTAGAGTATCAACTGTCCTAAAAAGGCCACCATCTCACATTACCTAAGAAAATTAATTAAAGTGCTGCATTCCAAATTGATTAGATAAAGATTTGCAGTTTAAACAGTTGTATTGTGTTTTGGGACAGGGGGAGAAACAACAGACTAAGAGACATTTTAGTATTGT
Organism: Hypotaenidia okinawae; assembly: GCA_027925045.1. Lineage (NCBI taxonomy): Eukaryota > Metazoa > Chordata > Aves > Gruiformes > Rallidae > Hypotaenidia > Hypotaenidia okinawae. The sequence continues at coordinate 22,948,162 of BSDF01000007.1, read as the reverse complement.
AAATGAGTGACTAATTACACAGACCGCCCACTAAAAGATGCCAGTTAAATGGGGTTTTCCTCTTTCAGAAGAATTTTGAAAGACACACCATTTGATTAAAACTCAGAGGAAAGTTGAAGTCTTAGGAGCAGGGGGAACAGCTCATGCTCAGAACAGCTAAAAACAAAGATCCTGTTGCTCATAACTGCTCTGATCCCAGTTCTTGTCAGCTTTTTGTGGCATTAGGCAATGGCTGCTTAAAAACTCTGCAGTCCAGGGGACAAAAAACACAGCAGTGTAGATCATTACTTTTCTGATAACACTAAAAAACCTAGGGTACAGTTGAGCTGCTAATAAAGCCTGCAAAAGCCATTTTCTCACACCCCATATACTCTTCTGGTGTGTCTTCAAGGCACTGTTGTTCCTTTTTAATCATATATTACCTGTTAGCAGCTCTTCCTCAAAAGATTCTCAGTCTCTCTTCCTTTGCTGCATAGGAGGTAGCTATCACCCATTCTTTTAGCTTTCTCCCTCAATTCCTGCAGAAAAATCTCACCCTCCAATCCTCTATTCGCAAGTGTCCTTCTCTGCTCAGGGATCATCACCACCTATCTTCTCTTGTCTGGTTGCCCAGCATATTTGATTCTTTCTCTCCCTCTCTCTAGGTAGAGCTGAGCATGGTCTTTTATGCCTGCTTCCTTTGGGCTTGCAGACACGGTGTTCATCCAACCTGAAAAGTTTCTAGGCTTCTCTTCTGCTTGGTGGAAAGGAAGTTGTTCCATAACACCTGCTTAAGTAAGTATTACTAAAGCTTTGATTCTTTTGGATCTTCATATGACTTTTACAGATTTTCATCAGTAAACCAAGTGACCTTCCTCCAGCCTCTCCTGCACTGGAATTTCAAGTGCAATAATTGCCACATTTTGTTTCGATAGGATTTTTACTGCTATTAAATTTAAACCAAGTATGAGTTGCAAATTGCTTCTAGCCTAGGGCAGACACATCTTACTCCAGGGCTTAATACTTTATTTGACCCTAGTTTGACTTTATATCAGGATCTACAAGACTAATCAGATGGGTAGCTTCAAAGAGGCTTCAGGCATTAGTTTTTTTTTCATGCCTTTTCTGTAGAAATTGTTTTTCTAATAACAGCCACAACACTGTCAGCGCAAGAACAACAGGGCAACTGTTTTCACAAGCTTTTCCTTTTCTTCCAAACAGGAATACAAGATTCAAGGACTTGCAAGTCCTCTATACACAACAGTGACCTTATCTAAGAAATGTTACATGTAAGGCAGTAACACAGGTACTATGAGGTAGAATACCAATGTGCACAAGCAGCTTAACGTGTGCAATACTCAGTTTATCCTCTTCAGGAATTCTGACCTCCTAAAGAGTCAAGAACTAACAGAGACAGCACCTATAATAAATATTCCTATAAACAGCAATAGTCATATTTTGAATTTACAGTAAACTCTCTAATGAATGCAGATACACAGCACTTAAAAGGTCTGAAAGCTTGAGATCATCTTGTTCAGTTCATTGCTTAGCATCTGGAAGGGGTATAGGAAATCTTTCCCCTATCCATTTTTGACCCTTTTGCCAAAATTCATACACTTTGTGTCTTATGAACTGTGATAGATGAAGCTGCTTTTTCACCTCTGTTTGCATGCCATCCCTAGAACTTATGACTTTATTAACCTCTGTTTTTCAGCATCTAATAGATGTCACTAGACAAAGAGTTTCAATAAATGCATCCTGGAACATTAAGTTTGGAGCTAAGGTACCATGTGCAAAGAGGAAAAATAGTGATAAGTGATAAATGGGATAAAGATTTTAGGGAAATTTTATTGTATTTAATTAATCTACCATTTTTACTAAGTTGCTTTCAAGTGAAATGGCTTTTTACCAACTCCTTTTGAAAAGGTTAGAAGGGTATTCCCTGAGCTACAATCATTAGCATATAGATGTCTCTAAGTGTTAATTTCTGTTTTCACTGAATGAATGTAATTTAAAATGAGGCCTTTTCAAATCAGTTAACTTTGGCCATTTGAGAAAGATAAGAAAAATGGACTCAAGCATGAACACCAGCAAAACCTGCTTCTTAAGGATAAATACATGTCACTATTTCAGCCTCCGTTGCCCCATACTGCAAAGGATAGAATTCAGGAAAATTATGGGAAAGAGTGGGTACTGGGATTAAAGTCCTACTCTATCTCCAGCTGATCAGAGCCATTAATGGAGTTAATAACAAAAGACTGCCAAAACAAGAGTTGAAAATCAGACTAGAAAAAACTGTGGCAATTATTTTTATACCTACATCAAAACGCATTGATTGTCTTTTTCTTCCAGTTTTATGCAACAAAGAAAGAATTTAGGAGATGATCCAGATCCTAAATTAATGAATAGCATACCAACTATCATTTTCAGGTGGATCAGGCTCAGGAGTGCTTTGAAGTTTTCATTTTAAAATACAGGTTGAGTATGATGTACTCATACAATCTCTGATACAGCTGTCTATCCAGGTACATCATAGTGCCCAAGAAGTTTCTTTTCAGCATGTCTCCAGTATATATACACTCTATGACATAGTTAATAAAGACAGTGAATATTTGTAGTTAAATATGTCCACTTCTCCATCCTGAAATCATACCCTCATTAAATCATAACTTTAATGAAATTAGATTTTTCCCAGAGTGATTTAACTCATGGGAAGAAAAAAGAAGAAACAACCAACTTCAATCTTGGAGAAAGTGTTTTCTCATGAGAATACGAAATTCGGGAAAGGGAGTTTCCGTTACCTACACAGAGGTTCCACCTGTTCTGGCAAAGATACAAGGTGTTGATTACATTTAGTTTGCACCTAGTGCAATGATCGTTGCCGTATTTTGGCAGTTAAAGTCCTCAGAAAGTGTGTTTGGTCTGAACAGAGCAGCCAAACCCAATCCACACAGTTTTCTTGACAGCAACAAACCTCTCAAGTGTGGCAGGCACTAGGAAGTAAACCAGGTTTTTCCCTATAAAAGATTTCATTGCATTAGGGAAGGAAACAGCCTAATGATCAAAAAGTACAAAAAAATTCAGTGAGACTAATGCCTTGTCAGACCTCTTTCCATAAGAGGGCAGCACCACCAGCCAGAAGACCGAGTCTGATAGATGAAAGTTGAAGGGACAGAAAGTCAGACCATGAATACATCACATCGAAAATATACGTTAAAAAATTTTAAATATACTTAATTTTGTCATTTCTACAAGTCACTCTGTTAGGTTAGGTGATCTAGGATATATTAGATGGACTGGCCCAGTCAATATTATTCCTTACACGAAAGCTTTATCTTCTTTCCTCCTTTACGATCAAAAGCAACTAATTATACTGAAATAGCAACATTCAGTAGAGAGGAAACACTACATTAAACAAGCACTGACAATTATACATGCATCCAACATACTGTTTTGAGTTCAGATGAAGTCGTCTTCCTGAGAAAAGTAATGTCAGTGCATGCTTTCCCCTCTAAATACTCTAGTCAATGTACCTCAGCCATGCCCAGGATCCATTCTCTTGCCTCAGCGTTCCCTCTCCTCTAGGAACAGCCAAAAGGCAGGCCAGCTGATGTCAGCTGTAGTATGGATAGCAGTCTATTTGGACTTGGACTAAGACCAGCAACACAGTATATGAAATAAGTTGAACAGATGGTAACATTCAGCTTCGATATTCTTTCTTACCCAGTCACTTTTTTGCATCAGACTTGCTTGAAATATGCTGCTTATGCAAACCCTGAAAATGAGCTTTATACTCTTCAAATAAATATACATACATTATCCAATCTAATATTGTAGCAGCAAACATATGAACAGTCCATCCCTTAAATGGTATTGATACGAATCCTTGCTAACAAATTCAGCTTGTTCAAACAAGTCATACCGTGGCACTGCAGGTATTCTAGTCGCTGCTCTTGAATATGAATTGGCCACAGAGGGAGGGATTTTCCCATCCACAGAATTTTTCATAAGATTTCCCAAGTTCACGCTATGTATGAATATTACCTACAGTGTATTGGCTTCAGCAGCCCTGCTGTATGAATAAGAAGCATTTACACATAAAAGACTGAGTGGAAGTTATGGAATCACCTTCCACACTCTTGACCATATCTACACCATCCTTTATCTAGTGCTTTAAACAAACTCTAAATTAGACTTCTATTTTACTTTCCATTCTGGAAGAAATTCAGGAAAAACATGATATAATTTTGACCTTATTTAAATCCTTGAGATTCGTTTTTGCTTTTTAACTTTTTCTACATACAGATCTCACTCCATTTCAAGAAAGTTCAATAGCTAAATTACCTTCCACAACAAAAATGTAAGCATGTTCTTAGTACAGCTGTAAATAAAAGATATCATTGTATGCTGTATTTTTGCAAGGCACTTCATGCAAGCAGAATCCTTGTGCTCTGTTCTCAGTGCATATGAAGTGTGCGCAGTCGTTAGAAATGCAGATAATCAAAAAAAGAGCCACTAGGGAAACAAAGTAATAACATTAGCTAATGCCACACAGTAATGTTTATTTAACAAATCTGTGTTGCATGCCTGACATTTCCCCTGGCATCAATTTATTTTGTTTTGCTTTTCTCTGATAACAGCACAAATGCGTTTAAAATGTAAACTTATTTTACACCTACCAAAGTGTATACACAATATAATAAAAACATATACATCTTTTTTAATATCTTATGGGAATACATACTAGAGATGTGCAGAAAGCCCAACAGCCAAAGTAAATGATCTAGATTATGGAAAATGTTCATTTTTAGCTTTCCCAATAGCTACTAAAACTGCAGCTGTCAGTGCACTGTACATCACTGCATTATGTTATTTATAAAGTGCCACAATGTGACAAAATGATGCTATCCATCAGGATCCAATCTTAACTGAAAGCGGCAGGGGAAGTGGAGTGGATGGAAAGATATCTTCACAGTCCATTCAAACTGGCTGTTTGGAATAGTTACAAGTGGCAATTTTCAGAAGTTTAATTTACTGGTCATTTGTAAAAGTGTACACAAATGATTCCATGAACCAAATTAGAAAAAAGTTTCTACTTTCAAACTTCTCTGTAACCAAGCTATCTCTTGCTCCACTTTCCTTCCAGCCATACATCATACCATTTCATTCATGCCACTCTTGCTTTCTTCATTGCCTAGACTTGTCAGGCCTTTCTTTTCAGGACCAGTACCTTTCTTCACTTAGAAAGCCAGCCTGGCCAGCTGTCTCCACGAAGTCCTCTTTAATTTCCCTTCTCTCTGTTGCCCAGCAGTCTCTTATCTTTGCTGCCTCACGGGAACACTGAAATCCCAAATTTTACTTTTTCCCTTCTAAAATATTCAGGTTATGTCAGACAACACCAAGGACAACATCTGAGAACATACCAGGCAGAACAGAGTCATTTCTCATACACCCACATGCTACTCTCACAATAACTAGATTTTTAATTAGAAAAGTTTTTAAAATCCTATAATTAAATTTAAAGAATAACCTGAAGCATGCACACACAATGATTGGCCAGATGTTTGCTAGTGTCCCTCCAGAAACATCAGTTCACTGCTCAGGAGAGGCCAGGAAAATAGACAGAGTATTAAAAACTGTAAATAAGGAAAACGAGAACAAACCAAAAAAATCCCCAAACATTATGTGACTTCATAAAACCAAATACACAAAGATCTTTCACCCTAAGTGAAGCCCTGATAACCTCATTAAAGGAAAGCAAAGAGTTCAGAAAATGCACAAGAATCATCAGGAATACAGAGAGTGTTCAAAAGGGAGAGAGTTCAACTCTTCAACTAGTAACAAACAGACGTACAGGACAAGTCACCTGCTCACTACTCATCACCTAAACCATCTGGTAAACAGGATGTTTAAAAACCCACAAAACTTCTTCCACATAACGAGAAGTGCAACTCTTTGCCCACGAGGTAGTGAAAGTCGAGAGTATAAGTGGGATCAGAGATTAAAATAGTTCATGGTCTAGTAATGACTAATTAAGAACAGACAAGATGGAGCCTACTATAAGGAAGTTTCATAATGACTGACAGGTTGCGGAAGGATGCACAAGGAGGATCCCTCCATATAGCTCCTGTTTCCTATTCCCTCTATCAGCATTTAAACTTGACCAGTAGTAGAAATAGAACATGCAGTCCATTTGACTCAATTTGGAGACTTTATCAAAAAAAAAAATCAAAATGAGTACCACCTCTCCTTGCTGAGCATTTTGAGAATGAGGGGAAGAGATCCTTACTGTCAAAATAGCTATTCCTAGATGTTTAGAGTACTAATTTTCAAAGCGTTTCTCTTATTTCCTCAATGCTCCATTCTCCTTTCTCCATGTCTCATACCAAACCAGTCAACCTGCATTTCCACTTCTAGCAATCATTAGCAGTTTTCCAGGTGCAGGAATTTGGGGCAGAAGGTTTCACAGGAGAGAGGATACATCAAAATTATTCCTTCACCCAAAGGAAATTACAGCCTTCATCTAGTCTGCATAGGCTCATACATCCAGTTACAAGCCAAAGTATTCAGGAATTGAAGACTGCAAGTAAGATGACTGGAAAAGGAGGTTTAACAAGGAAATGTACACATGTAGGTAGTTTTGACTAGACTATGAAATTGATACTGCAAGGTTTATGTTCTGTTAAACTACCCTTAAGAAAAAGGCCTGGATATAGAAGCTATTTTATAACATAGGAGTCTTACTGCTATTGCTGCCACAGCAAAATCTGGAAGGATATGCTAGGATATGCTGCCATATGGTCGTATTTGCTCAGTTGCCCAGCTCCATCTATTTTCTTCTCCAATACAAGAGCAGCTTGAGTTGCAAACAACCACAACAAAAATTCAACCACAACTACACATTAACTGAAAAGGTATTCTTCTAGGTATAATGCATCATTTAAAAAGTTGTTAACCCAGATATAAATATCATTTACTTGCTTGACTGAAAACTCCTTTATCTGGCATAAAAGCAGAATGTGAATTCCTACCCGAGACAATGTTTTGCATTACAAAAGAAAAAAAAAGTTATAAGTCTATATGCAATAACAGTCACAGTTGAATGCCATTAAATGTATTACTAGCACATTGATATATTTGTTACACTGCTATTCATTGTTAGTATGTACACAGTACTTAGGTGATAGTTAAGAGTATTTCCTGCTGGGTACCAGTATTACAGCACGCATTCAAGTTCTGTGTAATTATTTTGAGTCTGTCATCTTAAAAACAGTTTGACTAATATTCGATAAAAAGCAAACCACCAAAGACGCACCTCCTTCTATGACCCCAGTGTATCACACTAGCATGACTCCCTCCCTTCTATCGCTGGGATCCACACTTTGTAATTGAGGTATCCGCCAGTTCACTAAGTGGAAGAGGCCTCCAATGTCAAGCACCTAGTCCTTTAGTACTCTCTTCTACAGTTCCATGCACTCTTGCTCTCTAGTACCTCTGCAGAAACTCTAGTCTCATTCAATCTACACTGGGAAACTGGAAATCTTATAGCGACCTAAAATGCTTATTTGTATATTTATTCCTCAATCAGCATCTTAATATAATGACCCTTTACCATTCTTCTAAAGATGCTTTTTACTGCACAAGCACCAGGCAATGTGAAGCACTACTGGCTGCAGTCTATGTTGCTTTCTTTCTCTTCTTTTGCACCAGTGGTGTGCAGTTTTCCTCATGCAGTGCCACTCTATTCCTTTCTCTACCATAACTGTTTTTCCTAAACTGTTAGCTGCTCTTGCCTGGGCCTTTTATTGGCTCTATTCAAAACCCTTGAAAACACTTGAAAAGTTACATGCAGGATTTTCTGTTTGAAGTCTATGGTGTAATCATTACACAGCTTTGGAACCATCAGCTGTAGAGAACATTACAGAGCTGATACTCCTTCAAGCCTCTTTTTCTTGGGTTTCTACTATGTAAAAAGTCATATGCATATATGAATCCTTTGTTTTCAATGCATATGGTGTGTTTTTTAAATATTATTAATCACCTAAAATAGATTTTTATACTCTCATATTGGGGTTGGTTCCCTCCCCCTGCTTACATGCCAAGGCTACCAGAATACATTTGTCAAAACATAAAACTGAAGCAGGAGTCTAACTCAATACACAGGATAGTAAGGCCCTGGGACCAACAGAAAACTGCTGCTGGCACACTTATTTGGATAAGAAATTTACTCTTACTCTTCTTGCCGCTACCCACAAGTAACATGCACATATATTATAGAGAGGTGAAAATCTGTTTGAGACCACTAATTAGAAATAACGAAGTACTTTGCACAAACAGATTCTCCCTTACCAGATGGTTTCCACTAATGTTCACTAATAAAAACCCTTTTTGAGGAGCTTATGTTCAGTTAGATTGGAAGAGGCCAGAAACAGCACAACTATGTCAGCAATTAATTTCAATAGAAAGATTGTGTGTCAGTTCTGTCTGGGAACTCCACAGCTTTTACAACTTCTGCTCTGTGAGGATTTTACTTCTGCAGCGTAACATACCTGACATTTCTGCAGCAAAATTGCTTTTTTTGACTTTTAAGACAAAGTCTTAAATGAAATCTTACTAATATTCGAACATGCATATATTGCTGTGAATCTCTGAGGATTTTCCTTATAGTTGTACCTTGGTTTTCCTTTTATTATCAAAGTAAACATGCTATTTACCTAGTTTTGAGCTACACTGTGAGAGTCAAGTCAACTTACCAAAATATCATAAATACTGTTTCTGTTGACAAGGTACTGATATACCTCAAACACCAAAGCTCATCAAATGATTTTCAGCAACAGTTGTTTGTCTATTCTCTTCCTTATTATATCACCACTCACACAGGAAGTCAGAGGAATATTTTCTATGAAATTGTTTTAATTCAAGTAGCAGAGAAAACAACACAGCACTGGCCAAGAGCTAAGGTAACATACATATTTAAGCATAAAATGCAATCCCTTGCCAAACAAATATAGAGTGTTATCATGTAAAACCTAGACGCTATTTACCAAGTATGACAAAATGCAGGCAGACTGTACACACACACTCTGGATATGAACATTACCCACAAAAATCCCTACCTACTCAGAGAGAAGAAAAAAAAAAAAAAAAAGGACTGTCAACAAGAAAAACAAAAAAAACCCACCAAACCCAAAACACACAAACAGGAAAACAATCTCACTTTGTATCTTAACACCCAACAACCATTCCAGCCCAAGATCTTGTCCCTCACAGCTCTTCTCAGTCACCCAATGACTTTTTGCCACCTTCTGATGCTCTTTATGATGGGCTTTCTCATGACTTATCTTTAATTAAAATTATTCTAGTTTCTGAATACCATCCTATCTCCTCCCACACAGAGAAGACCAAGTGAATTGTTCCTCCTCCTTCCTCCCACACGGAAGATAAAGCCCAAGGTCACAACTGGTGGTTTCTCGTTCCTCAGAGGCTGCATTGACAGGCAGAATACTTGAGACTCTTTGTACCAATTACACTTCTCCAAACAGGATTTAATATTAAAGTCCTCACTTGGCTGAAACCAACTTAAATATACATATACCATATACATATACCTTACATATACATATACCTTAAATTAACTTTTTCAGTACCTTTCTGCCAGAAGAGATTGTTTGAAAGTGTGGTGGTTGAGCCCTGGCTAAAGGCCAGACGCCCACCAAAATCAGTTATTCCCCCTTCTTAGTTGGACAGGGGAGAAAAAATATAATTGGCCGGCTCAAGAGGCATACTCCTTAACGATGCAGGCAAAACAGACTCAACACAGAGCGCTGAAGAGAAAGTTACCTAATTTATTACACTACACTAAAGAGAAAACAGTGAAAAGGAACCAGAGTCAGGAGCGCAACCAACAATCTTGAAACAAATGCAACCAGGCAAACACTTTGCCCCCAACCACTGCCTCCTCAGCAGGCTTTAGTTAGAAGTTTGCTCCCTTCTTCCCTCCCGGTCGCAGCCCAGGAGGGGCAGGGACTGGGGAAAATGGGGATAACACCTTCCCCCCACCCCTCCATCCTAAAGCAGACTTCCCTTTCAGCCCTGATTTTGCTCCCTTCTCCCCCTCTCCTGCTCGCAGCACAGGACGGGGGGCAGGGACTAGGAGATGGGGGCTTTAGTTAGTCCCTTGCAAGATGGTTTCCTTCTCGGCCTGGATGGGGGCATCCATTCCACACACCCTCCCCCTGCTGCACCGTAGGATCTCACCCATAAGAGCCAGTCCTCCACGAACTTTCAACAAGGCAAATCTCTTCCCACCGGGCTTCATCTCTGCTCTGGCAGGCAGCCACAAATCACAGTGTCTCTCAGTCCCAGTCCTCCACGGGGCTATGATGCCTCCTCCAGCAAACCTGTTTGGCTCATCTCTGTAGGCTGCTTGTGCTGGCAGGGGCTCATCCCAACGTAAGTTACGGCATCTTCTCTATGTCTCCACCGGCTCCATCCAGCGTGGAGCCTCTCCACCGGGCAGGTCGGGTCTCTGCCTCCCCCATGGGTCCTCTCCACCGGCTACTCCACGGGGTTCACGGGCTGCAGGGGCATCTCCCGGGTACCTGAGCGCCTCCTCCCCCAGCCTTCCCGGCCTTTTGTGTCTGTCAACTACTTACATTTATATGCAAATAGACATCCCAATGCCCTTAACGGGCCAACATTGCAGTCTTCTTGGCACTCCGTTCCCTGATGGAGTCTTTGTCTCCTGTATGTGACTCTCAGAGGCGTTATAAGCAGGCGTAGCAGAAGATTCTAGCAGCCATTTTCTGCAGCCCCCTGGTCCTCTCTCTCTCTCTCAGTACCCAACTATTCAAAACTGCAACAGAAAGTTTCTTGTGCTCACTGTGAAGACTATTATGTGGCCAGATACAGTGTGAAAAGCACAAGAGAACCTCTTCACCAAGATTAGTGTTGGAGCCATACAGGGTCCACTTACAGTGTTGAAACCTAGAGATTTAAACTCACATAACTACTCCCAGGAGACATGTTTTTTGTAAGAATACTGTACAGAGGTGCAGTCTATGGACTAGTTGTTTTGCTTCTTTAATAAGGGGGGGAAAGGCATTATTGAGCTTATTTGACACTGACTCATTATGTAATGTGTGCATTTTTAAAAATAATCATCTGCATTGGGAAGTTTGTGACATCATGAAAGAGTCTCTAAAGTACTTTTTAAACTGTCCCAGTTATATATGTGAAAAGAAACTATAAAAGTCAGAATGAAAGAACAATTCTTAAATTAGTACAAGGGCAGAGCAACAGCTTTTTTCAAAAATGGCTTTTATGCTGAACATGTTTGCAGTTTTCAAATTTATGGGTGTAGCTGTCAACATGTATATTCACTTTTAGAATACCATCCTGGCTTAATGAGGTCTCCTGGAATGATTTCTTTTAATAAAAAGTTAACGTGCTTACATATCTGGTTTCCACCTTTCTGCCTTTTTTTTTTTAATATCTACACTGCTCTTTAGCAGAGAAATCACAGCAAAGTCTAAAACTTTACAGCACATTCAATGGCTTCAACACTTCAAAGGCAGGCAGCTTCCAACAAAGCTTTCAACAACTATTAAAGCTAACCCTTACAAGCATGTATTCGTATCTTCAGCATAAGAAAACCAAGACAGAGAAAGTCACAAGACAATTCTATTCTAACTACAACTACACACCATCAGCAAATAGTGCCACATTACTAAATTGAAATAAGACATCTTAACAGCCTCTCTATGGCTAAACATCACAGTTGTGGCACACACCATGTCTCTACCTCACTTCTTTCTCTCACCTGTCTCAGGTTTATGTTGCTGTTTCTGTTGGGCAGAACATAAGGTTAGGTTCAGAAAACACACACACGCATTCCTCATAACAAAGCTTCCCAGGCAATATCAGGTTATTGAGTAATGAACTCAGTCACTCAGTTAAAGTACTGGTGTTTCACTAGTTCAGAATTGCTCCACAGGTGACTGACAGAGTTGGTGACAATTTTCAAATTCATACACACCTCTGCAAGCACGCCTCATAATAACAGATTAAGAAATCTCCCCTACCCCAAGCAACTGAAGTAACTGTTCTTCTCCAACTTCTTCCCTTCCATTTGTCAATCTTGTTCACTTCACTTTTTAGTGTTTTTCAGGGTTGAAACCACCAGAGTCTACTTTGCTAAACTGCCATAGCCCTCTAGCATTTCCTTGGAGCTCATTTTCTCCAACCTCTTCATCATCACAGTTCTCTTCTTCATGAGCTCTCAAGCTACCCACAATCAGTCTGATAAAGGCAAACCACTCCACTATACTCAGTTAGTTCAAGCTCAACCTCTGTCGGTAAAACATAGAACATCTCTAATAGAATTACTCCACCACTATATTTCTCTGAGTCTGTATAACATCAAATAAATTTTTATGCCTCTGTTACAACTTTGAAGCATCCCAAACAGTGCATATGCATTAATCTACTGTGCTTTCAGTACTAGATTCATCATCTGCAGATACAAAACCAACGCTGACACCAGATTGCATCAAAAATTGGTTGAAAAAAATGCAAAACGACAATGCTCTCCACATAGCAAATAAGGTATTTTCCTCTTTTCTGCAGAGTCAGTTCTAGGAATGCAAATAAGTGACCAAAAAAAAATTCAAAGAGAAAGAGATTAATTTCTACAAGTAATAGAGGGATACTCTAGAATTAGTTACATACAGAGGAGAAGTTTGAAGCCTAGAAGAATATCAATAGTTAACAGTCTCACAGCTTCTTGGATCAATATGAAGGCAAAATCTTGTTCATTCTTCCCTATGTCTCTAAATTCATGCTAAGTGCTACAGCTTTATTTCAAGTTGAAGTAGGAGCAGAAGTAGAACATACATTCCTGCAGATGAAACATTTCACTTTGTCACAGAACAATCTAGAATTGATTTGTTGCAAACCCCCATTTTCTCTGCATTAGTGTGCTAGCTTTATTTTTAACAAAGAAATAGAGGCAATTAGATCATTCTCATAATGCTTTTTAGTTCCTCACTCTATAGTGCTGAGGAATAAGGAACTTTTTCTTAAAAAATATCATACATCTTACACTTTCACAAGCCAAGGCCACTTCAAATATAGATTCCTACTGCATATCCTTTCTTGTAAGGGCTCTGGGATTATTTTTTTTGGTTGGGATTTTTGTGTTTATTAAAAAATACAATAGAGGATAATAAGTACAAATAGCGTTACCAATATACAAGTACTAAAGAGGAAAAGCATTTCTAATTTTTAGTTCAACTTCATATACTGCTCTTAATTTACCTCAAAAATAGGGATGGATATTGTTCAATCACAGTGAACCCAGTGACCACAGTCCATCATTAAATATAATACCAGCTACAATTTCCACTTCAGCACCAATTGAAGTATCACCTTATTACACTTTGTGAATTTCCACAAGCCCTCCAAGTTATTTTTGACTTCTTTGACTCTGATCCTGCCAACACTTACACACATTATCTTAAGCATACTGAAATCCATAGCATTATGCACAGCACACAAACAAGCACATGCTTCATTTCAGAAATGAGGACTTCATTAATTGTTCAATAAAGAAGCAAACCTCTTTAGATGTGATGTGTACAAGTTAGGGGGAAAAAAAAAAAAATCACTCCAGCAGCATATTTATTGTTGTGCCAAGTGTTAGTATCTCTTTTAAAATTCCTTCCTTACCCTTCCAGCCTCCTACACATATCACCTCCTTTACATTCTCCTTAAATGCCTAAAAATAACTAACTATGCATATGGTCTGAGCACCACAGCCCTATACCATGTAACGGGGGAGAAAGTATTTTAGTTTGAATAGCTGACCTCACATCCATCACCAGGAGATCTTTTTCCATGAGTTTTGTCCCAGAACTTAAATATTTAGCATAGGCTCTAGATTTGGCAATTATAGAGTTCCATACACATTCATAGAGTAAGGGGTTTGGGCTAAAAAAAAAAATATACAACAACAAAGTACAAATTAAAAACACCAACCTGTGAACATTTTGTACGTTTTTTTCTCCCACCTCCATCCTCTTATATCGCAAAGAGATTTTTAAATGATTTATTTCCCTTCCCTCAGTTTAAGGATCTTCCTTTACATTAGAAAGTTTTTGCTGACCAAAAATCAAACAACAAAACCATCTAAGTTTGTGATCTTACTTGGAAGCACAGCAGCTTACCCCACACTCAGGGATGCAAGGCTAAGGACTCTTCTTTTGTTCAGCTTCAGCTGCAACAAGGAAAGCAAGTTGCTACCAGACTCATCCTCTTAACTTTTTCTAACAACTTGCTTACCCTAGTTAGTGCTTTTTCCTCTGCTCCTTCTCTTTCCCCAAATAGATAACTAACATAATAGAAGGGAAAGTTGAAATGCAATCGTGAAAGATGTGGTGTTTGAACTTCAAGCAATAAGCAAGAAAGGAAAATTGTATATCTGAGTCTGCACATCTCCCAGAGAACTAGAGAAAGGCTTTCAAGACTATGCACTGCTAAGGAAGCTCCACAGCATAATTTCACTACATGCATGCCTGCTATTTCTGATAAAGAACAAGCATTTTTACATAAACTTATACTCCACAGTGAGATCCTAGCCACATAAGTTCAGTGTCAATAGCACCTGGGTCTCACTCTAGAAAAGGCTGTGCTCTAGTTCTGCTCCCTAGTCTGGTCAGCACTAGAAACATAAACCAAGCCTCACATCACTGAAGCCTAAGAACACTACATAGAGCTTAGTGTTTGAAAATAAAGGCACTCTAATTTATAAATAGAACAGGAGACTAAAACAACAAAACAACAGATACTCAACAACATCATCTAATGCTTTTCCCTCCCCACCTCAAGTCCCAATCTTAAAAAAGAAACAATTTCACCCAGTATTCAGGCTGACCTCAATTTGGTGTACAACATGCCTCCTCCAAGCACACACCTAGTAGCCAAAACCAGCACACAGATGTATTAAGGGCAACTCATTAACTCTGATAGTCTCCAGCTGATGTGGCTCCTCAGCCTCACGTAAGGGGTAACAAGGAAGCAACGGGTACTGTAGCAGCTTCTGAGCTGCTTGTACTGCCCCCCACCCCCGGGTCCCCAGGAGAAGCTGGGGCAGGCCCTCACCTTCCTTCAAGCCTCATCCACAGAAACTCAGGTGTTGTGGGATGCCTGGGGCCATCAGCCATGGCCTCCTGTGGTGCTGGTGCCAGGCAGGCCAGAGGCAGAGCTGGAAGGAGAGGGAGAGAAAAGTGAGCATTGCCTGTCCATGTTGCAGAGCATGGTGCTGAAGCCTGCTGCTCACCACCTGAATCCTACCTGCCCTGCTGGGCACTGACACAGAAATATGACAGCATGCAGCTCACCCTAAGCCTCCCACACAGCAGCCTGTTCCAGCTCCCATTGCATGGCCAAGTCTTGTTACCTGCCACACCCACTTGCAAAGTCATTGCAAAACACCTAACACATCACAACTGCCCACACATGAGCAGACACAAAAAACTGCATCACACCACCAGCTGTGTGGGCTCTCTATGTCCCAGCTCATACCTGCTGCCTTTGCTCTCTAGGTTGCTCCTACTTTGCCATGAGGGTTTGCTTCTCTTGGGAGGTGGGAAGCAAAGCCAGGACCATCTCTCTTCCACGTACTACCTTAAGGGCAATAATTTATTTTCTTTGCCCTGTGGAAGGGGAGGACAGGCTGCTCTCCTCAGGAGCCAGCCCTGCGGATTCAACAGCACCAGGCTGCTCCCACTCACCCCTTGGCTCTTTCTCCACAGCCCAGGCTCCAGGGAGTTGCACCTGCCCTGCCCCAAAATCTGCCATGGGCAAAGCCATGAGGACACAGGCTATTGACACCATCTACCTCACAGACAACACACCACCCCAAACAATTGGTGTGGGGGACAGCCCCACTTTTGGAAATGTTGACCTATGCTTGCCACACTGCCCCCCAGCTCCCTGGTGGCATTAACATACTCAGGCGGGTCACACAGAAACCCCTGGGGTTACTCATGTGGCTCAGATCCAGCGTATGCTTACATGGGGTTGAAACTGCATATCGATACAGTTTATTTTTTAAAAGCAAAGTTTAGGGGAATCATCTGTATTATCAGCATTAAATCACATAAAGTTCTGTTTTGAAAACACAGCTCACTAGTGGATAGAGTTTTCCCAAATTGCTTAAAAGATTAATAAAATAATCAACTTAGCAGAGGGGGAAAAAACCGCAAACTATTCCTGTAAGGAAATCACTTTATTGCCTATACATGTGAATGAGCCGTTTTAATACTCAGGTTCACTGCCTCCTCTGCATTTAATCTCTTCCCTTTTATGTCCTACTCTGATTTTTTAAAAAAAGACATTCAGGCTTTTTTAAAATTAATTATACAAATCATTAGTATTAAAAAGGTAATATAATGGTTTCAAGAACAAGCTTCACAGACTATCTGCATATTTAATCATCTCTGCTAATAAATTTTTAATCACTCATTGAGTTCAGGTTCTTGTCTTGAAGCTTAACTTGATAACAAACCTAGCAACTGGTAGAACTAATTGGTACAGAATAAGTGAATAATTTATAAGAGGAAAAAGCACTGGGTGTTCTGGAGGTGTGCAGAGACCACAAGTCACAGATATTTCTGGGAGGAAGCAGGAAAACAGCGGCTGATTACAGGAATTTCATGATACGCTGCTGACATCCAGAGGCCAACAGTCAATACTGTTCACATATGTGAACCAGGCTGTAAAGCATGCTGTAAAGCCAGATTCATTAAGTTTTAAATATTCATGCATTTCATTAAAGTTAACATTAATTGCACTACCATACACATTGATTATGCATAGACCATAAGTGTTTAACCTCTGAAAGCTTGCAAGTATATTCAAGTAAATGGGTATGTCCCATCATCGATGATTTCAGTGAAAGCTTCAGCTGTAAAGTTGAAATTAGAAACGTAAAGCATTATAGTACTGAGGAACAGTAATTCGAAATATCAAAACATTAATGAAAATAGTTGTTTTACTAACAAAACAGAAATGTTGATGTAAGCTGCAAGTTGCTTTGTTTGGGTTTTTTTAAGTATAGCAATAAAGGTCAACAGAGATTGTGTAAGATTTCTTGCTGACATGCTAGACCTATTTGCAAGCAACATCTACTAAACAGGTTTAAACAGTTAAAACTAATTGATGGCTGAGTGGCTTTTATTTAGATAAAGATGACTAGCTTTTAAATAAGGCAACAACAAAAAAGGACTATTCCCTTGAAATAAGCCGATTTGTGTCTTAAATGAGACACCCCAAACCCCCTTGCACTACAGAATAATTTTACCCCCAGGGAAACACAAACTGCTACGATTCTTAAACCGGGATGTAGCAGACAACATTTGACAGAAATTCAATTATCCTTAAAAGATTCCACTTGTAGTTGGTTATATACGTAATCCTCTCCTATTTAATGGGTTAAAGGGCTCTTTCAAAACATTTAGTTTGTCGAACTGAAGACTTGATACGTTTCAAAAAATTCATTAAGTGACTTAATAAGATTGTTAAGTAAAAACACTCAGAAGTTAAAAAATGTCATTTAGTGATGCCCATGCAGCTTTAATTCTGGTTGTGTATGTATATGCATTATGAAACACCAGCGAATTAACTTTTAATCTCCTTTGAGCCAAGAAGATTCCGAGATTGGAAACTAAAACACAAAGGGCATGCCAACAAATACAATGCTGAGCTTTAGAGCAGTCTCTGAACTCACTCACATCTTGCAGTGCATATGCCCCTGCAGGGCTCATTACCCCTGAGAGAAAGCTGGGCTCATATTGTTACACTGCCTCTGGTACCTCTGCATGGCAAGCTTCCTTCTCCCTTCCTGGCACTATGCTGCAATACAGAGATACAATCACAGAAGGACACGTTTTTATATCTGATGGAAGTATGATGTGCTTTTCAAATACCATGCTTCAAACCTAGGTGGTTTGACACTGATTTTCCACCATGAAGTCTTAAGACGGTGGAATCTGACCCCCCAAAGTAAAGGTAAAACGTGTCACTTCATGTTTTTAAAGAAAAAAAGAAAGCCCTCTGCAAACACATCTTTTATTTTTTTAGTAATTCCTTAAAGGTTGTATGAGTTAGATATAAAATTGTCCACATTTCCCAAACAGCACTGCCTACACCCTCAAATAACTTTATGATCAGACAGATCCTGGGTAGTATCATAAAAAACCCTTGCCCCCTTTTTCTGCTGAGAAAATAGTGGTTGTTAGTAATGATCTTGCAAGTCATTCATCAACCACCTGTACCATTTAGCACATTTTAAAGTAGTCTGGGATATCAAAGAGTTTTGTTTGGCTCGGGGTTTTCTGTTTGTTTTTCACATTATGACTGCTCCCTTCCATGATAGTTAAACAGGGAGGTAGCCAGTTCAGTCATTTAAACACCGGACTTGATTTTATTATTTACTGAGTTGGTTTTTATGGTGTAGTCACAACCAACCACCCAGATCAGGAAAAACACCCATTTATAAATAAAAAATAAAAAGAAAAATAAATTTTGAGTTCTCAATAAGATCTTGGTTTATGTAGTAATAAAGTGAGCTGGCCAAATGCATTAGGTAACACTACAAAGAAAGAATGCTTTGAAAATTTGCTAGTTAAGAGCTTTCATATGTTAAAAACCCACACTCAATAAGCAATACTTCATTTTACTTGGGGGATTTTGATCTTGGAGTATGGTGGTTTTCCGTCATTTCACTCATGGGAAAAAAAACAAAACCTCCACAACTTAAAAAAGTAGGCACAGATTCTTGATGGGACCACAATATGGTCCAAATGTTCTCTTTTCTTTTCTAGTAGGTCCAAAGATGACAAGTACTCACTCACCAAGCAGTTAGCTTCTCTACTGAGCATACTTGCAAATACATAAATACAAATAAAAATTACAGCAAATTTCACATATCCAAGTAGAAGTGGACTACAGTGGACAATATATTTTGTCAGAAGCTGATCAAGAAACCAGGAGAGCAGAGGAGAATGTTTCTCCCTATTATATACCAATCTCTGAAATAATGCTAGGCCTGAGATGTAATGGCAATAGTAAACTAAATCCAAACAGATTTTAATTAAAACTATATTTTTGTAATTACAATTTGAAATTGTATTTGATGTTGAAGAGTTAGATTTATTATACTGAAGAGTTTTATAAGGCATTTCTACTGTAGTGAGCTTAGAGTACCATGTATGTTGCATATTTGCTACATGTTATGAAGAGTTTTTTTAATGAGTTTTAAAAATTGCATTTGCACACCAGAGGAAAAGGTCAGTGGAGTCTGGATCAAGTCAGTAAATTAAGTATCACAGCATTATGTTATTATGATTGCCTTCCACAGACACACAGTAACAAAACCATTGACCAGTTACCACACTATCTTAATGCTTCCATCTACATGACTGTGTCAGCTGGTGCTGCTGTGCCTTGGGTCCATCTTATTCCATTCCTCACCCAGGCCTCCTTCACCTTCTCTCTCCACCAAGTCCTACAACAGAATAACTCCTCAGTGTGTCTGTCAGAGATCACAGGATGGAGGGACCAGATTCACTGTGATGGCCCATTTCCAAGCGCTACCTTCACTCCAGTGTTTAGCCCATGTAAAGATACCCAAGACAAAATCCTGAACCCTCATAGCAAGATCAAACCTATTGGACAACAGACCATTAGGAGGACAGGAGTACCTCTTTCAATCCAAGCCCCAATTCCACTTCAGTCTTTGGTCAAGGATGCAGCAGTATCATCTCTCTTTCAAAACACAGATACCAAAAGTCTTTCTAATGCTATGGCCCAAAATGTGACTCTGTCTACCATTATTTCTGTTGAGCTCGACTGTTAGATGTTTGGTAATTTGTAAAGACTGGCTGAATGGTAGCTATACTGAAATTTTTCTTCTGTGATAAATAATAAAATAAGCTAGGAAATTACTGCAAATAGTGTCACCGGGTTTTCAGCAAAGATTAAAGTTCCATGGGTTTACCTTAATTTTTAAGTATTGTAAACACTGTGAAGTTGTAAATACAGTAACATTACCTTTCTTTCTTAAGGGCCACTGAAGTTGCTTTCCTCCCAACTCTGCAACAATCCACAATAAGAGGTCTCTCCCCACCCCACCCCATACTGCAGGTATACACTAAACCACCTTAAACACTACTTGATGCTTTATGCATGTTTATACACAGCCAAGTCAGTGACACTCTAGCTGTGTATGAAGATGTAGATATAGTCATCAGAGACAAAAATCCTTTAGAATTTCACAACAGTAATAGCACAACTCAATGTAACTGATCAGTTAGAAGTAGTTTTAATGATTTTTCACTTTTTGTATATGATAATCCTCAAAGTAGCATTCAAAAATATAGTGCAAAATATTTATTCATTTTATTTACAAATAAAATGTGCAGTTCAACTTCCTAATGTCACTACAGTAAATGTTACTCTTTTATGCAATGAATAGAAATTATGACAAATATTTGGAGAGACAAAAAGTTATTTTTAAACCCAAGAACAAACATCTCCCCTTCAGTTACATTTCTGTAGAAGTTACACATTATTACTTTATTTTAAAGTTGCTTTCAGTTGGAAAAAAAAAAATTCAAGACAATACTGAAGAATTACATAGGTAAGAATGTAGTGTGGGTTTATTTTTAAACCATAACAATTTTTCTGTGACAATCACAAAGCAAAGTTCTTAACTATACAGAATATAAATAATATAATTTTTTTGCCGCTTAAACATAGAATCTTTACAATGTACTGCTTTTTCCTTCTTACTGTACAAGTTTCCTTCAGGCAAAAAAGTATTCTTCCTTTCCCTCCAA
Organism: Hypotaenidia okinawae; assembly: GCA_027925045.1. Lineage (NCBI taxonomy): Eukaryota > Metazoa > Chordata > Aves > Gruiformes > Rallidae > Hypotaenidia > Hypotaenidia okinawae. The sequence continues at coordinate 22,927,283 of BSDF01000007.1, read as the reverse complement.
TGAAACGACAGAGGCTTTGGTTAAAGAGCGATTCGTGTGCAATAGTGTTTTAACTTGCAAGGCAGTACTCCTTTATTAAGTTGGTAGAATTCCACCAGCTGGATGAGATCTGTGAACCTCGTATGACCATCATCAAGGGTATAGAATAGCTTCCCCTCATCTTCCAACTGCAAAAATGGAAAAACAAGATAGAATAAAATTTTCTTCCTGATTTAAATACTTGTTTGAAAGGTCTTCTTGTAGACTAACTCAAAATCTCAGCACTTCTGAGAGGGAAAAAAACAGTGATCATTCAACAGCAGGATCAAAATTAAACAACAGAAAGATAAATGATACATGCCTAAAAGGACAGAACAGTTACGTAAGTACAAGAATATTCTTTCTGCACTAAAAATACTACTCTATGCCTTTGCTTTGGAATGATTTGTGGAGTTAATATGAACACTGAGTTTACAGAGGGACAAGAAACAATCAAAATTCAACTTGCTCATAGATTTCAATCTTCGCTCCACTTCTCTGTAGATACTACATTTTGAATTGCTGATTTTCTAGGGTGCAACGAGGCTATATACCAGTCTCCTGGATGGTGTTTGCTACAGAAGAAACTGCCCATCACAAAAGTAACAGGCTTGATGTAGTAGTATGTTCTTTGTTGTAGGAGAAATATCCGCTGCAGCTTCAAATGCAAGTATTGGCAGAGATACAAGAGAAAAGGAGCAAACTGTAAAACAAAGTTAAAAGTAATCCTCCAAGCTTAAATGCTTAAAAATTTACAATTGTTATTTCCCTATTCTAGGTTACTGAACATTAGCCCTTGTACAATTTGACTATATACTTTGTCAATTTATTTCCTTGACTGCTATTATGTGGAGTATGAAGAAGCTTCAGTGCAATGGTGACTAAATGACATTCACATAAATAGAGGGTTAAAAACTCCCTATTTTAAAAAAAAAAGAAAAAGGAAAAAAAGATTAACAAGACTGAAAGCGTAGTGAAGTCCAGCTAGCATAGCATGGCATGGCAGAGCAGATGGTATGCTACAGGAAGATGCAACCACCTTACTTGAATACAGGGTAAGGGAGAGGATATAATCAGCTCTCTTATCTGTAATTAAGTTTTCTCATCTGAAGCAGCTGTTGAACTGCTTAAGACCCCTTCTACCCCTTTCTACCAAGTCTAGTAGTAGTTTGTGATTTCTTTATTCTAAGACTTTGGTCAATCCAGGTCAAACCCTGCTAGTTAAGGAATTACCAGTATATGCATGTGTAAATTCCTGTGCTGCAGCCAAGACCTGAAAACAGATTATCATCCACTGGTCTTTCCTTATGTATACAACTTTCCTGCCAACATGCTGAAGACAAGGAAGAGTGGAAAATTCAGATGTCTCTTGACTGGGATTTCATTTTTAGCATATTTTTCTCCCACCAAGTTAATTCCAAACCTCGAAGTGACTACCAGACAGATTGCTAATTCTAAAGAAATCTGTATTTGCTAAGTAAAAGCTCTGATCAAAGTTGCTCAGGAACCTAACATCTTCTGCAAACTAAGGTGGCTGTTACGAGAAAGCACTGAATAGAAAAAGATGATCTCAGAAATGTCTATCGATTCTCCTCTTTCAGATGGAGTACAGAACAGCTAACTTCAGGATAGACTGCACTGAAGTTAACTTGTATCAGCTTGGAGTAGTAAAGTTGAAAAATACATTTAAGCTATCAAGTTCTCCAATTTTCACAGCATGGGAGACCTTTTCAAATTTTTACAATAAATTCCCTGCCACCCACCTGCAATACCTGTCACATGTTACCAGTGTTTTAACATGATGCACCTGTTAATGTGGAGGCAGCTTAACTGGCAGGCTGCATGCCCTGTCTGAAAGGAGACATTTTAAAAGACAACATAACCTGAAGTAACCTAAATTGTAAGGGAAAAAATAATTAATTTAGAGAATGATTGATTTTTAACTGGTTAGAAGACCTTCTCAATGCCATTTATTTATTTACTTACACTAAGTAGGAAAGTTTACCTTCTCTTCCCAATGACTGGAAAAAAGCAAGTTTAGAAGAACAGTAAGATTTAAAGTTCAAAGAGGTAACCTTGATCTCCAAATAATAAGCTACCAACTTGCTGCAGTAATTCAAAACACCTTGTTCCTTAGAAAATTATAGCTTCATTTAGAAGATCAGCAGCAACTGGAAATTGACACTTTCCCTCCCCCTCAGAAAAGAATTTTCTGACCTCAAAGGGCATTGTTTTAGCAAAACTAGAGTGCACAGTAACTCAGAGTATTGTGAATGGCGTGAGGGGTACTGAATGCTACTAGAAACTAAATGACAAGAATGGACTTGAAATACACCAGTGTTTGAGACACTAACAGTTTCCATATATACATTCCCTCTCTGGATTAAATTGTCTCAGTACTGAGTTATTTTTTTCTGGTAACTAGCATAGGACAAATTGCTTTACTTAAAAAGCAATCAAAAACATTTTTCTTCAACATAGACAGGTTTTACATTGAGGTGGTACAGATCTTCTAGACCGTCAGCAGGGAAAAATTTACCTATCTAGGTCAAAACAAAGAATTCCTGGCTTCTCCATAAATCCTATAACAGTAGAGCAGGGTTTTAGCATGTGTGTATACGATTAACTCCTCAAATGCATTGCTTTCAAGCGCAGAATAACATTAGAAGTGACTGGGTAATTATTTAAGGGAAGACGAAGATCATGCAGCTCAGAAGCAAAGGAAGATAACAGCAGCTTCCTGCTACTTCTGCTCTTACAGAAGAGAGGGTCTGTTTCCTGATAGGGAAAAGGTGATCTCTTAAATTTAAGAGTTAAGTGACATCCCAATGTTAAGTGCAATCATACAGTATTTGTACAGAGTTCAGAAGATTTTCTAAACCACACAATAGTTATTCCAATGTAAATACCAGGAGCAGCCACCATCAACAGAAACTCAGAGATCTTACACCTGTGATTCTGACCACAGAGAGCACACTAATGCTCATATGGGGTCCAGGGCATAGCTATCACTTTTGGATAAAGGACTTCTCCATTGTTTATGTCTAACAAACATTGATTCACTCATTTCTCCTCTCAAATAATGCTTCAGTTTTATTCTACAGAAACTTTTTAGAGGAGGATATCAGCTACAAGCTCTAGGTAAGGGACACAGACCTTCAGTGAACAGTCACCAGATTAGAAACAAAAAAAAGAGATGTCTCTACACTAATTTCTACTGAGACACAGCAAAATCTAGAAACCTCGGTAGGAAGAAACATAAAGACTAGAGTATTACATGGTATGGAAGAAAGTTTCTTGTGAAGAAGAAAGTGTTTCTCACCCTAACAGAAGCAACCTGAAGCAAGCAGTATAAGCCACCTTGGCAGGGAGTGCAAGGGATGGGGGAAGCTGGTCATTCAAGCAGCAGAACTGAATGGTATTTTCAATCAAAACTGATGGAAATATGATCTAAGTTTAGGAAATTTCAGCTTACCTATAAAGTAGCTGGACTAAATAATATATTTTTTCCCTGAAGAAGATTTCAACATGAATATACCCCAATAACATGAATCAAGAGAGGCCAGCAAAAAGATGTTTAACTCCAAATGCTGAGAAAAAACTTTCCTGCACAGATGAGTCTGTGAGATATACACACAGAGGCAGCCTACCTAAACAGATGACTAAGAAGGAATTGTGCACATACTGAAGAATGAAAAGGCAATATGACCTTTAGTAAAGCATGAATTTCATGCTTCTATTCCAGTTCACGTAGGTTTGTCTATGTTTTCAAGGCACTTTTTAGGATTTCATAATACTAATCAAGCTTTATAACAAATCAAACAGCAAATCTCAAAAACATTCAACTCAAAAATAGCTGGTTTTAGTGATACAGGTGTTATGTTTACATCTTCCACACAACAGCAAAGCCAAAAAAAATTCCATCATTATTCTCTCACAATTATTCAAATATTTTGTTTTACAACTATATATGTATAGATTGAAAATTTTACTTACTGGTACAATTTGAAAATGTTTTATTTTTAATCCATGACTCAATGACAACACAAATGTTTTGGGGTTACTTTGGCTATCACGTACCAGGAAAACCCTAAAAGAGATTGAAAATTTTCACAATTAAGATCACTCTGGAAAGCCTTTTGTAAATATTCAGTTAAAACTGTTGCAAACTCATTCCAGTAAGTATCAATGAAAAGTAAAGAATAATATTATTGTAAGTTATGCTTTTAATCAGCATTTCTTTGCAAATGTGTCACTGTAAATACTTTTTCTTAAATTCTTCAGCTTGTCTATTATGTGAAAAATACTCATTCTCAGAATTAGCCATGCTGTAGATGTACAGCCATGCTGTAGATTTTACACTACATAGAATTACAATGCAACTCTTTACATAAAAAAGCTCCCTCAAATTTTTTGCTTCAAACAAAATTTTTCTTTGGACTCTGACAGTTACCTGAATCAAGTATTGCAGGGAAAATTCACCAGGAAGTTTGCAGAAAAAGTAGAGCAAGACATAGCAGAATGATTTTCCCCATCTGGCCTATATTTATAAATGCACACTCACTTCTATGCATCAGCTAAATTCCCACTGAGACAGATGAATGCTCTGCTCACTTTATGGCATCATTATTCAAATCACAACACTCTGAATGGCCAACAGCTGCACTGCAACTAGCTCACTGATAACTTATTCCAGCCAGGTTATTGACAGATGTATTTTTGCCATAATTCTGGTAGGATAATCTGGTAGAGGTAAAGGATGATTACCAATAGAGGACAGCTTTCAGTGCATCACTGGGTTTGCAATACTGGCAGAGAAGAACATTTAGAGGACAGAGGGAAGTACCCGATTCACACCTTTGTAGCACAGAGTCTGAACTGCTTGTACTGTGCAGGTGGGCCTAGATAAAGCTAACGCATGCACCAAAGAAGTGAAATGGAGGGACAGCCATTGGCAAGCATGCCTCTCTTTCAGGATACAAAAGAAAAAGGCAAAATGGACTTGCAGGTATCAATGAAGTGAGCGCCAATAGCCACCTAATTTTGCCCAACCACATACCAGGAATGACAGTACAATTATTTCAGGAGAATGAAGCAGACAGGTTTACAGTGGATTTTCACTGCCTAACAGCATGCATCCAAACTACTAATTTAATATTCAAAGTTTTTAGGAGCTCTATTTTTACAAAGGAAGAAGATACCTTGAATTAAAAAATCTGGAATCCATAATATAAACATTTCTATCAGAATCCCCATCCAGTCTAAACCGGCGCTCAGATACTAGTTAAATTATTAAAGAGGGCTAATTGCTAACTCAGCATACAGACTGTAAGAGCACAGGCGAGCCTAAGGACAAGTAAGACTTCTCCTCAGGCTCTCCTAACAAGCTCTCTCTCACCACCTAGTGGCCTTTCACCTTCTCCAGGACATGAATGAAAGTTTTCAGAGCACAGATAGATCCTTAGACTAAACTCAAATCTTTAACATGCTTGTCATTAAGGACTTGGCTTTTTATTTTATATAGAAAAATTACACTATAAGAATCTTTCGCTTTGCAGATAGCTAAAATGAGGTATCTACACCCAAATACTGGGATTCACATTGAACAATACACAGAGTAATCTCACTGAGTAGCTAGAATCATAGAATCATAGAATTGAATCATAGAATCATAGAATTGTAGGGGTTGGAAGGGACCTCGAGAGATCATCGGGTCCAACCCCCTGCCGAAGCAGGCTCCCTAGGACATTTCACTGAGATAGGCATCCAGACGGGTCTTGAATATCTCCAGAGAAGGAGACTCCACCACCCCCCTGGGCAGCCTATTCCAGTGCTCTGTCACCCTCACTGTGAAAAAGTTTCTCCGCATGTTGGTGCGGAACTTCCTATGCTCCAACTTGCAGCCATTGCCCCTTGTCCTGTCTCCACAGACCACTGAAAAGGGGCTGGCTGATTCCCCTGCATCCCTTGCTTAAGATAATTGTAAACATTAATTAGGTCCCCCCTTAGTCTTCTCTTCTCAAGGCTGAACAGTCCCAATCTTCTCAGCCTTTCCTCATAGGGGAGATGCTCCAGGCCCTTTATCATCTTCGTAGCCCTTCTCTGGACTCTCTCCAGGAGATCCCTGTCCTTTTTATACCAGGGAGCCCAGAACTGGACACAATACTCCAGGTGGGGCCTGACCAGGGCAGAGTAGAGCAGGAGGATCACCTCCCTTGACCTGCTGGCTACACTCCTCCGGATGCACCCCAGGATCCCATTGGCTCTCTTAGCCACCGAGGCACACTGCTGGCTCATGGCCAACCTGTCATCCACCAGGACCCCCAGGTCCTTCTCCACTGAGCTCTTCTCCAGCAGGTCATCCCCCAGCCTGTACTGATAGAAACGGTTGTTCCTTCCCAGGTGCAAGACTTTACACTTGCTTTTGTTGAACCTCATCTGGTTTCTTACTGCCCAGCTCTCCAGCCTGTCCAGGTCTCGCTGGATGGCAGCGCAGTGTTCCTGCGTGTCAGCCACTCCTCCCAGCTTTGTGTCATCGGCGTACTTGCTGAGGGTCGAGGCTATTCCCTCATCAAGGTCGTCAATGAAGATGTTAAACAGGACTGGACCCAACACCGAGCCCTGGGGAACACCGCTAGTCACAGGCCTCCAGTCAGATTCCACTCCACGAATCACGACCCTCTGGGCTCGGTCCGACAGCCAATTCTCAACCCACCTCACTGTCCACTCATCAATCCCATGCTTTCTCAGCTTTGCTATCAGGATGTCATGGGAGACAGTATCAAAAGCCTTGCTGAAGTCAAGGTAGATGACATCTACTGCTCTCCCTCCATCTACCCAGGCGGTGATGAGATCGTAGAAGGCTATGAGATTGGTCGAGCACGATTTCCCCTTGGTGAATCCATGCTGACTACTCCTCATGACCTTCTTCTCTTCCAATTGCTTGGAGATGGCATCCAGAGCAAGCTGTTCCATTACCTTTCCGGGGACAGAGGTGAGGCTGACTGGACTATAGTTTTATTAGAATTTTAGAATTTATGTTCCTATTCATCAGTTCTTTAAAGTCCATTTTCTTCCTTTCTTTCTTGTTTCAACAGCAAAGATAAGCAATATTTTTTCTCCTTCACATTAAAAGATCTTTTACTCTTTTCTAACCTTATCACAACAGACCCTCTTTAGTTGTCAAAGAAGGGTTGTAAGTTCATAGAATCTTCGAAACATTGGTTGGAAGGGAGCTTTGTAGACATGCTGTATAACTCCAAACAACTGCTCCTTCAGAAACTTAAAAGGAATTCTCTGAATGACAAGTTGCATTTTGTCATGAGCCTTTTGGTAATGCTATTATTCCATTCATCAATCACACGCTGATCAGTTTACAATCCTGTCAACTATTTATCACTGAAAAGGTTTAAAATTTCATTTAGGGGTTAACGTATGAAATCTACAATATTGCTACATAAACTTCTTTAGGAAAGTTGGTTTTACACCAGAATAGTAGATCCAAAAACTGTATTCAGTTTTAGACAGTCCACGCAAGAGTATTGTCCTCACCAAAACCACAATGCGCATCTATGAATAGATCCAAGAATATAAACAACACTGTACTAAACTAATGTTAGCAATGAATTCGCTGTCCTATCTCAAACACCACTGCTCTTTACTTGTCAAAACCACTGGGTTTCATTTAACCGTATGTGTGTGTGTCCACTGAAATACACTGCAAAATTATCGGCCCCAGCCTGGCAATACTGCTCAGAAATACATGTTGGATTCATCCCCATATCTCATCCCTGTCATGTAACAAATGCCAAAAAAAATGCACGGTAGAAAAGCATTTCCAGGATGATTAGCCTGACCTAAAAACTGGACCCTTGAAATTAAAAATAAAAAGAAGAAAAAAAATACAAAAGGCAAAGCCCAATTAGCCATGGTTGCTGTGGGTTACTACTTTTGTCTACCTTTCCTTTCCATTTTTTTTTTCCATTACAGCCTTTTCTGTAGATGTAGAAAACAGCGTTACAGAATGCTGAACCTAAAACTGAAGGAATTTAGCCAGTAATGCGATGTTACAGGTCCCTAACTGAAAACAGACTCAGAGAAACTTAGAATTTTATGGAATGACTTGTTGAATGAAGGAGGCCCAAGTTTACATTTAGTGCAGGAGTAAGGAGAAAAATATGAATGTCTGGACAGTGGGATCGAGTATACCCTCAGCAAGTTTACAGATGACACAAGTGGTGAGGTCAACATGCTGGAGGGAAGAGATGCCACCCATAAGGACCTTGACAGCCTGGAGGGATATGCCCAAGTGAACTGCATGGAGTTCAACAAGGCCAAGTGCAAGGTCCTGCATGTGGGTCAGCGCAATCCCAAGCACAACCACAGCCTAGGTGGAGAATGGATCGAGAGCAGCCCTGAGGAGAAGGACTTGGGGATGCTGATTAATGACAACCTCAACATGATCTAGCAGTGTGTGCTAGCAGCTCAGAAGGCCAACTGTGCCCTGGCCACATCAAGAACAGCATGGCTAGCAAGGCCAGGCTGAGGGAGGTGATTCTGCCCCTCTACTCTGCTCTCTTGAGACCCCACCTGGAGTACTGCATCTAGTTCTGGGGTCCCCAGGACAAGAAAGATAATTTGGAGCAAGTCCAGAGGAGGGCCATAAAGATGATCAGGGGGCTGGAGCACCTCTCCTACAAAGACAGGCTGCAAGAGTTGGGCTTGTTCATCCTGGAGAAGAGAAGGCTCTGGGGAGACCTAATTATGGCATACCAATAGGCAAGAGTCCTACAGGAAAGTGGGAGAGGGACTGTTCACCAGGGAGTGTAGTGACAGGACAAGGGGCAATGGCTTCAAGTTGAAAGAGGACAGATTTAGATTAGGCATTAGGAAGAAATTCTTTACTATGAGGGTGGTGAGGCCCTGGCACAGGCTGCCCAGAGAAGCTGTGGATCCTCCCTCCCTGGCAGTGTTCCAGGCCAGGTTGGATGAGGCTTTGGGCAACCTGGGCTGGTGGAGGGTGTCCCTGTTCCTGGTAGGGCGTTGCAACTGGATGACCTATGACCTTCGATGTCCCTTCCAAACCAAACCATTCTGTGATTCTATGATAGTGAAAATCAGGAGGATTTGAATATAAAATACCTACACTTGCTCTGTCCTTTTTTAAAAATTAGTAGTTAAATGAAAGAGAAGTAAAACTCTTACCCTAATATTTATTGTTTACCATTAAAGAATAATGCAATTTTCAGTCATTTCACGAGGAAGCAGCATACTTTTTTCAATGGCTGTCCCTGTACAGTTCATCTCAAAATAAGGTTAGTCAATGTTTTCAGGCTTTCTTTCATTCTTCCATCACTAACAGATACAAAAGACACTGGTGCCAAAGTTGACAGTTCCCAGAGAATATTGTGCAAATACAGAGAGCAAGTGCCTGGCTCTGAGCGGACATAAGTAATCTGTCAGTGACAGAATCAAAGTGTTAGATCACCACTTTATTGCTTCCAAAAGATATAAAATAGAAACCAACTGATCCCCAGATAGCTCTCTATAAAAGAATTTTTATTTCTGTTAGATAAGTGCAAAATCTTCCTCCTTCCATCTCTCCCCCAATAAGTAGTACATGAAAACCGCAGTTGTTGACTACGAATGTCTCAGAAGAATTATGTAAAGAATTAACTTACCCATCTACAAGTCCATGCTGCAAAATAAGTCTCTGAGCCTCTTCTCTAGAGATTTTATGATGAAACCATGACTGTGACCTGTGTATAGCTGTAGAAATAAAGATCTTTAAAAAACATTTTGCCTGCATTGAAAGAACCAGCTATTGCGTTTCTCTGGCAATGAATTAGCTCACACATACCCACATTAGACATGGCAATAGGACTACCATGTGAGTTGAGTCGTAGACACCCTCTCCTCTGTATGAGAGAGAAGTAAAAACATTATTTCAAAGCTTTTTTGTTAAAAAAAAAATCAGAAAATATTACTTTGATAAAGTAAAGGTGTTTATACCCGCCATGCTAATCCTTCTTCAACTGCAACTGAAAGGGCTTCTGTTGGATTTTCTATAATTCTGCTCCTGTGTCCTGAGAAATCCATTGCTACTAAAGAATTTTCTGAAATGCTTCTCTGCAACAAAGAAAAATAAATTTAGTTTGTTCATTTCTTTAAAAGAGCCATCATTTAAAACATAATGTTTTCTCAGAAGCTTGCTTTTGTAAGTGGAGTTTCAAGTATCTGCGGTGTTTCCCATCACTGCCAAACTCATTTTACCCTAGGGAGCATTTGTAATTCCAGTACGCTGCTGCAAAGCTCAATTTTACAGTCTAGAAGGACAGATCATCTTTTTGCATTACTGAAATGGATGATAAAATGTATCACTTTACCATAAACTCTATTTATACTTTTAACTATAACTAGTCCTTTGCATGTCAAAACAAATCAGGAAACTGTTATTAAGGTATCCAAGAAAAAAAAATTTAAAAAATTATTATCCATAACCATCAGGTGAACAAAGATTTGGCATATTTTGCTATAAAGACATAATAAATTTATATATTTTCTATATAAACTTTCATTCAAAATTCACTGGATTTAAGCATTGAATAAAAGCCATTTTTATGGCATTTATGTTTTATTTTAATACATCCATTCTAACTGTTATTACAGACCAAAGAACTGTAGTATCTGTTATAAAAATAGGCTTGGGGTTTCTTTTCTCCCAGTGAATACTGAGTTTGTAATACTAGAATAAAAGCACTGGATTTTGAGAAAGCAGTCTTAAACTCACTAAAACACTTCTCAAAGTAAGGTTTACAAAATCAAGATTAATACAGATTGCAATGGCTCCAATGTTGGCAGGCACTGGATTGTCAAATAATTTAAAAGAACATTGTAGCATTCAATAAGTAAAGTAGCATCTGGAACACAGGAGGCCCATGTTTCTGTAGGGATAGCAAAGCTTCCCAGTCCAAAACCAAAGCATCTCTGTTTTGCTCCTGTTTGGTTACAAACATAACTAGAAATGGAAGAGAGCAACTGTGTTCTCTGTAATTTTTGAAACTGTATTCTAAGGTCTGCCTGAGTAACCGTAAACGGTAAAGAACATAGCAAAAGTAAAAGAACAAGGGTAAAATAAGAGAAAAATGTTTGTCTCTGCGAGAGTGGCTGGAGCTCCATGAACCTGACGTGTTTGTGAGTAACTGAGGGATGGGAAATATGGGAGTGTTTCCCCTATGAAGTATGGTCACGAGCTCGTGCACTTCATTCCCAAGCTTATCCAACTGCATTAATGAATTATACACAAATAGAAAAACAGAGCCATGCTCAGTACCAGTTATAGATTCTGCCTGTGTTAGAAACTACATGAGCTAAAATGCAAAAAATTGTGAGAGAAAGAGGATCAGTAATGTCTCCCAGATCCTTTATAAAAGCAGCAGCTTGACACTGGAACAGCTTCACATAAGAGAAAGTAAAGACACGGTCAGCATATTAAGCACAATTTTGTAGCCATACTTATTAGCAATATCACTCAAAACTGTTTTTGTGAATACCTATAATAGCAAAAGCGTAATTTTAGGCATGTTAATAGCAAGAACTATAATAAAAGCTCCCAAAAATCCACTCTAAAAATCACTGTCACAAGTCCTGGCAACAAATAGTTACGGCATTCCTTTAAAGTCCAGTCAGAATTACACTAGCTGAAATTAATCTCAAGTAGTTAATATCGTATATTTAAAAAATAAAGTAGTACTGTACACTGAAAAGAATTTGTTATAGCTTTCTTAGAGCATTTAGAGCATGTGTAACCTTAATCACTGCTTCTTTTTCAATACACTTACATTTCTGCTGTTCTGTTTCCAAAATCCTTTTTCCATTCTTTTTGGCAGTGATAATAAGCCAATGAACTCCCAAAATACTGGAGATTTACATAGGGAAAAAAGCCTGGTAATGGACCTGAGCTGCCTGATTTGTATTACGCAAGTAAATCAACCAATTAGCTCTCTAGCAAACCCTGACAGCCCTAAAGATTTCAGCAAGCATTTGCACATGCAAAGATTTGCAGGATCAGGTCAGAAGTATAACTGACACATGTGACTTAAAAATAGCACAATGGCAGAATCAACTTATTTATTCACAGAGTTACTGTAGGACATACCATAGGTGTTAGATTCAAAGGGCTGCAGCCACTTCTACCTTGATATGGTTGCATGTAATTCTGATACAGCTGCATCCCATACTAAAACCAGAAAATGACATGGTTAGAATTAGAAGAACTGTAAGCCTAAACCAAGTGATTGCTTTTTCTCCAGATGTAAAAGACAAGATGTGCTTTTCTTTAGCATTGAACAACAGGGACAAATGCTGTAAAAGGATGAAGAAATGTACATCACCATTGCTGTCACTGCTGCCTTTAGAAATGTACACATTTTATCAGACAGACACATTTTAAAAACAAATTAAACATCCTTTCTTATGTATTCTTATCGCTTTGTTCAGCATTACTCAACAATCTCACTGAACTCAACATGTTTACATATAAGCATATGCTTAATGTTAAGTTTAAATATCTGCAGGACTGAGGTTTCACGACACCATCCTATCCCCTACAGTGATTCCGGTAATTTGGTCTCTGTTTCTTGGGATGAAGAAAATTAAGCTTTCAGAGCACAGAACTGATACTTCTATTGCATGGGAATTACATTACATTTTTACCACATAGTAAACTTAAGAAGTTGACACCACACAGAAAAATTACCTTAAGCAACCTAATTGCTGTCATCCAACAGGTCCTACTTTGTTCATCATCTGCACAGAGCTGTTTCAGGTCTCTGGTTCCTCCTGATTTGTTAGGCTAGAAGGCCACAGCACATTTTTTTAGCATTAATGCATATCTTGAAGATAATACCTGTTGAAATAAAAGCCACTAATTCTCCTATTTTATAATAGACAGCTGAATGTTGCTTTCAAAAACCTTAAAGAAACTTAAGCTTACCTAAAACCTGTGGCTTGCTTTAATATGTATCAGAATAATAAGCTTGTACCTTAAAGCAGAATCCATAGTTTGTTGGTGCCCCAGAAATCTTTTTCCCTGTCAAAGACATGTACATATCACTATTGCTGAATTCACAGAAAAACTGCAGATGCCTTGGCTCCTAAAAAGAAGAGCAATGTAATACAGTTAGACTACTTTTAGCCAACCTCTCCAGATAAGAAACTAAGAAGAGTATAGTAGTTAGCCTATTCCAAAATACAGTCTTACATACTGCAGTTTTTACTGTGACATCATGAAATCTAGAAAGAGAGAACTCAACATTAATTTTATTTATTACCTCAAACTAGTCAAAGAGTACATTCTTCCAGAGAGGGACTAAAACCAAAGTACAAGTGATATAACTTCTGGGAAAAGATCCACTAAATTCATGCCACAATAATACAGGAGTAGGAGTCAAGTTTTCGGAGCAATATGCATTTCAAACTTCAAAATAAAAAATACTTTCATAATCTGAAAAACAACATACTGTAATAATTACTGCCCAATACCTTTTTCTAGACATTGTATCCATTGTCTAAGGTTACTTAAGTCAAGGAAGCCAACAAAAGAAATTTGCTGAAGGATACAAAAATAGCTCAATGAATACTGTGGCAGTTAACACAGAAAGCTCAGAGCAAGAAAAAACATCAAGTGCTTTATGTAAAAGGTGTCTCAACTCCAATGTATCTAGTTTAACATAAGCAGGTTTAAAGTACTGCTATTACAAAGTCAAACTAGTAAAATGAAAAACTGTCTAGTGACAAAATTTGAAAAAATCTCAAAATCTTCCTCCAAAACCCTTTTATACATAGGTCTTTGGTTACTTTAGATAACGAAGTATTATGGTCACATTTCAGAGCATCTCCTTCACTTCAGAATTTTTACTATTTGAAAATTCATTTTTAAAAGGTATTCTGTTAAGTGAGTGGAAAAGTATTAACCAGAATGAAACAAAGTTATCAGGCAAAATGAAATTACTGTTTCTACGACAATATATTCCAAATTTCATGTCAGTATCTCTATATATTTTATCTATAATAAATATTTTTCTTTTTTTATCACTGCAAGTCGAAATTCAAATTTGGTTATTATTACAGCATATGATAAATACATACTTGTTCTAACTTCATATTTGTCTCTCTCCTCCCCACCCCCCCCCTTACCTTAGATGTACCTTTAGTGGAAAAATAAAGGCCAGATCTTCTCAAAAGAAAGTACAATTTTTTCCATGATTTTTTCCCGTGCTCCCTGGCATGCAAATAACCATGAATCTCAGGATACGTGCTGGAGCTTAGGAACATCTGAAAGAAAATGCATTTTTCTTTTAATCTTAAACCAGCTTTCTGTTTCATTAACATACTCTGACTGGACTAAGGGGAATAAACCCCTAAATCCACTACCACACCACAGTAATTCAGTTATGATTGCATCTAATCCCATTAAGAGTATCTCTGACTTAAGGCATGTAAAATGTTACACAACTCCAAGGTATGCTAAGCAAGTTACACATTTATATGGAACATATGGTTTGAAATGAGAGCATTAGTTACACAATATGATGACTTCAGCAACAAAACCAGTGTAAGAAGTTCTAATCCCATGCTTCAGACCCTATTTATATACAACTGCAAATCAATGCTACCGAAAGAAGAAAAAAATTACATTCCTCCCCACTCCTGTGTTACAAACCAGATAAGAGAACTGATCTGAGTTAAAATTAATTCAAAAAACAAATGGCAAAACCAAAATCCCAAAACCTTGCAGGTCAGCAGATTTTACCATTTTCAAAAGGAAGGAACAAAGGTCTCAGGACCTGAAGCTCTGCTTAAGGAACTTTAGAAACTTTAGTCGAACTAAAACCAGGAGAAGCTGGGCCAGTCACCAAAACAGTCCCTGTCTCTGTTCAAGGTCATGTGGCAGAGATTATTGAAAAAAGCTGCATCAGGAGGAAGGAAAGAGGACTTAAATGTCTGAGAGATCGCCCAATGTGCCTCCAGAACTGCCAGTTCTGGGCTCACTGGTATAAAAAGGACAGGGATCTCCTGGAGAGAGTCCAAAGAAGGGCTATGAAGATGATTAAGGGCCTGGAACATCTCCCCTATGAGGAGAGGCTGAATAAGCTGGGACTGTTCAGCCTTGAGAAGACTAAGGGGGGACCTAATTAATGTTTATAATTATCTTAAGCATGGAATGCAGGGGGAATTAGCCAGCCCCTTTTCAGTGGTCTGTGGAGACAGGACAAGGGGCAATGGCTGCAAATTAGAGCACAGGAAGTTCCGCAGCAACATGGGGAAGAACTTTTACACAGTGAGGGTGACAGAGCCCTGGGACAGGCTGCCCAGGGAGGTGGTGGAGTCTCCTTCTCTGGAGAGATTCAAGACCCGTCTGGACGCCTATCTGTGCAATATGAGCTAGGGAGCCTGCTTTGGCAGAGGGGGTTGGACCTGATGATCTCTCAAGGTCCCTTCCAACCCCTATGATTCTGTGATTCTGTGCTTCTATGAGAGATTGGCTGGCTCCCAGCCTATGCAAGTATCTTCCCCAGGATTTCTGCCATAAGAGCTTCAAAGCAGAGCGCTGCCATGAAAAATGCTTTTCTTACTCAGAGGACCAAAGTGGAAGACCAATACAAAGCTCAGCTTTGACAGTCCCTGTCGTATCCATGCTATCAGTTAAAATAAAGTAGCAATAATACCAGGAAAAAGGTGATCCTAGATCCATCTTTTTCTTTCTAAGACAGCTGAGGACTGTGTGAGAAAATATAACATGAACAATCTGTAGTCAAACCCATTAACTGTCAGAAGGAATGACCAGTATAAATATCTCAGAGTGAGAACTGAATATCTGCAATAAATACCTAAAACTAAAGATACCACAAAAAATAACTTCTTTAAGTTGTTTGTTGTGGGTTGGTTTTGCTTGTTTCTTCTTGTTTTGGTTTCTTGGGTTTTTTTAAATGGAATTCCATGCAAGTTTATTATAGGGGGAATGAATCTCTGGTTTTGCAAATAAAAGGTAATCAAAATAGGACCAAAATAAGGGGGGGGGGAAGAAAATTCCTTAATATAGGATGAAGTGGGGAGACTTAAATGAAGAAAAGGATTACTGGTCACACAACATGCAGAAATAAGCTTGTACACTCTCTCCCATGCAGTGATCTATATATATAACATGGTATATAGGATGGTGTCAAAATCGTACCCTCTCTTCCAGATACTAATACATGACAACACCAAGGACTTGATAAGATGTAGAAACCAGCCAAATTACAACTAACCTGAATTAAAAAAAACAAATACCTTCTGTTGGGGAAAAAAAAAAACCCAACCCTCAATAACAGTGAAAAAACAACAGAAAAGGAAAAATATTCACTGTTTTGGATTCATGTAACAGAAAAAAACCTCACAGAAATTCTAGATGTCACTGGAAGCAATAAAGATTGAAAGCTGCACCTTTACAGTTTTCAATGAAAGGCTGGTTGCAGTTATGGAGACAACATTTGGTATGGTGGATGCTTCTTGAGCACTACAGACAATTCTGGAAAGTGAAATTAGAGAAGCCATAATTTTCCTCAGACTCCATGAATCTGATTTGAATGTGATGTCTAATTTCTGCAAAGATAGGATGACAGGCAGCCATGATCCAGCCCAAAGATACTGGGAATGAGCACGATTTCCCCATGAATCTGCTGATAAATTTTGGGGGCACCAAGTAATAGTAGTGCAGAACTGATACCAACTCTATGTGTTGTGTCCTACAGACATCTGAGAGGTTTCAACTGGGACAGAGGCCAGAAAAACCCAGTGTGGGAGGTGGGGAAAGGCAATGTGCAGACTAGAACATGTCTAGGAGACTGACAAGATACTGAAATTCAGTGCATGGCTATTTCAGCCTGAAGCTTGGAAGAGTCAGATGAAAAACTGGTCAGGCAGAGGGACTTGCTGTGGCAGAAACATTAAAGAAATTAGTCTGAATCTTAAATCTGTGAAGGTGGAGAATGAGAACAACTAAGAACATGGGGCAACAGACAGCAATGGCGACAGACTGCATGTTTCTCTTGGTAATCCTGTTCTGTATTTAACTTAATTTCTGCATATATAAAATTTGTTTTCTTTTATGCTGTATTTATTTAGGAAAGATATATGCTCCCTTCTTTAGTATACATCACGTGAAAGGGTTTTTTCATTGCTCTGGAAGATGACTTGAACATGTGCTATCTACAAAAGCTTTTTTTTTAATGTGTTCACATTATATACATAAAAAGCTATTAGAAAGAAGCAGCCAAATTGATCAATACAAGGCTTGAACTATGAACTTCAAGTGTACCTACAGAACTTGAATATCAATTGCATCTATTAAACAGTGAGGAAGGGGGAAGGAATAGGTCTATTCTTAAAGCAAAACCAGAAAAAAAATGCAATTATGCAAGCAATTTCAACTACCTATTTTGAATATGTCACCATTAAATTTAAAAGTGTCTGACATGCTGCATAGTGAAAAAAATTCTGCTACAAATACAGTAATGATTAAAAAAACAACTGCAAAATCCAAGAAATGTTACTCACAGACAAACAAAAATGAAAGCAACATAGGGTAAAATTGTGACCCTTCAAAGTAATTGACTTGAGTAAGGCGAGGATTTCACCTACTAGCTCAGGAGGACTCAATTCTGTCAACGTTACCTATGTTGTGTAGTCTGTTCATTGGAAACGCTGTCATGAATAAGAATATAAAAGGATCTAGTACATACATGAATTCATCTAAAAGCAGAGTAGCTCCAATAAACAGACCAGGTTTCAAACAAGTCACAATCCCCATTTCAAATTACATTTAACATGAATTTCACATCTAATTGGTGAAGTAATTTTTGACCACCTATGAAAAGCAGCTAAATCTCAAAAAGCACACAAGCAACCCACACCAAAATCTGAACAGAGTATTGCATTACAATAAGGAGAGCCCTCAGATGAAAATCTTCCTACTAAATTCATTTTTGACATATTTTAAAGCATCCAATTTGCAAAAATAGCCTAAAACAAGTCCCAAATAATCCATACTGTCTACTACAAGCGACTGTGCATACAGTGTTGTGTCTCATAACAGCCACACTATCAATATAGTGATGCAATACTTTTTTAGGCTAAAGAACTTCATGGCAGAGATTGAACCTCTATCCTTGGTATAAAGAGACATTTAGTATATGACAGACCTAATAATTTTAACTAGCACATGCTAAATGGATAAGAGACAGGTATACTTTTGGTTTGGTTTTGAGACTATTTAGATGCTCTGATTTTAAGTCATCAGCCAAAATGCTTTTTCAATTTCAATGAAAGTCAAGAAAAAAAACAAACTTGAAAAGCATTTTACTAGCTTAGAGCTCAGTCTATGACTATAAAAGTATTGGAAATTATTTTTTAATCACTAGTAAGCATTGAGTTATTAAAACTAATGTCTCTCTTGATAACTGACCAAGCACATCACAAATAATAGTGCAAGCTCCTTCACTTGTTTTAATGAAAGTTTCCAAGGAAATAGCAATACTCTAAAAACAATTTACCTAATAGCTTCTGCTGCAACACGTGTGAGAACTGCACAGTCCACAAAGGTATTCTCTACTTTGTGCCTTCTAAGTTTTATTTGATGAAATATTTTAAATTATTCTTAACTTAATCAACATGTTCTACATATCACAATATCTTTTATTTCTAGGGCTTAAGGAAGTTCTATTCAATAATATGTAGCAAAAGATTGAATGTTTATATTAAACTGCAAAATTTATTTCCTATTTAGGTAGCAAAAGTGAAGCAATTTTCATTAGATATGCAGAATCTTTTGAGGTTTGTAAAAATCATTTACAGAATCTAGCACATGCCAATTATATTTAATTTGAAACTTTTTTTTTTTTACTAGATTTGGGATAGCCTTAACCTCCCACCTAGCACCTGCTTCTATAAGGATATAACTATATAGAAGAATGCTTTAAAAATTGGTTCATTAATGTTTTTCATTTACTGGTGGATGCTAAGGTTAAAATTTATTATATAGATACAAAAATATTTTGTAATTTCTATATTTGTTTCAGTTCTACCTTAAAGATCTTGTGTTACCATGTTGCCTTTCCAATCATTCTTTGTCCCCAAACCCCACACAGAACAGTTGTTGTCTTAAGACCAGTTAAAGTTCTTCTATTAATTAATTTTTCTTGTGACAAGCAAACAAGAGTGATGTGTGTGTTTCCACCTTTATTACTCATTTTTCCCCTCTTTGAGAAGTACGACAATGATCCCTGATATGGTCATTCCGTGAAATTATTCCCGCTGTAAATTAAAGTCTTCTGTCTGCTGAAAAGATGACTAACACTGAGTGACCTACCATATTTTTTTTTCCAAAGGCTACAGTAGCCTTCAAGCTAACAAATCATACTAGCCAGTCTAAATTTTCCTACTCATTAAGTGTGACCATTTAACTCTTTTTTACACCCATTTATTTCACATTACCAGTTCCTCAGTATTCTACAGGGCCTGCTGTTAAGTATGTGCTGAGCAGGGCAGCACTTCACCTTTTAAGGAGAAAGGGTCTCTCACCTGAAATACCCAATAAAGGTATTAGCCACTTCTATTGCAGTTTGCTTGTTTTGGCACTCCTTAGTTCTGAAGGAATGTGCAAGTTTTCAAGTGTCTGGATTGGTACACATCACTTAGTATCTCATAAGGGAAAAGTTATTAACCACATTTTGAGTTATTTGAAACAAGCAACAGATCCAACAATGACAAAGAGCTATGCTCCCACAACTGAGCCAATGCGAAATTCTGAGCCATGCCAGCTGATCTTCATTCAAAGATTACATACCTGCAATACCCCAGAGTGGCTTAGAGCTGCATTGGTCTCACTTGGAAAAGATATCATGTGATCTGGAAAAAAGCCCTGTAACAATAATTTGCATCAAAGTTACGTAAAAATAAAGATAAAACTTCCTATCTTTTTTAGAAGTAAAATTAAAGTTTGCAATGCACTGTGAGGCACTGAAGATTCTCCAATCCAATACTTTAAGCTTACCTTAATATCATACATAAATTTGTGACATCCTAGATGTTATTTGCTAAAAACTGAGAATTCTGAGAAAACATCAATGGTCTCTTGAAGCAAAAAGGTTTTACACACCACTGCAAGTCGTACTGTGGTACGTGGCCCTTAGTGTTGTTTTTCTAACAGCAGTTTCTATCGCTGTTGACACGTAAGACTTGCCTGGGGCTTCGATATGTTATAAAGTAGGGAGAATACACACCAACATGCTGAAAAATGTTATTTTTCATTGTACTAGAAACCCAGTAAAATACTTAGGAATAAATTTCATTAATAGAAAAAAACATTCTCTTTTTTTTTTAATTGTCCATTTTGTATGATAAGAATATTAAATAACATCAAAATCTGACTACGTCAATACAGTGTGGTTAAACAGACCATATTTAAAATGCCAATTTCATTGTCACCAAAAACTCAAGGTGCCATTTATTGGACAGACTAGCAGCTGAGAAGTCATGAAGGTAAGTCATGAAAATATAGTCATGAAGATAAGAACCAGCCAAGAGTCTGACCATTACTAATAAAGTTTTTCTTAAAATTTGTACAAGTTTGATGCTTACATTCCCTTAATGATTCAATGTTCACTGACTTAATTTTTAATAAAATTCACCTACTGGTAAGAGTTAACTCGTATCAACTCATTTCTGATGAAGCATTCTTGCTATATGTAGGACCACCCAGAAAATGACTCAAGAGGAACTGTAAGGACTTCAACTAGCCACAGCTGCTGATGCTAAGCACAGCTGCATGAACACCCCTCAGCTGGTTCCACTCACTGGGTAACCAACATACAAACATCTTCTGAAGTCTTCTCTATGAACCTGTGCTGGTTTTGCTGGCATAGAATAACATTCTTCATAGCAGCTAGCGTGGACTATGCTTTGGGTTTGTGCCAAGAACAGTGTTAATGACACAGAGATGCTTTAGTTACTGCTGAGCAGTGTTTACAAGGAGTTGAAGCCTTTTCTGCTTCTCACCCCACTGGTGAGTAGGCTGGGGGTGTGCAAGGAGTTGGGAGGAGATAGAGTGGGTACAACTGACGTATATATTGGTCAGTTGTCCTACCAACTGACTGACATACTATGTCATGCTCAGCGTATAAAGCTGGGGGAGGAAAGAAGAGTGGGATGTTCTTAGGTGATGGCATTTCTTTCCCAAGTAACCATTAATGCAGGATGGAGCCCTGCTTTTCTGGCGACAGCTGAGCACCTGCCTGCTGGTGGGAAGTGGTTTTGCTTTGCTTTGTGGGCATGGCTTTTGTTTTACCTATTAAACTGTCTTTATCTCAACCCACAGGTTTTCTCGCTTTTGCTATTCTGACTGTCTCCCCCCATCCCACAGAGGAAGTGGCTCTGGGGTGCTTAATTGCTGGCTGGGGTTAAAGCATGACATCATCTCAAGCTTAGAAATTTTCACTCGTGCAGCAATATCTCAGTGTCAGAGGAGTACACAATTTGCTCAGAGAAACACAGTTGAAGCGAGAAAAAAACCCCTCAGATCTCTCCTATCTTTTGGTATCTTAATATTTACCTTTTTGTCCTTTTCACAGGTAGATAATTTGCGTTCTCTTCCACTTTTCACCTTTCAAGTCCTCATACATTTCTGCTATTTCTCCCTTTGAAATCTGAAACAAGCTGGCTTTAGGAGTGATCCAAATATGCCAAGCATTTGAGTAACCAGATGGTGAGTTTCTTGTGCTGAGCCAGGACTGCTTCCATGGCCTCTGCCATCAGCCAAGGTCTGAATCAGCAGCACTGGTCTTTGGCATCCTTGAGTTGTAAGTTGTCTCTGCTTTCTCTGCTTTTCACACACTAACTCTGGCTGCACTTCCATTTGCTCTACTGGGTTATGGCTGCTCATGGCCTTTTTTGTCAGTTGTCATTTAGCTGCAGCTGTGAGAAGGTGCCATTGGGCAGCACTGGCTGCAACATTTCATTTTCATGTTAGCAATTAAATCATCTTTGCTCCATTATGTGTTTTGTTGTCACTTGATGGAAATTTCACTCAGTTTCAAAAAACTGATTTTGTCATAGGTCCATGTGAAAATGTCAAAAAGTTAAGCCTGTCTCTGCCCCCCTCACCCAAGTATGAACATAGATATTTTACAATTGCAAAAAGGGACTGGACAAAAGTTACACACACTACAAATATTCCTATATATTCCCTCCTAATTATCCCTTTTGATACATGCTACACAGCTTTACACTCTGCCTATCTGTGTGTAACAGAAAAGACTTTTTGGCAGCAACAGCAATTGCACCACTTCACAGATACAGTGTTAGAACTTACCAGTGGATTTTTAAAAAACTCATACTTGGCATAATTTTTTCTAAAATAGAATTTGTTTTCTTCTTCCATTCCCCAGCTTGACTGGACTTCCATCACTGATTCATGGTCCTCTATAGCTCTTCCTGTAAAAAATCCCAAACAGATTTAAAAAAACCTAACATATAACCTGCATCTAAGATCCTGGGAGGAGAACGTAAAAACACAAAGGTCATAATATAAAAATATTATTAAACTAATACAAAACATGAAACATGCAATCTGAATGCAGTCCATCAACCAGGTCCATGTTACACTGAGTTACTATTCCACCTCAGTAGGGTGCAATGAAACGCACTTACAGCAAAGACAGAGGATTTTAAGAACTTTTCTGGACATGTACTGTGCATGTTTATGTGTTGCAACTTTGAGTAATGTAATGACTAGTCACGGTACAGAAAGTTAAGCAAAAATCCTGAAAGACTATAGATAATTTCTGTAAAATGTTATGTATACTGCCTTTGTTTTAAAATAAATTTCAGCAGCTTATGAAATCATGTTACAAATAAAAGGATGAACATGCTTCCACATGAGCATACAGTGGAACAGTTTTTGTGGCCACTTGTACATTTTTGTGGACTCCGACTAATGAGAACAAGACCAAGTTGAACAAAGCTGTGGATTTTATTTAAATTATCACTGGCACCTCAAAGTTTAAATTTACACTCCCACAATGAGTTGCACGTTAAGAATAGGTTTGAGATCTAACCTTATGTCTCCCTGCCAATTATGGGGTTTTAGCATCCAATTCTGAGCATGGTTTCAAAGGGAAAAAGCAATTAAAATTACATTATAAAAACCACATAACTCACAATTTTCTGATCACATTTTCTACACTTCATTGCATTATCGTGAGGGGTGTCGTGACATACTTTAAATGAATGTTCACACTCTCATATATGTTCCTGCTGTTAGAAACACTGCTGTTAGTGATAAAAACGTAGTATAGATTTGAAAAAAAACTTTATTAGGCATAGCATTAATGTAAATGGTAAATTTTCTGCAAGTGGTCCTGGCTAACCAAAGAGCCTAACTTTCATAAAGCCTAGCATGCGCAACCTTCTAAGAAATAAAAATGTAAAAATCAAACCTCAAATTTGAAATCATTAAAGCCTCTTTAGAACTACAGCATCTTTTGGTTTTATCTTCTCTTGCCATCTCTTTCATGCTTCACTGTCTGTCCAGTCTGGTGGATAAGAGCCTTACTGTAGCCTGCAAATTTATAAGATCCTTCTAGAAGTTTCCAGCTAGCAAATCTAGACACAATGCACTCATACAGCTAATTTTCACATCAGTAGGAAAACATCAAGCTCATGACTAGAAGACAAAGCAGTCTCACGATCTAGAGATTAAATAGGGAAAGTTAAATTTCCACTGAATTTAATGCATTCTTCATTAAATTTAACTCATTCTTGATCTCATAAAGAGAGAGATTAAGGATGCTACATGAAATTCATTATGTAACCAGATCAAATGAAGGAAATAAAAACAAAGATATTCAGAAAACAAAAAATGTCCCAAAAATACTGAAAGTAAAGTGAGCATTTAAAAACCTTGTACAGGCTGCACTGCCCCAAAAATACATTCTTCAGATGCAGGAGTAAAGTGATATTAAAGAACTGAAGCTTTTACCCAAAACCAGTATTTTCTTTTCCTTTCAGTTTTATATAGAGAAAGTGCTCCTCTGGGATGACATTTAAAACTCTTAAATGCTTGGCATTATGACATTTAAGAAAATACCATTTCCTCAAGACTTACTTCTTGGTAAAAAAACAAGACATTGTGCATCACCCCAATGGATGGCTAGTGATGCTGGTGTTTACTTTTAAGGTGTCACATCCCAGAATATCTTAGAACTGATCCAATTTACTTTATTGAAGGAACTGAAACACTGAGTTAGTGCCTTCCAAAATACATCCCTATAATCAAATCCCTAAATGTTACCATGAAAAAGCTGCAGATTTTATTTTTTTCTCCAGCTTGACTGGAGAGTTTCTATGGCCCCCTCTACCACCTCTTCATTACTATGATCTCTAACATGAGGAGCACCTACAACAGTCCAAAACAAAAGTCGCCTAACTGGAAAGTAACTAGAGCACAGGAGAGAAGATTTAATATTGAAGTGCATAAATTTCAAAGAGACTCCTCCCCAGCTGTACAGCAAAGGAAAAAAAAATATACTAAGGAAAATCCCGAAAAGCCATTGCCCAGTACTATTGCATGGACAGTGCTTTGTGAGACTTCCCACAGGCTACCTAAAATAATTCAGACAATGAAATCAAAATGAGAGACTGAAACATAACAATGACATGCCTGCCAAGGCATTATCACTTTTGAAAGAGGACCTCTAGAACACACATCTGTTTTGCTGCAGAAGCAAATGGAAAACTGTTTACAGTCAACACAGAAGTTTCTTGCTAGAAAAGGAAAAATTTCCGAATGAACACAGCATTTTCCTTGAAAATAAAAACAGCTATGGAAAACTCATCTGTTTCTACAGCCTGCCCTGTACAGGGGAATTGCAGTGGAATTATGGGATTCCAACACCAAGGTACCTGATGGGAGGGATGACATGGCATCATCCAAATCCAGGCATTACTCAGCTGCCTTCAATAATCTTAGGTAGAAAACCACTGAAATTTTTTTTTTAATTCAATAGGTTGAGGCAAAAAGGACACATACCAGAACCACGTGGTTCTGAAATATATTGAGATTTATAGTGTTGTAATAACAGTCTACTTCAGGTATTTGAAACAGAGACCAGGCTACTGCAAAACTTTAGAGGTGGGTAGGAAGGCAGAGCAAGCCTGCTGCCGAGGCAGTGGCAGAGGGTGGGCACACAGTATGGGTGCTGCATGGCAGGCAGTCAGGGAGCACCAGCTGGTGCCTTGGGGAAGCGGCACAGGTGGGGGAACCATCTCACCCTGAGTCAATACCACCTGGGTCAGCACTTGCCATGCGGTGAGGACATAATCATGTTTAATGCTCAATGGTACAGTTCCACACTAAAGGCCATACAGGTTTGTGAAAGCAGGAATACACAGACAATATTTTATGTTTCCAGTGGGATTTGGTTGTGGATTTTTTCTTTCCTAAACTTCACTTGTAGTTTCCTCCACATAGCAACGAAGACACACTCCAGTGATGTAATTAATGTCTGTCTTGATTAAAAGCGGAACACTACACTCAGCTCACTTAGATTCATGCAATCATATCTAATTCAAGAGTATTCAGACAGCTGTTAGATATTAAAGAAAATGTTCCCTAATTGATGAATGAATTATTAATCCCCATCACATTGGAATTTACAGACACACACACTCACTCACAGTACTTCTTTCTATATCCATTCATTTAACTTGGGAGCAGAAAACAACTGTCCAGAAAACAACTGTCCATGGTTAAAGTATAAAAAACCCCAACCAACAAATAGCACACAGTCCAAACCTAAATCATCATTGGGAAAATGTTCATTCATGGTACTCATTCAGTGCTTCAGAACATAATTAACACAAGTCAAGATCAAGATGTTAAACCTTTCCTACAGTACCAGATATAACAGTACCTATTATTTTTTACTATTACTAAAAAGAAAAAAGAAAATATCTCAAGGTTCTCTTTCCCTTGGCTAGAAATACTGAGTTGCTATTGTCATCATCCAGGAAATAATTTTATTTTTCAAATTAATGGTTCACCTTTTTCTAAACGTACGCCAAAATCATCTGGAGCAATAAGAAGACTATGTGGCCAATGCAGGTCTTCAGACCTGCATGCCAGCAAATTTGAGAATTTCAGAATTTTAGGAAAAGCAAATTCACTAATGATTTGATAATGAAATCTTCAAAAAAATATCCTTCAGAATGAAGAAAACACACTATTTGAATAAATGTATCATACAAATAAATAAACTGGGAGAAACAATGGGTCTATTATTCTGGCATGGTTTGTCAAAAGTGTCTTCTTCAATAGTTACTACACTACTTAAATACCAGCCACACTATAAAATACAGAAAACACTTCTACTATTTATATAGTAGTGTTGTCTAAAGCCATTTTTATACCTCCTCTTCTGTAGCAGTCAGTCATTTACAGCCTCGACCCAGATTTAGCACTGACCTTTCTCTGAGCTGGAAGCATCTTACAACTGATACATTCAGTGCAAGAGCTTATAAATATCTTTGAAATGTTTCAAAGCAAGAAAAAAAAAATTGAAAAACGTTTGTGGCTGCCTTCATAGGATAAAGGAGCAGAAAAGGGCAGAAAACAGTTTTAGCTTTTGTAGTTCATCTTTAAAATACGTCTGTTAAACATAATACAGTTGGAGATGCACAGTCAAGTTTATTTTACACAAATGCACAAGCCAGAGTCCCTAGACACAAACACAGAAAAAGAGTTTAACAATAGCTTTTAGCCATATATAAATATCCACTGTGGGGTGGGGGCAGTTTTGGCAGGTTTGGGTTTTTTAGTGGTGGTGGTATGTTTTTTCTTTAAATCAACAGTACTGGATTTACCAAGTACTGGGGCAGTCTCTGGGAATTAAGGACTTTAGGGAGTTTTCTATTCATTTTAGAATGCAAACAGGCCCCCACAAAACATCCTCTTTCTCAAGTCACTCTTTGTACTGTCATCTGGAACTGCCCTTGAGTTTGTACAAGTACTACCTTTGGTAACGCTAGGGCAGTGCCAAAATTCAAGAATAATATGGCAGCTTTCAGTGACACGAAATTAGGACCAGATTTTTAATGGCATTTGTCTTCCAGTAGGTTTTTCTCATATAATTCCCTATCAAAACCAAACACAATACTGTACCAAAATGTAATGCTGTAAAAAGGAAAGGCGGCTGTTTGACTGAGCATCAGTTCAGGATGATATCCTAGCAGTAGGCTTCAAAACTCATCTTTTGCTGAGTGAAGTCTTCCCTGTGTTCTGCAGTTTTTACATCTCTGCAATCATCCCCTTTCCTCTATATATTTAATTTGTGTCAATGTGTTTTTATACTGCAAAATTACTTCTATACACTACAAAAAGGAACAGAAACCAGAAGTTAAAATTATAGTTGTCATCTGAAACCACAGATTACACCTTTTCAACTGTATAATAGAGGAGTTTTACTACATTAAAGGAGCACTGCTGAGGTAAAGGAGTACAGACCATTTCATTTCCAGCAACTTAAAATACTAAGCATCAAGTCATTTCAAGACAGTTCATTGGTCCATAACTGGAAGGTTAGAAGAATGGTTTGGTTCTGCTTTTTTAGTAGTCTTGTCCCAGAGTTCACAATAAATCTAGGCAAATATTGTATTGAAGGAAAATACTGATAATGTACTCTGATGTTGTTTCTGAAGACTGAGTCCTATTGTCCAGATGGGATAGCACCATCTAGTCACTTTCTGTCCTTGATGGCACATTTCACACAGGTGTGTTGGGAACAACCATGGGTTTATTTGCAATGAAAATAAGTCTTGCTAGAGATAAGCAGGAAATACCAGTCAAAGAGGAAGAACTGCCAAAGCAAATCAAGGAAGGGTGAGGAAGGGAATGCAGTGAGAACATTGAGGGTCAGTGTCTTCCAAATCACTCTTACACGTGCGTACCGGTATGAGGCAAATGTACTATGACAAAATGTACCTGATAGCTATGGTTTCAAAAAAGAGAAACAGCAACAAATTCCAAAAGAACAAATTCACCTAAGTACTTCCTATAATTTTGCTTTGAATCTTTTCTATTACAATTGCACTCCTATGCAAAAATGAAAACCAAACACCTTTACTGATGGATGATTGTATAGCATTAGTCTTACCTAAACCTGTGTGGCTAAGTTGTTCAAACAGAGTCCAGCTGTGATCATCAGTATAGCGATTCTTCAATATCAAGAGCTGACATACATCCCTGGCTGTTATATCACTTGGTACCTCCAAAGCTCTGCTAGTATCATCTTCACTATGCACTTTAATTACCTGCAATAAATTAAATTAAAAAAAAGCTAAAATATCCATAAATTTAATTTTTTATTTAGTTTGTCAAAATATGTTCTTCTCTCAGCTTCATGACTGAGATAAGAACCTATACACACTGGATGCAATACTAAAGACAGCTATTTCTAGTGCAATAGAGAACAAAGCAGCCAAGCAAAACATATCCCACTTCTAAATTTGGCTACTGGACATCACTTGCCACAGGACACTGGACAGACTGGTGCATTCACTTTAAAAAAAAAATGTAGTGGAGAGGTAAATAAATGTGGTGAAACTCTGCATTCTTATATAAGCTAATGAAGAAGACACAGAAGATAAATACTGAAACTCAAGAACTCTATGACTGAAGCACTGTAGAAAGATTTGATAGAGTTAGTTCACAGAACAACAATCAGATTTGAGATGCTCCTAATTCTACAAACAATAAAAACAAGGAGAAGTTACAGAGCTGTGTCGAATTTTGACAAGCAAGAGCTGGAACTATGAGTAAAAAAAGGCATACACCTATACAGAATAAAAACATCATACATGGGAAAGAACTACCATCATATGAGGACCAGAAAAGGTAATAAAACTTTTTACAAGATGTATATGGAAAAAACTTATCACAAAGTAGACAACTTGTATCGTTTTACCACCTCAGTTTTTCAAAGTTTCTTTATTCTATTAAGTATGTTGTGAGCAAAGGAGGCAATATAAACTCTCAACTTTTTCAACACTGGTACAGATTTAGAGTCTTGAAGAACGGGTGTCCGTCAAGTTCTTGAAGAGGTGAAGCTAAACCCACTCATGCTTTGTTTCAAATGAGGAACTCCAAGACAGGCTGAGGAAGTCCTATTGCATATTGACTGTTTGAAAGAAAGCACGACAGCTTAGGTATTTTTTTCTCTTTTTCTTTCTCTGAAGGAGAGTGAATCAAATAACTCAGATCAGTGAATGGGACGGAATTGATGCAAATCACTAATGCCCTGTCTTCATAAACTCTGCACAGTGATTAATCCCATTGAAGTCAACACAGAAGGGTTGGGGATTTTTATAAAAGTATAAAATAATTTCATATTCCTCACAGCAGTCAAGAAACTCAAGACTTTTAGATTTCCTCTATTTCTCATGTTTTAAAAGCAGACAAAACACAAAAAGTGAAAAATATCGAGGCTCCTGACATAAGGATCAACTCTCATCTGTGGTACCCTGTGTCGGATTAGCAACATAATTATAAAATAAAACAGATGTTTGAGATTCTGGTAGATGAGAAACTTAACATGAGCCAGCAGTGTGCTCTTGCAGCTCAGAAGGCCAATGGTATCCTGGGCTCCATCAGAAGAGGGGTGGCCAGCAGGGACAGGAAGGTGATTGTCCCTCTCTACTCTGCCCTCATGAGGCCCCATCTGGAGTACTGTGTCCAGATCTGGGGGCCCCAATACAAAAAAGATGTGGAACTGTTGGAGAGGGTTCAGAGGAGGGCCACGAGAATGAGTAGAGGGCTGGAACACCTCCCCTACGAGGAGAGGCTGAAGGAGCTGGGCTTGTTCAGCCTGGAAAAGAGAAGGCTGCGGGGGGACCTCATTTCAGCCTTCCAGTACCTGAAGGGAGCATGCAAACAGGAGGGAAATCAACTTTTTAAAAAGGGTAGACAATGGCAGGACAAGGGGAAATGGACTAAAGCTAAAGGAAGGAAGGTTCAGATTAGATATTAGGGGGAAGTTTTTCACAGAGAGTGTAGTGAGGTGCTGGAACAGGCTGCCCAGAGAGGTGGTGGATGCCCCGTCCCTGGAGGTGTTCAAGGCCAGGTTGGATGGGGCCCTGGGCAACCTTGTGTAGATCTGGGCTGAGGTTGGTGTCCCGGCCTGTGGCAGGGGGTTGGAGCTCTATGATCCATGCCATTCTGTGATTCTTTAATTCTGTGAGATTTCCTTAGAAACATAAACAGGCAGGTAACTTTGAGCAGGTATAGAAGATTTCATACAACAGTAAACATATAAAAGTCTTCCAGGTACTCTGAAACACACTGACTGAGACAATCTGGAATGCATCCTTTTTTACTCTTTATATTTTCAAACAAGCATTTTTATCCAAAAGCCATTCAATGTCATGAGACAAGTGAACACATTAATTCATCTTCAAGAACCGGATTTATTCCCCAATATTTACATTTTCCAGTAGCATGAAGTAACACTGAGCAACACCACTCTGCCACATGAGGCAGAGTCTCAATGCCCATGTGCAGTGCCTACTGCATACTGTGCCAATGGAAACACCAAGCAGCTCGCTTGCTAGGGACAGTCTGGCCACAGCAGCAAGGAACTCAGCACAGGTTCAGCTATCCTGTTTGTCTCTGTCAAAGCGTGCACATCCTCAAGACAAATGGAATCCAAGACATTTTTAATGTCTTCTCTCAATTTATTCAATTTATCTATATTCATTAGAATACAGGACCCACCTCTCCTAAACTCTATGCACAAAACCTAAATACCATTGTAAACCCTTCGTTAAACATAAAGACACAAGCAGAACAGACTGCTAAGAGAGACTGTGAAGTCTCCTTCTCTGGAGAGATTCAAAACCTACCTGGACACATCCTACGTGATTTAGTCTAGGTGATCCTGCTCTGGCAGAGGCAGAAGAGACTAGATGATCTTTCGAGGTCCCTTCCAACTCTTAATCTTAATTCAGTGATTCTTCTTTTAAAGACAAAGAAGCGTGTTATTGTCAGCCAGTCCTTAATTGCTACCTTACTAAACACACGCTCATTTCAAGCATCTAATGAACAATCAGCAATGTATTGTTTCCCTGATTTGTTACAGCAGCTCCTCTTATTAGCGCCAAAGTTGGTAGAAAGTGAGCAAGGAGCTGCCACCTGCTTCTCCCCACTACCAGCAAAAATAAAAAAATTAAAAAAAAAAAAAAAAAATCAGGTCAGCTCACCCACGCTTTCCAAACATCAAAACAAGGAAAACTGACTCCATTTGAAACCCACATAGAGATTAAAGCACACTGATGACCTTACTCCCCTCCAAAAACTCCTTTTCTCTATGGAACTACATATACAGCAATTCTGCTTCAAACTTTGGCCCAGCATCCTAAATCAGCATGAAGTCTATGATGATTTGCTTTAATATTTCAGCTAATAAATGATGACAGCTCAAGAGTTCTACACGAGGTTCAGCCACCCTTGCCACGACACTGATCTCCAGGATACCGCAAACATTAAAATCATGCTTCTAAAGTGGTGAAAATCTCTGCTCATGAATCAATCATCTCAAAGCAGAGTCTTCCAGAGAAAACAGGCAGAGCTTGGAGCAAGTCGATCTGAAGTTTCCACAGGGCTAAGCTACAACCCAGTAGTTACATTTAATACAAAAATCAAAACACCCAGATCGATATTGAAGTCAATGATTCATATCACCAAAGCATCTGTGGTTGATGGCTATGGCTGGTTTTATAAGATGTCTATGCTTTGGCACTGCTAAACAAGTGACATGAGTAACAAAGCAGCCTTGTTCCATACACACAACTTAGTAAACTCCTACTCCAGTCACACAGGAATTATGTTCTGCATTTCAGGATAAAGCATTGCATTACTTAAATTCCTGCAGTATTTACAAGGATTCAAAGATAAGTTTAGAGAGGTGCCTGTCAGGGTGTGCTGTAAATGGGATGGAGGGCTGTACGAGCAGACAAAACGGCATCCCATCGCCTTGAAACATGTCCTACTCTGGGCAGCACTGAAGGTCACGGACAGCTTCATTAGCCTCTCCAGTAACTGTGTCAGGCTGAAATGCCAGATAGGAGATAGAGAGTATAGAAGGGGAAAGGAAGGGAGAGAATTAAAGCTACTTTCCTGCTATTAGATTAGGTAATTGTTGTAGGACCCTTCCAACTGAAAACTTCTATTTGTCAGTATTTTTGCAATAAAGTCAGAGTGAGAATCCACACCAGACTGGGGACCCTGCCAGCCCATACCAGCAACTAGTTTTCTCCAGGTACTGAGTCAGGCGGTGTGCTTGTTTTACAGCAAGAGCACGTATAGCCTATGCTGAGGCTCTTGATGGACGATTTTTACAGAAATTCTTTTTAAAAGGGTTAAGAGTCGCAGTGCAGATGACTACACTCTTATTGCTGAAGAAATAGAAAAAGACTTTTTAAAATGCTGAAGACAGCAACACGAGTCATGATAATGAGCTGCCTGCGGCCATTCAACTCAGGGAGTGGGAAGCCTTGGAAGTGGCCTTGGACTACAAGAATACAGCTAAAACAAAGCCACACACACACACACACCCTCAAACAAAAAAACCACAAACAAATCAACAACTCCTCAGAGTCTATTCTCTGCGAGTATTCCCACTCAGCTTTCTCAATACAGGGGAATAAATTCTGAACAAGTCTAGGACAACAGATCACCCTAGCTCACAGCTATGAGATGTGCTACTTTATAAAACACAAATGCTGTACCCTTTTTCTCTTCCTTGCAAGAGGTTCAAATGCAGCAGGAGACAACGGACAGGCACTCACCTAATAGACCCTCCTGAACTTCTGATACAGTTTTAGTTTAATTAATTGAATGCGATGGTGTAAATCTCATCAGTTAGAGTGACCTTCGAGAGGTCTTTTAATTAGAAAAAAGTTGCTCTGTCTGCGCTTTCTGCTGCCTTTGAAACAAAGTCTCTTGTAGGATTTACTGGGAATGTATTTGTTCAAAGGGGATAAATTCAAAGTCCCGTTTTTCTTTGGAAATACACTGCAATAAATACATGTCTTTCCAGTAGTAGTGGATGCTCCAAGAATTATAGGGTGGCAGGATTATGCTAAAGTTGCAGTTATGCTGACCTCCCAAAGACATGAGGGAGTTGAGTGACCGCTTTATTTTTATGATCAGTTATCATCATGCATGAGGCTTGCCAGTCATCCCCACTCTCTTCCTTTTTTCCACCTGAAAATTTGTCTGAGAAGTAGCAGAGAAAGATGCAAAGAAAAAAACTGAGAGCAAGCTGTCATTACACTCTCAAGCTTTGTTCTAAAGCAAGCTGTTTAACTTCCCTTGACTATACCTATTAGTAGACAGAAAAAGTTGCCATAGTAGTGCTTGAATCTTCTTCTTTCCTGTCTATTTTATAAACACAAGGAAATTTTAGCTCTTCCCAAGGTCAGAAAAAACATCTCCATACTTTCCATTTAAGCCACTGGAAGTAGGAAATTAGCAGCTCCAAGATGTTCTTATAAGAGGAAAGCAACTAGCTGAACATGACTAGTATTAATCATTGTCTTTGGGAGGAGGCAAGGAAGTACAGTATTCTTCTGCATCCTCTTCCCAATTTTCAACACATTAAAAATCAGCCAAGGGCCCAGAAGTATGTGTACTGCATCTTTATCCCTGAAACAAAATTATTTTTATAAGAAATGATGCTTCAAAATAAAATGTTATTGTTTGTATTTCCCTTATCATTTGAACTCAGAATGTATAATCCATGTTGACAAATATAACCTAGTATTTAACACAGAAAAGGACAAGGGAGAGTCTAACTTTTACACTAAAAAATAATCAGAAGGATCAAAACTGCAGAAACCATTCAAAAGAACAAGTGAAAGAGCAGGTAAGGTAATCAGTGTGGGAGAAGGGAGGAGCGAGAAGTCTGGACTCTACCCCCGAGTCTTCTTCCACACTCAACCATCATCTCCACTACGATAATTAAATAAGGCATTTCTAAACTTTTAAAAGAGGGTGTCCAAGCCTGATTCTTCAGAATCTTCCAGCCATCTGGTCTGGAAAGACCATACCCTGCACTGAGGAATTTCAAATTTCAAGCTAAGTCCTGACATGTGAAAAAAGCCAGAAAAAGAACCACTTGGCACATGTAGTCCATATTTAGGTGTCTACCTCAAAGCGACTGGACATTTACACAGTCCTTAATGTTCTTGTATAGCCATTAAGACAGTAGATGGTCAGTACCAGTTGAAAAATAAAAGCCCTGAACAGGCCACCTTTATAAAGATAGATACAAGCACCTAACTTTAGCTTATTATTTCTACAATTATTGTTCCCCCATGAATAAAACATTGCACATTTTGTACTTACATTACAATTTCAGTCACATTTATGTTAAATGCACAGTTATTGTATGCAAAATCAGGCCTTAAAGAGTCTTACACTCCAGGGTGCCATACTTCCCTTGAGATGCTGGCTGATACTGTGCTAACCTCTGTCTTTAGTGTTAACTAACAGGCTATTTGCCTGAAGCATTTGTTCTCCAACTTCCAACCTTGCTCCCTGCTAGACAAAGTTTTTTGCTTATTGATATTGGCAGAGGGTAGGAGGATTTGGAGTGTATTTGAACTACAATGGAAGCACTCAGAAATTTCTAGCATTTTGAACTATTTTATGACTTCTAGCAACAGTTTTAGTTTTAGAGAAAAATCAGTAAAATTCTGCATTTATAAAAATATTTAAGGGCAGGTTAACTCAAGACTACTCTAAAAAAACAGTGTGTTAGTAAAGTTTACTGTCTTCTTTATCAGGTGTGTGTGCAAGGCTTTTCCTTTAAAATATCCCAGTCTACAGTTAAACGGCAAACTTCCCATATTTCCTGCAAAGTGAAGATTCTCAGGACAAAAGGTTTCTCACAGTTTTTACAAATCTGCATCCATCATTAAAAAAAAAAAAAAAACCAAAAAACCAACACGTAAACTATAGCTGCTCCTTGTAAAGCAACTATTCTCTCAATTGGCACAATAGGAGCTTTCAAACATTTATCTTGTATGTGTCCCTGTGAAGAGCAAACACAGAGAACTGAAGTACAAACTGAAAACAATGGAGGATTTGTTAATATTTTAGCCACCCAAATCCAAAATTCTGCTCATTAAGCCTGTGAGCCTCTCTTCTGAAAAGGGTTCACAAAACACTACATGTTTTCTGCACGGACTTGTCAACATTATAATTGGGCAGGTAGGAACTGAGACACAGAGATTATGGATAATTACCTGGAAGCCTGTCCATGGGGGAAGAGGGCACATCTGAGTTCCAGCACGTAATTCAAAAAAACCATTAATGTAAAATATAGGAACCTAGTGAATCTTGACTTCTTATTTGGTATGCAGTATAGCTTCAAGAGGAAGAAGGAACTCTGCTCCCATGCAGAAAAATATACAGGATAAATATACAGTAGCCTAGGTGACACAGTATTTAGACTTAAAGTCTTTGTCATGCACAGACTTCCTGTATTCCTTTCAACTTCAAGAAAGGGAATTTTAAAATCCTATTGGCAGCAACATTTTCTATTCCATAGCTTCAATGTTCTAGAATACTTTGCTTTCTTCTCAGGTTGCAAACCAGAAAACTTATTTTAAAAAGCCAAAATAGACATGTTGGACACTTTAGACATGACATGAAATTAAACAAAATTCTCATCTTCTTCAATCAGATCATCAAGACTATTAAAGAAAACCTAAGCACCTTCTACAGCTTGAGAAGATATACATCGAAGATTTGGGAGATCTATTTAAAGAAACTGAAGGTAAGCC
Organism: Hypotaenidia okinawae; assembly: GCA_027925045.1. Lineage (NCBI taxonomy): Eukaryota > Metazoa > Chordata > Aves > Gruiformes > Rallidae > Hypotaenidia > Hypotaenidia okinawae. The sequence goes on along the minus strand of BSDF01000007.1, from coordinate 22,891,328 downwards.
AAGTCACCAGTTACAAGGACAGAAAACAGCAAACAGCAGTTGCAGAAAAGAGGACAAGCAGCTGTTCAAAGTGACCAAAAGTGAACGTTGCTTACACTTCTCTTTTATTGATAATATAGACAGATATAGAGGTGTGGTCCCAAAAGCACAAAAAGAAATAAAAATACTAATAACCAATTATGTCTGTCTTGCCACAAAACCAAAGTGCCAAGAACGGATGAGCAAAGTCTAGAAAATTTCTAACAGGAAAAAGAATGTCAATTTTCAGCCTTTATTTAAATGTAAAACCACTGACGACCTCCATTTCTCTAGTAATTCATGAATTCGTTGTAATATTAATATTTTTTTTTTAGAACTAAATGTTATGTTAGAAGGCATTAAAAATGTTTAATTTCATGGTAACAGGATGTGAAAATTATAATCTAAAACAATTTCTATTTAATTTCTGTAGTCATCTTATTATTGCTTACTACAGCAACTGTCTATATTGCCCAAGCAGTCACTCCTCTTACACAGACTTTTAGTACAGATTGAGCCCTACCTGATCCAGCACAAGACTGACCATTCCATGAATGAAAAACAAAACAGACTAAAAGGAACCAAGTAACAATGGGAAGAAGCATTAAAAAAATTTGAGATTCCACAGAGGCAAAAAAAGTCCAATTCTGAGTTTCAAAGTAGGTATTTGCTATCTGACTTTGGGCAAGTCAGTGTTAGTCCCTGTTTCCTTTTGTAAAATGGGGCAGCGGAACCGAAATCTGTTTCTGCAGCAGGGTAACAGATTGAACTCATTAAGATTTGTAAAGCACTTAGACTTCCTTGTATGACTACTGCTTTAGATGTGTAAATATGTTGTATTATAAAAAAGGAAGTTCAATTATGCAGATCTCTAAATTATGATAAGATATGTGCAAAAATATATCAGTAAAGTTCCTACAGATGAAGGTTATGACAGTCATATTATGATATTAGAAAAAAATGGCAGAGTAAGGACAACACTGACAAGCAATCACCTCAAAGACAGCATCAGTAAAACTGAAGAGAAACAAGGCTTGAAAGACAACAGCAAAGTCACAATATAAATATCATTACTTCATCATGAATTTGATACATACACTTTTTCAACATCAGTCAACATAGGAAAAATATAAATACTAATAAAATAATTACAGAAGGTTTCATTGTTCTATATAACTCTGAACAAGAGGCAAGGTCTAGAGAAAGCAACTTCTATGACAACTAACTTATAGTATAGCTATATTTAGAGCAGAAGGTGAGATTTTATATATATTATGTATAACTATAATATGATACTTAGCTCAAAAAGTACTATAATTGGAGAATTAAATAACAACAGCTACTTTGTGAAGTTCAACACGCTGTAAGAACTGCAGGAATAAATAATACGTAATTAAACATAGAAAGATTTATTACCATCAACAGCCATTACCACAACAAAGGGCCAAATCAGGAATAAGAAATGCAAAGGGATTCAGAGAAGTAAAAAACCACAATAAAGTCCTCAAAAAGAACGCACATTACTTATCCGGTAAGACAGGGGTGGAAGGGACAATTTATTTTAAAGAAATCTCAAATGATTCTGCCTTACCAGAGATTTCAGGCTATCAAGGTTCCAAACAAAAGCAGCGAAAGAGGTGTTTCATGTACACTGGGTACGATGTATATGAATAACTAGAAAGCTGAGAGCATCATTAGCAACATTTTCAAATAATATAATTCCAAGGAATAGCAGAGATGAAAGAAAATTAACGGGTTTGCCAAATGATTAAGCAGTCAAATGATCACTTAAACAAGACAAACACACTGCACAGCAGCTAAATGGTTTATCTGCATTAATTATTCACAATGGATATGGAAGAACATGTTCTCAGATCTACTCTTTACAGGTGAAATAAAATTGCCAGTTTAAATAGAGGGGACACTAGAAATATTAAGACGAAAACCAAATAGTTAGCAGAACATTATACAATCTAAAATTTAAAGAAACTTAAATTGCAAATCTGTCTATCCTAACAGCAATTGAAAGTAAATAATAGACAGAATCCAAGCCTGCATCTGATGCGCACAGCGTATAAACTCCTGTTCAGTCCTGACGAAGAGAAAAAGCCCAAGGACTATTGCAGCTGATCAATTTTGGGGTGTTGCATTGTGAATTTGTGAGCCACCACTGTCAGGCAGATAGGTAAACATGTACTAACATTATCTGAATGTGTCTCTTCCTAGAAACAAATTCCACTCTTACATTTATGAAAACTTTTTCCCATCTTGTTCTTTGGAAAAATCTGTGGGGTGATGCAGTTTACACTGTTTGGTATCAGTAACTTTACTCAAGTCCTTTTAAAGAAGAGCCATTATGAAGATTAAACAGTTATGGAGTGAGAGACTGCAAAATAAGATAAACTTGGAATGAATGACTCATTTTTAAAACAGCTGTCTATAGTAAAAGATTTTCAGACTCATACTAACCCTTCAATCAGATTGGAGAACCCATGTTTTACAAGTCAGGATAAAATGTCTTAAGATATGTTTCATTATATTATTAATACTAAGTGTGTACATCAAGATCTGACAAAGCTGTCTGAAAAACCTCTTGGCCCTGGGAAAGGTGAAAGGTTCTCTATTTCCGTCTTCTATGTACCACTTACACACAGCTACTCAAATGCTGGTCACTTCTGAGCCTCAGTGCACAGTATGCACAGCTACCCAGTACACAAGTATGTAGATCTTCATTAGGAAAGCAAGGTATACATCTTTCTAAAGACAATAAATAAATATGACAACCCAGTGAAACGTGGGTATAGTTCTTTAACCAAGGGGAAGTAATTTTAAAACTCAGAGGAGAACGTAACGTGATACAGCTTTGGAACAAGTACATTTGTGTGCAAGTTACTCTCCCTTGTAGGCACATGCATCATGCCGCCTAGTGTCAGAATCACTTCTTTCATACAATTCAGTCGTCCAACCAACACAGTTCAGTACAAATTGTAAGGTTTTTTAGGTTATATGTACGTGCTTTGGGACACATTATCTCCACTTGGAGCTGACATAAAAATTCTCATTAAATTCATAGAAAATTGCTAAAATAACTAGAAAGGCACAAAACTCATCTTGGTAGTGGTTAAGTGGTTCATATTTGGCCTCCTAACCAAGTTGTTTAGGACAAAATTTGAAATTGTTCAATTTAAGAGATTAATAATCAGCCTGGTCTTGATTATTGCATTAAGGTTTTTGAGTATACTTCCACATTAATTTTCCTCAAAAAAAAGTGAATTTAGCAGAGGTGAACCACTTATTAGCCCTATTAATAAATTTTACATAGCTTTTATATGCTTACTAGTAATACACAGCTTTACATTTTCCTATACGTAACAGCAACATTTAGAATGTGCTTACCACATACTGATGGAAAAGTACCCAGTTAGATTAAATGCACTTAAAAAGGAGGATGGGATGGAAAATCATGCTAGAGGATTGAAAGAATCTGACTTGAAGGAACTTCAGTAATCTTTTTTTAAAAAGTTTGTGAAATAGAAAATGAACAGAGAATGAAAAAACTTCCCAGAGCACCACTGCTCTTTATCCTCCATGCTAGCCTACTTCCTAAAAAAGTCATGCATGAAGGTCGGGGGAGAAAGAAATTTAAATATAAAGCCACTAAAACACAATTCTGTTGTTTTGTTTTCTGTGTACAACAAAGTTAAGGGCAGAATGTTATCAGCCTCATGTTTGAATAGCTTGTCCCTATTTATGTCAAACCGTTAACATTATTTAAATGAGGCTTTCTGTATTTAATAGTGCAGTTTGTCCAACATATCTTCCGCTTGTCAGAGATAAATAGAATGCTGTGTTCCAGCACAAGAGAAAGCAAATCTGTTACTGCCACGTTCTGGCTGCACTCTATGTTTCTGAAGAGATACCAGCTATAAAAAGAATTACCTATTGTTTCTACCAGGTTTTTCACACTGGAGTGCTTATTTCTCAGTAGAGTAGATTCTTGTTGAAGCTGAGAAAGACCAAGACTCAGAATAACACCATTAGGAGAGCAATTAGTTTCTCATTTCCTTTGCAGCAGTCCCAAAATATCTTTTTAAATTAAAAAAAAACCCCTAAACTAAAACATCCCTTCCCTTCAACATTTTCATAAAGAAGTTCTGACTTGAACTACAACACAGCTTCAAAGCAAAGAATGTCCCTGTCATCACCTTTATCACCTACGCATTCCCATGGATGTTACCAGAGGAGAAAAGAATGCAGACTCTGTAACAGACTATGCAAAATTTAGATTTTTAGCTAAAGAAAATTTGGAAATTTTCTTGCCATTTCTGGTGTGTCACAAGGAATGTCCAGAGCAAACATAACAAACGCTATGTAGGTTAAGCCACTATAATAAACAGTTGGTTTAGAATGTCAAAGAACTTTGTTATTTGGTGTTAAGACCCAAAAAACCTGCTTTGCAGGGTCAGACTACAGCATCCTTCCAGCCCAGTACTGTCTCTGGGTATCTGTTTCCAGTCACTGATGGTATATTAGAGCAAGGTTCAACTGCTGTAGAAGAGTGATACTGACATAACCTTTTATCCCTCAGCACTTTTCAACTTGTCTTTCATTTTATTCACATAGCATTGTTCCCTCCAGCCAAAGCGTAAAATCCAAATAAAGAGTAAATCCTGCAATAAAGCTAGTAAGTATACTCAAACCATGTAAAACTTTCAACTGTACACTGTCATGTTATTACAGATTTGTCAGCAAATTTTGTCAACAAATCCAAACTAGGAGCACCTGGGCATGGAAATCAGGCCCTGTAATTGTTTGCAACAATGGAATAGTCATGGAATGCAGAAGACACTCACGAAAACAACTGACAAAAGTGAAACCGAAAGATAATGTTAAGTGCATGATGTAGTAATAAAGAGACTAATCATTTCAGTAATTCAGTGTATTTTGACAGCCTGTACCTCTAATGTTCTAAACCAAAAGTGAGGTATGTAGACTGAACAGCCTTCAGGCAGTCATACAGGAAAATAGAGAAGTAGCATGTTTCTCATCTCTGCACATGCTGCGATACCCTACATTTGAAGGTTGTCTGGCTGTCTAGCTGCTGCTTCTCTTCCCCACACAAGCCATTTTCCTATCATCATAAATGTATTTTATTTGTGTTATGATCATTCCAAGAGTCTTGGCAAACAGGGTGCCCAAAAAGATGGTGACAAACTCCAATCCTCCAACCAGTTACAGTCGACAGGACCAAAGAAAAAGATGACAACATTGAGGGCTTGCATATGCAGGTGGTGGATAATATGATGAGCTTGTTAAGTCTGACTGTCAAGCTAGTACAAGACAAGTAGAGGGCTCCAACTGCTATTCAGTCTAAATACCGTTTAATTGCTTACCTCCTGAAGAAGGGAATTAACTGGTTCAGAAAAGCAGTCTTAAGTGGTCTAAGAAAAAAACCACAATGCTATGTTAGGGCAAAGGTCTAAAGTGGAAATGACACAATATGTATGCAACAGGAGCGATGAAAAAGACTGTGAAGAATTCAGAGTACACTGAGGAATACTGAAACAAAGAGGATTCTAGTAGGAAATAAATGAAAAGCATTAAGCATGTCAACTGAATGCTTCCTCCCAGGCCTCAGTCCTTTGTAAGAATTTTAGCAGAGTCAAATAGAAAAGGTATCAGCAAAGACAGAAACCGAAGGAAGTTGTTGCCTTAGGGATGTGCAAGGCATAGGACAGAAAGGAAAAAACCGATGTCTCTTCAAGCTAACATTTTTGATTCCCTAGCATGTCTATTGGTAGAGACACAGTCCATGACAGCCATTAGGATCTGCCAGAGAGAAGAGACAAAATATGTTTTGAGAAATATGATGAGAGCCTGTCAACTCTGGCTCAGGAAGCTCAATATGTATTCTTGGAAAGAGCCACTTGGGAAGTTTGACTTGCCTTGCTTTGTACTGTTCCAAAGGCACCCATCATGCATTGCACTGTGCCAAAATAAATCTGTTCTCATACAACTACTTGGAACTGTGAAAAACAGATTGCCTTGAAAAAATGTAAACATAAATAAAAGGTTGAAAGCAACTGAATAAGGACAACTTCAAATCAGAAACTTTAGGAAGTCGCTACCAGCTGTAAGAGACCAAGATGAACTGGAACTATGATAAAATTTCTGGTGGTACAATAAATATATTGGTTCAGAAATTTTGATTATACTATCATAACTTCTCTTTTAGTTCCATAAGGCACCTGGTAGCTTTTTGGGGTTGGTCCTGCCTCTGTTACTGACCCACAAAGCAGAAAAAACAAGGAGTGGGGAAGCATAGGGCATGGTCAGTACCCATAGAAACAGCAGGAGAATGCAGAAGAAAGCAAGCTTAAATAGGAATACTTCCTCGGTGCAAGGTGATTAAATTTTTTTACGTTTATTAGTATATCTTCAATTTATCAAAAGTAATTAAAATCTTCTATTGTCTCATGTAGTTGCTTATGTATTGCAGTATGTTGAAAGTAACACACAGAAGACATATACATAAGGGAACTTTGATTTTTTGCACAGGACTGACACCAACACCTTGTGTGCAGTGCTGAGTTTTCTCCCTTCACATACAGCAATGTAGCATAATCAGTATGGGGTTTACTACCAGCAGAAATAACTATTCAGCAATAGCTCTTGATATACTTAAAGGCTAGATAACACAGTCTGAAGGTCAAGTTCTGACTTCTTGAAGCCTAATTTATTCAAGAGGAGACTAAAGTACTGGAGCTAGAAAATGGCCAAGCATTTTCTTCAACTGATGAAAAAGCTGGGTTTTTTCCAAAGGATTTCTGCCAACAGAAAAGGATTATGAGCAGAGTAGGGCACTAAACACTGCCAATTTCCTTGGTTACTGTATGAAGAATGTTAGATGTTCAAAGAAGGCAAGAAGAAACTGAAAATCGTATCAAAGATTTGTTCAAGAACTGACGACAGAGAGGAGACAGAGTGCAACGTTAATTGTGCCACTAAACCTTGTCAAACTATACAAGGGATGAGTAATGACCAAGTGTATTAAACCACTGAGATTTTAAAAGACTTTTTAAAATGCTCTGTGCACTTATTACTCACCCTCTCATACACACACACAGACACACAGATGTATGTCCTTATCTTTCATGGCAACTATGCAGCATAGTGTTATATGTTTTAAACTCCAAGATAGCTGATTATTTTGTGTACAGAATATTCTGTAAAATTTGATAGCTTGTAGAGACAGGAATATGACAGGATAGAAAAAGCCTCCCTCTCCACTCCAGCAGCTGTACTACAGGAACTGCTAAAGTTAGTCCCATTTTGATTTCAGTAGGAAACTTAACTGGTTTCATGTTATTCAAAGCACAAATATGACTGGCCAACTGGTTTACGACTGCTACACCAGAATCCATTTTTAGGTACCTGCTTTAGTGTATATAGTCAAAGCAAAAAACGGTCTTAGAACCCTTTCTCAACTATAATATCCAATCTACATTTATTTGGCCAACATCATCCAGGAAGAGAAAAGTCCCTCTCCCCCAGGAGGCCCTGTCAGTAGCGCTCTCCTAAAACTGTTCCTGAACCTAAACAGAAAATGCTAGTCTGCCACCCTTCTTCCCTGTTCTCCACAAACTCAAACTCTGGCATCATACCAGCCTCTGTCATGGGTAGGTAACTTAATATATGCAAGTATAGTATGACTGATGACTGAATTCTAGGCAGCTCATGAACTAGAGCTTTTCATAGCTAACTAGAAAGTCATATGCTCCTTCAAACAAGTATGTGAGGTGGATACTCATAAAACGAGATTCACAAAGATTTTATGTATTATCAAGAGGAAGCAAAAATTCCAGATCTTCCCTAGCCAAATATAGCTATCTTAGCACATGTTAGATGCACAGAGGTGGAAAGACCTTTCCTTGAGCCTACATATTGGCTTAACCTTCTAGTAATTTAAAACATAAACATCTTTCAAAAAAAACACTACCAGTCTCCTGAATTCAGAAGTCTTAGCCCATTCCCATCCATATACCTTCCTCCTCCTGAACTTGATCCTCAACTGTTCTGGCTCAAAACCCTTACTATTTGTATCAGCCTCTGCAGACCCAGCAACAGCATATCCTGATGCTTTATCCCAATAATTTATCTCTTAATTCTATACTGAACTTCCAGTTGGGCTGATTTTACTGCTTTACCTGTGGTTATCCCCATTATCTTTTCACAGATCACATAATAACTCCTAAAATAAATCAACTAAGAATAAGATCTTAAAGTGATTCAAATATTTCACATCAATCATCACAGGCTTTCTGACCACTGTTCCTAAGTCTTTAGAGCACACTTAGGTCCATCTCCCACTTTAACCTCTGATCTGTCTTCCCATTTTTGTGGTGTGTTACCCTTTCTTTCATTTTGTTATTGTATTATATTATTTATTGTTGTACTTCTTTAATTTTTATTACTGCAGAAAAAGGGCACAGGGGTTGTTTATGCATCTTTAAATGACAATTCTTCCTTATTTGTCCTTATGAAGAAATGTTTCATACATGAATGCTTTGTTTGCCTCCAGTTATTTTATAAAAGGTGTATTTAATGACACCATTATCATGTCACTTACAGTGCCTTATGTAAAATTCCTGGATTAGCACATTGGCCTTTCATCTCACGGAACTCATATGCAAAACCAAAAATTACTTTCATGCTCTCAGCCTTGCAGACAGACATTGCTAATTCTCAGTACAATTTGGCTTAAGTGGCCATTTTTCCTTGGGGGAGGGGCAAGTGTTGATTAAAGCAGCGTGTGATTTCAGGCCAGAAAAATAAATGGGATAAAGATGCAAGAGAATCTTGAAATTTGCATGCTTATACCAGTCCTACATTTGAGCAATCTAAATCACATCCTCGTTTGCTAATCAGTATTTCTTCCATTTAAAAGACACTATGCAATCTCTTCAAGAATCACTGGAAATTATTCAGCTGCAATACACACCACCTATGTACACTAGGCTTTTTAACATCGTGTGACCTCATACACTATGGAGTTCCCAGCTGCTGTGGAAAAAAATGACAACTCTTACTGCTTATATACACCTTGCATCCAACATCAGGTGCACAAGTACTCTTCTACTTACCGCATAACAAGTCTGGTAGACTTCTGGTTGTTTACCTTGAATAAATGACTGGTCTTTGACTGTAAAACATTTCCAAACACATTATGACCTTTTAAATCTAATGTCTTAAAAAAATTTTTAGAGGACTACAAAGTTATTTCATATGAAAGATAAGGAAGACACTCCAACTGTGTTGGATTAATTATGTGTCTATTCTATATACACGCTATAAATCTGGTTTTAATAGTATTCAATACGCATATCAACCCATGTTTATTAAGCAAGCCATTTTTCTGCCTGTGCTAAAAGACCCCTTGGAATCTAAAAGAGGGACTGTAGCTTTAGTTTAAAATATATTACCTAAGAATAAAACACATCAACTGTGATAAGTACTTCATATCCAATTTTAAAACAGAAAGAAGTAGAAAATAACTTTGGACAAAGCATACTAGATATTTGGAATGAAAATGAGAAAACTCCATGTATCTGGCAGAAAAGCCAGATTAGCACACTGATAATGCAAAATCTTATTTTGTGAGAAAGGGGGAAAAAAAAAAGAAAAATATACTTGCAAATTTTGCAGTAACATTAGGTAAACTAGACTTGTTACACAATTACCCACTCTATGAATTTAAGAAACAATGATTGGAGATGATTGGTAGCCTAAAATACTAATTTATTAACTAATGCTTATGTTTCTCTTGACTATGAAGTACTAACATAACATTTTTGCATTACAAAAAAATTTTAATCAGACTACTTTAAGTTAAAGGTGATGTCAAAGGTTCTGATGTCTGAGAGAAAAAAAAAAAAAGAAGAAAAAAATTAACATATGCACGTGCATGCACAAATGTTCCCCTTTACAAGTAAGGGTCTTTCTTGTCAGCCTTCCTGCCTTCCCTGCCTGTAGTATTCCCATTCCAGAAATTAAGAGTATTTCTACAGAAATAATAAAACACCTGAATAGAGAGAAGAGATACTTTCAGGAGGAGTTCCACATGCATAGAAACAAATATCACAAGCACAAACATGAGTTAGATTTTTGCAACTGTGTGTAACCCAATACCTACCTATGGCAACATCCTGTGCCTCTTCCTCCTCCTACTTCCATTATTTTTATTTTGGGCTTACAAAGTGCAGAGATAAAGAAAAGTATAGGCAGTAACTGCTGACAACTAATTTGATAGTAGTGTGAAAACATCTGTGTTTTAAAACAGGAGAGAATGCACAGAAAACAATTTTACTGTGCATCTGCCAGAAGAGAAAAACCCTTAAGTTTCATTGGAGAACAATGCTCACTTCTCAACAGCAAAAAAATAAAAGCAATCCATTAACTTATACATTGCAATTAAAAGTGAGTTTCCTAGCCTTCTGAATGCTAGATTGAGCACAGTTACCTACCTCTCTCCCATCCCACATAGCTGTGTGCATACCAGAAGAGGTCAATATACTTGCACCCTGCAAGAACAAAGGCCTTCATCTTCTAACACAGAAATAACAAAAACCAGCCAAAACTAAATAAAACTATGACAAAGATTTGAGACCACGTAGGGTGTTCGAGCATGAACGGAGCAAGAGGAAACCACAGGATTGAGAGTATGCAAGCTGAGAAATTAAACTTAAAAGACAACTTTTAAACATTTTTGAGTGTAACAGATATACCAAATTGTTAAGATAAAACTGTGTAAGAGCACAACTTTTACACATCTAAATCAGAAAGGGAAGCGACCATACTAGAAAAGTAGTATATGATCTTGTCATTAAAACAGTAGCATAATTTACTCTGAACCAATCAATCACACTAAAATTGTACGTTCATAGGCCAACTGTGAACATACTCAACTCAATTAATTAATCTGAAAGAATACCACACACCTCAAATCAGTAAGAACTATGTGTTCACATGCTACTTTTGACCCACTGGACTTGTGCCATAAGTAGTATATAGGCCTGCATAAATTGCTCATGAGAATCACTTAATACCACAGCAATATTTCAGTGAAATTTCATTTTTCACACTGCTGGTGTATTAAAAGCCTCTGATTAACAGAGGAGTCTATTAGCAGTGATTCAGACACATTATGCAGCAATGAATTTTTGAAAAATATCTACACATTTACAAAATATATCGAACTAATGAATTACTTAAAGTTTGTTTGAACTAACTTTTTAGAAGTTAATATATCTGACTTAGCAGAGAGTCATATTTCCATATCTCAGGTCCGTGTGTATTTTTAACTTCATAGATACCGCCAATGCATAGAGTTACACCAGGCAATCCTCGTGCCTACAGGCATAATGATTTTGCATTGCTTCCACTTTTTAGTGAGGTAACAAAAAAAGGCAAGCTACAGAGAAACACTGCATAGCATTATCCTGATTCCCAAAAGACATGATGAACCATTCACTATTAAGGTCTTAGAGAGGGTGAGGAAGAAGTATGTTGTGTTTAAGGCTGATTCCTGAGGAAGCAGACTCAAATAATCTTCCATTAAGAAGTGTACTATACCCTTCTACAGAGGCATATGTTAATATTCTGAAATACGATTATGATACTTACTTTATAAACTACATTAATCAGTAAGCAAAATAAATTTCTTGCATAAGGCACATAATTACAGCAACAGAAAAATGTACAGTAACAAATATCCAATTATGTACCTACATGTCTTTGTGTATATTATTAAGCTTATATTCATATCATGAAAAAAATCTACATTTGTCAGAAAATAAAAATTCTTTTTACACTACAGAAATAAAAAAAATGAAAAAATGAATGTAACCCTGTTTAATTATTGTTTATTTACACTAAGCAAATGTATTACCATTACTAAAGTCACAATTACAAAACTGATTTAAATGACATACCCATTTCTGCAGAGTTATTGGCATTATTGCAGGCAACGTTACTCTTCTTGAAGACAAATTCATGTCTGCTTTTCACAGAACTCAGCAGCCTTCACCCAGGTGATAACATGAAGCAGAACAAAGTAGTTAGTAATATCCCCTGAAGCCTAACTTCTCATAATCCAAATAGTGGAAAGTCAGGGTGCAAATGTCGCTCTGTTTATGTGAATCCAGTCCTACTCAAAGCCAATTACAGAAGACACTGGAGTAGGGCTAACTAAAAATCAACCAACCAAAGAGCTCGAAAAGTCATCTTCTGCCCTTGGAAAGGACCACGCTGATATCTCTGGCTATAAAAATAAGCATAACAACATGCATTTCTATCACTCAGAGCCCTGCCTCACTGTCAAAACAAAACCAAAAACCAAATCAATCATCAAAGACTGTATTCTTGCCCTTTACCCTGAATGGTTATAGTGTTGTTGGTTCTTTTCCCAGCTTTTTTCAGCAAACAAAATATCCTTCAGTGCTTCTGATCTTAGGGTTTCAGGAAAGTAATTGAGCACTTAAGAACAGATGCACTTAATCCACAGATGTCCTGGTTTCAGCTGGGATAGAGTTAGTTTTCTTCCTAGTAGCAGGCGTTAGTGCTGTGGTTTGGATTTAGGATGAGAATAAAGTTGATAACACACTGACATTTTGGCTGTTGCCAGGCAATGTTTACACCAAGTCAAGAACTTTTCAGCTTCTCATACTGCCCCACCAATGAGTAGGCTGGGGCTGTACAAGAAGCTGGGAACAGGCTTGGCTGGGGCAGCTGACCCCAACTAGCCAAAGGGATATTCCATACCATATGACACCATGCTTTGCATATAATTTTGGGGAAGCTGGCTGGGGGCTGGACTGCCACTCCAGAACTAGCTGGGCATCAATGCTCTGCAGGTGGTGAGCAGTTGTGCTATGCATCACTACTTTTGGATGATTCTTAGCTACCTTTATTCAAAGCAGCAGCAAAACTCCCCTTTTACTTAAAGTAATGCAATTTCTACCTTTTCAATGCAACAAAGGCCTAATAATGTGGCACCTGTAATATTACAAGTGAGTGCAGTTTCAGACTTATGAGCTGAATGTGTTTATCTCCCGACTCACGCATTCACTTCATGTATCAAATATCTCCATAGCAGGTCTGGTTTTGTTAACGTGGCTGTACTAATGAAGCCAGGGTTTTTTCTTTCCTTTGTCAAAATGGGTAAGATTTTACATTGCTCGTATGGTAAGAATAGCTAGAAAATTTTTTTAAAACTCTTGTAATGTGCTTAATAGGAGAAAAGGTTTTCTGGTTTTAAGCAGCATGAGTAAGCAATAATCCTGCTGTAAGTTAAATTATTAAACAGATGTTAGAACTGTGATATTGGGTATTTCTTTTACAACTTGAACAAGCAGTTTGCATCAGAAACACTGCTCACTGTAAGTAAAGACTGCAGACATTCAGCAAAAGTTATTTAAGTATTCATAACACCTCAATAACGTATCAGATATGCAGACTGCTGCAGTTTCACAGAAAGTTACTGCCAGTATATTATTTAGCGCACCTCTGATGTATATGTCCTCAAAGCATTCAGAACTGACCTGGCAACTATTCTAATAATCCAGGCTAAAATTCACAAGATCATACTGATAGTAGATTTTCTCTAAAAAACTGGAGGGACACTCTGTAGTAATCCCAAAATGTCTAGAAAAAATATTTCATCTCCAGGACAGAAAAAGACCTATATACTGGCAAGTTAAAGAATGTGATTTAATGTAATTTTCTGGTTTGAGAGTTTTGTAAGTGGCAAAAACTATGTAACAAGGCACTGGCACCAGTAAGATACTTCAGAATCCATGGATTCAAAGCATCTATTTTCATACTAACTCATTTTTCTATCAGTAGAGCTATGGTAAATTCTGTTGATGAACAAGAACAAGCACTCTAAATAGAAAAAGAAGGCCCCTCCCTCCCAAAAACTAAAACCTGCAACATGCTGGTATTTTTACGTGCAGCCCTCAAATTGTAATAAAATACTGCCAAGGAATGGGAAGTAAAGACAAATATTTTCCTAAACTTTCAAAACCCGTTGTCCTTGACTGAGGCATACAGGGTGGAAAAAAACTGATGCAAAACTGATGCCAAGTCACAAAGAGAATTTGTTTGGAGACAGACATTTGATCCTTGTTCAGTTAGCTTTAAAACAAGAGCTCTTAATAACGCCATAAAGCCATCTAAAATACAGCATATATTAGCCATTTCCTCAGTCAATAATACAGGTTCACTTTTAACTTTGACTTATTTTACATATTTGTATACATAGCAGCAACAGATGCAGAGCAACTAATCTTCTAGGTTTAAGGTATTATACTTTTATTTTTCTGTCTTAAGCTCCAGTCTGAAATCCTTATGACTGTTTTGAGAAATCAGAAGAATAAAAAAATTTAAAAAAAAAAAAAAAAAAAAGAGAGATCTCATTCTAGAGATCAAGTTTAAAGTGTTAATTCTCCTAAGTTTTGGGAAGAACATCCTTTTCTACTAGAGATAGCTATGATAAATGTCAAGTGTTTGTAATTAGGTTTTTACCTTTCAGGCACAAAGTTTTTATTTCCTATGGGAGCATGTTCTCAAAATTCTATAATATAGGTTCAAAATTTTGCTATAAGATTCAGAAAACCACTTTTAGTACCAGAGCTTGATCCTGTAGGCAATTTATTGCAAGGAATATTAGACATGCATATGTTTGCAGCACCAGAACTCTCTACATTTTTTTTTCCTTGGACCTTATAGAAGAATGTTTAGGAAGCAGTAACTATAGATGTCAGTGCATTACATTAGTGGGTTTACTGAGAAAGAAACTAAAATAACCCAAGCCATTTTTCCTTACCCCTGGGTACTGAAGGTCCTTGGCTCTTGAAAAGCATGTGCAGCTTATTGTTCTATGAATAATATTGACCTATTTGTCTGCAAGGTGAAGCTGAAGATTATTTCCCTCGGTGAGACTATCTGTATTTTATCTTCTCCAGTCAGATATACAGACCAGACCTATTTAGAAAGTAAGCAAATGCTTAAGTGTTGTGTTTGACTTTGTAATAAAAACCCAAAATTCAGATCTGACTTCATTTTAGACAAAAATTCTACAGTAACTTACTTAAAATATAAATATATATGAATATAAATAAATATGAAAGCACACATCAGTTGCACCCAAGAGCACTAAAAATGCTCCATCTCTTAAATTTCACAAACACAAATAAAAGAAAAGAAAAATTTAAAAAGCAAAATGAAAATAATAAAAAGTAAAATGAAAATAAAATAAAATGTCAACTTCTAAATGCAAGCCTTGTAGAACCACTTCACCCTTTGAAAGCCAATTATGCCTTCAGGGAAACATTGAGAATCACTTTTTTTCTACAGGTAAACTATTTCCATTTTCTGTGGAAGGTTTGCAAAGAATTTTGCCAGTGCTGTTGGACAGGAAGGAAATCAGATCCAGCTCACTTGCTTGAGAGCTCTGTAAAATGAATACGTTCATGCAGCTTTTCACTCCTATTTTTGTCACTAAGATACCAGATACAGTTCTGAAAACATTGTGCAGATACTTTTTAGACACTTCAAAATATAAACCACTTCTAGCCACTAAAGAAAGTGTAACTAAATTGAGTGGGCAAGAATTGAAAAGCTCTTAGTAAGAGTTAGTAGCTCCAAGTAAGGGGTTTATAACAACATAGAGAATAGAGATATTCTGCTAGTAGAGGAAGGTCAGTGATGTACTTAAGGCACTGGATATAGAGTCACAACAGCTGATCTATTCCTGGCTCTACAAGGCATAATGCAAGAATGTGGGCATTTATAGGTAACAAGAGCAAATCAAATCCAGTTTTTGCTTCTGCAGATGAAAAATAAATCCAGAGAATATAAATTCATTAAGGTTTATAAAAAACTTTCATGCTATTTTTTGTACTTGTTTTTTTCTTTAAGCAGAAGATCGATTATTACACAAGGCCAACATAAAGTCAGGCAGGTTATTTGTATCTGCACTTCCTCGAGAGGGTGCTCCTATCTCCTTGGCACAGACACTTCATTTCTTTACCAGAAGAAGAGCCAGTTAATACCAGCAATGTGACCGTGGAAAGGAATACAGAGAGGGTTTTGCATATGTAGGTTGCACAGATTTGGCACATAACTGTTTTCTTTCAAATCACACCACAAAAGAAAGATTGCAAAGTGATCAAGTGAGTTCTCTTTCTATTCCTGTAGTCCCTGTACAAAGAAATGTAACATGGCCTTTTTCCTCAAACAGAACATACAGTACATCCTCTTCAAGGGTTGATAATGATTGATTCCTATGCAGAAACAGTTGCCCTGAACCAGACTGTATTACCCGTAAAGCAACATACAAATTATAACATACCTAGGAACTTCACAGTGACACTTGAGCCAGCATCATCTCTCTTCTCCTGTCACTTCAATTATCCACCTATTAAATGCTTCTATTCTAAGAAACTAATGCACCACAAAGAACAACCAGCACAATTCATAGTTCCAGCTCTTCCTCTTCTAGCCTTTCCACATACAAGCCAGGCGTTACAAACTACACATAATGCTGAAGCAGTTCAAAGGCAAAGCAAGATAATCCTAGATCCCAAACCCCGCACTAAAATCTATCTCCAAATATTTCATAGTTCTCAGTAGATCACTGTCCTTTTGGTGTCCAAGAAACCATGTACCACATGAACTCTTAACTCCTTTTTAATGCTATCCTTGAATTATTATTAACCCATGTGTCAGCTTCTTTCTTGCTCCTGGTTATAGCTATGATCCAAGTGGGTAAAACTGACCCTAAAACAATATTCTTGGATAAAAATTCTCAGTAAATGTACTTTCTGACAGTCAAGATTACAGGCTGTTGTATTAGAAAACAATTTTTTATCAAGTGTCAGTTTTCCTCAGGGAAATGTGTTCAATACACACAGAATGAAAGCTAAGAGAATCACAGGTTGCAGGAGGAAAGTGGGTGGGTAAAGACACAGAAGGCAGCTTCTTGGTGTTGCGGCTGAATCTCTGGCTTCAGTTTTCCTCTCTCCATACGTTTGTCTTCTGAAGAAGCTCGTTTCACTTGAGAAAGAGAAGCCTTCCTCATGTTAGGATTTCTGTTACACAGAAACAAACTAAGAACAGCAGTCAGTCAAGCAAGTACAAAAGCTCCACAAACCATGTGTTTTCCTTGCTGCACACTGAGACTACTTGGACTGAGCAAGTAATGCGTTGTGCTTTTATTTTTTTTTCTTGGAGTCACAACACTATGAATTCTCTTAAATCTTATTTAGAGGAGTCCAAACAAATAATTTCCCAGGTCATTATTTTTGTACTAAGGTAGGTACAATTCCTACTTCAAAACTGTGATGCTACTGTAATAGTTTAGGATGAAATCAAAATAAATTCATATAAGGTTTACATCAATGTATAAAACTCAGAATACAAAGACTGGGAGTATTTTTTCATCAATTCTCCACAATACCTCTATAGAAAAAGCCTAGACCTACTTAGTCCTCTCTTCTTCACTAATTTACATACTGCTTATTTGCAGTTATCCTACAAATGTCCCTCCTTTGGGACTGAAAAGGTGAGTAGTTTCTGGTTTATAATCTCATTTGGGATTTGGGAAGTCTCTAGTCCAGAAGAGAAATAACACCCAACCATGATGAGTTCCTCATTCAGCTGTTCCGAAGACCTCTTATTTTAGAATATATTACGTCTTCTATATGTCTTAGTTGATACAGCCATTAGATATTCCAATTTTGCCTAAAGTCCATTCCTTATGTAAACTTTGGGCAGCTACTGCCAAAACATCAAGAACAACATTACAAGACTGACATCTTTCATACCTATGAGTCTTCTATATGTTTCTCCAGCCTCTGGTAAAAACAAAGTTACAAAATTCCTACTGGATATGTAACTTCAAAAGTGTATTAATGCTTAATCATCAGTGTTATTTAATGAGGTCATTGTCTCATGGGCAGAAATACAGAGGACAAAGTACAAAACTTTCTAAGTAACTGAAGAGGAATACTTTTCCAAAATCCTTTCAACTCACTTCTGATCTTATGTGGGGGAAAAAAAAAAAAAAAAAAAAAAAAAATAGAGAAAACCAAAATCCACAGCATATCCTTTTCATGGTTGCTCTTCATTTCCATAAGAAGGACATTATTCTAAGATCATACTAATGAGTAGTTATGTGAACACTTCAGTAAAAATGAGTATCCATTGCCCAAAAGGGACAACACATAAACTTCCTTTGAAAGCTCCATGTTCTGAAGTTACCTGAATATAATAAACTCAGAATAATTTATTATTAGAGAAGTGATTAACCATGGACTAGAACCTATCAGAATACTGCAAATTGAAACTTTTATCCAGAAAATACTTCTTTTTTTCCACCCCAGAATCACTGGTTGTAAAAACACTAGGAAGAGCCAGCTTTGGTCAGTTCAGAGCAATGACTTGCTATCCAGATCACTTCAAACTGAGGAAAGGATTTAAACATTCATCCTCAGCAACACAAGCAGGACCCTTAATCTTGAACTCTGTAAATCACTTCCTTTTTCTTATTTGAGAAGTCTAAATGACCTTGCTTTCTCCTACGTCTATCCTTACAGTAATTCACATTTTACCCAGAAAATTTACATCCTAACACAAACCTGAACACACCACTACAGTGGAAGTAAAACAGCTTTCCAGGACAATCTGAAAGTAGACAGCTGTCACCTCCTGAATGAGACACAAATGCAGTGACATCCCCCCTTGAGAAAATTTCAAAGAAGAAATAACTTCATTATAATTAATATAACTTAATTAACCCTTGCCTGCTCTGGCAGGGGGTTGAACTAAATGATCTTTCAAGGTCCCTTCCAACCCTTAACATTCTGTGATTCTGTGAGAACAATCAGATTTTATTAAATGCAACCAGTCAAAAAGTACCATCATGGGAAGTAAGTTAAAGTATGAAAATCAGGATATGGACACTGGTCCCATGAGTAATTATTGTACTAAACAGATCCCATCTGCTTACCAAAATGGAAGAGACTATTTTCTGTATCCTAATGCTACTGTGCACTAATCAGAGAGGGGACCACGTTAGAGAAAAGCCTAATAATGAAAATCATACTAACCCAAAAAAAACCCCTCAACTCTTCTCTTGCCAGATTATTCATCTCCCTTTGAATGATTATGGAAGGATTCACATTGCAAGAGCAATGGCAAAAAGCTGAACACTACCCTTTAACACTGCTCTGAATTTCGCAGTACCAGTGAGTGAGATGCAGTTTTTCATCCTGGCCAATTCTTCCCACAAACTCCCAGAATCTTAAATCCTTGTTATGCACACTCCTTGCAAAACTTTTCAGCTGCCTTTCTTCACAGCCATTAGATTCAAGGCTGACTGAGAAGCACACTAACATCTCAGTTCTGTCAATTGAGTTCTAAGAAAACACTCATATTGTATGGGCTTCCCTCTCACTACACAGCACTGATTTCTAGCAATTATGAGAAGAAATTCTTGCAAACTTCCAGCCTGATTCTCAACAGTCGATACCATTTCTGTGCTATTATGGAGTGCTTGCAGCTGTTCATAAACTCAAAGTCTTAATGTAATCAGTAACAGGGGTTATCATAATGTAACTAATATAAAAAGGCTATTTATAGATTGCAGTCACTGAAAAATCTAATTCTGATCACAAGGCAAGCTACTGTATCGTCTTTTTCTGTGGGTATAGTATCAAGTTAAGAAGTAAAGAGATAGACATACCAGGATGCAGCATATGCACACCAGAAATAAAAACAATCCATCAGTATCATAATTAGAAGCACGGGCACACATCTAAGATCACTGATATATACTTTTCTCTCTTACTTAATATTTAAACATCAGGTACACATTGTTGGGCTAAAATATGAGCTGATTAGCTGCAAATGAACATTCTGTGACCGAAACAGGAGAAAAGACAGTTCATGCTGTTACTAGAGCAGAGGTCTAATTTCTGCTCCCTCTTAATTCCTCCTCCTCCAACTGCCCTTCTTGCAAAATTTTCTTTGGCCTGATTACCATTTTTTTGATCTTCCCATTTGAGGTGACTCCCATCAAGACTCTAACATGAGAAACAAGCTTAAGCATTCTATCTTGAAGGATTCCCTTTATCTTCATTCCCAAATTTAAGGCAGTCACAAAGATGTGAATTCCCTTTGAAATAACATTTTTAAACAAGTTGAAGACAAACAAGAATACACGCCCAATGGTCACCTGTCATGTCCCACTTATCATTCCAGGATTTCACCACTTGCTAGAAATATATCCTGTCTTGCCAATAAAAATTAAGAGCTGCTAGACAAAGGTTGAAATCCCTGAGCCCTAAAATACCCAACCAGAAGCTGTATTGGTTCTTGCCTCTGCACACACACGCTCAAGAAGAGATCAACAGTGACAGGACTCTGATGCTCCTCCTCTGCCTGGCCACTGTGGTTCCTACTACACAAGTACCTTATCCTAAAGATACTTATCTAATTAATCTCTAGATGTCAAGACAGCGATACCAGTTCTCTGCTGCTACATCATCAGTTTCTATTCTTTCTGTTATAGAAGTGAAACTTAGTCCTGAAAGCAAAAACAAGTAAACCATGGAAGAGATTTAAGGTGGTGACTTAGAAAACGAGGAGTCCTTTTTCAGTCCTGAATAGGTCCAATTTCCATTGCAATTCCAGCTAGATCTCTTAAAGATATTGACATAGCATTGGTATGACCATTGCAAGGAGTTAAAAAGATTGTGAATAAGAAGTTAGGAAAAGACAACCAAACAATACTGTATTAGTGGCTTTGGAATTACCATGTGAAAGAACAAGTCCTCAGCTGTATATTGTAAATAATTTACAATAAAATAGACATGTATAACAAATATTAAACCACTTTACCATCACAAATATCAAGACTATTCTATATGTATGATAAAGTTAATTCCACATGATAAAAACTGACCAGGTTTAATGTTGATGTTTACGCAGAGATATGTTTTGTTTATGTAGAATCTAAATTGTTCTTATTGTGGCAACCTTTATGCACAGAAGTAGGACAGGGATATTCCTCTGCTTGTTCTCAAGTTCTTACTTGAATAACTCTTAAAACATCAGAAATGCAACAATCCAAAGATATGCTAAAACTGCACCAAAACTCATAACAGAAGTTGATCTGACTTTGAGCTGTATTCTTCAGTTAATGCCCCAACACTAGGATAACAAACTGTTACTATAAACATCATAATATTTCCAGTCATCTTATGTTAAGTACTGTAAAGAGTACAGTAAACTACTTGGCATTTTCTCCTTCTGCTGCACAACTTTTAATTCAAAGAAGGTCAAAGTTTTAAGCTTTCAATAAGAAATATCTAGGTTGCCAGCTCTACAAACTTGTAGCATTTCAGGTAATTTAACTATTCATCATTGACTACTCTCATCTCATTCAATACTATGCAATTATTAGATTATGTTATAAAAACAGAACAGACAGTAACACAGGTGTTTACAATAGTTGTCAACAAGATAGCAAAAGAAGACCAAAAGAGGACCACAGAGGTTTTATAAGACCAGAAAAGAAAGTTGAGCAAAAACAAAATGGAGAAAACCACTACAATAAATACAAAAATACATAAGGTTTGGTCTCATTTTCATTGAGTTGAAAATAAAAACTGCTGTGGCAATAAAATAAAAAAAAAAAAATGATCTATGGAGCGCTCACACACATCCAGGCATGGACTAAAATGCTAAAATGTAGAAGCTTAAAATCACTGTCACTTAAGTTTCTTAAGACACAGATTTTACTTCTAAATGTACAAGCTTAGAATCATTATTTAAATTTTTTAAGACTGTAAAAATCCCCTGGGGAATACAAAAGCTTTCAATATTTTGGGAAGAGTGCAGCTTCAAAAAGCAACAGAATTTGGGTCTGGCTAGTTTAATAATGCCTTTAAACAGAAATCCACATAATTTATTCAAGATTAATCATAATGTTAATGTAGAATAAATTACAAAAATTGTAAATGTTAGTAAACACTACTCTGATTAACCTAGACTGTGTCCCCCTGGAAGTCAGATGGAAATGTTTATCCATTTTATCAGAAGACAGTTCAGACAGTGGTTCATAAAGGGAAGATGTCATTAGCATTCTGTTACAATACTGATGTCCTCCACTCACCACAGTGGCACTTCCTGACAATGCCAGCGATGAGAAGTCACCTGGAAAAAGATCTGTCAATAAAATACTTATTTAATTATGGATCTGTCTTTGACAGGTAATGAGCTGCTACAAAATGACCTGAAATTCTCAGTTCTCCAGTCTAACCTGAAAAAATGCACCCAGCCCTGGGAACAATCATGAATAAGAACAGTTAGTATCTATCACACCTAATTCCCTTCTGAAAATTATGAGGATTCAAGCTCCATTCATCAGAATTTAATCTTTTAAAGCGTAACTCAATAAAATTGAGCTATCAAAAGTGACTCAGCAACATTAGAGCAGAAATTCCCTGCAGTTTCAGCTGGCTTTCACTGTCAAGCCTCATGTAAATTCAAAGAAATTGTGACTCCTTTTATCATCTGCTCTAGTCACCTCACAGTTGCATAGTACTATAAAGGTGTCACAGGACCAAAATACTAGGTAGTCCACTTAGAATTCAAGAGATGAATATTAAAGAATTGCTTTTTGTGGAATCGAGGTTTCCAAATTTACAGAGGTTTTTTGCACAACGTAATAGGTCTACTGCAATGTACCAGAGGTTTTCTGTTCCAAATATAACTTCACAAATGTCTCAGAAGAGGCAGTTTCTTGTATTGAGAAAACAGCCCTCACAGGAAAGATAAGAAACTTCAGTTTAGACTTTCAGGCTGATGAAGCCCAAAACAATAAAAACCAAAAGGATTATTAAAATCATTCCAATTTGACACACATTGGCAAAAGGTGTACCAGAATTTTTGACAGTATTGATGGGGTTCTGTTTTATTGTATATAGCTACAATTAGTAAAAATTTAAGCCTAACAATTTCCTGATGGAAGCGAACTGAACAATGAAATTGCAGAGGCAGTATCTTAGGAACCATGAAGAGTGACCTTGTTTTCTTACTCCTTAGAAAGAAGGCTGGGAGGGGGAGGGTGGGGAAGACTATGCTATTTTTGTGAAATTATAATGTTTAGAGTCTTTTCTTGGGTTGTTTCTGGACAACATCAAAGTACAAAATTAGTATGCCATAACATTAAGGGTTGGTGTGAAGTTTGACAGCAATTTCTTTTCTCTGTAAGAAAGATACACTAATCAATGAACCGATGTGGAGAAGTACAATATGAAAAAGACAAGTCATTATTCTGAAGTTTCCCCAGGTTGATCTATCAAACAGCTTGTGTTAGCCCACCTCAATAAAAACCAGGTGATATTCCTTATGCTAAAATGAGAAATTGTTCAACTCTGTTTCCTGATTTTTACCTATAAAGATCTGTGACTTTCTGCCAGGGAGTTACAGTGATTGAGCAGAGCACAAAGGTATATGCATTAAAGCAGCAAGTTTTAATAGGGCTTTAAATAATTTTTAGCTACTCTAATAACAATAAATCATTCGAGTTGTGTCTGTACAGGATGCTTTTCTGTTAATCTGTAAACTGGTTGAAAAGACTTTTTCCCTTCCCTTCTGCCTTTCAGATTCTCAGTCTTTTTTGTGTAATTTAAGGGGAAGACATAGGAAAAAGAGAGAGACGTTTGAGAGATGGAAAGATTAAGACCTGATGAAGGAATATATATACAATGCTCTCCAACCCGGTAGGAAATTTAACAAGAAATAGACAGAATGGAATTAGAGAGTACATTTAACTAACACATCTCTTAGTTAGAAAAGATTCTTCAAACCCTGGAAATTGCATGGAAATTCATAATTATTACATTTCAATTAAAAATTCTTTCATTTTTGCATTGTTTAAAAATCAAGAGAAAAAAGGTATTTCAGCCAAAGAATCTGTCATGGAAAAGTACCAGATACTTTGCCATTTATGTCTGTTGATGGAATTATGTACAAAATTCTGAAGAAGGAGCTTTCAGGCAAGTATACTGGAAGACCCTGAACTTAGCTGTAAAAAAAAAAAAAAAAAAAAAAAGATAGTCCAATTACAAGTCAATGCTCAGAATTATTCATAAACTTAGAATAGCACACATTTAAAGAAACATCTGCTCATTGTCATAAAGTTCCTCTCAGCTCTTCCTTGCTTTATACTATAATCCTTGTTAATGTAGAAAGACAAGAAAAGTGACATTCCACCACAATCAAATGTGTATCTGAGGTCACTTTATACAATTATTTCCTGGAAAGAACATTCTGGGAGTATATTTGGATTCTAAACAATAAAAATATCTACTTGTTTAGAACATCAGATAGGACAAAAGATGCAAGATAAAATTTGAAAGAATTCTTCACCTTGAGATTTACTTGAGTTTTATTTTTGCACTTCTAATTGAATTTAAAGAAACATGGCACTAATTACCTTGAACTACTTTTGCGGTGAAACACTTTTTGACTTACTCTTGAGCAGGGCAAGAACTGTCACTCCAGTGCAAATGATTCAAGGGGGTTGGGGGAATGTCACTGGTTTTTTCCCCAGAAAGACTTGAAAACTAAGATTTCCTAAAACTATGGTAATCTCTTTCAAGTTCACATGACCAAAAAAAGTATATTAAAGGACAGAATTTTTTTTTCTTACAGTTAACATTTTTCCCTACTACATAATTTTGATCATAATGAGAGACAAAAGTACAAAGATTTTTATATTTTCAGTTCCTTGTCACTTCTTAGATAGTACAGACTATGAAACACAGTTAGATCTTCCAGATGAGTTACTCCACCTAGTAAAAGTAAATAATCTACTGCTCAGAGGAAGGCAACACTTCCCACCATACACCTAGTTGACTGTTCTGTGTTGGACATGAGAAGAAAGCTAGGATTTTTTAGTCTTTTCAGATAAACATCTACTCTGAAGAGTAAAATTCAGTTTAACTGAACATATATAAATATAACATTATTCATGCCAAAGAGCAACCAGTGCCCTCCTACAATTCTTTCAAGGACAAACTTTGTATTTCTTACAGGGCAGGTTACGCAATCCACCAAGTAGTCTCACCATCCGTATGCTCAGCTGCAGATTTTATTTCCATATTATTCCCTTGAGGATGAGGAGAATAAATACATAATCCCACTCCCATTTATGATACATCTCACAGTTCCACCTTTCCAAACACAGGTGTGATGTGGTCACAACAGGTCCACAGGGTCACCTCCATAGTATGCTCCATGAGAATAGGTCATCTGAGGCACAAGTCTACGCGTTCTCAGGAGCTATGTGCAGACCCGTTCTTTCCATGCTCCCAGCTCCTAGTTCTTCTTGTAGGATAATAAAACTTGTCACTACAATGACTCTATACTTTTACTCCTTGTTTTGATCCCCATCATTCCCCCTCCATTTTTTAAATGATAAAAAAACCACAAACCAAACAACAGTTAAGGTTGCAACTTCAGGAAAGTTTGTCCTAATTACAGTTAACAAGTCAGGATTATGAGTCTGTGAGGATATAGCACTAAAACTCTTCCAAACTGCAAGTGGAAAAGGAGATGGACAGCTGTGTTGATGAGGCAGGCCAAATACTATACAGACACACAGATGTCCTACTTCCCAAGCGTGGAGGCAATTCACTATTCTGCTACATCACTTTTACAGACTCATTCCTAGTAAGTCAACCCCAGAAACAGACACGCTGTTCAAACAGCATGTTCAATGTTTTGAGAGGCTTATGCTAGAAGATCATCAGAAGATAGTAAGAACTTAGAAAAGAAAGATTTCAAAATACTATTAATAATCTATTCAAAAGAGGAAAGATTTCAGAAGTCATAGGTGCTACAAATAAGAGACTAGATATTTCTGGTAACTTCTTTTTTCCCTGAAAGTAGAAAATCTTTTATGGAGAGAAAAACAAGACAGAAGACCTTTTTTTCCTTTTAGAAACACCTGTTTTCATAATAGCTACCTAATAGACATAAGTAGAAATGCAGTTATTTTTTCATTATTATGCCAGAAAATAAAAAAAGAAACTAAATCAGAAAGAAAACAATCTGAAAGAAGAATCATTGAAAACATATGTAGATCATCACAGAGGCAACATGAAAAAATCTGGCAGCTGTCGACACTATATAAAAAAAAACAAAAACAACCCAACTGTTTAAGTATAGCTGTTTTTTCTTAAGAGTTAGAAAACCATCAAACTGTAACAATAATATCCATTAGCTTGGGGGCTATATTCAATGAAGCCTTTGTATATGGATTAGGTATTTGCAGACAGAGTTCTTATTAAATTGGCAAAATAAGAACATAGGGTGAAAACATGACATTTCTAAGCACAGTCTCCACAGCCAATGCTGGGATGTTAAAAGTCACAGCCAGTTTGCTTCTCCTGTTTGCACACCTGCTTAGCATACCCTCACTCTACTTTTTAGTATCCAAGTGATTTTATATATTAGAAGACCTCAAGCTGAATTTCAAAGATAAAGTTGCAATTTGGCCTTAATTTTTAATAACTAAATGAAGAACACAAGAACAGTCATGCTGAACGTGGCAGAAGGCCCAGGATCATTTCTCCAGCAGTGGCCATGAAGTGATGCCTGGGTGACAGGCTTTATTAAGGAAACTATAATCTTTTTAAAGGGCCTCCAGAAAATATGAGGAAGACTCTTCTCAGTTTTTCTGGTGTCTGGAAAATGGATAGGGCCCTCCATAGACACTAGTATTATTTTAGCTCACTTCTGTCTGTAGACCAATTCCTCATGATCCTATTTTTACCAGAGAGAGCATTATGTTCTTCAATGGAAAACCAGGAGAAATGGAAGGAGTAAGAGCAGAAATTGTAACAAAAAGTACGACAAGAGCCTTTGTGAATTAACAGAAGTGAAATCAGTGAAGCTATGAATTTCAGCTTCTGAGAGACTGAAGCTAACTTTTAGCCAGCTTAACTGATCAACCCAATCAGTAATTTTAAATATGACAGACCACTAAAGCAGATAGTTGACCCTGTGGTAAATCATGCTTGGGAAATCTGCTTTCCATTTGCAAGCACAAAGATTACCACAATAAATGCAATTTAAGCCAGCAACATGAGTAATTTAAAGTAATTTTTAAAAATGTGACTTCTAGTCCTTATCTCCTGAAAGATAATGTTACCAGTAGAGTGTTTTTCCTGCTTCTGCAAAGACGAGTTAATGCTCTCGCCTTGCCCAAGCACGAAACTAACACAGTTTTATCCCATTGCATTAGCAGCATTGAGATACACACTGCCCAGAAATGCTTCAGATTAGCATTGCTGTTGTAAGAAAGAAATAAAAGCCATAGTAGTGGTCCAAGAAGACACCACAGCTATTTTTAGAGAACACGCAAAACATGGCAAGATACAATCAGTGCTGTTTCCCAGTGTTTTTCACTGGAGAAGGGGAGGGAAAGGTTCCTCCTTAAAGTGCTAGCCAAAAGTTTGCTAGTAAAATTCCCTGGCAGGTGCACAGAAACAGTCATGGCTGGCCAGCTTCAACTGTTGTAATACAACTACAAGAAGCTTCAACTCCTAAACAATTTCTTCATGCAAATCTAAAAACTGAATAAGCAGCAATTCTTACACCTCCAATATCAACCCAAAACCTGTTAAAAAAGAGATCTCTCAGACCCCCAAAAAAGAATGTGAAGGAAGTAGCACCCTTAATCCCACAGGTGTTCCTTTTCAGAACTTCCAGTCTCAAGAAAAGAGAAATGAGACAGGTGAGCTTTCAAAAAGTGAAACAGATTTTTGACACCAGTAATCTCCATTAATTGGAAACTCGTCCTCTTTTAACCTCTACTTTTGCACAGGATAACTAACAAACCATGTGTGAACAGTACTGAGACAGAGCACTGTCAGGTCTGCCTACCCACTCAGAACCTCCCTTGGTTTATGGTTTAATGTATTTATGGAAATACAGTAACATCAGCCACACACAGACAAACATGCATGCATAGAAAATATAGCCATGCACGTGGCATTTGCTCCTTCCCCATCAATTTTGGTTTTATTCAATTATCCCAGTAAAATTAGACCTTCAGAGAAAAGAAGCTACTCAGCGACTGTTAAAACCCACCACTGATGACAGTAATTGGAGGTGGAGAAGAAGGGAAGAAAGAAATTAACTTTTCATTTAAGGACACGAAGTACTGCCTGCCTGCCTGCCCCCGGTTCCGCTTTACCCAAAAAATTTGTACAGTCACATGTACTCTCTGTGAAAGAACAGTCACGTCTCAAGTCACGGATCCCGAAACCTCATTTTCTACAATCATCGATGACCTACAGAGAAAATTTCACCAAATTACAGAAATATGGAACACCTTTATTAGAAAAATAACTTAATAGGTAACTGGGCTTTTCCTCCAGCTTCCATGAAACTCATTTAAAATTTGCCAAATAATAATTTATAAATCTTACCTGTTTTTTTCTTGAAGTTGCCTTGGGCAACAGACTGGCTGACAAAACTGATGCAAACGGAGAGCAACACAGCTCAGGAAAAGGATTTGGAATTGATGAGATCTCCGAAATATTGTCATCTTTCTTTTTTCTCCTGGTTCAACAAAATACATAATAACATTTTGTATGATGATATTGTAACAACTGCTGTTAAAACTGCAACAGCTGACTACAAAGCATGATATACTAAGGCCCTAAGACCACAGTACTTCCTGGTTGCAGCAATTAGCTTTTTTGTGCAGGTTTGGTTTTTTTTTAATCAGTAGGCTGAATCTATTAACATACAGAGCTTAACACTACTTGAAAGCAATCCAAGTATTCAGCTCTGAATATAAAGTTGTTTGAATATGTGTCTTTGCAGAGTAAGAACACAGATATATTTGTATTGGCTCCTGAGGACATTAGTAAATATTTTGTTGTCCCTGTGTTCATGCCATTCCCTGTGTACACATATTACAACACTGGATGCATGTAACCTGTCAGTAATACTTCCTAAGTACATTACAACTGTATTTTAAACATATGGATTTTTTTTTTCCCACCAGAATCAGAAGTCAAAGTGACAGACGAGACAAAATAATATAAAGCAGTACATTCATTTCTGTTTTCAGATAGTTTTGTATTTGAATTCCCATAACTCCATCGTAACATAAATGTCTCTGTGGTTGCTGGCTGCTGAGTGCGTTGGAAGGATCACCAAGCAGCATTTGCAAGAATACTGAAGATAATCACTACTGTGCTTGCTGAAGAGCTCAGTCATGCACTAGTTTAAAGTAACACATTAATAACGTGGTTGTTGAGACTGCTGTGTGCATTACAGCGCATGGCTTTCTCACATAAAATACTGCACAGCACTTTGTCTACTTGATTTCACTTGGAGAGCAGCACCCAAAGCACCTCAAGTATCTGAGTCTGCCAACATATCAGATTTTTTCTACATGTGTGAGTTTATGGCTCCAAGCTTAAAATTTAACTTCATTATCCTCATTATCAATAATTCCAGATTTCACATACTAAGCCGCACAAAGTGAGGGAAGCCATCGGCGTAAAGTAATAAAGCAGAATGAAGCAGCTTTTCTTTCTGGCAATCCCCACCTAACGTTTATATAAAGTGATATTCAGCATTAACAATGAGTGAAAAATCCGATGAGACATATTTTACGATTTTGTAAACTTCGATGTAGCAAAACTGATCGGACACTTCATGAAAAACCTAGCCCACAGGTTCCTTTACTAAGACTAGAGACCAATGCCTTTAAGAACAGCCTGAGAGAAACGAACACAGGGTGCACATCACTGGCAGCAATTACAGCCGCATCGCTAAGGATGAAGCACTTTATCTCACAAGCATTCATTATAAAAGAGATGCTGCAATGAGAAAGTAGTGGCTCGGTTCGGTTTGACAGGGCAGGCTCGGCAGCGTTGTCTCTTCCCCTCAGCCTGGGAGACCTCAAAAAAAAAAAAAAAAGAAAAAAAAAAAAAAGGAAAAAAAAAAAGGAAAAAAAAAAAAAAAGGAGCGGGGAGAGGCATCCGCAGCGTCTGCAGGGCCGGGGAACAACTTCTGAGTTCCAGGGAGGAGCGGGCCGGTCCCGGGCCAGGCCGCCCCCGTCCTGCGCTTCGCCCCTTCCCCGAGCCGCCGCCGCCACCAAGCCGCAGGGCGGCCGCACCCTCAGGCCCCGCGCTCCCGCCCGCAGGACGCCTGCCGGCCCCTAGACGGCAGCAGGCGGGCCCTCGAGGGAGCGGGCAGGGCTGGCGGCGCCCGCCCGGGCTCCGGCCTTACCTGTCGGGGGGTGAGGGCGGCGGGTACCCCCCGGGGGTCCGGGGAGGCGGGCTGGGGGAGCCCATCGCGCCGCGGGGGCTGCCGCCAGCGGGCTCCGCCGCCAGCCCTGCGCCGCGCGGCACACCGGGCAGCGGGGCGGCCATCGTCGGCGGCGACGTCCTGGCTGGGGGGCCGCCCGCGCGGAAGGCACGTCGGCGAGCGGCCCCGGAGCTGCCGGGCGTGTCGGGCGGAGGCAGCTCTCCGCTCCCGCTGTGGAGGAGGGGGTAGGCGGCTGGGAGGGTGGGGGGAAGCGCCGCCCGGGCGGCGAGCGGCACCGAACGCCTTCCCCGGCACACGTGCGCGGGCGGCGGCGGGGGCGGGCGGCCGCCGGCTCAGCGCTGCGATGGGGAGGCAGCGCGGGGCGGGCGGGGGCTGGGCCGGGCCGTGCCCTCCCGTCTGCCTCCGCCGAGGCGGGGGAGCCCTTTACTCCGCTTTTTGGCTGCAGGGCGAGGTGAGCCCTGGCAGGTGCGTGGTCCCAGGACCCGAGGCCGTGGTGTCACCCGGTCCACTCGGTGCGCCAGTCCAGGCCCGACAGGAGGAGTCGGGGCGGCCGAGGGGACTGGGCGCCACCGTTTGTCTCGTCGGGAGGCGGCGCGCGGCCGCCCCAACCGAGCGGCCCCTGGGCGCCCTGCCTGCCGCGTGCCTCGGGCCTTCGGCTAGCGGGGGGAAACGCGGCCCTTCTAGGTTAACCCTGGCCGATAACCTCTTGGCAGGGCCGGTTCCTTCGCGCAGCGATGCGCAACGGAGCTGGCCGCGCACCGCCGGACGGGCCTGGCACTCGTCTGAGCACGTCGCAAATCATTAACCACGCTGCCGCATCCCTCTGTGAGGTGGGAAGTTCATGGTTATTCCTTGGAGAAGTGAGGAATGAACAAGGCCGAGGGACAGACCCATTACCTTTGCACCAAACAAGCTGCTCGTGGGGAGGCTGGGTCCCTGGTGTTCAGCCACAGGTCCTCCCTGAGAGGGAAGAGGACAGGTGGTTCCTTGTGCCTTGCGCTCCGCCATGGCAGCGTATGCCGCTGAGACAGCCGGGTTCCAACCTGTTTCATGAACACAAAATCCTACGTGGCAATTCCATGGCCACCATCCTTATCAGCGTTCATCTGATTGCAAAATAAATATACCCCTTCACTGTGTGAAGAACAGTTTCACAGCACCAAGCAGAGAGGGAAAATATGTGTGAGTCAGTCAATTCGATAGAAAAATCAAATAATTAAAGCCCAGCCCCTGGCAAAAACAGCTGCATATAGAAACCTTCTGACTGTACCTGGCATGCTCAGGGGCAGTAACCAAAATGTCAGAGTGGTGAAAATGTTTTGGGACATGTGCTTTGCTGTTTCCCTGAAGCCACCATAGAAATCACACACAGGCCAAAATTTCAATACCGGCGAACGATTTTTCTGACATAGAAGCAATAGTCACAGTTTACATTTTGGCTGAGTCACAGATGATTTTGCACGACATTTATTTTCAATGAAATGAAAGATTCTTTCTCTTCTGAACAGCTTATTCTCTGTTATGCTGACAGCAGAAGTGCAAGTCCGAGTTGATTAGCAATTCTTATAAACAGGGACTGGCAAAGGTATCTGGGATTTTAGAGTGTCAGGTGATTGACTGGATTTGCTTGTTGTTTGCAAACTGCTATACTTTTACATCATTGCACAGCCACTGTCTTTTGCCTAATTGATGCGCTGGCATAAATGCAGTGTGTTAAATCTCACCGTCTTCAAAAGAGTAGGAAGGACAACTGGTCTAGGTGTTCTAGGCACAAAACTGAGGTCGGAAAGAGATAAAAACCTTCAAGTGACATTTGTGTGCTGATATTAATCAGCATTTTAAAATTTCAGCAATGAAAAGAAAATATGTTTTGACTTTTCACCCAGTCTGGGCAAGTTGTTACATAGCTGCAACCTGACATACATGGTATGGTTTTGTGCCTTTGGCTTAGCCATGTAATTGTTTTAAAATAACAGGCAAATAACAAGCACAATTACAGGGAATATTAGAAAATAAATACTTGTATGTTTCAAAATAACTTTCCTAGGATTCTAATGAATCATAACAGAAAAAATGCCACTTCTAGAAAGATCATTTAAATACTTTGTGTTATAATTTCACTTGAATGTACAAATTTAAGAAAGTGACTTAATTTTTTTTTTCCATTTCTCATGGTCTGTCCTGATGGCTTGCTGCTTTCAGTCCTTTCTATGGGAATAGCATTGTATGAGGAAATTACAGTCATTGGAAAACTGAGGCACAGAAAGGCTCATGATTGTGAGCTTTGGAAAGGTTGCATAGGTAAGAATTCAAAACTAAGGTTTCTCCTGGCTTACTGTCACTGCTTGCAAACAAATGTAAGGAGAAAAAAGATTGCTTGAGCTTGGCTGAAGATATCTGAGAGCATTTGACCTGGACTTTGCTCAGGTGTACCTTCTTTTAATTCCTTCTTTGAACAAGCACAAACCCAGCAATCTCTGGACAACTAATAGTGTTGTTATTAAAAGGCTAGCAGATTTCCTATAAGTCCTGACACCAAAACAGTTGTTGAGGTGAGATTTGACTTCCTTTTTATGATAACTACACCTAGTCTACCTAGTGTGGGTTTTTTTCTGATACATGCTGTGCTTCTGCAATACCATGGTCCTTGTTCTAAGACATTTCCCTAAATTTCTGGGCATTACACAATCCTTAACTCAGTACTTTTTTTCTTTTTTAATTTAGTCTTTGATAGCCCTAATCAAGTCCAGGTGTTTATCAAGTGAAATTATATATATTGAGAAAAATCCCAATGAATTCAAGCTATTCAGTATGCACCCCACTTCAAGAAAAATCAACCACTCCAGTTCTTAAAAGCTTGTGTGCTATTTAGAACTGTGGCATTTGATTAATGTGTCAAAATTATGCTTTCAATTAGAGTAAACTTTCACCATTATTACTGATTAAAGTGAAGGTTTAAAAAATCCAAACTCTCTGGTATTTTAAAAGCCAATTTTTAACTTCAAAAACTGGCCCTTCTGTTTGGGCGGTACTTCATGAGAGCCAAATTTATCCACTGAGCACAAGGAGAGATATCACTGGCTGACTTGGCAGTAGTGCATAACTCTGAAAATTATCTGTCGTTGAATGTTTTGTGAGGAGTCTTGCTCACATTGAACGTTAAGTTTAGAATTACTGTTAAAATGTGTATCTTTTATTGCAGATAAGGAAAAGGTTCCAAGGGATGAAATCAGTACTGCCATTTCAGCCATTTCCAGAAGCTGTTTTTAAACCTAAGCTGAAACTCCCTCTGTGACCGCTTGCACAACCCATGGCACGGTAATACTCTGGTGTTTCCCCTGAATTAATTTTCCTTTTCTGCACTTACTAACAAGACACAGATTTGCACTGTTTTCTGGTCTAGTTTAGTTTGGGCTTGGGATTTTGTCCCTATGGAAAAGCATGAATACTTAAGCATAGTTTTGTATGAAACTTGAGTAGGGGGATAGATTTCATTGCTACCTTTGACAAAAGTGTTTGCTATTTCACTAGCTTCCCAGTGACAACTTCGTCCTCGGCCCAGAACATCCCCCTGCTGGAATTTTGCCTTGAACTGTAACAGAAGAAGAGAATTAAACTCTGCAGGGTTTTGAGAAGAGGAACAATACCTTTCAAATCAATCAAATCAAATCAAGAGCTTATGATTTCTGAAAGGTCATTGTAGCTAAAAACAAATAATTAGGTTCAGTATAGGGTTGACTGAGTGGCATGTAGGGCTTGTGAGATGCAGGTCAGACGATGTGACATACTGTCTTCTGGTCCCTCGCACTAAGGCAGCATGAAATCCATCATTCAGCAATGTTTATAATAAACTGTGATGCACTCTGCACTGGCCAACCTTGAACTTCTATAAGGCATAAAGTTCCTTCCTAGAGAGGACTGTAATAGTCCAGACTGAATATTACATATGTATGGATTACAGCACCTAGGTCTCCATCTAATGAGTCTAAATGTACTGGACTAAATGTAATCTTCTGGGTAGTTACGGATGGATGAACTGTATAATATACTGCTGCAGTTATTTTTGGAAGTGAATTGACAAGTCTCAGGGAACTGATTTAGCAATGCCAAGCATTTGTAATGATAGTATTGTAATGGAAGAAACATTTTTCTTGTAATACATTTATCTGTTCTTATTAATCCCTTGTAAGTATTTATGTTATTAGTTCCTCTGAAATAACTACAGTGTGGAGTAGATGACTTCAAACATCACATATGTGATAAATATTTAGTTAAACAGGCAATGTTTCACAACAGCAGAGTACTGCTGGTACTTTTTACAGCCCTTTTTCTGGACCTTTTTCTCCACCTTCTACAAAGAAAATAATTTCTGAACTTCTGTACCACCAGAATACTGTATTGTGGAGGGAAGGGTACAGGCGATTGTGTTATCTGGTACTCCTTGTATTTATCCAGCACAAAGAAGTTCAGTTTCCGTAACGTGAGTTGTTGGGAAACGAGATTCAAGACCCTTTAACACTAGTGATTTTGTAGAGTGGGAAACAAAATACAAGCATTAAAAAAAAAAACAACAAAACAACCCACCAAAAAAACTCCATCCCAAAACAAACTCACCAAAAACCAAGAAGAAATGTAGAGCTAAAATTACTTTTTAGAAACAGTCACACCGCTTGAAAGTCTCAGCCATTTCTGAGCTGCTGCCAAGGACACTGATAAGAGTGTGTAGATACTTGCAAAGAAGAAGGGAGATGTTATTTTGGACAAAAAGAAACAGCATACCTGGTAAGATTCAACGCAGGCAGCATTCCACTTTTATTATCAGAGTACAAAGCTGATAAATTAATTTTAAAGATAATATTAATTCTGTATTTTGAAAAATTGATGTGTAGAGATCTCTTTGCCAAAATGCAGGTATCTAATACCAATTTAGATATACCTATTTTACCCTGTCCTAAGAAGACATAGGTTTCCTGTTCATCCTATGTCATATATAACACCCCAGTGTTGATTTTTTAGATAACCTTGGGCATTAAATGTGGTTCCAGATACTTCTATTTAGGTGCCTAAATTTTATGCACATTGTTTCTTTTCTGCTTCTGTAACATGCAGCTCACAACAGACTTCCATGACTTCAGGAAACAAAATTCAATCTAGTAACTTCAGACATATTGCATTGTGAAATTGGGTTTTGGTTTTGGAAGCTTTCAATAGATCTCAGGAGATTTTTCTCTTAATTCTGGTAGTGGTAAGAAATTTAAAATGTGATTGTATGCACATCTGCTTAAACGTGAGAGGAGGAGGAAATTTTCTCTTCCAAAATCGCTAGAATAACTTGGCCCAGATTTGCACCCCCAAATTTGCACCAGCCCTGATTGAGCAAAGCAATTTCCAAATCAATCTACCTGTGCATGTGCAATTTAGAATGCCTTTAAAATGGGCTCTGAAATGGAAAACTCAGCTGAACCTTAATGATAGAGTCATTATGTTCCTCCCAAATGACAGAAAGTAAAACAAACAAATGCTTATCTGGCCAGCTGGAATTCCTGAGGTAGTGTCACTGTATGATAACAAACCTGCACCATTTTAATACATCACTTTGTAGGACATTTATTACTCTTTGGAATGAATTAATCACACAGGTTTTACACAGAGAAGGGGCATTTACTCTGTCCCAGGAGTTTTCCCAAGAAATCTATATTCAGGGAATGAGATATTCAATAAACTTTTGAAAAAACAACTTATTGTTTATGTTTTAAAAGCATTGTGCTGACTACTTGGAAGTTATTATATTGAAAGGTTATTAATGCAAATGTCTGTAATTCAGGAACCCTATCTAACAGAGACAATCTCAGCACTTATTATGAACCTAATTATCACAACATCAGTGCACCTAAGATTTTAATATATTTATTCTCTTCATATGGATGAGTAAATGTTTGCATGTTTAAAAATTAACCCTAACTGGGTATTCAGAATACCTGACTTTATATGCTATTCCACATTAGGCTGCCCATTTAACATAGAGGCATAGAACTACCATGGAGAGAAACAGAAGACTTAAGAGGTCAACTAAAAAACACATTGGATTTTAGTGCTGACAACCATCCCAGAGTAACTTTTTGTTTCCTCTGACTACATGGGAAACCTAGGGAGAAATGTCTTTTCACTTAAGCAGCTTAGCTAGCTGTTAAAAATTACACAATGCAATTAATTTGCTAAATAATTTTTCTCAAGAACTAATGGAATTTGTGGCTGAGTAAGGAATGCAAACTGTGAGTCCAAAATTAGTACTGTAACAATCAGGCCATCGTTTGTAACTATAATGAAGGTTTCTTGTTTCTAAAAATAAAAAATGGAGAGTGTATTAATACTTCAGTACTCCTGACAATAAGTCAGCTGTAAATCTGATCCAAAATGTGATTGTCCTCTGAGCTGGAGAAAAATGGACCTTTTCTTTTGATTTCATGTTTATTGAAGCTGTGCCCCCAGGTTGCTTAGTAGCTACTCCATTTAAAAAGCTTTTTTTTTTTCCTAATAGTCCTAATTTTGCTATGACAAATAGAAGAGTTTCATAACGCTGAATGTAAGCAACCTTCTAGTTCACTTTTGTGTATTTATGCAGACATTACATAATACATAAATAATAACATACAAGATAATTCCAGACAATTGTGTTACATACACTGGCCTTGTAAATTCTCCTTTAAAGTCAAAAAGCCTTACAAAATTTTCCCTTGGGTTACAAGAGGAAATGAGAAAAATAGTGGCTAGTGAGTGAGTTCATAATTTGTACCTGACTTCAAAGAAATTTAACATCTGATGTATCTGAAGCATTTTGGAAGCAGGAGTACAATCTGAGAGCCCATCTAGAATTAGGAAAATTGTTACAGCCTCTCAACCCTTTTAAATACAACCTTCAGTGTTCTCCATCAGTTCCATAAATTTAGCTCAATCAATTGTACTTGTCTGAGAATTTAAATGAGAAAGCAATGCACACTTTTTTTTTTTTACATTCTTTGAACTTATTTTATGAAACAAAAGCAACACAGTTTCCAGACTTCTAACCCACTTGAACTTTTATCTTAATCACTCAGGAAGTGGTACTGGACTAATACTGTCCCTTTTCATAAAGTCCAGGTTTTCATATATCCAGACTAGACAAAAAAACCCAGTATTTTTTAAATGCAAATGCATCATTCCACCTGACGTCCCCATTTGACAGAACCAAGCACAGAGTCACATTTTTTGTCAAATTAGCCACAACACCTGATAAAGAATTTCTAGCAGCTCTGCGTTTCTGTGTTGACTTTATGCAGGCTATAGGAGGCCAGGCAATACCTGATCTGGAAAAAAGCCTACTAGAAACAATTCTCATCAGAAATTTGAACAGTGATTTTGGGGATTCTCTTGCCTGTGGCAAATCTGCAAAGGCCTCAAGCCCATTCTAGCACCTTGTCAAGCTGTGGCCTCAGAGCTATTACCCTGCCTCTGACCAAGAAATCATACTAAATCTAGAATGTGTTTCTGAAAGTGATACATGAAACTTCCTAACTGTACTTTGTCCAAGTGTTAGATGGTGTCTTAACTAAATTCCAATGTACATGGTTTTAGTTGGGGAAGTTACTTTGTACTGTAGCTGGAGGTAGTCCCTTGACTATTGCTTTCAGTCCAAGTGTAATTGTAGTTCAGCAATGGGTGAGGAGAGTTAATTGTTGCATGGGCTAAGTTTTGCTACATTGCAGCTTGGATTCTGGCAAAAATAGCTGTACTATTTTAACAACGTTTCTACTTTCTGTGGGGAATAAGAGGCCACCATGGAAATCCAAAGCATACAAACATTCTCAATTTCAAAATGGCTTTAAAAGAAAGATGTATTCCAATCTCTTTTATTAGCACAGTCCCTTCAGAGCATTTCTCCTTTTGTTTATTTGAAGGGAAAAATCTACCATTAAGTGATTTGTTAAGATGTTAAAAACCTATTCCATTTTCTACAGATAGTTTGTCTGGCTCTCAGGCAAGAATGTAGGCTTCTATTACAACATATTGAGAGCTTTTAGAACCAAAGCATTTCATAATAAATTATTCAAATTGACACATTTCTAGTTGTAATGTCTTCATTATTCCTTCGGAGTTATGAAACATGAATTATATCCCTATAATGACAACACTAGTCAAAGAAATCTAATTTGCCATGAATTCTGTTTGTACAGTCGTGTAGCTCAAGGCATACATTTGATTATTTTCTTGTACTCTTTCTTATGTTGATGCTATTCCAAAGGCTATAGTGGTATACAACCTCATTACATCTAATTTTAAAAAATATTCTTACACGGCAGGCTCTAAAAATATGTAGCTACATAACAAATTAGAAATAATTACATCAATAAAATCTACTAGGCATACATTGAACAGAAGTGTATTTCAGATTATTTTATATATTTCAAACACTTTAAGTGGTACATGTATTTTATCATTGTAGCCAACAAACTACCCAATATTTTATTCAAATTAAAATTGAATTAAATTAATACATCATAAAACTCCTGAATTATGAGACCAGAATCCTTAAAATGATCAACATAATCCAAAAAAAAATAATTTAAAAGCAAAATGAAAAGATTCTCCATCTTTTCTTACACTCTGTTTATTAAATTGTTTTAACAAGAATGAATTTAATTATAATTTAAAAACAGAAGCTGATAGCCTCTTTTACAGCTTTTTAGAATGGAAAGATTTTTTTTTCTGTCTCTCTTTGCTGTCAGAATTGAAAGCCTGAGCTGCAATTATTAAAGGTCTGAATTTGCATTTTTCAGCAATCCAGAGAAATGAAAGCAGCTATTGTTATGATCATTATCATTATAAAGTTCTTTGTCTGTAGATCTTTTAACAAAGTTGTTGGTCAGCTGTTTGTTAGATGCCTTGCCAGTTATCAGATAATCTCATAGTAGATCAAAAAGAACAGCAAATTAAAATGATAGCTTTGTATACTCACAGATGGTAAATCCTCTATAAACTAAAGCAACTGGATGCAGTGCCTTGTGCTAGAAGCTAACACAGGAAATTTGCAGAAGTTAAAAATAAATCGATGGATTTGTTTGTAAATAGCTGATAGGGTTTTGTCTCCAAACCAGGTTCTCTTTCCCTGCAGTCCTTTTTGTTGGGACAGCTGGATTATACAACCTCTCAGAATTAAAAACTCCCCTAAACTAAGCCCTCTCAAGCTTACTGTATTTCGAGCAGCTGTGTGAGGAAGAATATTAAAGAAAAAAGCCTTGATAAGACCTTGCTGGCCTGAACTACCAGAGAGAAGGATCAACTTAAGAGAATTGAGAGTGCAAGATACCTTCCGGAGTAATGGAAGCAGGTATCGTCTCTGCCAAAAGTCACACAAGTTCAAATGGCTCTTTAGGTAACTGAGCTGATTGAGTGAAACAAGCAACCCCAGATTTATTCTATGAATGAATCTTTATAGGCCTGTCTTGGAACATCTCCAACGCCAGCTCAAGCAGACACCCCCTGAATGGTGTGTCAGGAGCTTATCTGGTAGAAGTACCTGTCAGGAAAAAGTGAAAGCCAGGCGGCTGTTTACTGTTCCTAGGGACATTTAAAATATGCATATTTTGTTGCCAGTTTTGCAATACAGAGAGTATTTACTTGTATTAGTTTAACTGTGATAAGATATGTGCATGTCCCTGCTCTTCATGTGGGGCCAGTCTGCAAAGATGTGAGTCTTTCGTAGCATCCCCTGATAAATCTCTGCCTTCTTTCACTCCACATTCGACTGCTGCAGCAGTTACTGTGGAAGACCGCAGTAGAGGACTGCAATTACAGACAGTCCTTTTGCCACTAGCAGCTTTTTACAGAGCCTTCCCCCCTATGCAAGCAACTGCCTATGTTTTGTGTTTCAAGGCAGAAGAGGAGAGATGAAGTGAGGTAATGGGTCCCCATACTTCTGTAATGCATTGGAAGTAAGGCAAGATTGTAATTCTCTGCACAGGCTGTTGAGAGTCACCACCATGCGAATGAGTGTTTGCTGCCTTGTCCTGCATGAGATAGGACAACAGCTGAAAGACATTGTCTACATTTGGTGTAGGTTTCCTCACTCTCTCTTTAGCCACCTCTGACAGACTGATGGCATGGTCACTCTTCAGAAGTTATGCTATGTACGCACTGCAAGTGAGTCATGGATGTGCTACGAAGGCCTCTCAAATATACAGGGGGTGGTGTGAGACTGTGGTGAGTCAGACATTGTGGAGGACTCTTCTGAGTCTCCTGCATAAATGTGGACATGATACTCTGACCTGAAAAGGTCTTCTGAACTGCTTGGCAGGACTCATAAGGAGCAGGTGAGGTATTGCCGTTGTTTCCAAAGTTCAGGGAATTAATGCTTTTCCAGTGTCCGGCTGCTGCATAACTAAGGGAACAGAAATAATTTAACAGGAACTGCAATTTCTTTTCATACTAGAATTCTGTTTTTCAGGGAGTAATAGTGAGAATATATCAAATTGTTGACCCTTTGCAAGCAGGCTTCAACATAAATTAATTGTTGTGTAAAAAACTGAATTTAATGTTTACAGTGCCATTTGTCACCGAAATGGAGGCTCAATTAGAGTCTCAATGATTTACTAAAGACATTTTAAACATAATGTCCAAACAATGCTACATAAATTAAACATGATGTAATTGAGTGTAACACTAAGTGGCTCATCGCTGTTGATTCATGTGGAAATCACAGAAATTTTACTGATCATTATGCATTCATTCAGTATTAATGTAGATACCATATGTGCTTCCATAGGGATTCTACTGTTACTCAGCATTCATTAAGTTTTAATGTACCATTAAAAAGGCATCAAAAGACCCATCTAAAAATGCTGCCACAAAGGTAGTTCATTTAAAGAGAGTTAAAGAATCATGTTTCACTTTAACAGTGCAATACAGAGGAAGTTAATAATGAATCAGCAGAATTAGCTGAGGAGAAAACACTCTGTTTGACTGCAAGCCAGACCACAAAGTATTTGGACTAAAGGCAATACTTTCTCCCTGTTCTAAGTTTCTGGAGAGCTACCTGCATTCATAGGGAAAAGTGCTCATTATGCAAGTAAAGTGCGTTTGTTCAACTGATGATTTACAGTAACCTTCAGCATAGTGATTGACTGTAGTGAAATCACCATTTTTAAAAAAGGGGCAAGGAAGGACAAATTATGGCCAGTTTGCCTACTGCCTTCAGTTTAGTGGATGAGCATTGAAGAGGGATAAGAAAAAACCAGCAGTGTTAGTAACCTCTCCACAGGTCCTTGCTTTTCCTGCTAGGCCTGATGGGCATCTGCTAGCAAAACATTTTCAGGGGTCAACTCCAGAACATCTTACTATTATTTTGATGTAGCTCCTTTCATTCAGGGGTATACTTTCCAACAGAGCCAGGTATCAAGGCCCTAAGAACATCCTCCCTTATCTTGTGGGTTTGGCTCTCTTGAGATCAATTGAGGACAGGCCATCTAGTGACCTTGGGAAGAGCTCTTCAGACATCGCAGGGGGAAGGCTAACATCAGGGTTTTCCCTTTCCTGGAGAGCTGCTGGTGATCCGAGGCTCTAGTGCATTGTCATCACTTGAGTTACAGTTCCTACTGTATCCATGCACATGACTGACCATGGGTCTGCTGGTCTGCACCCAGAGCCACAGACTTTTCCTCCTCACTGTGGATTTGTTTGTTAATTTGGACTCTTGGCTGAGACCTTGGCTGCTGTCTCCAGGCCTGCTCCACTCCCTTCCTCAGGGATAGTGGGATGAGCTCCTCCTCATCCAGGTCCCTGTGTTACAGTGCTGAATTCTGACTTGCTATCCCTTTGGGAGCAACAGCTCATAGTGCTTAGGTGGGAGGTAGCATGAATGTTTGCTTGGCAAGAGGTTTTATGTTGTTGTTGTTGAGCTGCTTCACTTCTCATCTCACTGTTGGAGATCTTACATATTTATGCCTTGGTAATTTCCTGGGAAAACTGCTAATGGATGAATTAGATTAGATGAGCTATTCTAATCAAACATAGTATATTTGTACTGGATTTCAATAGCAATCCTTGACAGAAGAATGGATTGAAATCTAACACGTAAAGGTGGTCCATTTTACCTGCCAAAGGAATCTTACTATATTTAATTGAAACTAACAGGTGACTATCACAGTAAACTGAGCAACCTATGTATCATATCCTGTATTTTTTAAACTTTCTTTTTCCCTGATCAGAGAACTGACAAGATCATCTGTGAATCAGCTGATCACATCTGTGAATAAAGAGGACTAGCAAGGTTCTGTTCAGCTGCACAGAAGTACATAGTACTTCAGAAGTGGGACACACAAGCTTCTCTCAAACTCAGTCTCGCACAGAAAACAGATATGTCCTGCAGGTGAGTCACTATGGCAAATAGCTGCAAAAGGAGAGACAACCTGGCTAAGAGAAAATAACCTCTTCTCAAGATACTGAGAAGTGATGTGCAGGGCATGCTCAGACCTACATCTTTGTTTTGACGAACTTCAGTGACATCTAATGGGTAAAATGGCCAAAGTGCACAAGTCTCTGATGCCTAAGGTGCAACCTCTTGTGCCATGTAAAGATGAGCAGCTTAGAGAGTATGAATAGGGATTGATGAGTTAATGTATTTTTCAGAAAAAAAAAACTGGACGGGATAAATTATTAAGTGGAAGTTCACAGCAAACAACAAAAAGATGGTTCTTCAGACAGTGTGTCATTAAGTCAAAGAACTTACCACACCTGTCCATCAGCAAAGTTTACAGGAGTTGAAATAATGAGTACCCCAGTTCTTGAAAAGCTATTTAAGACCATTAAATATGTAGAAATCACTTTGCCATTCTCAGAGGTAAAAAATGTTGAAGGTTGAGTATACCTGTGGTATTACTTTGAACATTTTATAATCTTATGTTTTCCCCAGGCATGAATTTTTGATCATTGTCAAAAGACAGGTAATGGGCTAAAAGAACCTTCAGTTTGACCCAGTACAGCCATTCTTCCATTATGCTCTAAAGCCAGCAGAGACTAACGCTTGAAGATAAAATGATTAATCACTTGCCTTGGTATAGCAACTTTTTTGTGCTGAAACATGGCTATGTCATCCTAATCACTTTTTTTTCCTTTTACACTAAACCAACCCCATTCCTTTAATCTTTCTTGACATGTTTTCCAAAGGTCTTATAACTCTTGTTTTATTCTCTTGCTCAAATTGCCTTCCACCTTTAGATTATCAATCTAGAGAGTCAGAATTCAATCTAAACATCTGCTGCTTT
The DNA here is from genome assembly GCA_027925045.1 of Hypotaenidia okinawae. Taxonomy (NCBI): domain Eukaryota; kingdom Metazoa; phylum Chordata; class Aves; order Gruiformes; family Rallidae; genus Hypotaenidia; species Hypotaenidia okinawae. The sequence goes on along the minus strand of BSDF01000007.1, from coordinate 22,847,589 downwards.
TAATCACTTTTTTTTTTCTTTCTGAGACAAAATTGCTCCTGCTGGGTTGCGGCTTGATTTCTGCTATGTGTTTTCCTTACTGATGATCAGGCAACTTACATTTCACTTCACCACCAAACTGTGGTTTTAAATTAATGTAATAGTTAAACAAGAAAACACTCCCTACTTCCCTTTCCTTGACAATATGATCTAGCAGATCTTTCCTTTCTCTTTTCAGCCTTTTACCTTTAGTGGGCACCTAGGAATACATCTTTTACAGCTACTGAACTTCCAAGCACACCTGACAACCCAGAATATTCCATTTTTTTATATTGAATTTTTTTTTCTTTTGCATACATGCTGTAGGGACTTACTTGCTCATTACATGCAGTTTGTAGCTTCCAGTGTCCCCCAATGTGATCCACATTTGTGTGGCCACATACACTTTGGTTTATAGAAGGCAAGTGTTTGGCATTTAGCATTTGAAGAAATGGAATAGCATCTGCTGCTGGGATCAATCATGCTGCTTAACTGAGGTGACCAATTGCAGCGCTCTCCACATTCCTTCCACCATGTCCCTGTTAGCAGAGTGCTTCATTTTGAATGCTGTGATCAGCAGCGAAGATGATTTTCTCTATATGTTTGATAAACCAGAGCCGGATAAAGCCTTAAGCAACTGTGAAATAAAAATTAATTTGTCCTCACTTTCCCACCACTGATTAAGGGTGACTGTAGCCATTTCTTAGTTTTTGCTCAGGATCATATGGGGAAAAAACAAACCCCGAACACCACCACACATATAGCTGTGGGGAAAATATGAAATTCTGAGTCCAACAATAGTTTATTAATTACTTTTTCAAATAGAAATGTATTAACCATTAGTAAGTACACTAGTGGTTAATGTACACCGGCACTAGTACACTAAGTACACTAGTACTTGCAAATAGCCACTGTTGGTCAAATGTATCCTTTAATAGCTGTTTCATCTCCAGGTTCTGTGGACTTAATTTTGTGCCTGCCCTCAACTGACTGTATGCTTCAATTCCTTCACTCCTCTGGATGTTCACTATCACATCTGCAAGCCCATTCTTATAACATTCCCATTCTATTAATTATTCGGTTACTTGTGAAACTTCCCTTGTCTGTACTGTACTTTACTCTGTTCTTGTTGCTCTGGCTACGATGATATCAAATATTACAGGCTAAGCATGGTCAGCCCTGCTCAGTACTCAGCAGGAAGACTTTAACAAGTGCCATTACCCTCTCTGTGTGGCACAGGAGAGGATGCTGCATTCATTGTAGCTGGTATTTTGGTTTTTGACTTACTACCTTACAGATTGCTAAACAGCATTAGAAAACCCTACTGCATTAAAAACATATTATTTATATAAAACAGGACACAAAAGGAAGGACTGAGGGCTCTATTCCATCACCAGACATGACATCCTTTTAGTTAAATCTCACTATATGTAATACATCATTACATTCTATGTTTTCCCACTGCTGCTTCTGTATCAGCTTACTTCAGAATTAACAGATTTTTTCCAATATGTATATTGATGGAGTACACTCTTTTTCCATTATTACCAGTAGGAATTCAGGTATCTGATACCCATATGAAAATTGGCCACCATTGTGACCATCTAACCCTATACAGTCATAATACTATTTAACCTCATGCAGTAATCTCTGCCTCAAGCCTGTAATTTGTGATCAAGTTAAATCTCGATTCATATGCAGAATGTAAATAATGGCTAAAGCTAAGTTTCTGTGGACAGTTGCATTAATGGTTAATTAATTTATTTCATATTAGTAATGTTCACTTCCTTATGCAGGTTGCAAAGCAGCACTTACTCTCACCTTAGTGTCAGCAGTACACGATGTTCTCATTCATAAATCAGAGCAGGCTCGGATTTACAACTTAAAAATTACCAAAGACAGTTGCAAAGGAGCCATGAGGACTAAAACAGGAACAGCTTAATATTTCGAGAATCACTGACACAGTATTCACATCCTCATTCTAGTCCATTTACTAAGGCAATGCCTCCAATCAAAGTCACCATATACCCTAAGTGACAGTATTTCATTGAATAAAGTGATTAGCTCCACCTAATTACATACTGTTAAATATCTGGAGATCCCTTCATGCTTGAATGCATTAAAACATTTTAACAATTGCATATTTGTTCAACATTTAAGTTCAGTATCAAACTCAGATAAAAAAAAAAATTCAAGAGACTTAAAACTATGAAAGGGTGATGCCCCATTGCTTTGACATGCTCAGAACCCCCATACAATTGCTCTGTTTTTAAAGTTTAACTTGAAACTCTGAAGACTGATAGAATGTTTAATGAGCATTTCTTGGCACACTGCAAATTCTTATCTTTGCAGTAAACTGAGATACAGGTGACTTTTATGGATTTACAGTTCACATAATCTCATGCAACTAGATACCACAGCAGCATAAAAATGTGGAAAAATAGTAAGATTAAACTTGTGAATGTTTGATAGATGTAAATACTTTTGAATATTCCACATGGTGGTCTGTCTTCATTTTTTGCCACTAAATAAAGGAATAGGATAATGATTTCATACAACACACATAGTTAGGTATACTATGAAGAATCTTGCCAATCCTATGAAATCAAAGATTAATGCTTCAGTGTATTCTGTCCAATAGAAGGAACACGGGAATGGTCCATCAGCAGATTGTGTGCATTGATCTTCAAGGATGTCCTCCCTCACCCCAACCTTCCCCACCTCTTGATACACACTTTTTACTGGGTGAGAGTTGGGTCACTATTAACATGAATAACAAAACAATGATGCTTTACATTTCATGTAAGACAAGATCAGTGTATTCTTCAGAAATGCCTAGTCTTCCAGTCCGATTAAGTTTTCTTCAGCCTCCTCATGTATTTTACCAGTTTCTCTGAGGAGCACTCAAATGACTAAGAAGGAACCAAGGGATTAGCTTCCCATCCTACCCCTCAACTCCTGTTTTAAGCATTGTTTGGAAATGCCCATGAACTCACTGAAACTAACATTTTAGAAATAGCCAAGCAGATCATTTGTTGGAACAAACGAAGGCAGTTGTTCTTCACATGCAGCAGCTGACAGCAACAAAACAGCTACTAAAAATACACTCATCATACAATCACAAACTGGCATTTGTGTATAACCACATTTGCTGCAGTAAGTGATTGGCACAAGAGCGTTCTTGAAGTTTGGGAAGTTCCCAGAGGAATTAACAATTTGTATCCAAATCCAACTCTTTGGATGCACTTATTTCTGTTGGAGATGACACAGCCCTTGTTTATTTCCAGGCCTTAAATTACACATGTACAGTCACAGATTACCAATAGATGTATTAAATTTTCCTAATAGGTCTAGTGTCCTTTTCAGATACAGTTGTTTCTCCCTTTCCCAATGCTAAGAGATTTGCTTTTATTGCTATATTGGCAAACGTAGAACAATGCCTGTCCTGCGTAGGACTGCATTTTCATCACTGTACTAATTAATGAATAGGGATCACAAGTCATCACATGAGTGGGGATCACAAGGCTTTCAGAGTTAAGCTTTTAGTTCCTGGCTTGTACCCACACGTTCCAAAATGATACAATATTTATAGAACCCTGAAGCCAAACCAGAAAACAAAATAGCAAAGGGGGTGGGTGGGGGGGAAGCAGCACTTCTGATTGTAAGCCATTGATGAAAAATACCAAATTCATTCAACATCTTCCACTGGAAAGCAAGTGAAGTAATTCATCAACTGATAATTTGCCTGTAGATTATTCCTTCATGCATTAAACAGGGGAGGGGCAGAAATAGCCTTCTGCCTGTTTTGCCAGATCAAGAGAAGCGGAACTCCTTTTCCTCTACCTCACCCCCTCTCCTACCCCCTGCCATTAATTTTATTCTCTTTTAATAGTCTTGAATAATTTAGGAATAAGTAAGTTCAGTTTTAGTAGTCTTTTCCAGAGTGATGGAGGGAAGCAGGAAGGAAGTATTCGTCTTCTCCTCTTTCACTGTTAGGTAAATGTGACATTTAATATGGAGGAAACCACATCATCTAAATCTACTCCTTGAAGTCTACATTAAGGAAAACAAGCTAACAAAAAATAATGCAACTTTATATACAATACATTGTGATAGATTCTTGACACACATTTCCTGTGTTAGTTACCATGTCACATAGTTCTGGGAAGGAAGACACAACAAAATGAAGTATTTTTTGCAAGTGTAGTATCCCTTTACTTGTAAATTTCATGTAATTCTAACAAGGGCACCTTCCCTCTAACAAAGCTACTCAGAAATTGTAAAGATAAAAAAAAATCCACCCTGTGATTTTCAACTAAATTATATAAAATAATCCACATAGCATCCTTTTCAATTAAAAGCTGTGAAGCATTTCCATTGATGTTGCTACAGCTTTGCTAATCATCAAAATAGACTTTGTAAGAAATAAGCCTGTAACATGTAGTGTTTCAGATTCAGCTATCCATTCAGGAGTCAGCCTGAACAGAACATTGCAGCTTCAGAACCTCAACCCATCCACAGCACCCAGAAACAAGTATGCTTGGACTGCAACCACCATTTCAACTTTGGCCTCACTTTCTGTTAACAGACACAAAAAGCTCTGTTTGATTGGCTATCAGCCCATCAATTTAGACATTTCCAGTTATTCTTCAATCTAGTTGCAGTTGTCAAACATCTGATAGATGACATTCTGGCTAAGCATTGCTTTAAAGAATGCACAGCCTACTGCCTAGAATCCTATTTTAATACACATTTATGGAGGTGGTTGATAGAATTCTGTTAAATAGAAAGAAGAGATGCTGTTGAGCAGTAGGCAGCTCCAACTCAAAATGTTTGCTTTGGCTGGTAACAGCTGCCTCTACAAACTTAAAAACATTAGCACCTCACATGTTACATTCCCATGTTTACCTTGTATGTGTGATCCCATGCCTCCTGATCCACATCCACATGATTTCAATGTTTTCCTTGCTCAAAGAGATCTTCGTGTCTTATGCTACAATATGCTACAGCATAAATCACAAGGAGTTGTGAAATACTAGGGCAGCGATTACTAAGTATACTTCACAAAAATGGAGACAATCCAGTGGTTTAACATCTTTCACCTGCATGAGCGCTCTTACCTTAAAACCTCTAGTCACAACACGATCTCCAGCTCTTACTGGGTGGTGCATTCCTAGCAAAATTGCTCCCTTCCCTGGGCATCTCTGTAGTCCTAATTTTATTCTTCCATATAATAAATAAAAATATAATCTGTAATAACTAATGAGATATAGTAAGTGTTGTATCTTCTTTATTCTAGGTCTTCTTTACTTATTATAAAATCCTGGAGTCTGAGGTAGAGGAAGATCCCACTGTGTTACATGGATATCTGCTGCTTCTTCAAAACACTCATGACAGTAAGTCACAGGGCACCTTTATGGGAGTCTGCTGTTTTGTCTGCACACTCAAGTCATGTTCATTTACTGCAATACCCTGACTTTCCTTTCCTAAACATTCTGACTGCCATTCAAAAGCAGCAAGAGGATTGTAAGTGGTAGGGCATAACTAGCTGCCTTCTGTTGGAAGACATCTGTAGTACAGGTTGACCAGACTAAGTATTCTTATGTCAAAAAGTCATCTGTTTTCCTTCATGTAAGGCATCCACAACAATAATTTACTGCTACCTTCAGCTTGTAGTCACTAGCAAAGTTTTCTTGTTTGAACAAGAACAATGAATAAACATGTCAGATTCACCAACAAGAGGTTTTTTTTCTGGTAGAATTTAATATAAGGGCAAAAAGAAAAAGAAAGTTGTCTCTAGATACACAATAGCACAATTTACAAATTTCTTGTATGTTGGAGGAAGGGGAAAGAGAAAGTTTTGCCAGCTAGCAGCAGAAAATGTCATTCAAGAGTTTCACACTGCTATTGTGTGTAGACATTTCAGTTAATTATGGAGCAAGTTCAGTTACAAAGATAAGAAACCCTAGAATTCAAGCAAGGTGTTTTTAGTTATAATCTCTGTTACATAAAGATGGTGTCTGCCTTCAGGAGTGCACAATAAAGGGCAACGTACTTTTAACACGTAAAACTGAGGAATATACAAGTAGCACAGTTCTGTAGTCAAACCCAAAGTAAACAACAACAAAGAAAGGTAATTTGATCTTTTTGCCCAAACCAGAATAATTGGACTCTATCAATTTGTTTAAAATAGAGAAATGTCATGCAGACTTACACTACCACAGTTCACAATCAAATTAGTCCAATGAAATAATTTTAGTCATCTTGATGGAGAATACAAAGGTTTGAGAAAAACATGTCACTCCAACCCAAAGTACAAACAAGGAGACTACTTTTGCAGTGCAACCTCTTCATGGCAGTTACAGATCAGCATGTTGTACAGGACTTGAAATATCACAATGAACACAGACACTATAATCCTGGGAGAGTTACAGTTTTCAAATCTGTGCCTCAAGACAGTGAAATCTAGAATGTAAGCCCCAGTTAGAAGCCAGAAGAAAACCCTACCTCTTCTATCTCAGTGCTTTCAAGTGATGGATGAAGTGTTCTTTTACAGTCAGACCCTGAAACAGATCTTTTGAACTACTGTGTGGGTTCCCCCTGCCCCTAGAATTAGCCCTTGATTGGAGGCAAAAATAAGGTGGGGACGGAAGTGGTAATACACATTGACAGGGAACTAAGACGTACGAAAAAAACCGTAAGAGAACAGCAGTGAACAAGTGTTCATCATCAGCTCTCTATGAATTTTTATTTACTAAAACACTCCTTGAAGGGTTTCAGCATTAAGTTAACACTGTTATTTGTAATCAATAATTGACTCTGTACTAGAGAAGTAATGAGACCTCTTTGAGATTATTGCACAAAAACCTGGCAGCAAACCATTAATAACCCTTTAAAATGCACATATAGATCAGTTTCTGAAACTGTTACAGAATGTTTCTAAAGTATAAAATAAATATATTCTTAAAGAATAGAAACTAAATACAATTACTTTTATTTAAATCAAGTCCAGCAAGAAAATATTTTAATATGGCAAATACCCCAGCACTTGCTGCATGCATCCATAATCTAGCTGTTTCATCATGAGCGTGATGGTATTTCCACCCCCCTCCCCAAAATGTATAAGCTCAACAAAAAAAGAAAAATAGATAACATATAACATGAAGCCTTTTCTTTTAATATATATTCCCATTTTGGTATTTAATGGTTAATCTATAAATAGATGCTCTCAGACACAAGAATGCTTTGTAAATGTGTTATTGTGCTGCTTTAAGATTAAAATATTTTACATTAATAAGTCCAAAGCAGTTCATTCTTCAGTCATACTTCCAGTGAAAAAATTCTTAAGTATCAAAACTGGAATTTGTATTTTTATCAGTAAATGACTCTATGCTGATGTCTACTTTAAAATATATCTAGTTCACAAAAAGTATTGCTTATCTGAGTGCTAGGTAAATACTATATACAGGTAGTGAAAGAATAGATGAGAAACATCACATTGTGCTACTGTTAAGAGAAGTTTTTAAGCAGTACAAAATTTTCCAATAATTTATGTCCTGATTTTTTTGTGTGCTACCAGGAAAAAATTAAAGGAGATTAAAAAACAATCAAAATACGTATCCCAGCAACTCTCAGCTGCAGGAACAAAACCATCCATATTTTAAAGAGACAAAATATTGAATATAATTAAGATTTTCTACTAATTACAAATTTCTTTTATCAAAGTAACATGGAGGCAGCATGTGGTAGATTCAAATTCATACAGTCTGTTAAAGTAATACACAATTGAAAATTATTTATCTAAAATTCTTAGATTGCTTTAAACCTGCAGTTTCAGCATAGTGCTACATACTGTTCAGTCTTGAAGGCTAAAATCAAGAATTTTTGAATCTCATTCTAACATAAGCAAAGCTCATCTGCACCTTCTCTTAAACCTTTTTAGCAGCATAGTCAGCTTTATAAAGAGAAAGAGGCAAAGTATTACCATAATTTACATATGCTAATAATCTGCCCAAGGCATCAAGGGACTTAGCTTGCAATTCCTATAATAACTGACAAAAATATATTAACATATACTTGCATTTACACTTAAAAAAATTTGTAGTTAGTATTAAGTTGGCCTATAAAGCAGTAGTAAAGTGCAAAATATTTGGTATAGTATCTAGTGATTAGCTTTTGCTTCTGTGGAATACAAAGGAGTAAGCCTGGCTCTTCCATTGACAGATATGATGTGTGATGGGGGACCAACCTGGAGGCAGAGGGGGAAAAAAAAAAAAAAAAAGAAATATTAACCTAAGTTTTTAGATTCCTCTCCATGTAATATGTTACACAGTAGTACTTCAAGGAAACAGAAATAAAAGACTGTTACTCAGTTGGCATTTTTCTCATTGCAATGAAAGACCTCCAATAGATTTCTGAACAAAACCAACGTGCTAAAAAAGTAGATACATAAAAAATTACTTTAAAATACATTTTATCCTACCTAAAAATTCCATTCCTATTCAAAACACAATGTTAGTCTTTCTCCACACTTCGATATAAAGAAATACTTGAAAAAAAGTCTCTAAATCAAACACTTTTTATTAAATATTCAATAGAGGTCATTTCTAACTAACACTTGTGACACTCCTTTATAGCACAATGATGGTTCTTTAAACAGGAGCAAACTCTAACTCTAAGGATAGATTGCAAGACCTGAACTCCAATTGGAGTTATTCAGAGCTGTGGATGCTCCACATACCACAGCACTATTTTCACCAAACACAATGAAAACTTCCTGAAGAGAACGTTTGAAGAGAACATTTTTAAAACTAAAATGAAAGCTGACAACCCAGTTTAGGTTAGTAATCACTGAGGGCCTTATTGAACAGAAAAAGCCAGCAACAAAAAATGTTGCAGATTTTGGCACTGCATACTCACAATGTATTAAGTAAAATGGGAAAAAAAAATAAAGAATTTGGCTAGTGGTGCCAGTATTTTATTATTTTTAATGATTGACTCTCTCTTCTTTCAGCTCTGGTAGAGATGGCAAGAGGTAAAAAGAGAAGCAAGCACTGGACAGACCTCTGGCACAATTCAAATGGATCAGGTTATTACTCCTCCTGAGTGCAGCACAATAGCAGAAGCTGAGATGAATGCATTTAAAAAGTCCTTTCCATACTGGAAATCACTTTTGGGTGCTAATAAGTTACTGATACAAAACGCTTCATTTGTCTGTTTTTCCTACTACTGCTAGTTCTACAAATTAAACATAAAATGAGACCATGCTTTTATTAAATTTGCCAGAGGCCAAAGAAGTATCTCTCTGCTGTTAGACATACCTGTACTACAGCATATGTGTTCTGGGTAAGAGTGAAAAGAACAGTGTGTATAATCTTAACGTTTGGCAATGTTTCAGTGGGTTTTGCTTTGCTGCATTCTGCATGCGTGTTCCAGGGATTTTTTTGAAGCCTGCTTCAGGTTTCTGTGTTGCAGAATAATTTTCTTCACAGTTATCGCCAGCACTTTCATGATTATAATTTCTCCTTAAAAAGTATAGCCCTCTCCTCACTCCCAGCCTCAACAGATACTATTCTGAGAAAGAGTATTTCCCACCCACAGAAGTGAAAGGCAAGGCAAAAAGTACTTAGTCATCATCTTCTTCCCCATGCCATTCTTGTACCCAGACTGATAAAGCCTATATGGGTCAAATCTAATCTAAAAAAATTTCTGTTAGAAAAGTATGAATAACCACATAATGCAGTTATAATTTTTGTTGTCCTTCTAGTAGGAATAGACTTTTTGAATTCTGAAAAGTACATTATGAACTTTATTTTTTAAAACTTCTAAGCTGCTGTGCCAACAGCCATGCCTATGTATATTTTATGATTCTGTGGGGAATAAAGTTCACACACTGCAAAACAAAGTTCATCATTGTTCAGAATTGAATTATGCATTTGAGTGGGAAAACTTAATAAAAATATATGTAAACAAAACTCAAACAATATTTCCGTTAGAAAGATAGATCTAACCTGTAAGTGGTTCCAAACAATACAGCATTTGCTTAACCTTACTGTTTTTAAAGTGGCTGTCGTTAGTGACGTGTAATTAGAAGTAATATTGTGGTGTCCTATGTGCCACTTTTACTGAGTGGAGGTCAAAAACTACTTGAGCATGCTTGTAGCCTTTCTGGGAAACTGACTCTTCCTATTCAGCAGCCAAGTGATGGAAGATCCACAAGTCTCAGGTAGACTGCTGCAGTGCTACACTGAAACAAAACCTTACATATGAAAAGGATTGTTCTAATACCTGACCATCCACTGAGAGATTTTGACCTTAAGGAATCAAGTACTTCCATAAAACCGAAACCATCCTCGCATCCACCCACCACACATCCTTTGTTTCTTTCTAGTGGGAAAGGGAAGAAAAACAAAAACTACTGAATTTCTTTCACCTTCTGGAATGGGAAAATACTCCTCTATATAGAACACAAAATTCTAATACTGGGTCAAGAAAGCTTTCTGTGAGACTATCATCAAATTGTCTGGTTACAAATTCAAAACAATACAGATTTTTAAAGTGTGCAGTGTTTTACCCAATGAGAGAACTACACGTGAATTTTAAGAGAGAGAAAAGAAAAATTAAGCTACACTTGAGGGGTGGGAGAAGATGGTCCTACCAGAACTGTTGGCAAAACACTGGGAAATACCTGCCTGATGACACCAAGCAGTATCAGGAGGCTTGTAGTACATTTAAGGATAATTAAGGACCCAACAGAGTCTAATAGAAATAACAATCTTCAGAACTTGTGTTATCTGCCTGCAAGCTACTGAAGATCTCTAGGCTGAAGCTGCTTAGCTTGTGCCTAAAACAACTTTAAACCATATAAGCACAAATAATTGAATAGGCTCCTGATTTTATCAAACAGTTATGTAATTGATAAAGATTTCTAATTCATTTCAGGAAGATTTTTGATTTAATTTGTACTGTTTGAAAATACAGTCAATATGCAGCACTGCATGTGCATCCACCAGTTTATTCTGCAAAACTGAACTCCCTTTCCATTGTTAAGAGGCCTCCTGGCAGCACTGCTGCCAAAGCTAGCTGCCTTTCGTGTCAGGCATTAATATGGTAATGTTGACGGAAGTACCATGAGTTCATTGTTACCAACACAGTGATGAAAACTCACCCTTTTCAGTTTGGCAGCAGCTTCTCCAGAGCGGATTGCAGCCAGCAAGCTCTGGTGGATCTGTTCTGGGTCAGAGCGCTGGAACGACATCACGGTTTGTCTCTTCGTGACAGGGGGTGGGTGATCAGTGGAAGCACCTGACTGCGCCTGACTCTTCTGCTCACTATTCACACTGCTGCCTTTCTGTAAAGGGAGGAAGTGGGAGGAAAAAACAAACAAAAACCTTTTAATCTGAATTAGTCATAAACAGTCGACCTGGCACAAGGCTGCATATCGAACTGCCACTGTTCCGGAGTTTGCTTCATTCAAGATTTCAGAGATCAGCCACATTTCCACCAAAGCACATAGTTTCTCCCTCTGGTAATTACACCAACAAAACTTTATACTCCCATTCAAGTATGTTTGTGCCATGATCACTTGAAGTCAAACTGGTTGCTCCACTTGGCATTAAATCAACACACACAACCATAGAGAACAAATCCGTAATTCTTCCAAACAAAAAAATAGGCGTACACAATATAAATGATTCTATTTCATTTACTGTTCTTCAAATGCTAATCATGGAAAGAAATAATTATTTCCAATAATACACATAAGATTGTTTTCATTTTAACATTCCCTGTATTCCTCAATTGCAATATGATGCTGTGCCACTGCTAGACAACACAAGGTGTTAACACTGCATGAATGCAGCACTTTCTGATCAGGTACCAGTAAAGACTGGCCTCTAACCCAGTCACACTAGAAGACAATGGATCAACAATCATGCCGTATTAGAAATAAAGCTTACCTTATCCATTAGACTATTTTGTGACCCCCCTGCTATGATCTGTGAGGAAGGTGTTTTCACTTCAGGCACAGAGGTAGAAGAAGAGAATTCAGTTGCTGAAGCAGCAGAGGAGAGTTCAACAGGAAATTCCTCTCTTGGTGCCTGACTAGTAGCGATTGTACGTGTCTTATTGAATGATTGTGACCTTTTGACTGCAGATGAGACAGCAAGAGCAAATGGGGATGGTCTTGAACTGGAGTATGGCTTTGGAACTGCAAAAGTTCTCAGAGTTCTTAGGTTCAGTGGTGCTGGCGGACAGGAGGGAAAACTTGAAGTGTTATTAGTTTTACCAGGAGAAGTGGAAGATTCAAATTTTTTTTCATCAACTTTTTTTTCATCTGCTGGAGGAGGAGTAGTACTTGTTTTATGTAAAGACAAAGAAGTTGGGTCAGGTGATGAGATTTTTTTCTCCACATCTGCATTTTTAGCTTCATTTTGAGTGGAATTAGGAGTACAAATGCTGCTTCTGGCAATTGCAGATGTCACATAATGACCTGAAGCTCTTCGTTGCATCTGCAGATAAAAAGAACTAGGCTTCGTTGTAGGACTTAATGCATTTGACTTGTCTTGAGTCTCAGAAGCAGCATTATTATTGTCCAAGCTTAGCGTCAGTGGGACACGCTGTGTGGAAGACTCTGTTTCTGTGCGATTGGTCTCGGTAGTTACCTCAGCTCCAGGCGTCACGCGCTGAGAAAAGCTGTTCACCCTGTGCAGCAGATCGTTTGTTACTGGAGGTTCATTTTGTGAACCAATCCTTAAGTGACCCACACTTTTTGGAAGATGAGGAATTTCAGCTTGCACTATGCATTCTTTGAGGTCTTCGTGCTTCCCAGAGTTTTCTGAAGTAGATACCTCTTGACCCTTGTGATCTGATGGAATGTCTGATTCCCAGCTTTTTATTATTTCTAATGATTTTGGAGGCACTATTTTATAAGTAGTCATCCCAATTTTTGGTATATAATCTCTTGTAATTTCATTAGAGGGCTTAGGTTTAGGTTTGGTGTCCTGTCTATAAACAGGGTAACCTTTTATAGGAGAGCCATCTGGAGTTTTCACAGTAGTTTCTGGTGAAGCAAAATTACTGCCATTTATAGAAATGTGACTCTGATCTTTTAAAGAAATTCCTTTGTCATAGGCGACTTCTCGTCTCTCAAGGTTTTGTTCTGTTGGAGTATCTTCATCCTTTTGTATTCTATGCATCACTTGAAGAAGGGGGTTATTTGTATCCGTGTTGTGCTGAGGGACTAGTCCTTGGAACATGGATGAGTCACAAGCTTGAGGAACAATAATTTCTTTCTGTGTAGTCCTTCCCAGATCACTATCGGATGGACCTGCCTGGATTGCAACGTCCTGAGTTTTTACTGTGTCTAAGCTGGTTTGATTTGATTTCTGAACTTGCTTTTCTGGACTCAGTTGAGGGTAATTCCTATGATTTACAGAGATGTCATTTTTACATGTTTGGCAATTTGATAGTCTGTCAACTTCAAGCTTGTTATTTTCTCTAAAATCTACTGTTTTAATTTCAGCTGTCTGAAGTTCTTCCCCTTCCTCTGTTGTTGAAAGGAGCTTTGTACCACTGTGATCTTTAAGTTAAAAAGAGATTCCAAAATTAATACACATGCCAAAGTGATTTGCCTTCCCCCTCACATTACAAAGCCCTGCATCCAATGTATTTAAGTGCAAGGACTGGCTACTTATAGATATACTTATCTTTGACTAATATTGCCAAATAATAGTATTCAAACTCAGGTATTCTTCCTTAATTAACCAGCTACTGGTGCCATGAATTAACTTAATAGAAAAATCTATTCTAGAATGGTTTTAAAAGTGCTAATGAATTTCAGTTGATTATATAGGCATCAGTAACTCAAGAGCTCAAGGACTGTTCAATATTAAGTTAGGTACAATTTTTATTTAGTTCCACACTTTTGGGGTTTCTGTTCTTTGGTTTTAACATTACAAATGCTATTTGTCAACTATACCTTATGTATTTGTACAAGGGAACAATTGGAAAACATATGCACAAAAGCAATTTTCTAACTGTTTAGCAGTTCTGATAATTTGAGTTTCTATACTTGTAGTCCTCTCCAAAACACAGGACTATTTGAGTCAAATTGTTTTAAATACAATATTAGGAAAACTTGAAATTTTTATTTATTTTTTTTTAACAAATAATCATTTGGGTGGTATTTTGAAGGAAAAAAGTCCCTATTTCAAGTATGTTATCAAATGGCAGTTAAAACTTACGTCACATACAAACAGGACTCATACAATATGTTGTTATGATTTATAAGCAGAGGTGTACTGAATACAGAAGACTATAGAAAGCCTAATTTATAAATCTGAAAATCTGTGTCTCAAAAGGGTAAAATAAATCAGTCAGGCCATTAAATCCATGGAAAAATTTATGATCTATTAGATGCACAGGATGTCGTCATTTCTTTTCAAATCAGCATGTCACTTTGTTCCATGTGTGTTTAAAAATATTTGCATTTTCATGCAGAAAACTTATGCTAATTTCATAAGCAAAGAGCAACTGATGGCCTCTCCTTCCCTGCTGCAGCGTAGTGCCTGTGTCCAGCCTTCCCTCTCCTCAGCACTGCTCCAGTCATACCGTCCTACAGCACTGCAACACATCTTTGACTAATGCTATAGAAGTTATAAAAATATTAGAAATAAACCACAAAAAACCCAAAGCCACAGTCAATTCTTGTCACCTCATCTCAAAGAGGATACACCAGAGCTAGAGAAAGCATACAAAAAAATAATCTGATGATAGCAATTCAAGAGTTGACTGTATTGTCATTTTTTCCAAAGAAAGAGAAGTTCTCTTCAACCTTGTTTTGAAGTATTAAAAATGAGTGGGTACTACTCACCATCAGTTTTATTTTGATGCAAAATTCTAAGCTTCCTGTCTTTTTCAAAAGCAGCTTTCTCACTGCTTATCTTAGTCTGTAGTCCTCTGCAAGGCACAACAGTACATTAAATACGCTGTTATCATTCGTTTCAGTAAACACAAAAAACAATGCAAGAGAACTGGCAATATTCTCAAAACACAGATGGACAAAATAGAATCACTCTGCCAAACATTGGAGTACTCAACAGAATATTTTTTTAAACAAGAGGAAATGCTGCTATGATATTTTACTAAAATGATATTCAGCTTCATTCTCTTCTGTGTAAGCAGTTGATCCGTTTTCCTTTCCCTTCTTCCCCTTCTTTTGTTTACTTGTGCAGTTTCAACAAGCCCCTTTCCAGTAACAACTCAGCTCCAGAGAGGCCACAAAGGTGATGGTTTATCATTCGTGTAACAGTGTTCTTGGTGTGAAGTGTTCTGACACCCCCAACATTTAAAACATGTCCTTGATTTTGTCCCCGATGTGATATGCAGGGAGCTGCACAAGATGCTGACTGTATATGAACTGTGTAATACAGACTTTTCAAAATGGGAATGAAAAATTTTCTGTCCCTTTCTAGAAATACCTTGAGAACAAAGAAATAGGCATCAAACATCCTACTTGCATACCAAACACTTTATAAATGTATCCAATTTCTGTGCTCAGATCATGGTGAACACAGAACAAATGCTGAAAAAACAACCCTCTTCTTTTTGGGGCAGGGGGGAAATATTAAGTACTTGACAAACAGGTAAATTAAAAAGGCCAAAATAGTTTAAATTTCTCCTAAAAGAAAATATCAGAGCTTCAAACTTATGTTTCTATTTAAGATGCTTTTGATACCAATACTGACATTATGAAGACTCCAATTCATTTGCCACATCAAATGACCTGGTTGTCAGGAATCAGTGCCTGAGTGGAGACTTCTGCTTTGAATCATTTAAGATTATAAATTCTTCAATAACCATCTGTCATCATGTTGCTTGTATAGTCCAGAATATACTGTAAACATCCAATAAACCCCTAAACAGAAGCATATGCCCTCCAAATTATAGCTGGAAGAAAGTTAAAGCTCAGTTCTGCACTCTGGACTCTTGCTTATCTCCAATCCTTTGAACGCAGCTGAGGGAAGGAACTACAGATACTCGTAACAGGCTGAACTGTCATAAAAAAACAAAACTTAAGAGCCACAGCACACCACAGAATATTGTAGAAATTGGTGGCTTTGACTGCAGTATTACATATATCCCTGGTTTTTGAAAAGCACTTCTTCAAAGTAACTAGATCTTTTCTATAAGATCTGAATTATCAAAAGGTTTCCAGAAATAAGAGGACTAGGGTTTCTCTGACATTATTCTTGAATCCCTGTGATACTTCAGGAAAGGAAGGATTGCCAAACAATAGAGTGCACTGCATACTGGATGATACTCACCAGGATTATAGGCCATGAAAGGCTATTACAAGTTAGTGGGGGAGGGGAGAAGAAACATCCCCAGGACAACTGTCCCAATAACACAGCTCCAATAATTTCCAAGTTCCAGACAACTGAAAAGTAACATTTGGCTGATCTTCCTCCTTGTAGATTGCCGTAAAGCAGACACACCCAAACAAGTGGGTCAGGACAGAGCACTAAACATTTTTTGTGAAGTCCCATTTAGCCTTGGCCTGGCAAAAATCCCTTGAAATACAAGTCAGAGCTCTCCATACCACCTTGAAAGTTCTCAGCTACTAGAGCATTCACACATTTTTGGCTTCAGTACAATAATTGAAATAGTTCTTTCTATTTAAATTGGGAACAGTATCCAGTTTAGTTGCCCCAGGGAACAGTGAAATAGTGAATTACATTAACACAATGGGACTTCTCTGGACAATCAACGTTTATTTCAAGGAGGCACTAACTCCTACTGGAAACCTGCTGAGTCAGGTAGTTTAACAAACATGCTGAAGGGCAAAGGTACAGCATCACCAGAAGGGGAAAAGAGCAGTTAAGAAAACTAATGTGTTTATTCTTAAAAAAATTTAAAAAAGGAAGAATTAACTTGTTTTCTTGAGAGCAGAGGGATCGAGACAGGTCAAGACAAGTGGCTAACATACAAGGAAAAGACAAAAGAAAACTTACAACAGAAACACATACCCAAGCAATAGGTAACTGTGCAGGAACAGGAACGGCTGAGCTACCAGTTTTCCCCAACTGTAAGAATGGATTTGTAAATTCTCATTTAACTAATCAAACCGATTTTTTTCCAGCATGCTGTTCTAGTAAACATGCTGGGTATTTTAGAGACAGGTTCAGCTTTTCTGGGGTTCAGCTGTTTGAGTAGTAAGGAAAGGGAGTCTTAAACAGAATAGCCTGCAGCACACACTGTCATTTTTGTTGAAAAGCATCATGAATTACTGTGCACAGAAGAGTGCTACAATGAAAGAGCTAAGCATATTAAGCTCTTTCTCACAACTCTCTATGCTATGCTCCACAATGAAACAGCACTCTACATTTTATTTGCCTCCCCCATTCCCTCCCAATCCTCCTTTCTTTGTCACAAAACGTACTTACTTGCCATCTGTGCTCATATTTTCTTGTTTTTCTTCCTCAAAGCTTTGCAAGTTGTCTACAGAAACACTGCCAGGAACTGGAACTGATGAAGCAGGATCATTTTTTTCAGTTTCCAGTGATACCTCAGCAGAGCTGAAGGCTGCAGTAGTCTCTCCTGTCCTGAGAGAGGTATTTGTACTTTCACTGTCCTCTCTCTGTTGCGCACTCATCTCTTCCCTTTCATCAATTTCTTCCAGGTTGTGTTCTGTGCTCCTTACACCTACACTCACAGAAAGGAGGAGAAAGGGAAAAAAAAATAAATGAAAAAAAGAAAACAACAAATCTCAGTATCTCAATGCAGAGTGCAGATGCAAAGTGACTGTGAAGTCAGCCTATATACTTTAAAGAAGGAAAACTGATGAGACTTCTTTTCTTATTCAGGAGAAAGAAGAAAACAAAACAAACTCCAACACATTCAGAGTTTTAACTTCACAGGATTTTCTAGTGTCTCTTTTTACATGTGGCAATAGTCATCACCACGCTACTGTCCATTTCCATGTATGTAACCACTGTGTAACATTTTCCTTGTGTAAAAAAAGTACTGGATTAGGATAGATCAAAATATATTTAACGGTATCATAATCTGAAATTCCATGGAGGCAGACTGATGTCTTAATACTTTCATTAGCTCTCCAATGGGCTTTAAAATGCACAGTTCTTATATCAGATATCTTGTATCTCTAACATACCTATATTACATGTAGGGATGTTAAAAGGACTAAAGAGCAAACCAAATCTCAGCTTTGCATGTAGTTTGAATAAGTTTGCTCACTGCTATCAAAACTTTCCTCCAATTATCCTGAGCGCACAAAACCAAAGTACACTGGAAAGTCTTAATCCAGAAATAGAACGAAGTTTTCAGAGGACAGTTCAACTAAAAGGTTTAGTTCCTGGATCAGGAGAGACACGTAACTCAGTGTGCCTGAAGTTAAACTAAAAAATTCACCTATATTGATTTCTAGAGAGACTAATCATCTCTAGCTTCACTTCTCTGCCAGGAATCTTCCTACAAGAAGATGATGATTCACATTTTTCAAATATTAATAAGTAGACCATATAATTAACCTCTTGACTTTGCAACCTGCATTCTATAACACAAATAAAATAGTAATTCCCTCTATGTACTACAGAATCTTGCCATGGAAGGCATCTGACAACAACTGACTTGTATAAACAGTGCACTCTGCCCGACCTGACCAGGGTGTACCTGTCAGCTACACATGCACCAACACCTGGTAGGTACAGCCTTGCACTTGGGCTCTTAGGTTTCAGACTTTTCAAAGCTGTGTCACTAAATTTCCAAGTGTAAACCAAGACTGACACTGAAAGTAAAATATTGGCTTAAAGCAAGCCATACTGCAAAGTAGCACATCCCAGAGTACGTAAAAAAATAGATTCACTTTTTTAGATTGACTTTTTTTTTGGTAGGGTGGTATCCTACACCACTTTGAGTATTTGTAGAGAGGTACACTGTTACAGGAACATTATAGACAACTATGTATTTGAAGAAGTCTCAGTAGAGATACCCTGTTTTCTCCAATAGTCATTACCTAAGAGTTCAGTAATGCCAAGTTACTTATTCACAGTTACAGAGCAACTGTAAAAGCCAAACATTTTACTATTTAATTCTAGAGTTTTTTATTGCACTCTTGTAATAACGCTTTGTAGTTACATATTAAGCAACGTGATCAGTGCATGTCATGGCACTGAATGCAGAGGTGATTTAGATCGCCAGGAGAACAGGGGCAAGACAGCAAAGTGGGGTGGGTGAGCGCCTTCTAAGTGATTTAAACACAGGTACATACAAATATCCCACAGTGGTATTAAAGGGACTCCTTAAGGCTTCACGATTAGTAAGGGCCTTGTCTTCCTTTCTGTCCCCTGACAAACCCTTTTGTCTTCCATCTAGGGAAAAGTCAGGCCAACAGCCTCATACTTTGAGGTGATCTTATTGATAATATAATTGTATGTGTGCAAAGATAAAGATGTATGTCATAATGCCCAAACAAAACATAACAGAATGTAGGCAAACATCAAACCTGCTGAGACTACTCCACAGCCTGTAACCTGCTCTCAAGAACACCATCTCCTTCACAATGAGAACTATTATCACCAGGAACGAAGACTAAGACCTTCATTCTAAATACTGTGTAGAAACCTGAATTGTACAGCAAAGCACAGCCAGGGCTTCTGACAAGACAAATGGAAGCATTCTGGAGTTGCTATGGCTTTGTGCCCAGGCACTGCTGTCATCTCTGTCACTTCTCCTCTGGAGAGGAGTTTAACAAAGGATGAGTTGTATTTATACCGATGGGATGGAAACTTAGCTTGGGTTGGTAAGAGTCACTGCTGACATTCCTGCTATGTGAAAGTCTGTTCTATCCTGTGCTAGGAGGACTTCTGAGCTTTGAAGTGGACTAACCTGACCTGCAAATGTATGATTCCAAACAAAACCCAACCCTCACATTCCTTCCAGAGGATTCAATTTGTCAGCATATCAGCCTGGCTTGGAGTTAATTCAGCTTGTTGTTGATCTCTTACTGGATCTTGTTCCAGAGCTGGGCAACTACTGCCACAGCAGAATAGTCTGAATGCATTTGATATATAAACAACATTTAACAGCCATCCTTCACTTATATCATACAATTAACTCAGTTTGGATTTTATTACTTGTTTCCAGACCGTCAGTTTAGAGGTTTTTATATGTAGTGTACTGCTAGGGAGTACTCATGGCAATACGGGCCATATACTGTTCTCTTCTTGCTTATATATTCTGTAGGTAAGCCTATGTATAACAGAAATTGCATTTTTGTCTGTATAATTTATTCTCTATGAAAATGAGTCACTGAGTTTTAATTAACCCTAAAACAACATTGTTGAAGCCTACAGGATGACATTGTGAAGACACTGCTGATGAGATGGCTATCATACCAACTACCAGCATCCTCTGAGTCAGTAAGAATGCTATGGACAACAGAACAGGCGCACAGTGCTCTCTGAGCCATTAGGCTTGTAATCCTGAATACGTCATGCACACCTGCCAGTGATTTTGCTCTGGACTCTATAGTCCTTAAGTTTCTTAAGAGATATTGTAATCAAGAAGATTCTATCAAGGGATTAGACTTTGATGGGAAATTATTCTAAAATCTGTAATTTGAACATTATTTTAAAACGCCATTTCACCCTCTTCCTAGGAAAAAGACTGAGCATTAATTAAAGCTTGGGAAGGGGAACAAAAATTGAGAAAAAAAATGTTGTTTCTAATACTAAATGTTCCTATTAATTCTCCTCATGTTTTTTTCTAGTAGACGCTTGCCTTCAAACTACTTTTGTAATGGTACAGCCTGTTTTTACACCACAGGAAAACTCATTTCTCAACAGAAATGTTGCCTATTCCTAATTATATAGCATAAGTCCACTTAACATACATGTGTCCGTTAGCTGTGCACTACTTAGACACCAAATTGAGCACTGTGAAGGTTCATTATGGGGCAAAAGGCAACCGTTTTATTTGCAGCTTAACTTTTTTTTTTATTTGCTGAAGTACAATGTGTAACAGAGCTACTGGGGAATGTCAGACATCGCTGGCAAAAGCACTGCTTCCCAAAGCCTGACAATCACAGCACTGTCCTTCCAAGCAGAAGAAACTACAGTTTTCTTAGTCCGATTTAGCAGTTAAGGAGATACTTAGAAGCATTTAAAACAATACCCAAATGTGCAGAATTGTCAGACAAGGTACAGGACAAGCATGCCTCAGGTGAAAATCAGTTCTCACAGCATGATGGGCTTTGCTAAAAGGACCCTTTTCACATAGGCCTCAGGACAGTTTCAGAGATGCCACCAGAGAGCAGCAGTATCCCATGAGAAAAAGAAAAAAGGCAGTGAAGCTGTGCCGTGTGACTTCTCTCTGCATTTAAAAAAATCCATTAAGTTTCTAGCAAAGGACATTGCATGAAGACAGCAGCAGCAGAACTAGAGAACAAAGACTGTTGCTCACTGAAGAGGTAAATCGCAGGGCTTAACACGGACTGTTCAAAGCCCAGTGAAGACTACTATATTTTTCTATTTCTTTCGATCACATACTAAATTAACATATTTAATTACAAAACTTGTATGCCTGAAGCTCAGGGCTGTTTCTCTATGCAGCACTTGGACGTTTCAGTGATGGGAAACTGAAATTCTAGTGTAGAACTACAATCTTAAGATAGAAAAAAGCCAAAGAAAACAAAACAACTTCATTTTAAATCACAGTATGGTAATTTTGCTCATCATCTTCCTCCCCTGTCCCACCCCCTTTGCCAGAGACCTAGGATGGCAGGTGACTCTCTCAACTCATTGTGGTAACTTGTGTTTTACCACTCTACCCAATTTGTCTGGCATACCAAATAAAACAACTGGAAAACTACTGAACAGTTTGTGTCAACTAGCACAGAAACTGAGCATTCAGACTCATATGATGCCAGTAGCATCCCACATCCTTAGTGCTCATAGATTTCATTCTTAGTGGAGAACATTCGGGGAAAACAGGGATAATGTTTAGTTTATAACATGTAAAGCAGACAGATCAATACAAAATCTACTGTATGGATTTCTGTGGACAGCAAAATTATTTATTTCAGAAAGCTGTATTTGTACTTCAAAGGAAAAGTTAATTGATCTGAAGCATTACAATTAGTTCTACACTTATGACAAGTCTACATTATAGTAATTTATTACTATGACTTATCATAGCTTACTCTGAAGTAGATTTTATTAATGCATTTGGAAAAAGAACCAACCTGTTTTACACTCCATTTCTGTGGCTCTTTCTTCCACCTTAGTAAGGGCTAATTCTGGTGATGCTGTTACTGTAAGAAGTCAAGTAACAAGTTATTTTATTGACTCTCAATTTCTGCACCAACAGAAGTTCTAGACAAAGGTTAAAATGTTAAATTAGGATCTTACAGAGTGGCAAGTTCTTCAGGAAATGCACCTTCTCTTAAGGAACTGGTGCTTGCCACATTTCCCAGATATTTTAATCTCAACTCTTACATAGTTTTGAGCCAAAGAGAATTTATTGATTTTATCAAACAGAAGAACTGCAAAAGAACAATACAAATTTTTCTCTAAAATTCTTCTTTTCAGTTCATTTCCTACTAAACCTGCTCAGATCCATAGCAGCTGATCTCTTTTACCTACCCTAAGCCATCCATCTGATTAACATAAACACAATTGCTATAGTTAACTAAAATTAGTTCAGTATTTTCTGATCTGCATTCCCTAAAACCTGTCTAGTTTCTCACACTACATGAGCCAATCTCATAAAGCAGCATTACCACTCCTTACAATCTGAAGATGTTTAGCACCCATATTTTCACTTGAAGTTCTTATCTCACAAGGTGGTATTTCTTTAAAGTTCAGCCAAATTGCCATACCTTCTGCTGCCTCCCAATTAAACAGCATAAAAGATTACCAGTCTCATTACTGCTTTCACTTTGATCTTCTGGTGCTCTAGAGGGTGGTGAGGGTGCTTTGCGCTTCATCCTCCGTAGAGAGGAGTTCATGGACGCGGTGTCACTGAGCGGCAGAGAACCCTTCCGTACTAATCCCGCAGGGGCCTAAGTAGGAAGACGTGGAGGAGGAAGATTATTAGCAATCAAAGAAAAACAGCAAAATAGCTCCAGTAATTATTCTCCAAAAGTATTTATAATAATACATCTGGGAAATAGAGAATATATACCTATTACCAAATGTACTATGCTTCTCATCTTAATTCCTCTGAGGAGCAGTTTTCCAAAAAAAGCATTTTCTAGAGTAATTGAATATATTCACAGAGGTACAAGATACAGCAGTAAAAGAAAATCAGTTGTTACATAGAGTATAAAGGAGAATTTGAATTCTTCTATGCCTAAAGGCTATTCTACAAAATTCTTTTCTAAGAGTAGCTAAAAGTCATTGTGGAAAGAAGTTTAACTACACTTCACTGCAATAACATGACACAACGTGTCCTTCTCCATTCCTCCAACAACAGCTCAGATTTGGCCCTGTACTTAATTATTAGGATTTTGTTTCTCTACTTGAAATATTTGAACTTTTATAGAAATGTTCTGAATGTCAGTTTTCAAAACTTATCTTAACAAGTACAACTATCTTATAATACTAATGTTAAATTGTAATCATGCCCTCATTATTGCAGCAAAAGACAAAAAAAGTGTTAATTCACAAATAACCATTTTTAAAAGGACAAAGGCTACCTACTAAAAGACTTCATAGTTTTATGACACAGCAGTATAATTGTCTTTTAAATTGCTTTTAAAATACATTCTGTCTCAAAAAAAAAAAAATCACCTGCCACTCCAAAACACAGCTTGCCTTATGCTGAAGAAAAACCTTCTATTTCCACATCTATTAGAATGATAACATTCAGGATCCCAGCAACAAAGGAGTGTATTTTGGCATTAGACACAGCTGCCTACTTCTGTAGTTAGTCTGACTCCTGTCACTTGGCTACTCAACAATATAATAAAAAACAGCAGTGACATTCATTTCTCACTAGAAGGATCCACACAGCAACGAGATGTGGTCATCTTCAGAGAACTCGGTGCTTCACTTAACAAGCCCACTTGACAAGGCAGGATTTTGAGGAACAGAGATGGCATAAATACACCTACGAATATTTGCTTTCAAAAAAAACAACCAAACAAATCACTGACAGCAGAATTGTTGACCATGTCAATATCCATGGAATAAGATGCTTATCACTTAGAAAGCTACCACTGAACAAGTACAAATCCTACAGTAAGGGGGATATTAAAGACCAAAAGCTAGAGTATTTGGTTGTACACAATCAAAACTGCAAGGAAAAGCACACACAACAGAAAAGATACTGGTACAAGATGTCTCTAAAGCAGTATCTGGCAGCTCCTCTTGAATCTTAACAGAATGCCTGAATGAATGAACTGGGACAATGAAAACCATCCTCTGAGCTATCCTGAGCATACTCAGTCATCTTGTTTGTCCCACCTCAACGTTGGTTATGACAGATCCCTTGGATACTTTACTGTACTGCAAGGAGCAACGCGGTCCGAAATGTTCATGCAATTTTCCCCATCACTTCAATGCCAGAACAAGGAACTCCAACCTTGTACAGCAAGGCAGGACTTGGGGTTTTAAGGCAGAAAAATAAAGCACAATGTGAACCATTCTTTTAAGAACAGTGGATATGGACATAGCACTCTGCTCCTCATTAAAAACACTTGCATGCTGGAATAGTTTTTAAACAAGTCGGTTTCTAGATTAAAATGTCACACAACAAAAATCACTTTTACACTTCTGTAGCTCTTTATTCACAGTTCATAAATAGTTCTACAGGAAAATGAACAAATAGTACTCAGCATCTGAATTTATGCAAGAGGGGGTGTCAAATAATGGTATTATTTCCCCAAATGAGAATTTTTTTTTCCACTGTTAAATAATTTTCCTCCTTTCTGCTGGGCAGTTCTATTTTTCTCCTCCTTGGTAGCTGCAGCCCTTCCGTTCTGCACAAAGACACTGTTTCTCTGTTTGAAGGTCTGCGCCCTCATCTGCTTCACACAGGCTCCCTCAGCTGACTTGGCTGGCAGAGTTTTCTGCGCATACTCGCTCAGCTAAACAGATGTCACCAGAGTTCCCTCCTGCACAGAAAGAGTATGTGTGTAGGGGG
This sequence comes from Hypotaenidia okinawae, assembly GCA_027925045.1. NCBI lineage: Eukaryota > Metazoa > Chordata > Aves > Gruiformes > Rallidae > Hypotaenidia > Hypotaenidia okinawae. Next base: position 22,822,407 of record BSDF01000007.1, on the reverse strand, counting down.
GAAATAATGTTCTCTGCATAAGAGCACAAATGCTACCAGAAGATTTTTATAAGCCTTTCTACTGCCCTTTGCATCCAAAGAAACAAACAATTTGCAAAGAGAGATTTCAAGAAAGTACTAAATGTTCCAGTGAAGGTTCAAGTGTTGAACAGATTTTCTCAGGAATTATTCAACATATGAATATTAAGAGCTTTCAAATCCTAACAAAGGCTGCAATGTGAAAATAGTACTTTAAACAGACGGAAAAAAATGTTATTAAGATGTATCTGACAAAGTTTTGGAATATACATCTGGGTGTTCATGTGTCTTACTAACTGCCAACAGCCACCAGTGCTTTATCAGTTACATTTTTAATTTAAGTCACATTAGAATCACTAAAGTAAATAGCCATACTTGTGCAGAAACACAAGTGAACTCTCATAACTTCCACAACACACAGGGTTCCAATTTTTAACTCTGTACATCTTCATCCCGGAACAAGCCGGGGTGGTTACGAAGATTTTTAGCCTCAGATGTGTACAGACAAATTTGGCATCAAACTGTCTGCCATTCACAGCAGAGGGCAACGCTTCTCAAGTTCCAGCCTCTGTCAGCAGTGGCAGACATGGTGCCTGCCTCCTTTTATCCTTTCAAAAAGCACAGGAAATGGAATGAAGGGGCAGTAACTTTGCAGCTGGAACAGGAATCAAACAAAAAAAAATTACTTGGGAAAGAACACAGCGGTAGCGGAGCGGTGCAGCGTGCAGGACCACACCAAGGGTCACTACACACATGTCTTCATACCATCAGTGCCTCCCTCTTCCGCTCCATAGATAACCAGGTCTAACAGAAGACACACAGGTGAGCGGGATGTCAAAGCACATGGCTAGCCATATTGCTAGCATTTCTGTCTTCCTGTTGTAGCAGGCAAAGGTTTGTCCAAGGAGCAACAGGGGAAAAAACAGTATTTGCTCTTACAATGACTAGTGTACTCAATTTCTGTTACATGACTTCAGCTTCCCAAAATACTGAAACTTAGTTGAAGTGCTAAGTTTATATATACACATACACACACACACACACACCCCCCTCTGACTTAGTGGAAAAAAAGGACACACAGGATGTATTCGGAGAAACTCAGCTGGTGTTATTCTGTCCAAACACCTGGTATTACTAGTCTCTCCTATGATCCATCTAGGTCCTTGCTGGTACAGAAGTAAATACAATAAATGGACACGGTTATGTATTTGGTATACTGAAAGGTAGATGCATGCAATGTTCACCAGCCATTCTGAGTCATATCAGAATCCTAATTACCTTCATGAAAACACCAGCAAGAGCAAACGGGTAGTCCTGAGCACCGTCTTCCCCCAGGTAACAAGATCTCCATTCAAGACCTCCCTGCTGTTCATAGCACTCACTGCATCACTGCTTAACTTCTCCTTTAAAGGGCTCACCATCAAGTTTTGGGCAACTGCACCTCTGGTGTAATGTCTAGTTCTAGTTTATGTATGCTCCTTCACAGTAACCGAGAACAGTGTAAGGAGACACCCATTCATACAATAAAATGAAGATATGACAGTCTAGTTTTTATAAATAAAGCATTAGGAAGAAAATCAGCAACAGCATTTTGGACATAATCAAATGCTTTTCTTTTCAAAAAAATTTCCTTTAAAGAAGAGTTATTACTAGAAAATTGCATCCACTTCTATGAAAGCTGTGAAGATACACACACTGCATTATAAAACTGCACTTCGCAGAAACCCTTGAGAGTCCTCTCTACTTGCAAGTCTATTTAAACTTGCTATTTCTAAACATACTTCTGGCAAGACCCATCTTAGCCAAAATCAGAACTGACAGATAAGAGAGGGATTTCAATATTGGAGACTAACATGCTCATTTCCAATCTAATTTAACACAAAGTTACTGGACAAACATTAATCATTTAAGCTTATTGGTCATCTTCTGACTTGTACAGAATAAGCAAATTGTTCTATGTAATAAGTTGTAAATCTACCCTTGAATCCCTTGTACTATTTTCTCCCCTAAAAATAGTAATGTATCTCCAAAATCTGATTCTATAACCACTCTGAAATTGAGGCAGAAAAAATTCCAACCCTCATACGAGAATGTAGCTGCTCATATAAAGAGAAAACAGCTTCTTTTTCAAGGGAAAAGACATGAAGAAGCTGTCGGAGGTAAACATTAAAACCCTTTTTCATACTGTGAGAAGTTGGACTACAATACACTGCGAATCTGAAGAAAGACAACAGTGAGAACACTGTTCCCTTAAAGTTGGCTCATTTCACTGCTGTCTGATGTTACTACTTTGGCATGTTTCTATCAAAACCAGGCAAACAGTTTATCCATGCAAAACCCACATTACACTTTGCCTTCCTTGAGAATATTACAATAGATTTGTCCATAATTAGGATATACTTTTTTCCCCTCTCCTAAGTTTTGTAAATTAACCTAATTGCACAGCAAACACGCCAATCAGTGCAGAGAGCAAACAAAAAAAGACTTTAATTTAAACACCTTTTCAGCAGTGGTGGGATAAGAAAACAAATTCTTACATTGTTTACAATGAACTAATTGCGATCTGGTGTGACCGTCGTACTTGTTGCACTGCCGAGAACTGACTTGAATTAAAAGGGTTGAGACCATAAATGCACATGATACAGATGCAGTGCAGCCATCAAAATGTACTGTATCCTACAATGATTATGTGATTCATTTCAAGCTTTGTATATTTAGGTGTCAATTCTTGGAATAACAACTGATTATTACTCCATATATGTAAGCAGAGTCCAATTTCATTTATAAAGTTGCAAATATTCTAAATGACAGTTTTATTTAAATGAAATTATTTTACATTGTCCCTCACCTAACACCTTATGTTTTTAAGGGAACTGCCCTTTATTTTACAGGTAAGTGCAACCAGAAGTGTCAATGCTGGAGATACCTTTTTGTTTATTTAAAGGCTTCAGAGGAAGCTCTGAGAAACAAGCTTGCAAATCTTCCCCTTACTAGCATTACTCAAGCAGTGCTTGATCTCACAGTGAAAAGAAGTATTTGTAGGGCTTCTGTCAGCAATGCAGCCCTATTATGTTCTTTGTGTTCTCCTAATTATGTGCATACAGTTTTGATTCACCCGTGTGAAACAGGAAAGTAAATCGGAAGGATCCTTTGGAGATCATTTGATCCAACCAAGGTCTTCAGTTAGGTTACTGCAGGAGCTGGTCAAGACACAGCTTGAATATTTCCAGTGGGGAAGCTTCTACCGCTTCTCTTCAGCAACCTATGTCAATGTTCAATTGTTCTCACAGTGACTACTTCTCCTTTTTTATCTGAATGGAATTTCCTCTGAAGCTACTGGTGCCCATCGGTCTTTATCCTGCCACCATGCATCCTTGTGAAGAACATACGTCTACTTACCCTGTAACACATTCTAGGTATCAGAAGAATTTGATTATACCCCAACTGAGCCTTCTTTTAGCTAGAAAATTTATCTTCCCCAACCTTTAAACATCATGGTGGCTCTCCACTGGACTCTTGTCTGCTTTAAATCTCTGCAGGAACCAAATCTGGACATAGTAGTATAGATGTGACCTAAAAAGTACTGAGTACTCTGGATTCAAGGTGAATCACATAGCCAGCCCCCAACCTGTACTGGTGCTCGGGATTACTCCATTCTAGATGCAGAATTTCACAGGCATCTTTTTTAAATCTCATGCAGTTCCAGGCTGTCACAGTCAACAGCTGTCCTTCTGGCTTACCTACCTCTCCACCAAAGTTCAGTGTAAACTCCAAGTTTGTCGAGGGCACATTAAATTCCATCGTCTAGGTTGTTTATAAAAATATTAACAGTATTGGCCATACTACCAACTCCTCTGGAACTTCACCTGACAACCAGTCTGGCTTTGAACCATTAACAACCACCCTATGTGCTCTTTTAGCCGTTTTTGTCCTACCTTGTGGTTCACCTGTCTTGTCCATACTTCACTAGCCTTTCAACAAAAAGTATGTTGTGGTAGACTTTGACAAAAATCTTGCTAAAATAAAGGTAGATTACCTCATCCTTGGACTTGCCACTAACTTACAAAAGCCCTTCTTGTTATTCTCGACATCCTCTGCCACTTTGAGCTCCAGGATTGCCTTTGCATTCCCAACTGTATCTCTGTATTTCTTTTGGGGAATTTCTCTGCCCCCTTTCCATTCCTCACACACGTACTGTTGCGCTTGAGCTCTCAGTAGCGCATCTAAATGGGACTGTTGATTTTTATGGCTACTCTTTTTCCCGCTTCGGGGAATGAACCACTCTTGTGCTGCAGGAAGGCTGTCTCCAAAAATATCTCAGCACTTCTCCATAGAGCAGATTTATCATTCAAGAAAGGATCTCCTAGGATCCCTCCAAAGAGGTCCCTGATAAAGTTGAGCAGTATGTACTATGCAGTCTAAATTAATTCATTAGATGATATTTACTGGAAGAAGATCCAATATTTTACATTAATGAAATTAAAAGTAATATTTGCCTATGTTTAAAATTAAAAGTAAATATTTGCCTATGTTTAAAGTCCCAAGCTCTGTATTATATGATAAACCACTGCATGACCAAATCAGAATGAAACAGAAGTCAACATAAAACAACCACATCAAAGGCTTCTCAGTTCTAAGGGAGTTGCACAAAGTAGAATATAAATCCAAATACGAAATAGAAAATACACACAAAAATATAACTTCATCTGGATTTCTGTCCTTTCTCTGTCAGCTATTCAACTTCAGTCAAATCACTTTAGATGAATAAGAAATGTCAGTACAAAATAATAAATCTAAGCAATTATGTTGAGTGACAGAGCCTAGCCCAGCAGTCATACATTACTGTTAGACATAACAGGATATTAATCATTTAAAGCATGTTGACATTAATAAATTATTTTTTAGAATTTTGAGTTCAACTAAAAGACAAACATCATGAGGTAAAAAAACAACATGTTTTTTTCCCTAAAAAGTTCCTTTTATTACAATACAGAAATAAACCTTTGTCTCCTTCAAATGATAAAGCTTTTCAGCAGGACAAAATACACAAATTCAGAACTTCTGTTGAACAGTGCTCTCTTGTGGTTCTATGCATCAATGAAAGATTAAACCATTGTATAAATATAAAGGATGTCACAGCTTTAAATTTCTTGTCTCTGAGTGCAATTACAATAAAACCTCACTTCAAATTGCACAAGGATGTTAAGACTCCTTCCCAAGATACCTAGCTTTTTCTCATAATGCAATGTAGAGAACAAACTTCTCTTTACCACACATAACTAAAACATTAAAAATTACTGAAAATATCAAAACATCAATTACTAGATATGATAGTCTGATACATTTAAATATATAAACAATTTACCAAAAATAACACAAAGGTGCTCACAGTATCAACTTACCTGATAAGTTGGTTTTGCCATTTCAGCACACAACAGCTACTTTGGATACAGGACAAAATTTAACAGGAACCCATCTTTCAATTTATGTAGTTACTGTCAAATTTTTTTTAAAGGAAGTACTATGCTTTTATTTCCCATTTATTTCAAGCCTCAGCAGGTATTAACAGGGTTATCATGATTATTATGTCTAAACTTTGTGATTTAAGAGAAGTGAAGCAAACGTAACTAACCTGTTCGCTCCTATCAAAGCTGCTAGATTTCACAAGATCAGATGCTGGTGTGACCTGGGCTTGTGCAAGTTCCTGGGGAGCACTCTGAGAATTTGGCATAGGCGGCAAAGGAGCTCTCCGTTTCTTTGGCATTTCAGATGGCAGCGTGCTTGAATCATACTGCTTGCTAACAGTGTTAGATCTCGTGATAAATGTTGGCCTTGGCTTGCTCATCAACGGTGTTGCTGGGGCACTGGCAGCCTTGGGGTGTGGGGAAAGAAAAAAAAAAAGCAAGATACTTATACTTTCTGGAAATCAACCAACAGTGATTGCTCAAAATAAATGTGATTCTAGAAGATTTGCTTATACAAAGTTACATCTTACTTGTTCTCTTTTCTTCTTGCTTCGCTGGAAAAAGCTGAAAAACCCTTTAATTTCCTTCTCCTTCAGAACATCTATGTTTTCAGATTGGTAGGAGTCTAGAAGAGAGAACAATAGTTCTAGATGTTATTTAAGGCACAGATTATTTTTCCTGAATTCTTATTTCACTGTCTGTCATAAGCCTCCTGGAAGAGCACACAAAAACATCATAAATCACCTATATTAATAGCTTTTCTAAACACTGCAAAACGAGCAGGTTTCCTACCATCCATGTTCTTCCTGTCTTTTTCAGAACTTGGAATAGGTGAGTTTCAGTTGCTATCAATACCCCCAGCACTTAAGCCAGCCCATCCCACTTTTCATACATTATGGTTCATATCACAAAGGCTGTATAAAAAGGAGGAAAAAAAAGGAGGATTCTCCTCTCTAGCCCCCAATTTCTAACAGTTCAAATTCATGGCAAAAGGTGAAGTGGGACACGTCAGTCACAAGCCTGCATATGGTGACAGGGCTGTGGAGAAAGATCACTAAAACACCAGCCAGGTGCTGCACGCATAACTGCACAGCAGTCGTAGCAAAGATAGTCCATTTTGCTATCTTGTAGAATTTATCCTCATTCACACAGAGGAATTGTAAATCTGAAAGTTGACTCCTTTAAGTTTTTACTAAATTGGACTTTCTTAAAAAAATCCTATTGAATACCAATGCAGTAAGCAACAGAAATCAGCGAGGCCACTATGGGCTCTTAGTACAAGTATCAAATTTACAGTCACATTGACATTAACCAATCAATCTAGAGTAAAACTATACAGAAATACTTTATCTATAGCTGCATATATCCACTTCTGTATTATCTTTTAAAATATGCATTTCTGATTGGACAGAGGTAATCACTCATGTCACAGTTAAGCAGAGGTTATAATAGGAGCGGATGGTAACGTCACTTAGGTGCTACAATTTCACCACCTATTTCAGGAAGTCATACCTTGCAAAGATGGTAAACTTAAATCAACTGGTGATGTGGCTACAGAAAGACAAAAAGAGAGACAGAAAACGTGAATCTGGATCAAGGATGCAGTTATAAGTTACAAACACAGAAAGCGAAGATGAATCTTCAACATTAGGAAAAATTAACTGGGTACTACCCTGAAGTGAAAGGCTGCGTATCTTTAACGCTGTAAGAATCTGAGCGTGAAAACATGCGACACAGACTGGAATCTTGTAAATAAGGAGACACAGTCCACTTAGATTTGTGAAGGAAAGAAGAAAACCGGTATATATAGTTAAAATGTAACCTGGATAAAATAAGTCTTGAGTTTAGATTCTATTAACTAAAGGTATACCTCAACATTTACTTTTGTGAAGAAAGCTGAAAATTCAGAGTTTTGAAGTTGTGTGCAAAATTGAAATGCTGAAGTGCTGTGTGTCAAGAGAACTGAAGCATATCTAAACTTCCTAGTGGTGTACTGCTTTGTGGAAAGTGTATATGCCCTTGTATCCTCTCCTAAGGGTTTGTGGCTGTTGATTCAACTGAAGCACATGTCATACAGTGCAAAAGGCAGCTCTGCCAGTCTGTAAAATGAAAGCAGTAGCCAGACAGCAAACAAGGCAATAGGCACATGTAGTCCAAGTAACACGTTTAGACAAATAAAAATACATTTTTTTCTAGTGAAGAAGAGAAAGACATTTCATTTGTGTTTTCTCCACGGGGAAAAAGGACATATTTTTCAAATTTGTTGTTCTGCTCTTCAAGATGACTGGCCTTTAGGAAGTAGTTGAGAGAACTCTTGAAACTAACCACCAGAGAATAAGGTTATCTTATTTAGGTAGAAGAGTGGGGAAAAGACACAAAGAAAAACCACAACCACACCCACTTGCTCAAGTTTTGGGGCAGAAAGAATAACAAGCAAAAAGAACAGTGATAAGCAGAGGAATGAGCCAGTATTACTGCATTCTAAAGCTTCCTGTGAAAAATGTCTGAAATGGAACAAACCCCAGTGTATACTGCTTTTAATCACAGCACAATAAACCCTTCATGAAAAAGACAGGCTTACAGCTGAAGTTAAGACCAGGCATAGGAATGTCTGTACACACTTAAGTTAGTTCATAGTGTCCCTGTTGGGCCACGATTAAAAAGAGAATTATTCCTTCACAATCCACAGCATTAGCAAACAGCAGTAAGAAACATACATAAACACAATCAGAATATTGTAACACTTAAAATTTTGAATAATTTACAAACAGAACTAAATTTCTCTCATGTTTCTCTTCTTTTCAGCTCATTGTGGTTCTATGCCTTTTCCATGAGCCAGAGGAAATAACAGCATTGGTGGTCTTTTGGGGGAAGAAAAGGAAGGGGTTGCTTTCAAGTGATGACTTGTATTATGTAGCCACCTTTGTTGGTACCTAACACCTTGTTAGAAAATAAAACCTTTATATAGCACTTCTCAAATATACAGATAAACTTGTCCCAGTTTTGATTTTGTGGAAGGCTAGAAATTAATTTCTTAGGTAAAAATTCCAGGAAAAAGTATAACATTATTGAAATACTAAGCAATTATCTTTGTTTTAACTGCAATTTAGAAAAGTTATCTTACCTCGACTGATATCCATGGCATATAATTCTCTTAGTCCCAGGTCATTAAGAGATTTTGTCATATCAAGGGGTTCTTGAGACTGGTAATTCTTCAACAGTAGAGTATGTGAAGGATCAAACTCGCATTTGCTACAGATAACTGGTATGAGTTCTTGAAGGGGTGAATGTGGGCTAACTCTTACTACCGTCTTCTGTGCCTTCTTGTAGTTTATCACTACCCTCACTGTTTGCTAAAGAGAAGAAAGTTCCAATAAATACCAGCACAAATTCTGAAACAACTGGCATTTTTTCTAACAGCCTTACAGCAGTCACAGTTACGAAGTTATGGCGAACTTCACCAACATTATAGATTCAGAAACATTACAAGAGCAAGTACAAACTGATTTGTGATTGATGCCTTCCCACTCCAGAAGAGATGACAGGAAACAGTTCACTCCTCCTTTGCACCTGCCCTTCACCTACCCAGCAGGGTACATGCCTGGAGGGAGAAGCCCTGCCAGGTTACGCCAGGTAGCTGTAGAAGTCAGCCAATAAGTCTGTGTGTGTGCACACATGCGTGTAGGATGAAGGTAAAAGGGCAGCAGAAGAGCTCCCCTAGCTTTAGATCAACTAAGAAACAGTATTTTTCTACACAGCATACACGGCAGGAGGAAAGATTTAGGCAACACCCAGAAGTTTAGTACTTCTAAAAAGAGTAACAACAAGAAAGTATGGTATGTATTTAAAGAAAATTCACATACAATCAGTAGGACATATATCACAGTACAACAGATGTTGATTTTCCGTTTGCGGAAGGCTGTATTCAGCCACACTTCATCTGCAGAAGTTGTCAAAAGGACAGTAAGGCATGGGATTTCAAACAACATTGTAATGTTTCCTTCTTTCAGCAGCAAAGATCTCTGCTGCAACGAGTTAATGTATTTCTAAGAGGAGGTTGTTAACAACAAGGAGCCAAGCATTTTGCAGGGGTGCATGGTGAGAAGATGAAAGACAGCAGGAAAAGCTGAAACAAGAGGCTGAGCTTCCTCTCCAACTTGTTGAATGTGACAGTGATTCTAATTTCTCAATATGCTTTAAATTTAATTCTTACCTCTGGTATAACCGGAGCAGGTTTCTTCTTATCCATTTGTTTTGGCTTTAAAATCACCTTTTCCACTTCAAGCATTCCCACTGGTGTGTTTGGTTTGAATTTAATCTGGCTATTTTCTGCTGATACCAATTCTATAGTATAACTTGATGGATTTAAATGGTACTGTGCACAGAGAAAGATCAGCAAGTCCATCATGGGCTTCCTGTAAAAGACAAATGGAACTGTCACAACAGATGACAATTAAGCAGGGTACGACAAACACACTGCTAAACATTTAACCCAAGTCAATCCTTTCCTTCCCATAACTAAGTAATTATTGCTAGACACCAACTTTAAATATCTTCAACATAAAAAAAGCCAACCCAAAAAAACACCGCTAAAAAAGAAAATGAAAACAGCTTGCACAAAAATATGCCAAGTGCTTGAGCAAAGAGGGAAATTTTTGCTTGTTGTGAAGTAACTGTTTTCCTGAGGTCAGCAGGGAGATGTGGAATAGCCACCTTCTTTGACATTTAGTGGGAACTATAGCAGTGATGATAAATGCCTGCTATACATTAAGAACAGTTTCCTTCCAAAGCTTGAAATTTTTACATCCATTCTGAGGTTACAAGGAACTTTGTTTTCAGAACCATTTGGAGGAAGCAGGAGAGACAAAGTTTGAAATTCCCTTTCTAGAAGGTCTTGCATTCAGGATCCCAAAAAGAAGAGCCAGAGGGCAAGAAGCTAAACGTCACTGGAATAGTTGAATGCCATTTCTTAGACACTCCCTGTGATGCAACAGATGTGCTTTTCCCAGTGAATTATGGCAAATGGAATTTTTCACACACAGTCACTAACTGTATGGCCCTGTTCTCTCAGTGCTCAAGGAAGAGCATGCACCACTGTGTATTAAGATAGGCTGAACACTCCCAGTTGCTACTGCAATAAATTTATTACAGTTGTAAACAGAAACATCACAGAAGTTTAAATAGACCTAAGGTGAGGACAGCATCCTAACTTTGCATGTAACAGCAATGGAATAAGGATATAGTGCTATCAGGTCACTGGAACTGGTTCTTCCTCAATAGTTTTTGAGAGTTGGGTAATAATCTGTAAGGAGCATTTCATGTTGACACCCTCTGCATCTTCCATAGCTACAAATATCACATGCTCTGTCTCACGGGAATATTATGAAAACCATTTAAAAGTCTGTGAAGCAATCAAATGCTATGTTGAAAAGAACATGAATGTCTCTAAGAGAAAATTAATAGAGTGTTTGGCTGCTATGGCTTTATCAGAAATCTTAAATTCTAGATGTAATCTCATAACAGATGCCAGTATTCTGGCAGTACAGCCAAACAGGGAAATAGATAGCCTCTACAGAGTCATCAAGCTAAGCAGAATTCTAGATTATCTAGAGATTTGAAATACATGTATTAAGTAGGAAGTTAAAACAGATTTTTCATAAGATACAGTTCTGTAAAAAGAATTAGGAATGACTCATGTTAGAAATTGCTGTGAACACTTCCCCTTCCCCTTTAATTAACAGAAACAGTTTGAAAGCTGACATGTACAATCACTACAGGCCTGTTCTTCCCCCCACCCCAGAGGGAAGATTCTGCCTGCTTAGGTGGCAGGAGAATACATGCCTCAGGAGATAAAGTTAGAAGGAACAATAAAAGCAAAAAAAGCCCATACAGAAATTATGCTCCAAGGTGTCAAAAAGTAGCTATCAGATGAAGAGGTATAGAAAAATGTAATATACTCCTGTGCCTTCATCTAGCTGATATGTATCAGCCTGAGGAATACCATGAGAAATGCATTGAGCACTGCAGAAAATAACTATTCCTCCTTTTTCACATAGCTAAACCAGAGAGTTTATTTCAATTCTTCTCTCACACATATCACAACCTGCTCCCCGTTAGATGAAAGAAGGAGGAACTAAAGTATTTCTTGTACTGCTAACCCATAATAGAACAAGTACATCCATCTCACTCTGGTAAGGAGAGAGTGACAAATGCAAATCCTGTCACTGGTGGCAGGGAGGGGGAGCCAGAGAAGGCAGCAGAAGCTCCTTCTGTAGTGACCTTTCTGGTTATCAGCCTATCCAATGAGTTACCCATTGCTTTTTTTATGGTGCATTTTTACACACTGACCAGATTTAAAAACTGCCCTTCCTCTGGCCTCCAGTTACTGGAGAAGGGCAAGAACACCAAAGATGACCAGGACAAGAATTCACAAGCAAAGATCACAGAAAGCCCTCTACAGAAACGCACCACCAGACAGGGGCAAGGCCTCACGTTAACCAGAGTCACGAGAAATGACAGAATGATAAGTGAGAAACATAGCTGCTCACAGATAGGTATGTGCAAATTAGTACATGAAAACAGTGATTCACTGCAAATTTGTTTTCCATTAGTACTTCCTGAAATGACTTGCTTGACTGGAAGATGCTAGACTTCAAGTCACCCCCTCCACTGGAGGCCAAGACCCCTTTGACAACTGCTTTAGACAGATATCCCTGCAGTGATACAAAAAACCAGATCTTTTTTGTAATCACATCCTCCAAAACTTGTAAAACTTTTTTTCCCTAAGGCCTTCAAAGATGGGAAGTAGAATTGTATGTGTGACAGTAAATTTAACCACTTCCATAAATAATATTTAATAAAAGTCCAGGCATCAGCTGTCTCTGAGCACATCATCAGCTTGCCCTCCTTGATCGAATTTCAGTAAAATCTGCATTTACTACTTATTTAACTTCATTACATTACTTAGTTTTCTGCAAATCTCTGATCATAAATTTATTAACCTTTTCCTGCACCCCTTAACCCTTCACCTACTTTCCTCTGGTTATTCCTACATAACCAAATAACACACCAAAAAAGAGAGGCTAATAGCAGCCTTTTGGGTTACCACAAGTGACGGTTAAATGAGGACCTTCACCTAGAATGCATCAGACCATGGTATGTTTGTAACCAACAGAAAAAGGTGTCACTTCAAACATGGGATCATGTGTTTAAAGGAGGAATGCATGAAGTTTCTGTAACACTTCTCCAAAAAGGAGGGCTAGAAACTTGCTACTTAGAAGAGACTTGTAAAAGAAACTTTAATGTTCAAACTTTAGGAACAAGGGCTTCCATTCCTGAGACTCACAACAAATACCACTGCACAAGCTGCAGAGGGGGGAAGAGAAGAGTATAAGTGGGAAAAGATGAAAGGAAACTTATACCCAGTTTGCCTTTCTATAGATCTCTGATTACTTAGGCCTATAGCTTCATGGCCTTCCTTGCAAAAATATTTCCTAATCCTATTCTTTGAAGAGAAAAAGACATTTGTTTTCACAGAGAACAAGCAGAAAAAAAAAAAGCCACAAAAAAACCCTCTCTGAATGCGTTACTAACAAAAGTAAGTACAATAGGTTTTGAAAAGTAGGGCAACACCACAAAGCTCGTTATTCACTAGCCAGCTGTACAGAGTAAACCAACAGTTTATTAAGAATACCCTAATGACTGAAAATACTCAAGAAGGGATCAAATGGAAGCTCACAAAGGACTCTAAGAAAACAAAACTCAGCAAAGCTAAGGTCTCTCTCAAAGGCATCTGAAACTGAAGCCCTAAGCATGCTACCCTGCAAAACTAGTTGTTTGACACACCCTTCCCAAATAAAATACACATCACTGCATCACACTAGAGACTTGAAATCTCCACGTCGGTTTACTGATCCATACAACTGAAACTAATTACTCAATTTCAAGAAAACCTTGTCAAACTGCATTTCTTACTTGCACAGAAACAAAAATCTAACTTAAAATGGTAAGGCTGCTACCATAAAAATCATTGCAGTTATTTTTTCTCTTCTTTGGCTTCACTCATTCCTTCCTCTGAACAGTGCACTGTCACATCCTACTGCTCATTGTTCTTACCACGAATGTTTGAGGTGTTTGTTAGTTTTTAAATAACTGTTTGCCGAGCAGGAACCATAGTGATGGAAGAGTGTGAATGCCACCATCAGATTCTGACCAGATGAGCTGAATTGCTATCCCAAACTACTACAAAATACAGACTGGCATCTAGGCTTAAACAAGAGAATTCCCCTTCCTTGCCTCACTCTCAGTTTTTCACTTTCGTTGCCCATAGAACAATCAAAAATTATTCTCTCTTGTAAAGTTTTCCTCTAAAACCCCTCTTGCTTTTCATTCTGATCCTTTTCTACCTATTTCTATTCACTCAGGGTATTTCTCTCTGTAACACTATGCTTTGGTCTACACAGTTCTTGCTATCCAATATACCCAAGAAAGGATCAAACAAAACTAACTTCATCTGAGACCAGTAACAACACTTCTTCTAGTGGACTATGGAGTCATCTTTGCTTTTCCTAATATAACATGTATAAAGGTATTCTCTCCTTGAGATCTTTGAAACAACTCATCTCTGATTAAGAATGGCAAAGAGACAAATGAGCAATTTACCTGTTTATGTAATTTCTAGCAAGATCTTGCCTATTTGTCCACAAAATCCAACTACCAAGACACAGCAAAAGTAGAAGAAAAAATAGTTTGAAGTATTTTTCACAGTGGAATACGGGTCCTGCAAAGCATCTCCCCTCATTCTGAAGAAGCCTTGCAGTGCTAATACACTGTTTTCCAAAGAGCCATTTATGAAATCAATCACATATAGTATATCTTGATTGGAAGGAAAAAAAAAAAAAAAAAAAAAGGAGAACAGTAACTATGGGGTAATAAAACTGATTGGGAAATGCGTGTGCTTCCTGATAAGCCTGTGAGGTCTGTCTTGAACACTGAGTAATTATACATAATGTAATTTCCCTGAGTGAAGATATATGGAGCATTCCTTTCTGGCATGTTGTTCTGAGCAGAGGAAAGTAGAAAGCAAACAGTACTCCTAATTCTGGACAAAGGGAGGGAAAAGAAGGAAGAGAAGTGCCTGAAGGCGTACACATGGAGTCTCAGAGGAAGGCACCATATTTACAGACAATAATATTTCTTGCCATAAGCATGCTAGCAAGAACACAATAAAGCATCATAGTTGTCACCAATTATTTCAGGGAAATTTCTTCTGAGAAGCATAACCTCAGATTTACATTATCCATCACATGGAGTCAGGGGGAGGAATTCACAGAAGTGCTTCCATTACAGCCCTGGGAAACAAGCTGGTATTTAATGTCTAAGCATCAACCTCATGAACTATAGCAAATGACAAAGGGTACAAACAGACTTGAGCCACAAAAGTCTTTATCTGTCATTAAGAAGCACGTGTAACTACACTTTTACATTACCTGGTTTAAATAAATCATTTAGTCATACATCATGCTTTCAGTAGCAAAGACATTGGCAGTAATGCTCTACATTAAAGTATGTTATTCAGAATTTCTATATTTCAGCTTAGGACAGCAACAAACTGGTATCCTAATCATTCTGTTGCATATAAGGCCTTGTACAGGAGCTTTCTTAGTAGACCTGTTATGACAATATAGTATTTTTAGTCCCGGGATTTAGGATTTCTACTCATCAGTCAATGTTGAGGTCTTTCTCAACTAAAGGTGACTTGAGAGTTATACATACAATCTATACTACTAATTAGCAAACTGAAATATGCATTTCAAATAAAAAACAGCTTAAGTAAAATATATTTGATTTTTTAAAAAAAAGTTTTCTAAAGCTGTAGCTAGAAACTATTTATTTGAAGCATTATAGATTTTGTCTGAAGTGATGACACCTTTCTTAGGACTACTAGTAGTCTACAGGTAGTAGTAGTGAGCAAATGCTCAACACCTGAATTTCTACCCAAATAAGATGCAGGAAATCATCTCTAAGTCTAACAAGGAAAACATATGGGAAAACTCAGTGACTCATACAAACCAGTATTTTTCACCTGCAGTGACTAGGAAGAACAACAGGAATAGATGTGCATCCTGATAGGTGCCATACTGAATTTCAGTCTCAAAAAACAGTCTTCCCAAAAGGCAAGTAAAAGTATAAAATACATGTTTCCACACCTACACAAAAACGTTCAGGCTTACATAACTCATGTATTTTACTGAGAGATTAAATCCTGGATGAAGGTTGAACTGAACTAGAGCAAGAAAAGTAAATTAAAGAAAAATGGCGTTCTGCATAAATTACCTCCCATTAACTGTCGTATACTTGATCACATCTCCTGGCAGGACCACTGGTAGTTCAATGTCTTTATCAATTACATTCTCTTTCTGTTCCATGATGAGGCTGGCTGATGTTGTGTCATCAAATGGAGAAACAGCAACAGGTTTTGTTCCAGATGGAGGAGGTGGCGCTTTAGATTTTCTTCTGAAATAAATGGATAAAAATTACAAGTTAATGATGTATTTATGTATAAGATGCCTAACTGGCAAACTAACAAGCCTCAGAACAGAAAGGAACCACACTTAATTCTTTCCACTCAGACAGTGTGTTTTGTGCAAGGAAGAGATTAGAGAATATTTCAAACACATCATCAGTGGTGATGGAAGATACAACAGGCTAAGATACCCACCAGATAAAACAAAAGCAAAACCACCACAACAAAAAATAATCAAGCCCTAAACAAAATGGGTTTTTTAATATAAAATGTTAAAGTAAATGAACTACTGCATAACCCCCTACCTTTGCACTCTCCAAACAGATTTACTGAATTAGTCTAAAAGAAATACTGTACCATGCAGTTATGAAACCAAATTGCACTGGCAGTATGGTTAATATATAAAATAGATAGGTGAGAGAATTATATAACATTTTTCCTCCCCAAGTTTTTCTTTTATCAGAATCCTTCTACAAATCCTGACAACTCTAGCGTATTTACCTCCATAAAATTATAAAATAGCAGTATATTCAATATAACTGTGTTGCATTATTTCTTGGCATTTCAGTCACAATAAGCTTTTATATTTCCCCTCACCTATGCCAATTTCCCATTTGAAATTTCTTGCTGTTCTTACCCATTTAGTGATAAGACAGTGTACTCTTGAACACAGAGCGATCACTAAAGTTTTACTTATTTCACTTTAAAAAAAAAAAAAAAAGTCCAAAATGAACTCTCTACATCTTAAATATATATTTGTGTTACAGTAAATTCTGACGGCAGGACACTCACATCCTACAACATCTAGTCCAGCACCCCTTTTTATTCAAAGAACTTTCCACAACTCATCAATGCTGTCACAAGGAAAGAGGGTATTATTATGGCTTTCACCATTAGAAACAAGACCAAAACACACTGTGGAGATGCATTACCTCATGAGAGCTTTCCAGTTTCTAATAAACATACTTTTATAAAGCCTGAATGGAGCCACATTCACAGAAAGATAACACACATGTAAAACATACTACACAAAGGTTCCAGAAATGTGCTTGCAATTTAGGTTCTGGAGCTGTACCAAAGTTTGTTTACTTTAAATGCAACCAAAGAAATTAACTTCTGTAACTGTCCTACAGAACTGAAACAAAAGATCTTGCACATGACAATTAGAAACATGCATCTTTCTTGGGAAAACAAAGTTTAAAGTCACTCACAATGAAAAGCAAACAAGGTCCAGAGCAGCATTGCAAAAGACGACTGTGTAATGAGACTTCACATGACCAATCTGATGCTGAAAGTGCTTAGCATTGAACTTCAGAACTCTGTGCTGAATAATTAACTATTCAGAGCCTCTCAGAGCTAAACAGGAGTACTCACAGACCTTCAAACACGCTGAAGGAGGATTCACCATCAAAATTTATACCTCCTCCCTGTTAACATTATAAATTAGTTTTGGCACACCCTGGGTACAATTTGAGATGCATGGCGTTAGCTGCAAATTTAACCTCAGTCTCTACAGCAACTTGCCTGGGTTGTTTCTGGGTTACATGAACATTGCAAAATCTATGAATCAAACTCCTTTTTTTACTCCTCCTCCACTTTTTTTTTCCCCATGACTTTTAGCTTTGATGTAAATGTCCAAAAAAAATTATTAGCCAATACACAACATCAACATAACTATATTAAAAAGCAAACAAAACACCCCTAAAAACTCACCCTATGACATGTTATTAATATATTTTTTTTAAACCAAGACTAGAGCCAAGCAGTACTGCTTTTCCCCTTTTATACTCATTCTTGCATCTTTAAGTGACTTCAAACGACCATTTATAGCAGCAACTGACAATTTAGTCCTTGAAGGCTACATGCCACAAAGATTTGTTTGCAAATGCTAGTTGATGCAATTTTCCATTAAGCAGACAACTGCAACTGAACTGCTGGAACTCTACTATCACTTGAGAGAGAGATCAATCACACACAGCAATTAACGCATGGCCAAATCAGTAAAATAAGGCTTTATTTACACAGTGTCAAACTTACACTGTAGAGAGCCAGAACTGATAAAATACTCTTGTCAAAACTTGTGTGCAACAGCTGGATGGAGGAGAGCCATGTATTTATAAAGAACACACACCCCCACATGCGCAGTCAGGCAACCTAGTGAGGTTGGCTGAACCCCCACATGCGCCACTGCAGAGCTACATACCTGACCTGTCTCTGGCACATCAGCATGCTCTTCATAGTTAGCTATGCTAACCCTCCCCGCACCACACAAAGGGGGAGATGCCTCCAAGTACACTTTCTCCAATGTTATGCTGAGGTTTTGGCAACCTCTTCTTAAACAACAGGGATCCAAATACTTTCGTTTTCTGTTTCCAGATGTCATGTCTCTTCATTTCCTCATCTCCCACTCTTAGCCCAAAACATTAACGCTTGGTCTTACAGCTTTTTCATTTCTCGAGTCTGTGCTCTGCCACAGAACAGGCTGCCTGACAGGTAACAGAAGACCTGCACACTCAGCGTCCCAGAGCTGATGTTGTGCAGCAAGAACAATTCCAGTTACCATGATTACACAGAATCATACATCTACAGGTCCAAGTCAGAAGCAGCAAGGGACAGATGGTGGAAGTACACTTGCGGGGTACTTCTAACCTACAGACACTCCCCATCTCTTTTGCATTATCCAAGTAACTCCAAGTCTACACCATTATTTCAAACAATTACCCATTGTAAAGTACAAACAACATCCCAGTTCTCTCTTGCCTCTTCACCTCTATCAGGTATTCAGCAAACTGGGAAGGCTGCTGGTTTTAAAAGACAGTAGTGAAGATTTATTCTCAGGAGAAGAAACAAACTCTTGATTTTCAGTAAGACAAAATATAACCACAACAGAAAGAATAAATTTCCAATCATATAAAAATCATGAATTATTTCTGACTTCATAGGTCAGAAAAAAGTTGTTCAGTAAATGGTCTTACTCAAAGCACCTTTCATGTTCAGGTAGCTTCCAGATGTGCTAGGAGCAAAGCAGACATTCTCATTTTCAAGATAAACATTAGAAGGAGTTAGAACAACCAAAAGCATATTCTTTATTTTCATGGCTGCTATAGAACTAAAGGAATGCGTTGGGAAGAATCAAAGTACAACTTATTTAGCTATGACAGGAAGTTAAAGGATAAATTTTAAACAATTAGGCCACAAGTAACAATTAGAACTCCTCTGGGAATTGTGCTGCAGTACCCTACACAATGCTCACTCCTTCCTTGGCTCCACAGGTCCCAGCCCCATCAACTGACTGATCTTCCCTACACCAGACATTCAAACTGCCCAACCACGGAAGGGGTGCGCTCCCAGCTGTTTATCACCAGATACCATTCCAGCTACCCATTACACCACAAGAGCTTGAATGTCATCTGTTTAATCAGCTGCTTCAAAGTTGGAAAGAAAACCAAGAAACAACAAACCAAATCTGCAAATCTTTCTTCTCTGATGCCTCCTAGCCCAGGAAAAGGCAGCCAGAGGGGTACTAACAAAACTCTCACAGGGTCCCACAAACACAAACTGTGCCCAGGCTGCACCAGCTTGTATTTCCCTTGTTACCAGTGCACCTGGAGCCCACTGCTTATGCCAAGACTTGGTTAGCTCTCGTCTTGTGTGGCAATATTGTTGACAGGACAAGTGATTCATATCCCTTAGAAATTTAAATTTCTGAAGTCCCACCTGCAATTCCCCCCAGTCTTTGTGGCAGAATACAGGTCCTGTAAATACATTAAAGAACTCTTTCAGCCAAATGCAGACTTCATTGCTTTGTTAAGAAAAACAATACATCTTTAAAAATCAAACGCAAGGCTATAAAGTCAACATTTTATGTGCCTCAGGACAGAACTCTACAGAATAAAGCATCATTGCTGATCTCAACAATTGTGTCAGTGAATTGAATGTGCGGAAGTCCTTCTTAAAATAAAGGTCAGGCACAATAAATAAAGTATTTATCTATTTGATTTTCAAAAAATTCCTGTTAGAAAGTTACAAGGAGTGTATTTTTAACTATCAGTAACTAGAGAAAGGCACTTTAAAATAACGAGAAATACTTGAACTGACAGTGACCTGGATGTTCCAATTAGCCCCAGCACTTCCTTTTGATAAGGATCACTTTCGCCCCCAAACACAAAAAAAAAAAAAAAAGAAGGAAATATATCTTCTCAATTTGTGCATGACAAATAGTTACAGCATAAAAAAAAAATCCACTCATTCAAATTGTGCTATCACAGATTATTAACGTTTACAGCACTTCCTGTTTTGAACACAATTACTTAAGACCCTGTACAAACATAACTTGATAGCCCGCTCACTGAAATTATTTTTATCCAACCTCCAAAATCAGAACCATCTCTCACTTTTTTTATAGCAATCACCTGGGACAGAAAAGGTCACAAGGGATCTCACCTGCAAGTCAGTCCTCTCTCAGGTACTGAAAATGTCCATTTAACATAGTACAATACAAACTTCCTACCACACAAGAGAGACTAAAGTTTGTTAATTTGATTTATAGCACCACAAAGAGCACTAGTTTACACAAAGAACAACTACACATTATATGCCAAAACTACAAGCAGCAGTTCATTCTATTTTCACTCCAAGTCAAAAAAGGATCTAGCTCTACTGAGATCATGTCATGGAAGAAAAACAGCCACTGCAATAAAGCTTCTTCTAGAACTATTTTTGCCTTTGACCTCTTACCCGAAACAATTATTAAAATGCTTTTTGATTACTACAGCAACACTGCTCCACTGCTATGCTATAGTAACACGCATCCAAATCCTTGCACTCATCTGTACAACCAAGGTGAACAGATGAGTATGAGTTCAGGTACACAAAATATTTAAGCCCCTTGTTTCATCTGTACATATTCCCAGCCTAATACTAATTTTTAATACCCAAAGAACAAATTTGTCTTCTGCACAAAGATCATGTAAGTACGAACTTTCCTCCTGTTTATCCAGTTCCCCCTTTGAGGATTGTGGTTTCACAGCATCACCACTGCACATCAAGATCAAATGTTACTTACTGGGAAAAAGCTTGGAGCATTACAAACTGATTCTATTCACCACAGTCCAGCAAATGACTGAAGTTATCAATAAAAGTCATTCAAAACCACACTGCTGTATGTTTCAGGTGATATGTATAGATAATCTCTTTTTCAAAAAAAAAGGAGGGGGAAGAAAAAAAAAGAGGAGGGAAAATATTTCATAAAACATAAATGTTTGCTAATCACATCTTAAATTGATGTGATTTAAGCTCCCAAACTGGGACTTGATAATTAAAGAATCAAACACATGGAAAATGGAGTCTCTTACAATAGTATCTACCATCTATGAGCTAGTCTGAAAGGTCTGTTTCATCTGCTGTATAATTATGGATATTTTTGTTTTCTTTCCTTTAGTGAAGTGGAGCTTAATTTTCATTGTAATTGTTCTTAATCTGAATACCAACGATCACATTGACATAATTATTCCACGTGGAGTATTTTTCTTTTGGCTTTAGAACTGGAATGCACAGCTTTTCTTGTCATAGTAGATACAGAGATGTGGTAAAGCCACTCTGCCTAATATTGTGATAGTCTGAAATGAAGATAATCAAGAAACAGGACCATTACTCTTTCCATCCCTACCTCACCAGGCACAGCAAAATAGTCTATATATGAGGGCACAGAGTTTATCTTCTATGCACGTGAAGCTTTTTGTCCTATGATGTGATAAGTGGCAGACTCTCAAGGCAGAAAAGCCACCTTCCAGAACTCAGTGAAAACACAGGCTTTAACAATGAGTAAGGTGTAATAAGGTATATGTTTTCATTAGAGATTTCGTTAAAAGTCCATATCCAAATACAAAATCTTAACAGCCAACATCTTACTCTAGAAGTGGGGTTTTCTACCTGTATGCTATTACCAAAGAGCAAAAAATTCCTGAGCCCTTAAATTATCTGTTCATCATTATGAGGAAACATTGCACGATATCAGTTAAAGTCAACAGTGTCATAGTGCATACAGCTACAACAGCTTATGTACATATTTATTGCAAGCACCTGTCTTAACATGTTGCAACACTTGGTGGCAAGTCCACGTTCTAGCACATCTTTAAAATTATATTTATTGCATGCCACAAAGTTACACATTTCTAACACGTTGACTGAAACAGACTTTAGAATTTTTTCAGTGACTTCAAGTTTTAGATCAAGTTTTTAAAAGTTATGCTCTGGTTGTATCTAAGCAGCTATCAGCATAGCTGTATTGTATTGTATTAACAAAAGCCTAGGTATTTTAATGTTGGGTAAGAAAAGGACTTACAACATCCTGCTGCCACAGGAAGTACAGCTGGTTCTATACATTTTATTGTATGTCACACTAGTTGGCAAAATGCAGTTCACTGCTTAGATTCTCTGATCAGGCCTTGGAATGGGAAGTCCCTAAATTTACTTACTTTATTCTAACTTTACAGTTGCATTGTCCTAATTTTAGCTCTAATACTCCTCTCCAAGAAAGAGCGCAAGTCATCCGTCAAATCCTATGGAGAACAATGCTTGCAGAAAAGAGCAGGCTTTTAGGAGCACCTCCACATGAAAGAAAACTGAAAACTACCCTTAGTGGAGTCCAGGGTTTACAGCAGAAGCCTGGGCAATGGATTAAGTTAAGTGGCTGCCATTTGAGAATGTGTCCTTTCTTCAAGTACAGCCACTGTCTACTAGTAGAGCTCATCCTGTGTTAGAGTCTTGCACCAATTAAGACAAATGAACATCGGAACAGGGGAAAAGACTCAGATAAACTGGTGAAGCAAAGCAAAGCACAACAACCTGCAAGGAAATCAAGTACCAACCTTGAAATAAACTATAGGCTAGAGAAACTAAGCCAACCAACCAATGAAAAAAAACAATGAACATGTAAAGGAAAACACCAGAAAACATTTTTTCCTAGTCATTGTGTGTATGTTGTAAAGATGATTGAAGAGGTAGACATCTCATCTGAAATAAGCATGATAAAGCAGCAGACACCAAAAGCATCAGAACCACTCCCAGCTTTGACTCACCTTTTTATAATACACAGAATTGGTATACAATCATTAGACTCTTTACCTTTGCTTAAGATCTATGGCTGCATGTATACACCAAACTTCTTTGTTCCTCCCTTCCTACATAAAACAGTCCCTAAGTTTTTCTTATACACAGATATTAAGTACTGAAGATAGTCCTGAATGGCACATTGAACTTTTGCTTTCAGTTCCAGCTCTGCTTGACAAGAATCTAAAGAAGAAAAGTCACAAAACTGATATGGCATCTTCCTCTAGATGTTCATTATTCTGTTTTCTGCACTTGCATCACAGAAAAGAGTCCTCAGCAGTACATTGCTTTCTCTAGATCTATGATACATTGCTCACATTCATCTTTTAATGAAAGTCTTAAAACAACACAACTTTCTTAATTGCAATCTTTAAGATCAAACAATTCCCATTAGACAACAGAAAAGCTATTCCCAAACAGTAAAAGCTGTTCTGCATATTGGAAGTCTTACAATTTTGGTTTTAAAGTACCAGCAAACCATAAAGGAGCACTTCTGAAGTGGAAACACTTCTTCCCACCCACTAACTGAAGGTCTGAACTCCCTACTTAGGTCTGTGGCTGATGTGTTGTAAGAATAGAAAGCCACACAGGACTGTAAACATAAAAGTGATCTAAGAACTAGAGTCCTTTCATTCCTAGTGGAACTTTTTCCACCATGTCTGGCATTCTCACACTACGATTAGTGTTGAAAACATTTAACCATAGACTTCCACTGAGTCTCTAACTCGTCATCACCTCTACTTCTACCTAAATCACAATGAAAGAACAGTTCACTGTTACTCATGAAATGCACCTCTCTTTTTGGTGGGACTTAAAATTAAAATTTTTAACTGGAGTTTGACTAGTTGAAATGTCAAATTCTAGTCTTGACTAGTTTTTACCCAGTACACAGGTTTCAACACAAGGTTTGGGTTGACAGAAATGCTGAAAAAAAGATTACTTTTAAGTAAGCTTCAATATACAGTAGTATTCTACTATTTATGATTAACATTAGCCAGTCAAAGTATTTGTTGTACCAACCTCACATCATCTGTAAAATGTGCCAATCAGCCTTGATACTCGGCTTTCATCTCCAGATCAATATCACCACTTGATACACATTCTCTATTTCTATGATAAAAGCAGCAGCTGGATGCTAAGATCAAGGTATGGATCAATGAGAGTCAAGCAATGTCCATTTTTAGGCTATTCCTTCAAGCCAGGCTTATGAAACATGTAGGAAACAAATAAAAGAAGAAATATTTGATGTACCTGCTCCACAGAGAAGTATGAGCTTTCAGGTTCTACATGCATTCACTTTGTTATTTTGGGAAGATTCTCAGGTTTTATTGTATAGATATTTTACCTATCAGGTGGCTCAATAGGTACCAAAAACCATAAAGTTCAGAAACACATTTTAAGTTTGATTTCCAGGTTGAAGAACAAACATGGACAATTTGTAAATCTTGTGTGAAAACAGGGTAACTTCACAGTGCACTTGCCTACACAGATTCCCAAGGCCGAAAGGAGACTAATATTGCAAATAATACTGGTATTTTAAAAATATGACATAAGAATAAGATGGTACTAGAGAGGAAGCACTGGATAAATAGCTCTCCCAACACAAAAATTTTTATGCAACAAATATACCAACTGGCACACCAGTAGTAATGCTATGGATAGTTAATGAACTGATCTTTTGAAGATTATCTCCATGACATTCCAGCAAATTAAAAGTCACTTTCAGACATTTTCTTACTTATGCATACATTGAGATGTCTGCTACAAGGAAAGCAATAAATTAAAAAAAAAGTAAAAATCCTTTGTTTCCACTCTCTTTCCATAAATAAGTTGGATTGAGAAAACAAGACATCCGTGGATTCAAGACATGTTTTCAAAGCTTTTGCTAGAGCAGTTTTTTCTAGTCAACGGGATGTGTGGATTTCCCCCTAACAAGCCTCAAAGCTCTGAAGAAAAGAATTTTTTTAAAAAAGTCTTATCCAAGACAGAAGTAAAGCACAGGACTGGGACAGTAACCATGACAGTAAGGTGAAAGCTTAATGGAATCTCTGGACGTCTGGTTCACACTAAAAGCGAGAAAGCAGCAAATGAATCCTCCAGTTCCCTCCAGGCCATTTGGAACACACTTGCCCGTCTGATTGTCTGTCCCCATGGCAGTGGAAGTCTTGAAAAAAGACAAGACTGTGTTTGAGTCGCAATTCATCCAATGTTGTCTCTTATTACAAGAGAAAAGGAGAGATTCAGAGGCAATATGAACACAAACCTCTATGGTACAAGAATGTTTTGAATTGTGCCGCTCTGAGCACTAAGAGCACCAAGTCCAGAATAATCTTATGCAATGTAATTAAGTCAAGCCCAAATTTAAAACTTTTCTAGAAAGATTACTCATACATTGCCATTCAAAGCCAAATCATAACTATGATGATGATGATTTTTTTCAAGCTCACTTAAAACATTTGAAAGACCACTCGACTCTCGAGCACAGATAGCCACTGACTTAGTATAGTCTTACACCATTCAACAAAGCAGAGTTGGCTCTTCTCTAGGCATGAGAATTGCCTTGCTGTTACTGTTAGGAAGAGAGCCAAGAGCTCAGAATACCAGCAGGCAGGGGATAAAAAAATACTTTGTGCTATTAAATAGCATGAAGTTCATTGTTATTACAGAGGAGTTACAGAAATGTGCTCTGATACAAAACTTCCTTTACAGCACATTCTGTTGTGCCAAAAGAACATCTTTTTTTCCCCCTAAAAAAAAGAAGTGTAGTGGAAAATTAGTCCAAAAGATGTAATTTCTAAGGCAGTTATGAGCTTAAGTGTCAAAAAAAAAAAATTAGGGCTAACACAAAATATAAACTTAGCATATCCACGTATAACATACCTCTACACTAAGCAAATATTTACATCTATTTGTTACATATTCACACAGCATCACATGCAAAAAGAAACCCCGAAATTTACTACCAATAGAAAGTACAAAAAACTTGAATTACATTCAAAATTACTAAAACTTGAAGTGACTCACTTAGCCTTGATTATATTTAGTTATGAAAACAGCCTGAAAGAATGGAAGGAGAGCAGGAAAGAGAGAGCAGTAAATCTGTAACAGTAATTGAGTAATATATAACTGGCTGAATAAACAGGAAAAGAAAACAAAGAGCAGCTTGAACTGAAAGGGAGAGCTTAACCTTTGATACACTAATAAATCTAACAAATGCTTAAACTCAAGCAAATGTGTTACCTCCACTAGGAGCAAACCCTCAAATATTTTAAAAGAACTGCTATAAAAGGATGCTCCTACAGATGTTTTTCTCCCATGACCACTAAGAAAAGTTCAATTAAGGGCTCTCAAATAGAGCAAAACATGAATCTGCCCTTCTGGCCGTTATCTCCTGGTCATGAAAGCAGGTATAACACCACTGTCTGTTCAAAGCCTGCAGATGAAACACCTAGCTCTGTTCATGGCTTTTTCAGCTGCTATTCTGAACATCAATAGAGGTAAGAATTGTCAATTTATCTGAGCTTTGCTGCTGCTGCTTTTCTCTCCTGTTCAAAATCATGTTTTAGAAGTAACACTGGAGGCAGGCACAGGATGGATTTAGAGGTTGGGAAAAGTAAGGAAAAGAAAAGCAGAGCCACTCAGTATCACAGAAGCGAGGAAAGAGGCCAATATGGACCCTTCCCTTTTTTCCTCACATACACACATGCCTCAAATATAGGTAGGTAGGAGTAGGTGTGGGTGGATAATAGATAAAATAATGCAGGACAGTGGCTAGGAAGCTCTGCAGTAACAACAGGGAAGAGAAAAAAGCTTTACTCCCTTTTCCTTTTAGCTGCTATAGAAGGTTGGGTTCGACTGCAACAGTTCCATATCCCAGCTGCAGATGAAGATATAGGAAGAGTAATTCAGCCAAGCACTGTGATGCAACTTTGGAAAGCAATGCAGCCCATTTCAGGTTTTGATGCAGGTGTTTGAAACAGAACAAGTATTCGCCCTTGTAGAAAGCTGTGCAGCAAACAGCAGACTTCTCTCAGCAGTTACATCCTTTAAATACCTGTACTTTGGCAGCACTTCAGGATGTTTTGTACATTTGCATAACCAAGAAATAGGAGGGTTTGGTAAACTGGAGAACATGCATGACATTAAGCACTGGAAGAGAATGGGAAGCAGGGAACATTTCCCATCCAAGCAAGAATCTTAAATGTGTATACACACACACAGATACTGTGTCACACATGAAGAACGGATGGAGTTCCTACAGAACCATGTCAGCAAACAAGGCACCCTAGTTCATTACAGGAAAGACAACAAAAGATAAAGTTCAGCTAAAAAATTGTACTGAAACAAGCATTTCCTTTACTAGATTGCAAGAGACACACTGTGTCAGTCAGTATCCTGAAAGATACAATGGAACAAAGAGGTTTCTCCCTAAGTATGAACAACATAGCTCTAGCTCCCCAGGCAGAAACACCCAGCATCTTACGTTAATGCTCCTTGCCAAACTAAGAAGAAATGCTTTGAGTACCTACCTGTTACTAGATTCTCCTGCTCATCTTTCACAGCTCCTTCCTCAACACTCACTCCCCTCCCTGCATCACCCTCAGAAAGCAAAGTAGGAAACCCTCTTACCTTCAGGAACAGGGTTGCATTTCCTACCTCCTCAAATGTCAGAGCTGCTGTTACAGCCCAAGCCTCATCTCTTACACACTGCGCAAGGGGAGATGGGGTGGTATGAAGTACAGCCAGAAGTCCTACCCCAGCTCCCTTCATAGCATAAGCCTGACCAGCAGTTTGCATAGCCACCTTTGCTGCTGCTGACAGCAAAAGCTCCCTCCCCTTTATCCTACTTTAACTCCCTCATTGGTCAGCAATTCAGAGCCCTAAAAGCATTACATTAGTTCCTCCCCAAACTCATCCCCATCTACATAAAAGAGCTGTCATTAGCCCCCTCCTTGCTTTTTCTTGTGCATTCAAAATCCCCTAAATCCATTTCTTCCTGGATTCTAGCAACAGGTGAGAATCCTCATTTAAATTAATCTCAGTAACCTCATTTGAGTCTCTAGGCCCCAATCATCAACTTAAAACAAAACATGGACAGCTCCTATACCCAGAAACGCACCCCTCATATTTCAGCAGTCCACCTACATGGATCATTTTACAGGTCTTCATAGACCCTGACCTTTGAGTCAAAGACAGATAATAAAAAAGCTTTTGTACATTGGATTAGAAGACATTAATTCTTCTTTCTTTTTACAGGCCTATGTTTGAGCACTTTATGTACTGTCCTACATCCAAATTCTGCCTTTCCTCAAAGGGCAAGGACTTAAACAGTGCTACAGATAAATATTTTTCCTCAAAGTGTGAGGACAAGATCAACCAAACAAGCAAGGAATGCTGTGCTTATACCAACATTTTAATCCTTACTTTTGCAAAATATTTGTCACTTCACATCAACAAACATTTCCAGAGTTCCAATTTACATCAACCAGAACAGTTCTGCGGGTCAACACTTCATCCATACATATGAAACAAATTATTGTCAGAAAGACTCTCTCCAACAAGATAATACAAGCATTGCTTTGAAGACATTCTGCTGCTCATCTAAACAAGGTGAAGGAAGAAGAATAGCTAAAATTGATTATACTACTTCTCTGCTTACCTCCAAGATAACACCAGTGTTTCTTCTCCATTAAAATCAAGTTAATTCCTTTCAGTAGCATATGTAGGTAGAAGGGACAGAGTGTGTCTGTGTGTGTGAGCGTGGCAAGCTCACTGTTGTTCCCTTCCGCTACTGGTGACATCAGTAAGCCTACCTATTTATAATCCCACCACCTGACCAAACAACCTACAGAGTACATCTAGAGATTTGTCTAGTCATTAATCCCGATACATCTACTTCAGCCAATTCAAAAGAGAGTATTAAGTAGCTTTGTTATGTCTTCTGTGGCTTTATACCATAAAAAGAATCCAATCCTGTTTTCCACGCCCCTTTTATTTTTGCAAGACAAGTTTAATAGGAATTTTTAGAATAATGGCTCTTCCTCCCCTCTATGCTCTTGAGTCACCCTTATTTTGCAGTCTGTAAGATACCCAAACAAGCAGGTCAGGTGAACAAGTTTTAGTGATTGGTGGAATATTTCAGGAGCAGAGGCAAATACCCATTCACATCCAGTTAATTTGATCATCAGCACAACCTACAAAATTATTTAAGCTTAAGATCTTGAATCAGTTTCACAAACAGAAGTCCAATATTTAACTATCAGGAAAACACCACCCAACTTTGTAGTGCTTGAAGTAATTGGCAATTAAAGCCAGAAGCTGCTTAAAGGCAACTGTCAATGCCTCTTCCCAAAGTCAAACCTAATGCACACAGTGATGTGAGGACTGCTAACAATTGCATCTGGACTGCTAACAATTACATCTGCCCAGGGAATGGGAAGGGATGCAGTCATCAAACTCAAGGACTATCATCAATGGCAAGATCCTGCAGGTTCCTATAATTGATAAATGTTGCTTCTAGACCTCTATCAGGCCACACAGTGTTTTGATGTGGCATGTGTGCCACTTCAGCAAGAGGCTGACATCTGTGAGTGATGTGTGCTGAGAACAACATTACTGAGGATTCCTTTATCTAGCCCCTCCTAGGAAGAAGCCCTATGACCAGTATCCATCCCCCTTTATGGCAGATGAAACAAACCTTTAGGTCAGTTTTACCTAGTGTGCGTAAGGTTGAATGAAACAGTCAGATCAATTAGTTGTGTTTCAACTCAACTGCACTATGCAAACAAATTTCAAGAGTTAACAATACAAAGAGTAGAAATCCTTGAAGAAATGTCAATTGCTTGAAAAGCTGGGGCAGCAATAATGCAGATGCAGCCAGACTTGCAGACTAGGCTACCAGGAGAAAAAGTTTCAGTGTAGACAGGGTATCGATGTAATCTAAAATACCAACACATCCCCTACGGCTAATATGTCCTACACTTTTGGGAATTCCACTTGGAGGCATTACTTACAGGTCTACAGGCTGTAGTTAGAAATACTCCACTGATATTCATAACAACAACATATCTGATTTTTTTTTTTAGTCCTACTGGTATCTTGTAGTACTAAACTCTACATACTGTTTGTCTGCTTTGCAATTCCCTCTTACAGCTTTCACATATTAAGCGGTAAAATTATCACTGTTAAATCATGTGGTTTTCATTCAGGGAGTCACCAATGGAAATTAATACTATCAACCATGATAAGCAAGTGCCTGACATTTCAGATAATCTGACAAGATATTTCCATTTTTATAATAGCAAATTACTTTGCTATTTCCCCTTCATCTCACAGAGGTTACTTTTACATTTTCCCCTACCAGTATCACTCAGCACAGGCTGCATGTTGGGTTAGGGTTTTTTTGTAAATTCCCAGAACACTTGTGAAAGGTAAAATGTTGAGAATTTTAGAAGACAGGGTGGGGGGAAGAGCTTAGGGTATTAAAAAACCCCTAAGGGAATAGAATGAAACTATTTTGCTAGAATTTCTTTAGGATTAGAATTTTTAAATGCTTCTCATTTTTTTCATAAAGCATCTACCGAAGCCGCTTATCTTGGCATTGCTGTATTAGGAAGCATTCCCGAAAAAGAAAACAGCAAACACATGTGGCCAGATCATAAACAGGGAATGTATTTTATTTCTTGTGTGTGTATTTTAAAAGAAGTATGCAATCTAATTTTGCTAAATACAACGACACTATAGTGCTAAATACAAAAAGTTTTCCACAGAGGTCACTGACCACATTTTTAGTACAGATCTTTCATGCTTTTTAATCCACAGAACTGTTTCCAAGACCAAAAGTATATGAAAACTTGCATATACTAGTGAGGACATTAAAGCAAAAGCTTAACAATATTATTTTTTAGATCTTTAACACCTTCAGATTTACTTTCCTGTAATTACCCAGAGCATTGAGTGTGTCTGCACTGGCAGAAAAAACGAAAACTCCAAAAGCCCAACAGCCTGCCAGAACTCAACTGATGGGTATAAATTATCTGCATATGGAAAAGCTGGTCAGAATTATTATCTGTTATTTTAAAATTCCCAATAGGGACATATCTGTGAAGCTGGGAGCTGTTTGAATCTATTGTCTCTATTGTTATAAACAAAAGACTGTTTCTTAAAACTATCTGGTATTTCATCTAACCCTGAAATAGTAATGATTATTTTTTTAAATAATATCCATGAGAAACTTAAGTCTAAAAGCAGCAAGAATAGCAGGAAACCTGGATTACTAGGCTAATAATAGGCATTCTTCCAGATTAAATTCCTGCTTTATTAAATACTTTGTACCTACTAAGATGACATCTCCTCTGTGATGGATCTACACAGTCAAATCTCCAGGGAAAGGCAATAGTTTTCGTAGATCAGAAAGAACTGGAGAAGAGAGCACAGACAAGAGTCTTCCAAATGGCTTGGAAGCAGGCCAAGAACTTGTTTTTCTTATGCAAGTCACAAATCAACAAGGAGAGTTGATTACAGGTTGTATAATCACTCAACATTAAGGGGGCTTTAATTATTTTTCCATTATTTAACATGTGGTTTAAGGATTCTATGCAGCACCTTTAGTTAATTCTGTTGCATGTTCTTTTCACTTACTTGAAACAGTTAGAACACAACAAATTGGTGCATGTACAAATAATAAAGAACATCAGAGCCCAGAGACCACGTCATTATGTCCCTTACATGAAAGCTGTTTCACACCTGTCAGTCCTCTCTGAACCTTCTCCATTTCTACTATATCCCTCTGGAGATGACAGGGACCAAAACTGTGCACTGTACTGTCATTACAGATTTATATAGTAATATAACAATGCTTTATCTTTGCAATGTGCATTATAGTAAAAGGAGCAGTGTTAGATTTATCTAAAGAGATTTTAACCCCATTTTATGAGCCAGGGGTTTTTTTTAAATCCTTCTGCAAGTCTTCAGAGTCATGTTTCCTCTTCATTACTTTTATATTTCATTACCTAATAACTTTTCATTGTCACTGAACTGCCACCTCATTATTCAACAACTTCTCTAAATTATTAACACATTGAACTAAAAGGTCCATCTAGATCCATGTGGAACTCAGAGGTGGTCTCCCTTCACCTTCATAGTAGGCTACTTCCCAAACCTCTGTTCGTATTTTTGGGCAAATTACTTAGCCATGCAAAGTTTTATGCCATGTTGGTTTAGTTTTCCTAAAAGGCTTTAGGTTAGAGACTAGCAGAAACCCTTGGAAAGCCCAAAAAGACTGCACCAGCTAGCTTTTCCTCACCTGTTTGGTCAGCACAGCACACTAATTATTTTTATATTTTTACAGTATTAACACATTTGCATTGTATAAATACTGCTGTATCAAAGAGTTCATCATTTTATTCTAACTGTGCTGCTTGTATCACAGTCTGCACAGAAACAGATTTTCTAAATCCAGCCACCAAATCTACAGTTTGTCTTGAATGCTAAGGTAGTACTTTGGATTCCTCACCAAAGCTGCCCTAGCAGCTGTGCAAATTCAGGACAAAAGGAGAGTGACTTCTCAGAAAACTTTTGGGCTCTCTGTCCACAGCCTGACTTCCCTTGAACTGTTGCATGACCCTGCCACCTCTCTCAGTTATAACCTTTTATCCTCATTTTCCAATCACAGATCGCTCCTCTCTCTACTCAGCATAAAAGGTAATATGCAAACATGAGCATGTTTTATGACCTGAGTCATACTTCATTTCAGCTGCTAGAGATGTGCCTCACTACGCCACATTTGTCTTAGTCTTTTCTTCTGTGCCAAATCTCTTTCCTAGAGCAATTTTTGTAACTTTTTCCATGGGACCACCACTACCTTCTCACCTAAGGCTCTACCTGCATTTACCTACACCTGACAATCAAGAACCCATAGAATTTTATGGTAAGCACATGGTAACACATTACAACCTCCCTCCTTTTTAAGGTCAAACAAAACCACAAATACAGGGACCTGGGAAAGTCTGTACGGGTGAAGCTCTGTAGAGGAACACAAGCTAAAAGGAGCAGCAAAACCCACAGCATCCGATGAGAGCAAAATGCTTCAATTAATGCTCACTATTCAGAAAGAGAATATTAATAAATGTTAACCACAAGTTTTTATTTACTTAATCCCAGTAAGTACTGTAAATTGCAAAATAATCCTCAGCATCTGAGTTTTTGCGATTCAGACATGTTTAAGAGAATGTCACACTGAAATTAAGGGGTCATTAAGTGTCCAGAAGTTAGCTTTTTGGAAAGTCAGCACCTCTTCCCTCCTCAAATAAGTTACAACATAGAGACTGTAAACTAAACAAAAACGCATCATTTAAAGAGTAAATGATACATTACTACAGTGGCAGTACTGCCACAGCACTAGTGGTTGCCACAAATAAAATGTAAGAAATGTGACAACTGGGGTTGTAAATTGGGTGGGGGATTTTTCCTAATATTTTGTGTGTGAACTTGATATGGCTAAGTAACAGATGGTATATTATGTTTCTCCTGCTTCAACATAATTTAAAAAAACCACACTACAGATGGCTATATATGAAATCCTCATTAACACACGTATTTACACAGTTTAGTATAGCAATAATGAAACTTTCAGGTCTGGAATTTCCTGTTAGTTAATTAGTGGTTAGGTTAACAGCCTGAGGAAGTGCACAACCCAAAAAGTTTCCTTATTGTTTAATCATATAATTACTATATTCATATTTCTGGGAAAGCTCTCAAGACAGATTTAATGTCACAGTAAAGCTACCTTTCTAACCCTCCCTCTGTTTGTGAAACAACTGTATTATTTTATTTGCAGAGCGTGTAGGCAGGAAAGCCATGAACAGGCCTAATTCAGCTGCCTCTGGGAAGTTTCAGCTTGTTTTTATTATAGAGGTAAAACCTCACACTTACAGAATTCTTCAAATACACATTACACCAAACCCTAAAGAAAAGCTAGGATCAACAACTCTTGGTCTATTGCTATAATGTCACCATATGATCATTGATTAAGGCATTTTTATTTATTTTTAAAATCCCAGTTTATAATCCTCTACAAAAGCTTAAAATACAACATATGCTTAGCAGCATGCTAAGATATCACTAAATCTTGGATCTACAAAGAGACAAGAAAAAGAATCACTTGTACTTAGGTTATTTCCATTTGTGAAGCTGCTGCTGTAAGACAGACAGAACACTAGCTATAAATTAAACAACCTGATTAAAATAGTAGTGAAGGCTGTGGTACTCACAGCTAAAAGCCCTCTGGGGTTTAGTAATCCACACACTAGTTACTAAGTGATGACAGTGCACCTTCATTACAATACAAGATTAAAGGTGCAGTGCCTAGCCATACCCACGCCCCAGCCATGCCTTCACTGGGTGGTAGAGGCGTATCCCCAGATAACCGATACTCATGTTCGGTGCCATAGCACAAAACTGGTAGCTTGGCAGAAGCAGCTCCCCAAACATTACCGAACATCAATGTTCCATTTGTTCTTTTTTTAAACTGCCATCACCAAAAGTCTACACTGAGCAAATGCAGCTCTCCTGTGTAGTAGTACTGTACTGAGCTACCAGACAAAGAATACTGGAAACAGCTGTCCCACAGCTCACTGAAGTGCTGGAGGTTCAAAAGAGGACAGCTACTGCCAAGCCTTCCTGAAGGAACATAATGTGGAAAACTTGACTTGTGACTGAGGTGACATAGTTTAAGAGACAGTACCCAACTATTTAAAAGCTGTAATGCTAAAAATATCTTTTAAACACCCAAACTGACTTTATGATAGAGAACCGCAGGGAAAGAGAACTTGGATTTTCTAACAAACACCTTATTATTTCACAAACAGACTATTATTATGACTACTCTGTAAGATTCTGGAGCCCTCCCATTTCTTCACAATTTATTTAGAAAACATTAAGGAGAACTGAAACAGTATTATCTTCCTTAGCCAGCGGAAGCAGGAGCCACACACAACAAAGACTTTCTGGAACACTAAATGCCACTATGGAATTCAACAATCAAATGTACCCAAAAACAAACAACTGAAAAATCCCACAGTGTTTTTTGAGATCTGAGGATTAAGGCTCCAAATAGAGTTACTGTGCTTCCTTAAATCACTCTCAGAGGCCTAAAAAGTTAATCAAAAAACAACAGACCAAATAAAGTTCCCACAGTGATTTTCTTCTGGAAAATCCCATGCTTTAAATCAGAAACTTTTGGATCCATATTCACATACAAATTTTCATAATCATAACTATTCTGTGACAGAATAATCTGTACTTCCGCATATCTTTTCATGGCACTGCTGCTGTAAGGAATTTAGATGTAGCTCTAATAAGAAATTGACTAAGTTTTTTGTTCTGAATGTTTACACATGATACAATGCTGGTTTTAAAAACCTGGTCAAGTTTAGTGACACTCACTCTTCTCTTCCCAAGAGAAAAAAAAAATCAATTTTAATGTTTTAACAATAAACCATTTCTAAAGCAAGGACACCTTGGGTTTGCTTCATCCAGCACTCACTCAGGTCTTCAGAACCGCCTATCTGGTGGTGGTGTCAATCTTTTCAGTACATGTGCTTACCAGGAGTTAAATTAGAAAGAAAAAAAAATAGAAAAGCAAAAAATAGAAAAAACAACAGCAAACATTACACCCCAGTCATAAGCTTTACCATGCAAATTTCGTTTACTTCCTCCAACTGGAGTAAACTTGAGACACTGGAAAAAACTTAACAGTTAATCATATCGGGAACAATACTAAAATTCGCAATGAAAAGCCCTTCCCCTTTTAACACTGACATCAAATAGT
This sequence comes from Hypotaenidia okinawae, assembly GCA_027925045.1. Lineage (NCBI taxonomy): Eukaryota > Metazoa > Chordata > Aves > Gruiformes > Rallidae > Hypotaenidia > Hypotaenidia okinawae. Next base: position 22,786,460 of record BSDF01000007.1, on the reverse strand, counting down.
TCAGATCAGAGTTTGTTTTACAGGAGTTTAAACCAATTTACAGGAGGACCTTCATTCCAAAGATGCAAGAAGCCATCTGGGGAGCAATAGCCCACAGCTACAAGGACAGTACATGAGTAAGAACATGCCTCAGGTTCCCTGCTGCCCATACAACAGGAACAAGGAAGAAAAAAATAGTATTCCTTCTTACTTAATATGCACACAAACAAGCTTCTTAATTCAGATAAGCACATATCTTTGGAATCAGTATCATGGACAACTAAAGTGGAAGGGTACGATACCAACTTCTGGAAGGGGCAGCTAGTCATACTTGGGGATGACACTGAGAAGAAGCAAGCTCAAATCATCAAAGTTTAACAGGGGAGAAGGAAACATGCCATCCAAAATACAGACTTCATTCTAGATACAGTAGAGACAGTATGGTACTATACTAACAAAACAGTGTAAAATATCTCCAAGAAGATCAAACATAACAGGTTAGCACCCTGAAAGTCACAGTGCAATGATGAATTAAAAAAAAAAAAGTCTCAAGTTTCGTTTTGTCTGCTTCAAACCATAATTCTTCAGTAATACTCAGAAATGTAAGTGCTCCAGTCATGCTCAATCTCCATTACACTTTATAATACTGGGGAATGTACCTTTTTATTTTTAGAAAATCTACATTCTAATCCTAGAAAAATGTTCCTGTCATGAGCTATTATATGTGTGTGTGTGTGTGTGTGTGTGTGTAGGGGGGAGGGATATTGACAAAAGTTCACACTTAATCTTCCACTGTTCCAACGCTTTGCTGGAACACCCACTTGAATGTAGAAACCTTCCTTGCGCTACTTCAGTAGTAGCTGATACTATTTGAAATTGCTACTAGATAAACCAGATAGTCTAGAAACTAGGTACAACACCCTGCATTGCATGAGTGCACAGATCATCACACAGTGCTATAGCACTTCTGCAGCCTGCCTCCTCTGTGCAATAGTTCAAAACAAATGCTTAACAAAGGTTGTATTTTAAAACATCCCAAGTTCTTATGAACTCTTCACAGTGCAGGACTGTCAGCTTGGTTTTCTACCTACACAGAAAAAAAAACTTAGAGAGGTGATATAAATATTCAACACTTGTATTTGCATGGAGTAAAAATACTTCAGTGAAAAAGCCTACAAAGAATAAACTGAATAAAAGCAGGAGGGAAGAAGAAATGCCAACAGCACAGTTTAATGAAGCTGAGTTCTCCTGGGTGGGGGGAGGAAGAGAGAGAAAAGGAAGATATTTACTCATGCAGCAAGAGTGGGACACCTTATGCCATAGATAGTACATTCACCGATGTTTCTAGGTGTCTTGTCTTGATGTGCAGCTAAAAAAACTATTATATTTTTAGAGTGATATGCCAGCCACAGAATGCTTGGTCTGCTTATCTGCTTATCCTTAACACAGGCACACAATACAGTCCTATAATGCTTTAGAGCCCTGTAAACTTTGCAAGCCTTCAACAGAAAGGCAAGCTGTTATGGACGGTGGCTATTTCTGGCAATTATTTTTTTTTTCCTACCAAACATGAAACAGTCCAAGTTAGACATACTGTATCACAGAACTGAAGGAAAAGCATGTATCAACGTGGAGGCTTTGTGTGGAGTTTTGTTTACCCCTACTCTTGCCGGCTGTTCATAAAAACTGAAATGCATCTTTTCATCAAGGTTCCTAAGGACAGAAAGCTTTATAGATAATCTCATGTGACAATATGAGCATACAGCTCAGTCAAAATTTTCCCTTTCACAGCAGCAAGCACAGATTTTTCTTTCCCAGCGAAAAAAAGTGCCACCATAGGCACCAACAGGCTTTTATTTACAAGCCTGAAGTCTTACCACAACTCAAGTCACATGGTATACAAGTATACAAGTTTATTTAATTTATTCTCCTAAAATAAAGCTGCTGCATTTTTGTGAAAGACGGTATGAAGGGTGACAGGGAGGATACAAGCCAGGACCTGTGATACACAGGCATGTACATGCCGGTGTACATTTCAATATTGTTTTAAGAAGGAGTAACCAGCATTGTCCATACTTTCAATTGAGTCATTTGAAAATTATCCACTGAACAAAACCCAGGATCTAAATTACAATGAAGTTGTTCCTTACACTGCAATTTATAGCAGCCTGAAGAGATTATGCAATAACTACATTAAATCAGACTCTTTAGTTTATACATCCCCAGGACTACAGCAGTCTGATGTGTGGTAGGAAGAGCAAACAAGCTTCACAAATAAAGACAAGTAATCAAAAACCCCATCACTTTCCCTCACAGCTGCCTTCTACCTTTGGTTCTTACTACCTGGAAATCCAGGCTTCCAAAATAACTTATTTAACTGCAAGTATTACACAAATCAAAACAGGTTGACAAAAATGAAGTACAGTCTCTTAACAGTTTCTTTTTAAGACTTTTGTTTATTTTGCTTGAGTACACACTACAATTATATTAAACATAATTTCAAAAAAAACCCTGCACTTCTTGTCAAAGAACAGCAATCTTTCTGCAATACTAAAAGAAAACTCTGCACTTTTAATTCTCACTAATTATGACTTTCCAACTCCACATAACAGACAGTACAACCTACAGGTACTGACTGCAGTGTCAGATATTTCTTCTTGCTTTAAAATTCCACAAGAACTTAGACCCCACATTCACACACCTCTATGCACAGTTAAAAAGCAATATATGTGAATTCAGAAAAAAAACCCACCTCATTTGCTTTCTAGAAAAGGCCAAGCATATTTTCTATAATTAGCACCCAAATGTGAATGTAAGCACCTGCTTATCAGAGAAAGCCTATACACATTAGATATACAGGTTGGTACTTACCTTGCTCTCACATTTTATTCTTCTACTACAGAAAAATACAAAGCCCTCAGTGCAGACGCCAAACCCCAGAGGTGTCCAAAGAACACATGCTGAGCTAGCCCAGACTTGATTTGTCCCCTTAGTCACTCCTTCTGCCTCCGCACAGCGAGAGTAGCTCTGCGGCAGGCACCAAGCACCCTGTGAAAGCAAGGAAACTGAGGCAGCACCATCAGGCCAACAGCAGAGCAACACAAGAGTAGAAAATTAATTTAATGAAAATAACCGCTTCTGTAACAAGGAAATACTGAAAGCACATTCGAAGTATTACAATGAAAACTCTTACAACATTAAAAACACTGATTTTACACATTCAACAGTGCATCCAAATAACTTCATTTCGACTAGAGGGGGCAGGTCAAGTTTTGGCATGCTCAGGACAGCTGGTGAGCTGTGGTGCTAAGGCCAGAGAACTCCTGCTGAAGCTCCCGAACTCAATGATGACACTGACATCTAAGCAGAAAGACCAAAAGAATCTGTTCTGTTCCCTACCAGAATGGCAGGAAGGACATACAGGTAAGTAAAATCCTGCCTTTCATCCAGAGATGGTAGTGAAACTAAGCTGGTGGTGAGACTGTGCTCTCCAAGGCAGGCCAGGCTGGTGAAGTGCTAAAAAGTTCCTTCCGATACGCTTGCTTGGGGTGAAATATCCTCAACATTGTGTTATGCCCTCTATGTGAAAACCCAAGTCTTAAACATGCAGGTACTTACCCCTACAAGATTTAAGTGATGCTTTAAAACATGCAAGGCAAAGCACAATGTGCCCCTCAAAGCACAACGTGCCCCTCAAAGCACAACGCTGCTTTTAAGAAAGAAGTCTCTCTAACGTCCTTCAACTGAAGTCAACAAAAATGCAAGTCTTGAATATAAAATACTACAACTATCTCCAGAAGAAATGCTGTGTCTACCCAGACAATCTAATATTAAAAAGAAAGCATCTTCCTAGAAAACTGACCACCTGGAAATAAACTATATGCATATCCAGCATTGCTGGAACAGACAGATGAGTCCAGTTAACATGTTCCTTCCATTTCCTGTTGTGAGTTGACACTTTTTTTCCCCTCAGGCTCCAATGTGATCTTTCCTTTTCAATAACCAAATCAGTCATGCCTTAGTGATTTGATATGGTAGGTGAGTGAACCAATAGTGCTCAGAAATCCTCTTACTTGTTCACCTAAGGAGGTTTCAGAAGGGACAAATAATGCTGCCTCACAGTCAGAGCGGAGAAATGTGCTGTACTGTCCCGGTGAGACCAGGTCTGCAGTCAGGAATACAGACATTTTAGAAGTTCCTAAGTAATCCTCCCGCTGGGGATGAGGGAACAGAAATTGGCTACTTCAAGAGAAGCCATGAAAAGAAAAGCCACAGGGTGGCACTGCAGGTAGTCTGTATTTTGAAACTACTTGCCGCCTTACTCTTTTCCAGGCAAATCAGAGCATATCTAATCCCATCTGTATAACGCAAGAACTAATTCGTTACTGTTTCTTCAAGTACTGCAATGTCCAGCAACAAACATCCCTAGCACATAAATCACATCTTAAAGGGGTACTCTATCAAGGTATTTTATAAATTCCTTAAATTCTATTTAAGAGCATAACACAAGAATGCTATTGTAAGGATGCTGTAAGAATACATACATATTTTGGGTTTGTCAGCTCATTTTGAAAAAAAATAAGGAAGCACCTTCAAAAAGTATGTGGATTTTCATACACAAGCTAAAGAATTTTCTTTGTACCATGACTTTTTATCAATCCTAAGTAAAAATCTCTAAAGAGTTCCCTCACTCTGAAAGGAAGAGCAATATTAACTTCTAAGAAAGTGAATGGAAGTCTATGAAAAAAGTCTTAATACCACATTTAACACTATCACATCCTTTTAAAACATTTTTCTTCTCATGTATAAAAGAAACATAAATCATTTCATCTAAAATAGAAGACGTAGCGCAGTAGTATTTCAAAGCTAGAGATAGGAGTCTGTTTCAGCTGCTTTGTTGGCTTCTTCTCCCCCGAATTTAAAATCCCTGGTATTTGAGTTAAAAGCCAAAACATTTGTAAGAAAAGCTATTACTGTTCATTTAGTGAAGAAACTGATTTTCAAAGGAGATTTGGAGGTCATCCAGGATTGCAACAGTTACTTTCCACTCTATGAAACAAAAGGTTCCTTCAAGGTTTACACCTGATATTTCGGCAGATTCTAAACCAACAAATAGTATATGACTATACAGGATTATTTTCTCCTGAAGACTAAATTATTTTAAATTTTCAGTTTCAAAGTACGATCAGCAAGTCTTCCTTGTCCATGTTTCTAATAATAAAAGAAAATAAGAAAAAAGTTGTATTTTAGTTCAGTCACATCATATTATGCACTAGAACTCCAATTCATCTATCAGTTTTCTTACCCCAGAGGGCATGAATTCTAAAAAATAGAAAATTTCATTCCCTCAGACAGAAGTTCAAGAGTGGATCCCCATTCCCTCAGTTCAAAACTGGATTGGTAATTGTTTCAACTGCCAAGTACATATAAAATGTTCTTTCTGCTACAAGATTGCTCCTTTCCTAAACTATTTGTATATGGACGTTATTTTGCTATTAGATAGCATAACATTAATATATTGGCAAAAAAATAAACTAAAATATCCGTGACTTTATACATTGGATAACTGATTATGAAATAGTATTGATTAATAGAAAAGGATTTAAGACCCCCAAAAAAATCCCCCAGCCCCACCAACAAAACATCAAGGAAAATAGTTATTACTATTAGCTATTCTTATTTCCTCTGCTCGGGTTTGGAGAGCAAGAGCTTCTGCTGAAGTGTTTGCCTGTAGACACTGAGTAACTGTATTTACAACACTTCATACAATGACTTCCCAGTTCATCAATTACATAAACTATAATACTGTTTACATGTAACACAGCAAGGTCATGTGCTGATGCAACTAATAAAAGTGAGCTCCATTAATTCTAAATAAAATAAACCATTTAAGTTAAAAACAGACATGCTAGATGCAAGCTAACAGTGCTTCACCTCTATTGCAACCTGTACCATTGTTAACAGAATACTAATGAAACTGTACAAATTCGGGAAGTAAGTACTTTGCCCATCAAGGTCATACTCTTCACTATGGTGTCTGAGAAAGCTGTATATAATGAGATGTATGGAGGCAGTAAATAGCATGTCTTCTATTTTAGTTGGGTTTATCTACTTTTTCCTTTTCCTTCTTACAGGAGAGAAGTGTTCGTAGATCATTTCTACATATTCTGCATAATTTCCAATAATGTCTCAGGATGACACTAGGAACCCTATGCAATTAAACCACAATTTTTGCAATTCATATTGCTAACAATCAAATTGCTAATCTTAATTTCAAAACCAATGCATCAAGCTCAGTCATTAGAAACTTGACGAGCACTTGGTTTGTTACACATGATTACAGAAGTTTTCATTTCCAGATATGTTACAGACCCCAAGCAATAAAAAAGCCAAACACACTACCACCAACAAAAAAACCCTAGAATTTTAACTCATAAAACTCAAACACCAAAGAAAGGATTCTGCCAATCCTGGCCCTGACTCACCCACTGTACAATAACAACAAAAATTTGTTTTTACTTCTGTCCCCTTCATTTTTAAAATATCCTAGTTCAGAAGTATGTGTTCAAGAATGCAAAGAACAGAAATTCAATGGCTGCATAGGTTTTGTCACTGCATCACAAAACATTCATGCCCAATTCTTAACTAGAGTGTGACACATTTTACACTCTTCCAAGAAAGTGCAATCAATACGTAGCACGAAATCCTATACAACCCACAGGAATTTAGATACAAGAAAATTATTTAAAGGAGTAAAACAAACCCTCCCACACAACTATTCCTAGCCAGCACTGAGAAACACACTCTTACATTCCCATGGAAAACTCAAACAGTACAAGCAGCATGGCCACACGTTCCCTTGAGACCACGCACAAGAGAACTATTGGACAAAGAACAAGTTCTGGCCCCCACAACTTGCACAACCACATAGATCATGGGAACTCATTTTCTCTGGGTTACTTGGCTACCCAGCTGTGTTTGTCATTTGTTTTCAGATCACAAATGTCTTCCGTTAAACAACCAATCACTAGAAGACCCAAAAAAAAACCCACCCCAGAAAAGACCAAATATCTATATTGCTAGTGTGGTATGCTTGACAGCATTAACTAAAAACATATGCAAAGCATCTATTTCAGTGAAAACCCAAGAGTACGTAACAACTAGAAATTCAGCCAAATTAAAAACTTAACAGTTTATACAGGGGATTATCACCAGATCAATCCCAGAAGAGGTCCACCAACCTGCAGAAACCCCATCACACTTTGACAATCTTGTCTCCATCTCATACTAACATATCACTAAAACTTATGCTAAATTTCTGCATTTTTTAGAGGAAATAAATTTATCATCTACTTAGAGATTAATAACAGCTATCAAGATTATCTAATGGAACAAAAAGTTATTTCCACTACTGGATTTCTACTCAGCTATAAAATGTAGCCTCCATATATTAAGACTCGTAGAACCGGGGAGTGAATGTGCATGGAAAAACAGATGTAATCAGGTAACTGCAGCTACCACAACTCATAAGTGGTTTTGTGTTGAAAGTGCTAGGACAGCCACAAATTAAGTTTGTTAGACAAGGCTGGTCTAGTATTCATGCGGACATACAGATAGGGATCAGAAAATTGGGCTATAGCTTTGTCACTTCAGATGTACTGAGGACTTACACATGCTGTGCCTTACTGCTAGGAGATACCAGAATTCACCTGACAAATTAAGGATTACAATAGGTAGACAGAGGAAACAGGTAGCTAATAAGGATACCAGGTGGGTGTAAAAGGCAAGGAATCATAACTATGACAAGCTTCTGAGGAAACTGCAAGACAAATTTTACAAAAAAGCCAAGCTCTCATTTCTCTTTCTTTTTACTGGTCTTTTTTAGCCCAAATCACATGACTTTATCACAGCTGTTAAGTGATGCAGCTAAGTGACTAGTGAAGGAAAAGACAATCATGGAATCATTTAGTTGGAACAGATGCTTAAGATCATATAGTCCAACCGTAAACATGACACTGTAAAATCCTGACCTACATTGGAGGGGTGAAACCGCATCTTCAGGTTTGCTGCTCCTGTTCATATTGTTTTATTTTTTATTTCAATAAGAAAAAGAAAGGCAGCCATCCCCACTTGATCACAGAGGGCAAACCCACAACATCCCCAGTAACACTGGCTAGAAGTCCCAGCCTTCCACATTTCTTATGGAAAGGGGCTGGAAGTGAACAAAAACACAAACTGAAACTAGAAGGAATTATTTTTCTGCTTTTGAGCTAATATGGAGCTCCACATGCTGCAGTCAGTGATAGCTGTCACCACAGATTCTTGAAGATCCACATGTATATCGAGTGCACTTGTTTCTGTACTTGGAATTCAAGACACTTAGCTTTCCTTAGCTCTGTTTAGGAAAGCATGTAATCAGAATTAATGTAATGTTTGGCAGGTTATTTCTTCTGTTGGCATCTACCAACAGTGACAATGCACAACGTTGTTATCTGAAAATATGGAGAACTTGTAAGATTAAGCTCTTGAAAACAAAGGAAAATCTTGAACTCAAACACTGTCAGTGAGTATAGATATGTAAGTATGTGTAAGCATATGTAAATCAACAGAACAAGTCCAATGGTAAATGGTGATTCTAGTAGCACTTAGAGTTAAATGCTATCACCTGCAAAATGTACTCTTGCTTATATGTAATGAATAAATACAGGTGGATGAGTGGATAGCTTAATTTCATCAGCAGAATTAAACATGATTGCATATATTCACCTCTACTAAGGCTTGGTATTGTTGTTTGGTCTTCTAACCGGAATTTAAGATCAGTCTGAGTTGTTAGCAGCAGATCCCAGTCTCCAGATGTACAGGAGAACTGGTTTGTGATATTAGCCTGAAGGGTTTTTTTTTTTTTTTTTTTAAACATTTAAAGTACATAGCAAAACTCAAGAGAGTAGAAACAAACATCCATTTATGACAGAGCAGACCCTTTTCCACACATTTTGCAAAAGGTACATATGGGGTTGGTTGCCAAAGGATGCAGTTACAGCCCTTGCTGCCCTGTTCTACCACATAGCTTTTTTGGAAAAAAAAATGAATATTTTGATAGTCAATTTCCAACCTGAAACTCCCAATTAAGGAAACTCAAGGGATGTAAATCTTGGCAACCTCTGACTTCAAATGTGACACTTATGTTCAGATCAGACTAAATTAGCAAGTCTAGATATTTAAAGTGACATTAAGCTAACAATATCACAATCAACCCTTCCAATTCTTTGATAAGCCAGTTTTATCACTCACCAGTCATCTTGATTTAAAAAACCAAATATAATAATACAAAAAATCCAAACAAAGCAGGTCTCTGAAATATCAGTTATTTCACTGGATTTACTGTATATGATTAAGTTTAAAAGCAAGTTGAATGATCTCTTATATTTAAGATTTCAGAATGGCAGCAATTGCAGCAAGAATCCTTATACCAGTAGACCAATTCAAAAGAGAAGTTGGGGTATATCAGCTGGAACTATGAAATGCTATGGTATAATGCAAATAAATATTCTACTTAAAAGGTAATTAGCCAAAACAGATCAGATAAATAAAAATTGGCTCAGGCCAAGTTAAAGTATCTGATTTTTTTTCTGATGACAAAACCAAATATTTCACGATAGGAACCAGTGGTATCCTTGACTGTTATAGCTTCTATGGAACACAAGAGATGCTGTGAAAAATATGCTCCTTATGGGGTTTAATCTTTTTATTTCTTTTTACTACTGAGGGTTTGCAAGTCAAAAGAGAAGCTTGATTAGCAAAAGAATTCCGAATTTATCTGTTCCTTGTACTTAATTTCTTCTTAATTCCCCAGATATCAGTTATTTTTCTATTAATTGTGAAGTCAAAGACGACCCCATGGAAGTAATAAGCAGCAGGAACTAAATAAACAGAAGACCGGATCTTTAATGCAAATGTGTTTCCTGGAGGAAAGGAGTAAATCAGTGCAGATAATGCAGTACAGAAGCAGGAAAAAAGTTGTGTTGGCTGTTTTGGGTTTTTTTAAATATCACATGTTCTAAAACAATCTGTTCAAAAGATTTCTCACTGGAACATAAGTAGCTCTTCAAAATCAGTGCCCTGCTGAGGAATTTACATACTTGCCAAAGGTTTCTTGCCAAGGTTTAAGTTACTAAACAAAAGCAACAGTTATTTGCTTTGTGTATGAAAAGTTGTGATACTTGCTCAAAAATCTGAAAAATAAACAAAAAAGATCACAATCATTTCAAGACACAACATGACCTGCACTGTGAGAACTGTCTGTTGAGTGCATAACTGAGACAAGAACTCCAGAAGACATGCCTCTTCATTAGAAGTTTTAAGAAAAAACATTACTGGCAGTGTAATTAAGAGGCCTTCAGCACACTGGACCAGTTCAAATAATACTTCACGCTTTTCAAATCCACTAGTTACAAGGTCACATCAGGGTAGTTCCATGGCACGTTTCCCAAATACTGCACTTGTGGCCTGTTAAAGAACACTCTGTGTTTACATGAACAGCTAAATTTAAAATTTATCTTTAATGACAACAGGGCACGACTATGTAAAAGTTACATGCATTTTCCAAAAATCACTGGTCTACCCTAAATCATTACCTATCGTTATGTGATGAACTGCTACAGACACCAAGACATCTGATAACTGAAAAATGCTTCAAATAAACTAGTGTCAGGTCCTGTAACATCATCCTCTCACAGAACTTCAGGGAAATGTAGACAAACAGTGGCAAATAACAGACAAGTTACTCTGAATATCAAACTTAATGAAAACCATGCATATGAAAGATGAATTTATAATTCAGTACAAGGTAAAATAATTCCATTCTGTAAAACCTTCAAAAGTGATGATTCAAGAGTGAAGCATATCCGCTTTCCCTCCCGCACAGTTCTGCATATCTGACTCACCAGTGCTGCCTTCTTTCTTACCAGACTGGTCCTCTAACGTGTAGGCATCCACAGCATGGGCTGGTTTCAAATCTGATTCTTGGTCAGGAGCTTTACTGCATGGACACTAACTCTGCACTTGAGCACGTATACTAAGAGGCTGACAACTCTCTACTAACCAGCATAAACTGCTATGCTAAAATCACTCTACCAAGAGGTTTGGTTTTGAGAACTTACCCCAAAAAATTTCTATAAAAACTCATCCTGTATTCCAGGAACATCAATTTAACCTTTATTCATATACTTATTGTTGTTCCACATTCAGCTACTGCTCAAGACCAAGTTAATTATATTTCTTAAATAACTATCTAGACTATCCTATAGCGTACTACAGTTCTACTATGGCGTTGAACTAGGTGATTTCAAAGATACCTTTCAACACAAACTATCCTATGATTTCCCTGAAGAGAAAAATTAACCACTAGAAAGCAAAGGCGGAAAAGTAATTCGACATAGCTCCTTCCTAAAGAGCAAGTGTTCTTGGATATATTGCTTATGAGCATGAAAAATATTAATATAAAAAGAAAAATTAAAGCCAATGCTATTCTAATCAGTGTTGATGAGCAGCAGAACAGTACACTAAGTGGAACAGAAACAGAGAAGCACTTTAAATGACCTTATTAGAACAAACAACAACAAGCTTAGCCTATCAAACCCAAACTTAAAGGGGCTATAAGCAAACACTGGAGGGGAAAAAAAAAAAAGAAAAAAAGAAAGTTAAGAAAAGGAAAGGTCAGACATCAGCAAGTGGAGCAAGCCACCTGGCCATTTCCAGATGACACAACTCAATGGACACAACCAGAAGTGGCAGGGTTTAACAGGCACTGGGGAAACAATCCACATCCCCCTCACTAAGCCACGTTTGCTTGAATATAGGAAAGGGGGTTTCTATTTGTATTAATCTAAGGAACTGTAAAGAGATAAAAATAACTACAGTCTGTTTGTCCTGATGAATGGGTGATTAAAGTAACTGGCAACGTTTTGTTTTAAGTCATGAACTAGAGGTGGATTCACCAGGTCACAACTAGAAAAGGAGAACTGCCAGTACTTGATAAGCATGGCAATTACCATTCTTTTATATACAGAACTACTCTAAGGGAGTACAGCTTCCTTACACAGCAATAACAGCATATCCTTTGATTTATACAGTCGTCCTCCAGCAACACAACCAACATCCTGTTTTCATCTTAGAGTACAGCTGGGCAGTTTGTCTATGGGATTTATTTTTCAGAGTTCCTTTAAGAAACTGCCTTCTCCTTGTGAGAAACAGCACCCTCCAGTCTAGCAGCATTTTATCTTCCCAATTCTTTACTTCTGAAGATTCTCATTTGGTACCTATCTGATGGACCAAGTACATACATGTGTATATATGAACTGCTTTGAAACAGTTACTGTTTTTAGTTAATATTTATAAACTTAAGTAACTCAGCTTTCCCAGGAAGCCACGTGAAAAGTCTCCCAAGAAGATTCACAGAAAAGTGATTTTTCTTACTTTGTCCTTTCCTCTGAAAGCCATGGAAATACTGCTCAAATAATCTAAGCTGTAGGATCTCATAAAGCTCTTAAAACACATGCTTACACACAAATTCCTGAGATACGAAACTGTCTCTCTAAATTCTCCCTGGATTTAAAACTTCTCCCTGAATATAACAGAAAATCTCTGTAAAATGCCTAAAATATATATATAAAAATTTTTGTTTAGGCTCCTCTTCAATTAAGTATCAAATAATTCCACATCCAGTGTTATCACAAGTCAGAATCTTGCCAGAAATCCAGTATTTTCCACATTCCTACCCATGAAAGTAATGAGCCAAATAGCATTTTGAATGATTTACATGCTCATACGCTGTAACCATGCAGTTAACTCAGGAACATGCCATTCACATGTTGTCATGCTTTAGAAATAAAAAGACCAAAGTGCTCCACTGTTAAGCACTGCACTTGTTCAAAACAGTTTTAAAAGAAATTGTTGCTTGTTGAATGGATTAAGTCATTAGAAACTTACAAAATGAGGAATGTTTTCCTACTCTGGACAGCAAAGGCCTGTAGCAGGTCAGGCAGTGGGGGTGAAGGATTGGCAAAATTACCACCAACACAGCTACAGCAATAGAAGTTTCTGTGACAAGGCGCATAGGTCAGAACATCAACTAGAGCAGAGCTGCTGCTCTTGTCCTTAGTGGTAGTTGCTAAGTCAGGGACAACTGCAGACAGTTCGTTTGCTAAAATCTGTCACGATTTCCCCAAACTGAACTGCAGTGGATCAGTGCTTCACAGAACGTTGCTAATGTGCTGAAAAACAGAGCAGTCAGTCAATGCAGAAAAAAGTCAATGGGCAGCTACCTACAGAGCTGATAGATGCAGAACAAAACACAAACAGGAGAACACTAAAATTCAGCCGCAAACTCTGTGACATTAAAAAGTTCACCCTCAACCACGTAAAACTCTAAATGCCAGTAACCTAAACTCCACTGACCTCTCCCAACTGCCACATTTTCTTCCTCTAAGTAACCGTTGGGTTTCAAACACCACCCAAAGAAGGAAATCCACGGAAAGAACTCTGGCTTCATATCCAAGAAGAGATTCAAGTTGCTGCTAATGGCCACCCAGCTAACTCTTTAGACCCACACCAAATGATAACAACTAGAATTTTTTTTTAATTTGTATTACCTGGCAATAAAGTCACTACTATGATGCTGCTAGCTTAAGGCAGAAAGGCTCTCTCTGAATCCAGAAATTCAAAGCTGACACTTCAAAAACATCCCCAAACTAAAAGAACATCCTAAGGAAAATACAAGCAAAAGGAAACCAAAATCAGCAAAAGCCATGCCTACCCTTAAAAAGAAAAAAAGGAATTACCTCAGGCTTTTATGACTACAAACAGCTAATTGATTTCTAACTGAAAAAATGGGCATAAAGAAGCTGCAACAAACTTAGCCCACAACCTCAACAGCAGCAGTGAAGCTACTCAGTTCAGAACAAGACACCAAAACTTCCTTTCGTGTAGACTGTCCATAAGGGAGGACGATAGGTATGCAACTGCTGTTAATTATTTGACTACCATCAAAAAAGCAACAAAGAAATTAAAAAAAACCCCAACCACACAAGGGCAGCAGGAGACGAGTGAATCTCATATCCAGCACCAGATCTCTAAACGAATCAGTCTCTCTCTGAGTCAGCAAATGACTTCACAGTGCCACTTCAATATTTAACTGAAAATATTTGTTATTCAAAGCCACAGATAAACACAAGGGTACATAATTCTGGTGCAGCTACATTAGTGTGAGGATGTGATTCATGTTTTCTGACGGATCTCATTTTCCTGTCAGAAGCCAGAAGTTTTTTAATGGGTTGAGCTTAACAACTGATTTCTTAGTCTCACAATTTCAACAAACACTATGCCACGCTGAGTTATCCCTCCCTATCTTTGATGAAGTGTCACACGCTCTTTCACAAACAGACTAGAGATCTTTCTCCACATTCAGCATTTATTCACATGATGCCACAAACTGACTCAAGGAAACACTCGCTCTCAGTGTATGACAGATATGAAATGTGATGTGACAGGATGTGGGAAAGGCCAGTAACGGCAGATAAAGTTTTCCAGATCTCATTGGCTTTCTGTTTTATTTTTAAATTTAAGTTAAAAACTCATAAAATGATTACCTCTAATCTCAGAGCTTTTGTTTGGAGGTAACAGAAGTACTCTACATACTCAACCATCTTCCTTTCTGAGAGAATGTCGTTGGCAAATGAAATGAACTGCACAATTCTCAACTATTTAGGGTAGCATTTTGCAAGGGTATTTCTACCTTAAATCACTAAAACTCTAATAAGTAGGTCTAAAAAACATTTATTTACGAAGCATACAATTCACTAGGCACTTCATTCCCTACTACAGATCTCTGCACTAGAAGCAGGAAAAGGCAGCATCAGCTTGTCAGAGTACAGACATATTTCATCCAGGAAACATGAAAGAAAATCTGGTTGTTCTTCTGTAGCGGAGACACCATGTGGGACACCGGTCTCTTCTGCAGAAAGACAGAACTTTGACTGGCAACTTATATGCATTTCCATGAGACCACTCAGTCAGGGTACCAAGTAACTTTAAAATCTCCATCTACAGTCAGCATGTGTAAAATACTGCCTGGCATGGTACAGGATGAATTTCAGCCTTTGTGTGTCATTATTTCCAAACATTCTCAATTCTACCATAAAAAACTATTCTGGATTAAGTGCTGGCAAGCAATCTTTAAAAAAAAAGTCCCGTAAACCCATTAGCTGGCAGAGTTTTACTTACTGCATATACAGAATCCAAGAAAAATTTTTGGTAAGTAAAAGCAGGAAGGAAAAAAAAAAACCAGAAGCCTATAAGCAGTATCTTAAAGAATGCCATCAGAAAGAAAAAATAAGAACTGAATGATTTATTTGAATATTTTTATAACTATCATAGTACCAAACCCCATTTTTTTCTAAAATAAATCACTGCATATTTTTAAGGTTTCATTTAACATTTACAAGTCATTACATTTCTCTCCTTCTCCTTTATTCATTTGAGATTCATGGCATTGAGAGAGGCATCACAGCAGTGTATTTTGGGAGGAAGACTGGAAAGTTTGTAAGAATGTTTGGGCAGCGGAAATATGAGAACAGTCAAAGAAAGATGCTTAGAAATAAGACAGAGATTCCAACAGTTCAGACAATGATGTCAGATCCTCATTACTTTTCCAAAAATGAGCCACTTCAGATTCTCTCCTATCCTTCTCACTATTAGCAATCAGCTCTGAAAGACTGCTTAAAAAATACTTTGGTTTTCCATACCTTCTAGATTTTCACCTTGCCTTTCTTTACCAATCAACAAGGATTGCCTTGGTGTGTTGAAACTATCTCAACACCTACAGGGGAAGGGGATATATATGATGTACTGTGCAGAAGGAAAATTGAAACAAAACCCAAAAGCTATCTAAGTTTCAAAATCCCTGTACCTATCACTTGGAAGAAAAACAGACTCCTTTCCCCACCCTCCAAAAAACCCAACCAACCAAAAAGAAACAAAAGCAAGGCATTAAGGAGCTGAAGGAACAGACATGTGACCCAGTGCCATCCGTTCATTTTTGTAACAAATGCCCTTGTCATGCAGACATCAAATTAAGTAAAACTAATTCCAAGGAAGGACAGCATATAATACATTAAGAAAGTTACTGGTACCAGCTCAAAGTCTTACATCAACTCTGGCTCATGTCTCTAGCTATCACTGCTGCCTTACAATCTCAGCTCCAAGTCCTGCGATATCTGCAGTTGAGTAATGCCTCAGACAAGTGAGCAGACAAGAACACCAACTGCAAAGACAGCCCATGACCCCTCTTTAAAGTGCCATATGAAAGGACCCAGGGATCCCTTTTCCCCTTGAACACTACAGTGAAAAGAGTCTCCATGCCCATGTTAGTACAAATGTAATATATATAATTTTTAAACAAAGGCATACTTAGAAAGAGAAGAATCTGTAATTTCAGGGTGAAATCAGAGGAAGAGAAATCAGATACAAGCAGAGTGGGACATAGGAAAAAAGTAACAGATGGAAGGGCCAGGACAAAGGACTAGGTTCTTTTTAAAACCAAAAAAAAAAGAAAAGAAAAGAAAGCACATAAACAGAACCCAAAGCTAAAAGCAGGACTCGATGAAACAGTTAAAGGACAGGGTCATAGATTCCGTAACAGTTTAAGGTAACAAGAAGGAGGAATCTCCTCTCCTCGCCTCAAAAGGAGTAAAAAAAAAAGCCCTAAACACCTAAAAACCAAGAGTTGACTTCAGGAGCACCTGCCACCAATAAAAGCAGATGAGGAAAGACCACTTTAGCTTCTAAATGTTTAAAACCAGTTAATGTGCCCTAGAGAGTGTTAGAATTCTTCAAAGTTCCTAAGGCTGATCTGTGAGAAAAAGTTTTAGAAAAGAAGTGGTAAACATTGAAGTTTAAGATTCAGCAAACCAGGACTTTCCCCAAGTAGTGAGTACTTTAAAAGCTGAATGAGGTAAAAACAGCTGAAGGAGGGCACCAAGGATAGAATTTAGTGGGGCTACTTTGTAGTGTGGGGGAAAGAAGAGTATGAAAATTGCAGGCAAAGGGAAATGAGGGATCATGAGACACTACCAAGAAGTTGATGCCTGGAGACTTCACAGAGTAGATGAAGAAAGCAGTAACTCTTAAGTGAAAGTTTGGTAACCTAGGAACAACTTTCAATACACAGAGGCACCTGATTCTTGAGGACTTAAAGTTTCATTAAAAAATAATCAACAAAAAATTTTCAAAGCCCAGATTTCTGTCACTGCTTGAATTCTGATTTTTACACAAACTCCTGATGATCAGCAGAAATTCCACCTCCAGAAATTCCACCTACTATACAATCTTCATTAACTAAGTAGAGTCTTGTTTGTCTTACAAACTAAAGAACTAAAAAAACATCCATCCATGCAAATATTTTCTATGCTCTCAAAGCCAGCATGGTTTCATATTTAATTCTGCACAACATGCATTTTTAATGAAAAGAACAAAAGATCCACAGTTAGTAGTGAAGAAAGATGTACTTCATTTTTGCCTGAAGGGGTTACAACCCAGCATGATGAGTTGTAAACATTTGTTTTCTCGACTTTGTTACTAACAGACAATTTGGCTCCTCTATTTTTTTTTACTGGATCCAGAAACAAAACATTGTTCCTCCCAAGTGAAAAACGCTTTCAACGTTGCTGTGACAAGACCAGTTAAACATCAGATACCTCAGTAGATCAGCTTTTACCTGCAGTATTACATCCAGTTGTATTGGTGGTCTCGTTTGACAGTACAGAAGGACTACGTGATAGATTTTACAAAGGTCAACAGCGATACAATGATACTTAAATTCATGGTAAAACAGTAAATTACAAAACTCAAACTTGACTTCCTATTCTTCCTTAATGACCTTCTAATTACCTTGTGACCTACACATACAAAGTATCTGGGCAACAGTAACACTAAGTTTCCACTGCTACTCTACTGATGGTCCCATATACCACAACATTCTTACCTAACACACTGGAATTCAGCAAAGCTCCCAGCATGTCAAACTGGAGGGGGGAGGGAGCAAAACTGGATGCAACACATAAAAACCAAATTAATTTTACAAAAATTATAGAAAAAGCATTTTAAAAATATATCTCAAAATAACAGTATTAGAAACTTGAGTATAGTGCTGAGTTTGTGAGGGTTTTTAAATTAAGATGGTATCACTTCGTAGGAGAACTATAAGGCTAAAAACAAAGTGTGCCACTGTTGGTATCTCAGAAGAATTCAAGCTCACAGTATTTCTTGTTTAGCATAGAGTAGTTATTTGCATTGTTTGGGGAGGAGGAGAGGTTTGTTTGTTTGTAAATAAGATTGATCTATGTTTTGTAAACCAAGTAGCTGTATTTGCAGAACAGAAATAAAATTCAAAGGACGTTTTAGAAAGGACTTTTAAAGTACAGCTAAGGAAGTACAGCTTGGAAGTGATTTCTTCAATGAAACCTCCGTAGGACTGAAGTTTCCAACAAAACCAGTTCTTTCTCACAGAAGAAAGCTTCTGCCTTGCTAAAAATAGTCATGTGCTTTATTTTCTTTAACTGAAAATAGCAATCCTATCAACCCTAGTTGTGCAGCACAGGCGACATACATGCAAGCTCCCCAGGGAGACATTTAATAGATAGATCAGGCATCCATCCTTTAACCACTTACAGAACTTAGATCACTTACAAGCACCAAATGATACATACAAACGTACCTGCCCCTTCTGAACAGGGTAACCTCCTAGCAAACAAAAAACAAACCCAGGAACTTCAGTTCTGTAAAGATTCCCATGGTATTCCACTTCTGCTACACACAAAATGTTTCTTAAGCTATGAAAAAAATGCACATTTATTCACTAGTCCATCACCATGCGGATTTTAGGTCAGAATGCATCTACCAAATCTCCAGTTGCAAAATGTCTAAGTTTAGCCTCATACAAAAGAGCTTCATTTTTAATCGTGAGACCTTACCTTCAAGGAGAATTCAGGTGAAACGTCAAGTTTTAATTGCAGTTTTAAACAGCAGGGGTTGGTTTTCCCCCTTGAACTCTCCATTGTCACACACTGCACAGTCAGTTTCCTCTTCATTGTGCTAATGCTGGGCATGGCCACAGAACACTACAGGAGCTTAGAAGCCAATGTCTCAGCTTCTTGTCATCCTCTAATGCCCCGACGTCAACTCTGAACAGTACACAATGACAGCAAATACTCACAGTAAAGACCAACTCTTTCTCAAACACCAGGCAGCTGTGAACTTAAGACAGAGCAGCAGGTCAGCTGTTGGGGAAGCAAGTGAGAGCCAGGTGAAAAGAAAAGAAAAGAAAGTTCACAATCAGACCTGTTGTGCCTTGCAAGCAGCCATAAAAGAACACCTGACATTCCTTCTATCCACTCCATTAACAAAAGAACTCATCATGTTGATTTGTTAATTTAAAAAAAAAAAAAACAACCCACAAAAAAAAAACCCCACAATTCCAATAACTAACCGACTCCAGTAACTATCTGCTGCCCCCCAGTATACAAACTACAACACTGGCAGCCAGAAACAACAGCAGTCACGCTAGTGCGTGCTTAGCAACTTTCTTCCAAGCTAAACTCAAGAAAGAAGCAGTCCTGGATTTCATAAAGGGAGACCTAATTAGATGTTGCCAGATTGCAGAAAAAGCTATTTATTTGTGACTTCTAAATATTTCCAGAGAGTTAACTTATCTGTCAGGTGACAGGAATCCTGTACACATCCTCAGTTTCCCCCAGAATCTAAGCTTTTGGTCCACTATAATGTGCTCCTTTCTTCTTCCACTCAACACAGATGTGTCTACTGAACATAAAGAGCAATCTCCAGGTTTACATAAGCATTGTAATCTCCAAATCCAGTAACAATAGAAAGGAAAAACCCAAACATAACACTGAAACTCACCTTCCAGTCTCAAACACTCCCCATCTGTCCCCCTCCTCTGATGCTTCTGATACCTCACTAACGACTAGCTCTCACTTTCCCTTTTTACAGGATACCATCATACTTGGACAAAGCTTTGAACTAACTCTGCCGATTTCTCTATTTTTGTACAGCCCTCCCACACATTTTTTCACCCTAGTATCCACATTCCTCAGCCCCCTAATGTTTCCTTGATCTCATTCCCACAGCAACACACTCCAACAGCGAACATTACCACCAACTACACATTAGGCACCCAGCTATGACTTCAGACTTGGCAGTTTGAGTTTTGAAATCAGCTTTTAAATACAATATTCAACCCCTGGCACTAGCATGTCATGCAACTGTTCTGACACTGCCTTGGTTAAGGCAGGTACATTAAAAAGAACAAAATAATCACCTCAAGAAGTTATCACATATATGTTCAGAACTCAGTTGGCTAATTACCCCCTGGAACGATTAGCATTCAAGTGACTCCTGATGGGGATCCACCCACAAAGTAACTAACTCCCCATTTCAAACATCCAGCAAACTCCGTGGACACAAATTCTCCAAGTTCTTTCCATCTTGTTATTGTTCAATTAGTTGATCTTCATCAGGGTCATGGGAGTACAGAAAAAAATGAGCTGAGTATGTATATTGAAGTCTTCAGTCTTAAAGCACATCTAAGACTAGACTACTAGTTAGACTCATGCCAGCCCAGCTTCTGATCCTAGATGATTGTACCATATTGTAGCACAAAAGGTCTTGCATTTATTTGTAAATATGTACATCCAATAACATCGTATACAGAGCAATAGCAACAGCTAATTCACTGCAAGATAAGAATTAAGTTTCAGACCTGGCCTAAATTTCATCAAACAGCAAATTTGGACAAACACCACCCTCATCTGCTGCTCCAGCCTGGCAAAAGAATGCTTGGTTTGAGGCTGCTGCTACACTTTCTGTCCCATTCCACAACAGGGAAAACTTTAATTTATACCTGAACAAAACCGTGGGTATGTTGTGAACCGACTCAACTGACAACATGAAAGAGAGCTCATATCAGTATTCTAAACTTGATGCCAGACACTTCTCAACACTGACCCACAGTTGATTTCTCCAGAAATCCCTAGTCTGATTGAAAAGTGTTACACACACAAAAACCTAAATTTCTTGTTCTTTCTGAAAATCTCTCACTTCCTCAGACAGTACTAACCATGGGAAAAGGACTTCTCTTCCCTTATTAATTGTTTCAAATTTATTCACTAGGCCAAGCAACCAAGGGAATGGGAACATGAAAACACACATGAGCAGTGTTTCTGGCAGGAAACTAACTGAAGTTCAGTTTGGCTCTGCCTCCCTATACCATCATCTCTACCTGCAGCCCCTGGAGAGCAGCTGTACATGAAAAAACACGTAACCATGTTTTCACTGGACACACAAAAAGACAATGACAAAATAAAGGGGGTTTACTTAGGTAAAGCAGGTCAGAAGCTGTTATTTTAAAGTAAGTATATAGCTTTAAATATGATTTAAGAGAACAAATGAAATCATGGCAATTTATCAGAAACTGATTAGAACTGAATTAAAGGTAGACCTCAATGTACATTCTAGTATTTCAGAGAAAATCAATCTTCCATTTACTAAAAGCCAAATTTGCTCTAGTATTTTAACAGCATAGTCATTTCTAGTAATTCAAGATAGAAGTATGTATCAACTAGTGAAACCTTGTTAATGTAAAAATTGATTTACTCCTCATCCAAGATTGCTATCCATCAAGAGCAGGAAAACTGTGTTCAAGAGATGGGATACCTGCTGCCATAGCCACTTTTTGGTTTTTCACCATTAAAACACACATTTTCCAATCATGCCATAATGCAGCCAATTCAGTTCTGTGATGAACAGGAGCGCAGTGTCATGAGTACTGCTCAGACTCAAGGCAAAATAGATGAGCCAACAAAAGGCCTTAAAAGTAGGTCCAGCCAAGTTTCTGCTGCTGCTACCAGAATAAACTATGTATCATGTCCAGCCAGTTACTGGGCACACCTTGTATTCACCATATTCCAAAAAAAGATCCCAACAGAAGCTGGTTTAAAAAAAAAAACAAACCTTCACTGATTTACCTCATTGCCTGGTGAGAATAACACTGGCATATTTCCCCCTCAAGCAAACATTTTTATCCACAACCAGTTTTAATAAACCATTTTTCAATAGGAAAGCATAATCCTGCATGCAAAAAAACCTCTCTTCCAGGATACAGTTACAGGATCCTTTCTCAAAGCTCTTCTCCATAGAATTGATAACAAAATCATGTATTGAAGAGCCACCAAAGATTAAGTTACACAGAAGTTCCAACACTAAGTGAACACCAATACCTGAAAACTCCCAAAACACCTTCAACCCCTCTGGCCTTCCTGGCAATGTAAATGGACTTTCTAAGCTGTAAAGAATTGACAGTAATTACACCACATCTTTTCAAAGAGCGATTTAAGAACACAGGTGCTGGTAAACAGCTTTCAGCTGCGGATTAACAATGTTCTCTACCTGGCTAGACACACTCAGAGGGATACTGTGATACCGTATTATTTGGCAATTCATTTGTAGAAAATTCCTATGTCAACTGAAATTCTTCTCAGATTGCACAATTTTTCCTACCATCTCAGAGAAAGAACTGCAATACTGCTTACAATTAAAAAACCTATCTGTGGATCCTTCTCAGTAAACTGGGAGTTTCCAGTTTTGCTAGTATATCCACATTTTTTTCCTCAAATCCAGCTTCTGGATGAGCAAATGAGACCATATTCAGGAAATAATTAAGACTGCTAATAAAGAACTCTTGCTGTAACAAGAAAGGAATGATCCACTGATTTCTTAAGTACCAAATTATATGGGAACAGCTGATAAAAGATCTGAAAATGTATCTGCAGGGCTAACTCAAACAAGCACTGCTGTTAGCTACATGTTTTTCAAGACCGAGATGTGACTTCGAGCATCTGTCAGCATTCGTATTAAGGGAACAGGCTACTTTTTATGACTTAAGGAAGTCAAGCAGCAGCCAAAATTCAGTATAATCAACAGCTTTATGGCAGGAGACAAGCCCAGAGAAGCCATCAGAACACCTAACATTTCAATTGTGCCTTTTTACTTGTTTTCATTTTCCTGCCCACATGTAAAACTGAGGACTGTCAAGATACAGTATTTTAGTTATGTCCTAGCCTGGTACAATGCTCTATTACCATATGCTCAGTTCTTTCAACTGTGCTTATAGACCAGAAGTCTTACAAATGCAGCAGTTATCTATACTGTAACTACACCTTCTGCGTTGTTTAACAATACAAACTTCATTTCTCACTGGCCACACCTAAGGCTGGAATTGCCACAAGGCCACAGGTGAATGAACATCCCTCCTCTCAGTCTTCCATATTCATGACAGCCAAGACTTCAAAGTGATCTGATTGCTACTGCAGACTGCAACTGCTCGTTGTCTATTCACTTAGCCAGAAACCCAGCGTATCCATTTTTTGATATAATATGGAAGCTTCAAGAAAGCCTTGGTGTGAAAGAGTACACTCACCGTGTATTTTGTCCCTTCGATTTACAGACAATTCCAGCAGTCCTATCAGTATTTTGAACCCCCCAAGTTTCTGCTGAAATTATTGAGCAAATCAATTCTCTTCAAACATATCTACTTAACAGCAAGTCCTCCTCCTGATCTAAAGTCGGGATAGTTTTACTTGGATTTTTAAAAACATTCTTTAAAGTTACATTTTCTGACAGGCTACAATCAATTCATCGGGAGCCTAACATTTCAAAACAAACAAACCCTTGTACTTCTCCCAACAGATGCCGCTTGTTTGTTTTTTTCCCTTCCAACGTGGGCAGTTAGCAAAGCACTGAGAAGTGCCCAGCTCTCCCACAGCGCTAACACCGCTTTCACACAGAAAACTGAGAGCTGGCGCGCACACACCCCCTACAGATGGTCAGGCCGGTAAATGTTGCGTTTCAGAGATCTCCTCGAGGAGCCGTTCCCGTCTAACTACCGCACTAGCGGCGTTTGCAGCCCGGCAGAGGCACCCGGCCGGCAACGCCCCCAGGCAGGTTACGGCTCGTCCCTGCGGAAATGCCCCCGGCGAGGGCTGGCGGTACAGCCCGCACACACACACGCCGCTGCTCAGCCAGGCAGCGCCGAGGAGGGCGCCGGTGACCCGCGGGCCAGACGGACTTGTTCCGCCGGAGAGCCCCCAGCCAGTCAGGGGAACCGGCCGAGATGCCGTCGAGGCGCGGGGGGAAGCGCTCCGCCCGCCTGGTAGCGCCGCGCCGACGGCCGTTTAACGGTCGCGCCGCTCCATCTGCCCCCGCCTCCCCGCTGCCGGCCCGGCCGAGGCGCTGGACCCCGCTCGGAGCTCCAGCCTCGCTACCTCCGCCGCGGCAGCCTTGGGAAGGGGCGCACACGCTCGGCCTCCGTCGCTGGCGTGTCCCCTCTCTACCCTGGTCGCTTTCCCAGCGCCGCACCTCACAGCTGGACGCGCCGAGCGCCTGTCTTCCCGCCCCGTGCTTCCCCCCAGCACTTCACCTCACCCGGCCTCTCGCACACGGCCCGGCGTGACCGCGGATTCCCCCACCCGCGGGCTGCCTGGGCCTCCCACCCGCGCGCTGAGCTGCGCTTACCCTGAGGGCGGCTGGGCGGCCGCCCGCTGAGCGCGACTGTCCATGCTGGCGGCTGGGTGAGCGCAGGTCGGCTCTCGGGGGCAGGGCAAGCGCAGCCGATGGGATCCGCCCGCACAGCGCCGCAGCTCGCCGTCTCACCTGCTCGGGGCGGGCTGTGGAAGACGGCCCCGCTCTGCCGCCCCCAGCGCCGCCTCACCCCCGAGCCCAGGCATTCCCTGCTGTTTACAGCGCAGCCATGGGACGCCTTCCCCGGGCGTCGGCCACGCACACGGCTCCCCTGGGCTCCCTGCGCCGGGGCGGCAGCTCACTGAACCACACCTTGGGCGGAGGGGAAAAAGAAACACAGACGCAGGAAAAAAAAAAAAAAGAAAGAAAGAAAAAAAAAACCTTCGCGGCGAGAAACTTGAAACGCGGAACCTTCCCGTTCCGGTACCCGCGGAGAAACAGAGACTCCCTGTTCCCGTCCCAGCTCCTCCTTCCCTCTCTCTCTTCCCCCACACCCTCCCTGCCTGCTCACTTCCACACACCCGGCTCTCCCTCCAGCGGCGGCCCGATGCTCCGTCGGTGCGAGGACTCTGCTCGGCTCGGGCCCCGGCCCCGGCCCCGGCTCAGGGCTGTCAGCGGCCAGCGGGGGCAGGGCCGCTCCTCTCGGCTGGAATTTTCCTCTGCCCGAGCAAACCGTCCCGGCAGCCGGCCCGGGCTCAGCCCTTCCCCATTCCAGCCACCAGGGCGCGGGGCGATATCCCTACAGGTGGGGAGAGCCGAGTCAGGGCTGGCCGGCGGTCATAGCCCGCGGTGGAATCCAGCGCTCTGCGGCAAACTATTCTGCGCTGCCATCCAAGCTAGCTCGCCCTGTGCCCCTTGTCGAGCGCGCCGAGGGCCTGTCCCGGCTTCGTGCGCTGAAGTTCCCAGTTGTCCCCGCATCCCGAGGCTCACTCCCGCTCCCCGGGTGCAACGGCACGACCCGCGGGTACCGCGGCTGAAGCACAGCCGCGTGTCACGGGTAACCAGTGATTCCAGATAGCTCTTTTGAGCGTGACGGCACTTCTGTCTTTTCAGTTTGACAGCCTGCTCCTTCGCAATCTAGCGAGCAGATCTGGCCGTACGTGCGACTTCCTCGTCTCAGCACTGCGCACCTTCCCAGCTGTGCCGTGTGACCACGAGATGATACTGCACAGTAAAACACAACCCCTTGTGCAGGTAATGTTTCGGCCAGTGATTAACACAGCTTGAAAGATAGCCAGCAACAAAGCATTTAAACTATTTTTTTTCCATAGGGAAAAAGTAAAACCTTGCATTCTAGTATAGATGTCCTTTTCCCAACTAGTTCTAAGATCACATATCTGGGAAATACAAGTTGTAATTTTAATATTCATAATATGGACATTGCCTACTGTACCACTGTATGAAGTATAATAATTCTTTAATGATATTTTGCTTCTCCATGTATAATGCCCTTCTTGTTTGTACAATGTTACTTCAATATTCTACTTGTATTTTCTGCTTCTTCAATAGTGGTTAAATAACCCTGTTTCGACAGACCCTAGAGGTTGTTCGCACCCTGAGTAACCACATGTGATTCTTAGGCACGCCCCGTTAATCTGTGTACATTTCTTAAACCAAAAAGAAAAAGAAATCTCAGTGCAGTTAGATTAATTTTCCATGGTCCAGTTTTCAAAGAGACGGTGTTCGACAAATTGACTGATAAGAAGAATCTCAAGAACAATCCCACTGAAGACCTTCTGTAAGTCTCTGACCCTTTTCCTCTTTTGACAGTCCGCTTTCTTTTCTCACGCTCCTCGAGTTATTCAGCCGCTTCCTAGTTAGGATGAAGGTTGACAAGTAATTCCTTTGGTGTGTTTACTGCTCCTGCAGTAAGGGCAGAGTAACTTTCTGCATTCAGACTATAGCCCCAGTCTAAGTAGAAAAGAACTTCATGTTTCCAATCAGCTACTTCTTGGACAAAACCATTCAGTGACTTCGAACTGAGACCATCTACCATCCTACCTATCTGTGTAGTACTTAGAATAGTTAAGTAAACTTATGTGATGTTATCATTCCTTCTAGTAAACTTTGTTGGACCACCAACAGATAAGGTACTGTTGTACCATCATCTTTAAGATCTCATTTGAAAATCACCATACACTGCAGCCTAATTCTTTTGGCAAGTACTAATGCATGAAAATTGCAATCTACTGAATAGCTTATGTGGGCTAATAAAAGAAACTCAGCAATGCCAAAGTGAAAAGTGGCATTGGGGAAATAATTTTTTTAAAAAAAATTAAAAGGTAGTGTTGGCAACTTACAAGAGAGACTATGGAATTATCTAAAAACGACCAGTTCACAGAGTTATGCCAATCTCATTTAAGAGAGGAGAGGTTATGCTTATCTTCTTACACCACTGCTCTTAGTCAAATCTGCATTGTTAAGTAAACACACCTGAAATGCTGGTGACTAGAAACACTGCAGGCTCTAAACTTGGGTGCCTGCAGGCTGTGTTCTGCAGTGAAAGTTTTATGATGATGAGGCTTAAAATAGTGGGGTTTATGACACACTGGAGATACCATTTGTCCTAGGGATCTGTTTTTTAAAACAAATTCTAGACTGCTATGGCACTTTGTTTTTTAACAATAGGAAATTGTCTCTGTGTCTAGGCTTCCTAAGATGTTGACAGTCAAACTCTCTTTATATTTTTCCATTTTTAAAAAGTTCACAACTTTGTCCTGAACTCAAAATGTTGCTCATATAAAGCAAATGTAACTCTCATACACAATAACCAGAAGACTGCAAAGGGAATACCAAGTAAATGGGCTATTTATACACTATTCTTTCTCTTCTTGAATAGTGGGAAGAACATTTAGAGAAAAATTCCCTAGCTTATTCAAGCTGATCTATAAAGATACCATTGTAGCAGTTAACGAAGTGGCAGGTTATTAATTGCACAGTTGCAATAATGTCATCCTTTGTCTATGGTTTGAGGTAAAACAATCATTTAGCTGGAGGCATTAATCCTCCAAACAAGCCACCACCCACTGCACTCAGTGAATGTACTTGGTGCCATTGTATATTCAGGATAAATGTTTGCAGATTACTACCCAGTTCTGATTACTGTTAGCATAACTTTCAAGTTGTGCTTGCAGTGAGAACTGCTAATTCCAAGTATTTGAAGGAGAACCTGTATCTTAGGTAGAGACACGGAGTTCCAAGCAGTTTAGTTAAGTATGGGTTTTTCATACATGTAAAATTACAAAAAAACCAAACTCCTGTCTGTTCTAAAAAGCAGTAAAATCCTGTGGCATTTTTCATGACAGTCAGGAGTTGTCCTAGATGGTTTTGGGAAAATCTCCATGCCTCCACCCACATGGTAGGATATTGCTGGTGATTGCTCTCCTCCATTCAAGAAGTTAGCAGAAATGTGGAATACAGATATTTTTTGGATGAAAGATGCTGTAGAAATGTATGGTTTTCAAACAGGTATGCTCTTCATTGCCTGTGGTGAAAGCTGTTAAAAGGACCACAGAAGTCTTATAGTATTTTTCACTGTTACAAAGGTCTATTTACATGGTATGGCATGGCATGGCATTTCGATTTTAAGCATGCAATCTGAATGGTCCCTTAATGCAGTTTCATACATAGAAAATTATACTGTATCACACAGCAGTTGTTTTGAATAACAGTGTGCAAAGTAGGTGTAAAACCATACAGAATCGAAAGGTATTTTCCTCATTAAATTAATTTTACAATGCATAAATAAATTAGAAAGCTGAGCTGTTTTATTCTGCAGACATGATAAAAATCAGGTTTTTACCCTTCGAGTATAGATAAAGCAAGGAATTATGACTCTTGCTTTTGTTTAAATGAAAACTAAATATGTACAGTTTGTTGGTTGGGTTTTTTTCAACATAGCAGGCAATCAGCTTACAGTGCATCCTGTTGAACAGTTGCCTTTTCTGTTTGCATTCCAGCATGTGGGTGAGGTTTTGGGAAGCATGCACACACATGCATGTAGTCACTGAAAGTATTGCTGTAGGCACAGGGACAGTTTTTGTGCCTATCTAAACTCGGCTTATTTCAAGAGCACTGTACACATCTTGTCTATAAATATACAAGAGGAATAGCAGGCATTTTGTAAATATCTTTTTTCTGAGGAGCCTGGGAAGCATTTCTAAATGGTAAAATGGTAAAATATTACCACCATAAAGAAGTTGAAATTATTTTCCCTATTTCTTAGTTAAATAACCTGAGTGCCTGGAGATTATGCAATTTGCTAAAGTCAAAGCTAGTTAACAGCACAACTGACGTATCACTGCTTTATATCACAACTAATTGTATTCTCTACTCTCATCAGTAGATTATCTAAAGAAAATTATATTGTGATAATAAAAGGCATCTGCCTGGGTGGATTCTATATTTTTAAGTACATAGAAAATTATAAAACTGTTTTGAAAAATGAGTAGGCTCAAAATTTGCATCAGAGATTTATGAAGTAGTGCATTGATACATGGATTTGGTAAGCACCTGAGCATAAAGATATTCTATGCAATATGTTGATTTATATTCCATTTATAGTATATATATTTTTATATAGGATCGGGGGAACCTGCTATTATCATCTAGTCCAACTGCCTGACCACTTGTTGAAGTGCAGTGGAATATATAAAAGCATTATTTATCTCCTCTTCCACAAGGAAAAAGTAGAAAACAGTTCAAGTTAGAACTGTCCTATGTGACCCAAAGTAATATTCAAATTACCCTACAGCTGGGTTTGTACTGATGTAGTGCTTTATAACAGAGTCCAATTACAGTAATTAAAGCATCACAGACTCCGCTAACCTAAACAGGATTACAAAGATAGCACCATTTAGTCTTTGTTTAATTTTATATTTTAATAATTTATATGTAGGTCATATCTGTGCTGGTCACCTACACAAAGACAGGTTGCACCCTGAGAAGGAGACATATCATGTTGTCCTAAATTGTAAGCAATGCAGTTTTTTCTTTAGCCTGACAGATGAACTACAAAGACAACTATAAAAGGGTGCCCTGTATATTGTCAGATTTAGGACTAAGTAATTTTTTGTAGTAGTTGCTACTACATATAATAGTAAAAGCAGCGTCAGATCCAAAAATATTTTTTTCTTTTATTAAAACTGTCCCAAATATATTCTGCTCCTAATGTGTTACAGGCATTTACTTTTTTAGAGATATACTGTCCTTTGGGGTCATATTTAAGATTAGTATGATATTTAAGATTAGTATAATATGATGCATTCCCATTGCTACCATTGTGTTTCTACACTACTAGTGTTTTATTGTTGTCTTTGGCTCATCACAGTGAATGTTTTACATTACATGTCACGATTTTTAAGTTCTTTTGCTTGTTGAACAGTGTTTTTGAGAATGCATTAAGTGACAATTAGTGAGATATTCGTGTGGAGTAACTTTGCACTTGAGTAATATTAGAAACATTCAGATGATGCAGAGTAGTGAGTGATTTAACATACAGAATCACTTATGCCCTGAAGTATCTTGTTGCAATGTTAATTATTTTTTGAAACAGCTTTGTCTGATGCTTTCAAATCCTGTTAACTGCAATCGTTGTAATGAAGGATAGATAAGAGTGAAATTAAATGTTAATCTTAGAAGTCTAGAAGAAACTGCAAGTTCACTAAATTACTATTGTGCACTGGATTTTAGAATTATGTTCACGTGTAACTAGGAAAGCATGTTGTGTAAAAATCCTCAGTACTTAAGTCTGTAAAGTCTAAACACTAAAAAATACTTATGAAGAAAAGAACATTTGGAAAAAATATATTCATAATGTATGTTCAAATGATTAGTAATGCATTAGCTTATGTCTTACTGTATTATAACACTACAAAAAACAATCTCCTTTTTCTATTAGAAAAATAGACTTACATCTAAAAGATATTTTGGAATTTCTTCAAGAGATATAGAAAATGTAGCAATACCTAAGCTATCAGTAGAGGAGTTACCTTATGTCCTGAAAGTTATATTGCTATGGTTGTACTGTATCATGAAAGCAAGATACATTATCCCAAGAGAAGCTTTATGCCAGGTTTGTATCTCTTGGTACTTTGGCTATTTCACTCAGAACTTACCTGGGTAACTTCACAGAATCACAGAATTGTAGGGGTTGGAAGGGACCTCGAGAGATCATCGGGTCCAACCCCCTGCCAAAGCAGCTCCCTAGCTCATACTGCACAGACAGGCTTCCAGACGGGTCTTGAATATCTCCAGAGAAGGTGACTCCACCACCTCCCCGGGCAGCCTATTCCAGTGCTCTGTAAACTTCACAGGGCTCACGCTTTCTGTCTGGACATCCGCTGAGGCCCTACATACATTTATGGGGAATCTAGTGCCATACATTAAGATGCTTTTGGAGCATAGAGAGGGAGTTAAGTTAAATGCTTGGATGTTCTGAAATTTTAAACACAAGATGGTACTGAGTAGTTCAGCACAAACAGATACAAGAGAATTATAGTCACATATCTGCATACCATGAATTCTAGGGGCCCAGAGAAATCTATTTGTCAAAAAAGACAAAAAAAAAGGCTCATACCACCTTCAAATGGCTGCAGTTTCAAGAATACCACACTGCACCAAGTTTCATTTAAGTCACACTGTAGGCACATTTGCAGCTTCATAGATGCAGAAATGATCAGTGTCCTAAGCTTTTACAAATCTGGAAATTTTTTTCCAATAAATGTTTGAATAAAAGTAATGAACAGATATTTACAGAAGGTTTTAGTCAGAGTACCTGGCAGAGTTTACCAACTGCAAGAATTTCCACTACCTTTTCAAACATGTTTTCCATGTACATCACTTATTGCTATGATTCAAGCATGAATGAACACAGATGGGAACTCAAGGCTATGTATTACAGCTGAATGCAGCTTTATGTCTAGTATTTGCTTCATCCTGGGGAGATGAAACATGGTTACAGAAAATCTTTTAAGGTCTTCAGCTGAAGATTATTTGAGATTTTGCATAAATGATTTTAAGTAACTTCAAAGCCCTGTGTTGACTCTGGGGTTTTTTTTCTGCAGTTTGCCAATGTCTCCTTAGTGAATGCTCACCTTGTTAGTGAACGTCTATGTGTAGCCAACACAGCTTTGTGCAGACATGTCTAAGACAGTCTGAAACTAGCAACTGTGTGGGGCTAACAACTCATTTTCATAGCCAGGTTTCCTGGAGAATGCAGAAACATCATTCTTTATGTCCTTAGCTATACTTAGCAGCAGAACACAGGACAGCATAGCTCAGTGGTAGCACAAGTATATTCTCTGGTACGTATGTACCAGTATAAATATCACTGTTTCTGCCCTGTATATAAACATGGTAATTAAGCAGCAAAATATTGTCACACATAACAATAAGCCCATGGGGACACATACTGAGAAAGCTGCCTTGCCTTTGAGTGTGTTGTAAAAAAGCGTAACTTGTGTTCATAGTTATTACTGATTTCCTAAACCACAGTAAGTATATTCAGCACCTTGAAACACTTTTAATTTAAGGAGTTAAGCTTCAGCTAAGTTTACTTTTATTTAAGAAATATATGGAACATTGTACAGTGCTACTTTTCTCATTTTTTTTAATTGAGGGATTGTGTCCATACAACCTAGCATCAGAGCAGCTATTCATTTTTCTTTCCTCCAAAGTGCTATGCTAAAATCACTGCTTACTATCCACTGTGTGTGGCGTGGCTTGGAAAGTTTCGTAAGGTTTTGTTCTGTTTACTATTGCATAAAAACAAATAGAATGATGCTTTGAATTCCCACATGCTAATTACTATATATATAAGCAGCAGTTTACCTTGCTTTTTACTGTACATTAACATATATTAATTCACTCTTGTTAATTACTGTGTACTAATCAGAGACAAAGGCTGCATGAAATTATCCAGGTATTTTAATAAAAAACAAAGTAATAAAATAAAGAAGCTAGGCTAGAGCTTTAAATGCTCCACATAGAGCCAGCAAACAGAAATGCCCTTAGCTCTACCAAACTGACTTGGGTATTAGACCAGATTTAGAAGACTTTGCAGTGTTTTATGCATAGCAGCACAATTACACAATTAAAAGATTTGAAGACTGAACTTTTAAGTAGCTCATAAAAGGTGTTTTTAACTTTTTACTTTGAAAAGACAAACTTAAGTACATCCAGCTAAAAGATTTGGAATGCATCAGTCAGTCCCACTCCCTGACCAACGTGTAGCTCCCATGACACACATTTAAGCCAGGGGATGTAAAACTCTCAGCATCATGCTATACTGGAGCCATAGGCTACTATGCTCCTCTAACAGCACTACAGCTATTTCTGACTTTGTGGAGTAGAGCCACTCTTCTTCCCAGAAATGAAGGTTAGAAAATGAAAAGTGCACCAGTTTTATCTCCTGTATCTCTTCCTGGAGAAGACTGAGCAAGTTCATAGAAAAGAAATCTATCAAGAGCTATTAAATACAAAGTACCATCTCTGGCTTAAGAAGTTCATGAATCACAGATTGCTTGAGGATAGGAATATTTGTGGAATATTTATCATTTAAAGTGTTCCCTCAACTTCCATTTTTGGACATTGTCTAAGCTAGGATACAAGGCTAGATAAGGCATTTGGTCTGACATGGAGAGGCTATTCTTATGCCCTGAGGTTCTTTAGATATATTTCTAGGTCTGACTTTAAAGCAGAAAAGCCTAATTTTTAATAAAGGTAAAGGAGCCCTATAGGAGGCTGTGGTTTCTTTCAACCTACTGTAATTATTATTTCTAGATTTTGCCTTCAGTCTTACTTTGTACATCATAATACACCACACCTTTCAAGCATTAGGCATTAAAAGAGCTGGTAAAGGCAGTTTGATGGTGTTAGAAGGTAAATTACAGCTCTGCTGAAAGGCTTCCTTGGGTTTTGACTTTAGAAGCTCTATGTAAACTGGTGATGCTGAATGAGCACAGTGTGTGAAAGTGACAGCACTGGGAGAAAGAGATGTTTTCTCTCTCCCTAGCAGTGTATGAAATGCTTATTAACCTGGTTCAACCTTAAAAGTCAGCCTATTGTAGCCAGATACAAGTTCTGGGCTTCTTTCCAGGCTAAGATTTACAAAGATAAACAAGCATATGCTAATTAAATGCATCAGAATCTATTTAGGGCCAACAGTTAAAGAGAAAAGATTGAAACAGCATTGAGCTGCCCAGATGCAGAAGCTGGAGAAAACAAGGGGAAACAGTCACCCTAGCTGGTTTGTACTCTTTTTAAATTTTACTACTTACGAAACTGCATTTGAAAAATAAACAGCTGTAGACTTTGGTCAACATGGTATCAATTTAGGTTGAGTCACATAACCATTTTTCAAGTGAACTGACTTGTGTCTCGGTTTTACAGACAGAACCCTGCCATATAACCTGTTTTAAGTAACTCAAGATGCACCTTAGAAAATCCTTGGCCCAAGGGCAAAAAATTTTTGAAACATTTAAAGAGAATGAAAAAGTACAGGGAGATAAAGCTGCACAGCTGCTCAGGAGATAGATTCCTGTGTGAGGGCAGAAGGAAATTGTTTTAAAACATAAACTGTGATTATCAATATTAAAAGGATCCATGACATTTTTCAGCATAAAATATGAAAACTGAGATGCAAGGAGGAGAACTAAGAGGTAAAAATGTCTGGCAAGGCCAGGCTACATGGTTAAGGAACATGAACGTACAGGAACAGATTCCTGGTGCAAGTAAAAACAATGTTATTGGGCTGGACAGATGATTAACCTTGCATAGTGAGGCTTCAATCCTCAAGTCATTCTGTCCTCTCAAGCTCAGTGACTACTGGGGCTAGACTGTATAACTCTCTGCCATCGTTTCTAGCAAAAAACCTTTTCTTTTTTGCTTTTTTAAACTTTTTCAAGCCATCTTTTTTCCTCTTCACATGCCACTGATGGAAGAAATGCAGAGTACAGCATGAGTTTTGCCACAATTTCATCTTTAGTCAAAAACTGATTTCAACCTGGTACTCTTCCAGGTCTGTGCTCCAATGACGTTAATCAACTAAGTCAGGAAATCAGATTTGCAACTGTCTTAATGTATGAAAACAACAGGAGCAAAGCAGTGCAGCTTCAGCAAGCAGCTACCATTCCCACGCAAACCTGAAAGGTAGCAAATGTGAACCTGAACTGGCAGAGACAACTACATTTCTAACTACCTAGACTACTAGAACTTTTGGCTGGAATTACTGAATATAAAATGATTTTTTTTGGCCGATATTTTCAATAAAATAACATATTTTAATCCTTCTTATGTAAAAAATTATATAATATCTAATAAATCTTTAGATGAGAAAAAGTAAACTCTAGTTTTTAAAGATTAAAACCACTGATAGTTACCCTGAATACACGTTTATGCAGTTAACATGAAGCTTGTGAATTGCAAATTGCACTAAATATATGTTCTGTTGAAAGCAACACAAACAATAAAAGTGAATCCATTGTATTGCACGAGTTACAGTCATAGAGAAACATCTATTGATTCTCCAGTAAAACATAACAGAAAGTACTCTCTAAAAAGAGGAGAGCCTATTCTACTGATTCACCAGTGCAGAACAGACACCATGGATGAACTTCAACCTACTAGCTTCAAGGGCAAGATCCTTTGTGATTCTTAGGGATGAAAATCTGCCTGGTATTTCAAGGTTCAAGCATAGGTGCTGTCAACATTTTCCTTCTTCTTACCATTCAGGTTAAGAAAACTAATTTTTGAAAGCTCACAGGTATTTTAAGTCCCCATTTATCTTTAAAATAGTTCATAAAGGCAGGTAAAGATAAGCATCACTTAGATGGGAAATAACAAGGAAGGAGGAATTATCTTGAACTTTTTAAAATTTATTTGGAAGGTTTTTAATTTTTCCCCTCTTTTTCCTAATAAAGTTTATTATTGTGGACAGGTACTTTGCTTTATACATGACATAGTACTATCTTGTATACTTTTTCTTTAAGACTTACAGCCCTGATGCTTCTTACAGCCATTTCTTCATGTATAGTTTGTGACTGAGACTCTAATCAGAAGCCTGTTCTGCATGAGATAGATGGCTGGAATCTTCTGAGTGGATCTGTACCAGGATTTCCACCTGTGCTATTTACGTGTCTGGAAAGATACCAATAACAATTACTCATCATTGTGAAGATCACCCCGATGGCTCTTTCGATGTAATTTTTGAACACATGCCACAGTTGTCTCTAAGTTCAAAGAAAGATTTGAATGATAGTGCTAAAGGAGAAAAAAAGCCAGCAGGCAGATTTCAGAACAAAAATTTTATAATGTATTGCAGGTCTATCCTTACATATGTCCATTTTTCTAGGATTAACTGAATGTCTCTCAACTCCAAATTAAATCAGGAGATATATATTCTGAAAGTTACTTTTGTGAAAGAATCCTATACATCTGCAGTCTATGATAAGAAGAGAAGCACTTTGCAATCTTCAGCAAAATAGAAAAGGGATGAGATAGCGAGGCCAGTGCTTGGAATTTATCACAGCCACTGTGCAGAGTATCTTCCATTAAGAGCTCTTGCAATTACACATAGCTAACTGTTACAAACAAGAATCTAAGTTGGAGACTGTTTCTTAAAAAAAAAAGACTAAAATTAGGAAGCTTTCTCTTCAAGTCAAATATTATCCAGTTAATAACCAAGAGTACAGCACAGAAAAGGTATCTAAGTTCAGGATGATATGACAGAAACCACCAGGAATCTGTAATGTGCTTAAATCATGATATCTTAAACCTGATGCTGGGAAGAAGAAACTGTCATAGCATTTCTTAAATCCTTCCATGCAACAGAGTTTTACTCCTTATGTTTATTCAGCAAACTTGCCTTTGTGGAGATCTCTCCAGGTTTCACCAGATATCAGCAAGTATCACACACTGCAAAATGCCACAGTAGACAGCAATCTGATTAGAACTGTAGCATTTCATTTGCAAACAGTCTACTTCAGTTACAGATTAACAGAAAGGATTTAATTTATTGAAGAAGAAAATTAGCTGGTAAAAGCAAGGTATGAAAAAACACATGTTGAAAGTTGAAAACCTCAGGACCTGATTGTAGTATATGTTTTAGCTTTTGTATACAGCTTATACTTTTTATGTGAGAAGTCTCATCAAGACCAAATAAGCTTTCCAGAATTTCTAAGTTTCACCTTGTCCAATGAAAAAACACAGTGATTGTACTGATTTGGAAAAGTCAGCTCAACACCTCTTAAGTCAGGCCTCAAATTTACATGACAAAGAATGGGATCTATTTAGAATAATGGAACTATGTTAATCTTTTAATGACTGCCACCATGGGACTGGTGGTAAAGGAATGGGATGGTAATGCCTTTTTCCAGCTTCTGCTAGAAAGTTTGCTCCTAATTTGCTCCAGGATTTACTTCACCAGCAGATCCAGCTTGAATTAACCTGTAGTACATAAAACAGAAAAGAGGAATAATAAAATGGATAGAATTCCCTGCCACACTTATGCAAAGCAGCAAGTCCCAACAACTCCTCCCATCCTCCCTTTCAACTACCCAGAGGCATACAAAAGTAAAGTTAACTGTTGCGATTTAATCTCTTTAGCAACATTGGACCTGGCAGACCTGGGATTTTCTTTTTGTATTCTCACAGCTAGGTACATGCACTAAGCATCATAAGCCTTATTGACTAGAATATTATGGAAGCCATTGTAAGGATGGGAGGAGTCTACAGAAGGAGATCTCTCTGTCAGCCAGCAAGGAAAATCTTCCCTGAATTTCTTCCACCTGGCAATTGCTGTAACCCTAGTCACTTTTCAAATTGTTAAGGCTCAAACTATTTTACTGGAAGTGTGAACGAGCAGAAAGGCCTCTCTATTAAAAATACGATTCAAAGCAGGAAGTTTTAGCACACCATCTGCAGTGATCACACTCAAATATTTATGATGTAAGTTCCACTGAGGAATAGCCAAAAAACTTTGTCAGAGAATTGATGAGAGTTCAGAGGAGAGTGTTGTGTGTCAAGCAGCTTGTGACAGTATAAAGAGACTAGAGAAATCTATGCATCCAAGGGGGAAGCTGTAAGGCACTTAGAAATTGGCATTAGAGCATTCAGTCACTCTCGGTTTCGTGAATACACACTGACATGAAAGGAAACTTTTGCAGTTCTAATGATACCGTGTTCTGCATTACAGGTGCACTGGTCTGCTGCCAAGGATGACCTTCCTGACAAGCACCTTATCCTCATCTCAGTGCCCTGGATTCTTCTAGGTGACATACTTCACAGTCACTTTACTGTAATGAATACAGACTTCCCAGAATATTGTTTCATGGTAAAATGCAGAAACTCCTCATTCCTCTTTCTCTGTTTCTTAAGGTTCTATTCTCTAATAGTCCTGTTCCAGAGGCATCTAAGGATCAACACCTATCTCATGACTAGGAACTCAAGAGTTCTGTGCTTCAGCTTGTTTCTAGTGCAGACTAATACTGCTCTGCCAGTGTTTGTTCAGCAGTTGCCATTGTCTGATACAATGGGCCTGGGTTACCATTTATCAGACCTGTTCTTCCAGCTAGTCTACATTCCTTGCCCTCACCACTTCCAGGATAGGGAGATCTTATATGAAGATACTTTCTGAGCCTCTCAAAGGGGTATGCTCCCTCTTCAAGAAAACAATCACTTCATAATAAATTTAAAACAAGTACTTTGAAAAATATTTTGATTAATAGCCCTGATATAGTGACCTCTTAAGTTTCTTGGTTCCAAGAAAATTAAATACTGTATTCCTTTGCTTTAGCTTGATTTGTCTTTTCCAAAATTTTTGTATTTGCAACTTTTATGGCTCTCTGGAGCTTCAATGCAGGCTCCACAGAGTGGCTTTATTTAACAGGAGCTTAAGAGTTTAGCATTGTGCACAAACTAAGTGTAAAAATTATTAATACACAAAGTATTCAAAATTACTAATAACAATTTTTAAACCTTTATAACTGAAATGAAAAAATAGTTCATCAAGCAACATGGTAGTTTTGCTTAGGAAAATTTCTCACCGTCTCTTAGAACTGTTCTCATAACCACTACTCCAACTGTTCCGTATATACCCAGCTATAGGTTCTCAGGATCTGTACAGAAGGCAAGTACGCTCAAGTAAACCAACTATCACAAAGCTCCTGATTCATGCACCTTTAGCCCAGAAACCCAGTCCCTTGAATTCGGGGTGTACTACTGAGTGCTATGAATGCCCTCTGCAGGTAGAACACGAAACCGCTATAGTTCTGGGATTGATTTCAGTTTGTCTATTTATTAAGTAGGTACTAAATAAACCAGTCTATATTAGTCCTTATTAGCCTGTACTGACATTGTCTGAAAATTGTAAACAGGACTGTGGTATCTCCCTGATACAGCTGATAGACAGCTGATAGTCTATGACAGACTTTCTACCTGTCATAAAGGCAGGCTGTATCTGTACTGCTGAATTATACAGGAACACGAAGCAAGATTGAACCCTGCACTGAACCTTGTTCATCAATGCTGCTTAACTGGTACAGCACTCCTGGCGCGGTTTGGCCATGCCAGCTGGCATCCTTTCCCATAACATCTCTGTATAACGCTGTCTGTGTTTTACCAGTCTCATGAGCTGCTGCACATCCTTCATATTATCTTAAATTGAGCTGAAAAGAGAAATAAAAATAATCTCATGCACATGTGCATGCACACACAAGTTAATCCTAGAGCCACAGCAGTACTCTATTTTGGCCAGGGAACATCATGAGCAAACAGATACATATAGTGGATATAACCAGTTGTGTGTCACTTGGCCTCTGATCTAGATTCCAGTTTTCTCTCCCTAAAGCCTCAGTAACCTACTGTAAGAATGAGGTTTTAAGGTAATCATTCCTGAAGGGCCAATTTAGTGGCCAATTTATCTACATATGCTAGGCAGCCCACAAGCATAGGGTCAGAACAGGTTCCTGTTGAAGCTATTATCAAAGCAGATGTTAAAACATAAGGCTTATCTAGGCCTGCTCTGAGCCTACTGCTATCTCTGGCCACTACATGTTGCCAGAGGTTTCAGAGCCTCTGTCACAGCAGTCTCCTATTCTCCACTGAAAAACAGCAGTCAGCAACTCCTGCATGCCCGAACTCTGTGACATTCAACCCCATGACCTCCCTCTCAGCATATCCATGCTGGTTTT
The DNA here is from genome assembly GCA_027925045.1 of Hypotaenidia okinawae. Taxonomy (NCBI): domain Eukaryota; kingdom Metazoa; phylum Chordata; class Aves; order Gruiformes; family Rallidae; genus Hypotaenidia; species Hypotaenidia okinawae. Next base: position 22,746,648 of record BSDF01000007.1, on the reverse strand, counting down.
CCAATCGGCCAATTCTACTGTGGATGAGATCAACAAAAATACAAATACAAGCATCACTTAGTTTAAGAGAAGAGTGACCTCATCCCCTAGCCAAAGACGAATGTGAATAAAACTGTTCAAAGACTTATGAATTTAGAACAGGAAACAACGCTTTTGAACACAGTCTTTACCTGGAGTAAGAGAACTGATGGGCACCCTGTGGAGCACAGTTAAGTGTCACATGCAACAAGAGTAACAAAGGAACAAAAGTACTAAAAATTAAAGCAAGAAAGTATGGTGATGTAACAAAGAAAAATCTACGGCTGAGTTTAATTTTGATAGTCACCATCATCCCTTTTACTTCCAAAGGAACTCCTGACCACTTCTGTGAGACACACCCAAAATATCTTGCCTTGGGGTGGATTCACTCTAACAAATGGCCTTGATTTCAAGTGGCACAGGAGCTGCAGTTCTAACTTCATATGCAGGGCAGAGTAATAGCTGCATTCAAAGACTCTAGCTGTATAGATAAATAACTTGCTTGTATTTGTCCCTAACTTGGCCATGGACATTCAGGTGATGTAGAGAGTCCACAAAATCAATATACACCATTACAGTGCTTGTCTGTTCACTAATACTGTAGGAATTAAGTAATTTGTTCACATTTGAGAAAGGAAAGAGAGCTGTTATGCATACAGGACCCTGAGCTGCCAGCAGACTAAGAACCAGGGAGCTGAAAACTGTTTGATCAGCTTTAAATTCAAAGAGATGTCACAACATACCTAACTTCCAAACTGGATTATTGTGACACTAGCAGTTACAAAAATACCTGTCTCTATTCATGCCTGCAGCATACTTGAAAGTCAGTCTCTATATATATTTGGACTTGCTGAGTAGTATGATTCATTCTCAGTCTATCAAAGATCTTAAGTCATATTTAAGGTCCATGAAAATGACATTGCAGATATACATACACAGTTTTGAATTGAAGCGCAATTTACATTTAGCGTTGGTGTTTGGTTTTATTTATTCCCAGAAATGCAGCAATCTCAGTAGTTTACAGCAGCAGATCTAACAGAGTCACAGAATCATAGAATCATAGTCATGCTTCTCATGGCTGCTGCTGCTGTGCCAAGCACTGAGGACTCTACAGATCAACTGTAACAACTGTGATTATTTGAAAATGCTTTTCTGAAGGTCCTATCATAAGGCCCCTCCTTTTATGCGCAACCTAACAGAGAGCAGATAAATCTTTAAATTTTTCCCTGTTTCATCTGCTGAGACACTAATGGGAAGTTTAAGTCTGTAACAATAGGCTTAGCAGCAAGTGACAGAGACTGATAGATGGTCTTATTTGCACAGTGTAAATGATCTGTTTTGCAAGTTTTTCCTAAATTGCACTTTCCCCTTTCCAAAGAATGTACAGGGGGTTTTGGTTTGTGTGTGCATGCACACACATAATTTCTATGTCCTAAATTACACTGTAGTGCATACTCTACTTGCATTTTCCTGAAATTCACCTAATCCAAAATTTGTTATTTGCCACATACTTACATTAATTGTTAGCTCTGTAGCTGTCTTTACTGCTATGCAAACTAGCACTGTATGCATTCCTGTCTGGCCAAAGGCCAGTCTAATCATCCATCCTTCCTTCACAAAATGCCATGGCATTTTGTCACATTTTTGATTCTTTGTGAAATCTCTACTTTAGGTACAGCCACATCAAGGCAGTTACTGCCAACATGCTTTTACTATTCAAACCAACCAGCTCCATTAACTTGCCAATACATTTAATTAAAAACAGATTATACGCCGTGGGTGGGGCTTACCAAAGTTCCCAAGCTAGGTTACTCTTCACACACTCTTGGATAAACCTAAGTAGGTATTTATCAAGGTGTCTGCAAATAAAATATCCAATAAAGCAGGGACTGTAAAGCTGCCAGCTTTCAAAGTACCTGAGCATAGCGTTCACAGCATCTAGTACATAACTTGTCAGCAGGTTGTCACAACCATAGACTGAGACTTAACAGAATGGGACAGCATGTTAAGTTTACTGCATTTTTACACAGGCCAATGTTTACTTTCTGAATATGAGATTAACATTGAATTTTCTGACTTGCTGAAGGTTTTATGGTTAATGTATTGTATATAAAGTTCCTAAGGCTCTTAAGATTACTGGTATATGTAGCTTAATGTTAGTTCAAGCAGGGCTTTTTTCTATTTTAAAAAAAATTTAACAACTACTATGCACAGCTTCCATTGCCCCTCCAAATATAATTATTCTTAAATCTACAAGGCAAACCATCTCAGTCCAATTAGGATGAAAGCTTTTTTTTTAGGATAAAGCTGTTAACATTTTAACTGATATTATGTAAAGTAATAAGATAAATTGTGAAATTAAAGCCAACAATTATTTCTAGAAGAAAACGGGTAAGGATTCAGAGGTTGATTTCCAAGAACTGTTGGGTATTCTGATCTTCCATCTTTATTCACATTTCCATTTAATTAAGAAATGTCTGTAAAGACCATCCTATGAAGAACAAAAAAAGAATGAAGTAATGGAAAATGGACCATCACAATTCAATTATTCTGCGATTACTTTTTCAGCACCATCTGCTGGTCTGCTCCGGAAACAACCACCACATTTCTCAACTGCTGGTGACATCCAGATCTGGACCAGGTTTGTATTGACTTATCACTTTTTTTTTAACATATAGAGTAAAAGTTCCCATGAGGCATAATCATCATACTAGAAGAAATGACAGAATTCATGTAAAAATGGACAGCTATAGAGGAAGTGTGTTGGAAAGGTTAAAACAGCTGCTCTGTAGTTAACATAGGTAAACCTGTCACAGAGATGTTTTTAAGCTGAAAAGGTTTCTAAAATACACCGAAAAGGAAAGATACTTGGCCACGGTTTTCATCTTAATGTACCATATGTTACTCCTACCACAACTCTTGTCAGCAAGAAAAGAAGAAGTATCACTGACATCTTGTACTTCTTGCAGGTTCTTAGACACTACTGGTAAGAGCTGTAGAGAAACCTACAAAGACAGAACCCCACCCTCATATATATTATGATTACTTCTTGCTTGCCTCTTGCTCGTAGCAATACCATGCCATCTGCTCATTCTTGTCTTTCTCCTTACTCCATTCCAGAAAAAGAAAGGCCTAACATTTTCTCTAGGACAAGATGACAAGGTCTCATGTTAGGAGCCTATATTCTGGCAGGGTTAACTATTGGCAAATCTGGACCCTTATTCTTTTCTCCTAAGAACACTGAATAACTATTTGCTTAATTTTGCAGTTACCAAGATATTTTGAAACATAAGAAATCTGTACTTGCTTTATGTTAGAGATGCTAAATATATTTCCAGCTTGAATTGTCTTGTAATGTCCAGTTTAGAAGGGAGCTTTTGAAGCTTGCCACTTTCTTCTCACATCTGACAAATATACCTAAATACCATGCACACATATAATGAACTAAGGAATTTTTAAAATATAAATTAAACAAAAATTAGTCTCAGCAGTAAACTGAAGGTATAATCTTCAAGGCTTAGATATAAATGCTGGCCCATTGATACAGTGAACAGTTATTTGACTCTGGAGTCCTGTGGAGACTCACAAAAACTTAAGTCTCAGTAAAGGAGTATGCAGAAGGCTACTGTTCATGAATGCAGTCTTTTCACAATTGAGATACGCTTAATACTTCAAAGAGCACTTCACTAGCATTTCAAATGAGAAAAAAGTCCAGGTTGTTAGTCTGGATCAGGATGGTTCCAAAAAGAGAAAGTGCAATGAATTCTTAACAGCCATTACTAATTTACAGGAATCTCAAGGGGAGAGTGTAATTTACACAAATACTGATTATAGAGTTAGTCTAAGAGTGAAGGTCCTGGAATAGCATAAATAGAAACACTTCTGCAATTCCTTTAATATTCCAATAAAGACATTTTTGCCTTTGCAAAACAGAAATGCAAATATAATGGTTTGCCTAGTGCTCTTTTTTCTAAAAAGGGTAGCTGAGGAAAATGTTTATAAAACATCAAAATTATCATTGTTTTATGAAGGGAAACGAACTAAAGATTTTAACTCAAGAGTTTGCCTAGCTGCCTAGTTATATCTAGTTCTCTTAATCTTTTTACACTAAAAACTTCTGAGCTGGAATTTAAAAGGACCTGGTTCAAAAGACAGACAATCTTTTCTGTGAAAAAAAACAGAGAAAGGATGAAAAGAGAAGTAGCAAATTAGCAGATATAAACTCATGTGCCCTGAACATTATTTAAATATGCTCACATTTTATCATCTCTTCATCTTTTTTCCAGTGTTGGGATGTATAGGTGTTTTTTTTAATGTTAGTCTAGTCAAGGTACTTTAGTCAAACAGCATAGGAAGATATTTGTGTTTGCCTCTTCTCAACTATCTTATCACTTGCAATTTGATAGGCAAAAGCCCGAAACTTACTTGGTGAAGTTTATAGAAACATTTCTATGATATATAAAGGTAGGATGAAAGCAAAGAGATAGTGCTCAGGATACAGGGAAGAGTTGTGAACATAAGTCCTGTAATCATGTAACTTTTCTGTATGTTATGTCTTAGTAATTTCAATTTTACACAAGCAGTTTTAGCTTTAAAACCCAAACCACTTGTCTTAAGCCCTCAAAATTATCATTCCAAATGAGTGGTTATGAAAGAAGGTCAAAGTTTGACAGGTGTCACTTCATTAAATGTCACGTGACTCCAGCCATTCCTCCTTCAATGAGCTAATTAGTGTTCCAAGAGGGTGAGGTATATAATAGGCAGGGTACTGGTTTTACATAGGAGTTCTCATGCAGCACTACAAGCCTAGAATAACTATTGATCACTTTGGCTACATGAATAAGGTATTTGACGCCTATGCCCTTTTCAGAAGGGCCACAAAACACAGTGAACCAAGTTTGGAGACATCTTCTAAGCCTTTTTTCCCCAAAAACATCTGAGCCAAAAATAAAAGCAATGGGACCCCCTGTCACCCAGTAACATATTTATGTTACTCATTCATGATACGGAGTAAATATAATGGTAGAAAAACAGCAAATATGGAAGTAGTATAATAATTACTGTTTATGTTACTATAGGAGGCCCTGTCATCAATCACCAGCTACTGTACTAAGCAGTATATGAACACAGACTAAAAATCAAATAGCCACTGCCTCTAAAAACAACAATCACAAGAGATGCATACAACACACCACAATGCTCTCTCGATCATTTGGTGTTGCCAAGATGGCAGTATTGCCACCGTCAGTTATTCTGACATCATCAAGACAAAGGGCACTGCTGAAGAATGAAAGGAAATCAGGAGGTAACTGGTGCAAGCTGATTGGAATTATTTCAGTATAGAGCTTTCTACTTGGTACAGCCGAGTCTGCCAAGTGTACTGCTTGTGGCAGACATAAGCTTCCCACTGAAAGCCAATTTGTATGATCCCATGTAATGCAGGTTTTACAAAATAACATCTGTAATTTATTTCTAGAGTGTCTAATAATAATTTTCACCTGGTTTCCAACTTTTTTTTTTCTCTTCAGTAGTTGTATGATTTCATTAAGTCCTTGAATATTGGGAATTTCCAGTGTTTAGTGGCCATTGTCTCCTATAGGAAACCACATGTGAAAAGTCAGACATTCTTCAAGTTTTCTGTATTGCTTTGATGGTAGCTCCAACTCTACTTTTGTGACTTTTGTGAGTCTTAGCTGGTTCTAAAAAGACACTGACTATCACAGTATTTATTATGAAATAAAGAGGTGTTTCATTCTGTATCAGACCTTCCAGGTCCTAAGAAAAGATATAGCAAGTTATAGTTACTTGCCATTTCAATAGAAGTTACACTACATCATACTGGAAAGGAAGGAACCATACCCTCTATAAAGCCATTAGCCAAATAGCAGTTCACTTGAAATTCTGGCATCCATGACATCTGACATCGCTTTCTTAGTATATTTATGGCTGGAAGAGTCCCATTGCCACCTGGCAAATTCATCTATGAAAACCACTGAACATACAATTTCATGGATGCAGTTAATTTTGGCAAAAGAATCTTTAGGAGCAAAGACAGCTTTATCAGCAATGAAAATGTTTAAACTCACCATTTCTACTTCAGACTTTACAAACGTACAAGCAACATGAACCAAATTTTCTTTAAATCTATATTTATAAAGTAGAAAAGCATAGAAGAACTTGTCCTTCGTAAGGGAGATGTAAACATGATTTAATAGATACAGGCACAGTAGAATCTTTTTAGCTGAACAGCAATGCTACAATGCACCTTATAAATTATTCCACTGATCCTCTAAATCAAGGATAGCTTATAATTAATACTTGAAACAGGGTAACATAATAAATTAGAAAAAAATCAGGAAAAAAGACATCAACAAAAGAAATTAGAAAAAAAATGAGGAAAAAAGACAAGAAAAGCTCATGAGAGATTTCTGATTTGTCAGAAAGTTCTCATTAACTGTCAAAGGAAATATCTGTCAAAGGAAATATTTAACTCCATGTTGCATAGAAGAGGAATCTATCCAGTGACTACTCACCCACAGCTAAGACAATCAGCTACTGCTGGATCTAAACTGGTGAAAAATATTCTCTGTCATCAGGACCAGGTACCTGGACAGAGATAAATTATCAACCTTGAAGTAGAATTTGTAGGGAAATTAAAGCAGAACAACACTCCCAGTTCTAACAGCTTTACAGCTTTAATTAACTAAACCAAACTTATTATGAAAGCTCTGCTTTTAAAAAAGCGTGTTATGAATACTACTGTCATCTAGTGACACTTGCTTCAAGGTCTATTTAGCTAGAAGTATTGAATGAAATAACTTTATCATGCAGGGAATACTGCACACAAAAACCATCACCACCTCGTTCAGCAATACAGAAGTGAAATAGCCTTATACATCTAGTTATCAAGGAATGGTTAGCAGAAGTACCCACAATGATCACCGTGCAAGAACTAACTCAGGGTACACAGTTTGATTTGATAACAAAATATTTTCAAAATCCCAGCATTGATACAGAACATACTCATATTTCTGATTCTCAACTTCAAATTACTCATATTCGATAGGTACATGTATGTATTTTTAAATGTACATACATATATGCACACACATATAAATACACATGAATCCTTAGCATTGAATGAATTTTGAAGAACATAAGTCACCAAAATCTAACAAAACATGACAAAAATCTACAGCCATATATTGAAAAGAATCAAAGGACTAGAATGATAACCAAGTTTAGAAAGTTTTCTTACAGAATTTGTTCAAGTTGCCCAGCCCTGGCACATAGCAATGTTTCAATCCAGTTTCAGAAATAATAAATGAGGTTATATTGTAATGTATTTGTTACACACATCATTTTTTTCTCTGCCAATCTGAAATTTCTTATAAAGACTGTTTACTTGAATCTTTAAATTCACCTGTGTGGATTTAATAATGCAACATATTTTAATTGGAAGACCAGAAACTGTAACAGTTACAGCTGAATTGTATCAGTTACAGTTGAGTCAGAATACAAGATTACCCTTGATGCAAGAGCCAGTCCAAGGGATGCTCTCAGCACTGAAGGACAGTTATTGCAAAGTCAAAGGCATAATTAATAAGGGTCTTTCAATTTAATAGCAGTTTAATACAGACACCCAGACATGCTTTTGCCAGGATTTCAAAAAACCCTACATAGTATTGTGTACTAATAAATATATGTTAAAATATTGTAAAATTAATAAAAAGTACATAACTGCAACGAAACATGGGAGATGTTTACGTTCGTAAACATTTAATGTATAGTCTGCAATGCTGTTTAAAAGCTAAGTTAAAAAATGCAGCTTTTTTGATAGTTGTTATTCAAGTAATGCCTTCTGAAGGTCACCTCTGAGAATTTCTGTTTCAAGAGCTAAAACTTAAGTCCTATTTGGAAAAGGATGGCAGTATAAAACCAAGTACGTAAATACAGTTATACAGTTTAAGATTCTTAGTGCATATCACAATACAAAACCTCTTAGTTCCCCTCCTTTAAACTGGCACATATGGCTTGCTGTGAGATGTGGAGTCTGGAGACTGATGTGCTGCCTATGGTGGAAGTGTACTGTTTTGAAAAGAAACATTACTAGGGAAGCAGTAGAACATTTCTTTTCCATGGCTACATTCCTGGGGATGCAAGATTGTCAAAACAAACCCAACTGTCATCACTAGCACACCAACAGCAAGGATCAGGCAGGATATGAGGTTATCTGAATGGTTCCATCGCTCATTGGACAGTCTTAGATAACACGCTGTTGGGATGATAAAAACAAGTGGGGTAGCACTCAGAACTCCCTGTGTGTGGGAAACAACAATAGAAAAAACCCTCATAAGCATGTATATTTAGATATGAAGAACAAAACCCTAATTTTTTTAATGGTTGAGATTAGATCGATGTAACACCACAGCCATTACTGCTATGTGGAAAAGTTCTTTTCCAAGTCACAAATAAATTGCAAAATATTTGTAAAACTACTTCAAGTAATTCAGATTCATCTAAGAGCTTTTACTTTGCTGACAGAACATTATTTTATGTTGCAAGTAGTATCAAATAAAATTACCAGAAGTTTAGAAACTTTAGAAGTACAGTAAAAGTCCAAACATAACAGCTCTGCAATACCATAATTGACTTAAAATATTTAAGATCATCCTATGAAGGAGCCTAGATATAATACTGCCATAAAATAACAATAAAAAAGAGTAGAAACATCAAGTAGCAGTTCAAAGAATTCTGATAAATTTCTACATTTAGGACCTGATTTAGGTTCACTTCCCTATGAAAGCAAAGCTCTCAGAGTAGAAAACCTTCATTACATACTCACCTCTTCTTCAAATTTGGTCTTAGATATACGCAGATGAAAAGTGCAAGTTTTGTACATTTACTTTGTCACATACTTAAACACTATTTTCAACTTAATTATGGTGAGGTAGTAATACAACATACTGAATATCTTTGCATCATCGTTTGCATAAACTTTTGTATATTTTTATGGTAGAACCTGTTAACAGTGATCAGTATGGACATCAAAAATAGGTACATGTACAAAGTATCTCATTTGTAAAAAACAAGACTCTTAAGTATGTGAAGCAACACAAATCAGCATCCCAGTAAAAGAAAAAAATAGCACAGCAAAATCCCTGGACTCTGGACTTCAATATGACTTGACAGTTTCCCTGGGGAATTACCACAAGGCAAGCACAATGGCTTTGTGTTTTGTTTTAAAAACAGAAAGGACAAAAAGTAATTAGAGTCAGAGAAACAACAGCAAATCCTATTGTGATGAAGAGCCAGAAGACAGCTCTTCTGCTGGACAGAAAGCCTGCTGAGAAGACAGATTATCTTACACATGTAAGAACTCTGCCTATTTGTTTTTCTCTACTGGTGGATATCAAGACTGAGCAATATTCTTAAGTGCAACAATGACATTCTCTCTTCAAAAGGGGAAAAAACTCCAAACAAACTACAAAATATGAGCTACCCACTCAAATGCCAGGCTATCAGCTTGGCTACTGAGTAATTGCTTCAGCCTCTCTGGATAAAAATACCAATTTGATGGAATGTTTACTTTAGAGTGATTTTTTTAAACCATTTAATTCCAAATAGGAATCACACATATTTATTCATGCTAGAAAGACTCTCTGGCAGTTCTGTGGTGCAAATTTATTCTTAACATACTATACAATAAACATAAAGCACATACACATATGTAGACATATACAGACACACATAGTTCATTATACCAGAATAGGGGTGTGTGTGTGTATGTACACACACATTTAAATACTTCTACTTGTGTGTATATATACACACACAGAGATAAATTTTCTGCACTTGGAATGCAAAACATAGAAGGAAAAAGGATAGAAATTACCAACAAATACCAAGAAATGAGAAATTTTAATGGAAACATGCAACCTGACCAAAACAGTAAGAATATCTGTGTATTTTTAGTTCATTATAATTTGGAAAGGCTTAACTGAGAAGAAACTGTGTAGATAATTATTTTAATTAGAGGCCAATTGAATAGCTTATCTGAATATTCAGACCTGTTTTATAATAGTGCAAGCATGACTTGCTAAATCACTGCCACAAAATTACTCATTACTGTTCAGTTAGTGGATAAACTGCACTGTGGATCAGAACAGTGTATGTGTACAGAATGTACACACAAGTATATGTATCACATAGCATAATGAACAACTCAATTTTATTCCATCAGTAAGCATGCAATATATGGCTTGAAGTTGTCAGTGAATGCACTGAGAGAGACATAAGGAGGCATTTCTAAAGTATTTCTATAAAAAAAGCAAAGGCTGACCTTGAAAACTTCTCTCCACCTTCTAACTTTTACATCCTGGAGTATGATATTTCAACACCTTTATTAAAAATAGCTGACCTGACATTGAAGGTAAACTGTTAAGAGACATGTTTCTCATAAATGTAGATTGGACTTTTTTTAACTTTTCCTTTGATTAAATGTGCACTCTGTGCCAAAAAGACTGACTTAATCTACTGTGCTAACTAGTAGTAGTCTAGGACTCAGGCTACACAGGAGTTCTAAATGTGTTAAAACTGGTTCAAGTCACTAAGTGTCTTGTGTGGCCTGCCTGGTAAGCACCATCTCTGTTATGAGATGATATTAGATAGAGGAACATTTATGAGTTAATAAAGCTGTTTCCTCCTAAAAATCACACACTCAAGTGATGAAATTATTCGGTTTCATACCCTGTTAAGCCCAAAGGGGAAAATTCTAGTCACATTACTATTGATTCTCCCCTCATCCCTTTACTTTTTGTCCCCTTGACACAAGGCAGTGATTAGGATTCAACCCAGTGTTTAGCTATTTGCCAACTTCATCAGAAGCAGGGATTAGAGAAAGAAGTGTTAGGTTCAGTCCTGTAATACAGTTAGGATGAGTGTTTTAGTGATTTCCATTGCAGTTTAAATACATTTGGTAAGTCACAGCCACATACCTCCAGAACTGCACTAAAAGCCCTCCCCAACCATACGAATGTTACTTCTGGAACTCCCTTTCTCCTTTTTTCCCCACTAAAATTTCTATGTTGATTTCTGCAAGTTTTTCAGTACAGCTGTGGATTTTTCAGAGTTCTGTTTTATAAAGAAGCAATTTATTATATAAAAGAGTATACAAGTTCACTTACATTCAGCTCTAGAACTATTCCAAGGCAGTCATACACTAATGATACACCAGTCGCCACAGCAACGATAACTACTGTAACAGCCACATGGAAAACTGTTGAGAGGTTCCCATGGAAAAACACGTTGGCAATCACCTGAAACAGAACAACAATTTTAAACCTTGATTTTGCTCTTCATGTTAACAAACAGTTTATTCCAAATCTTCTAATCTTGGGAAACAAACAAAAAAAAAGTGTGAGAATACACTGACTGAACTTTACCTATCTTATTTGAAGAATGCATCTTCATCCTATTCCAGAAATAACTCATAATAAGCACTACGAAAACTGCAGAACACTTGCAAGACTTAGTTATACCTGCAGGATCTACGGTATACTTACTTTCTTCTCATTCACCCACTACAGAATAAAAAAACCACAATTATTTATTGAACAGATTAATTTCCTAGATTAATTTACTTTCATAAATGATACTCAATTTTTGCCTATTCTCAACATCATAAAAACAGTGGCATTTAAGCTAAACTTGGAATTTTAAGCAGTCCCGATTATTATTCTTAATATAATATTGGATAATAAGACATAATCCTATTGTCAGAATCTATACAGTACAACTAGTACCTCATACACATTGCATGCAGGAGGATAGGATGTGCTGATATTTATTACAGATCAATTATTGACTTCAGCTACAATATGTATTAATAATGTGAGAATATAATTGATATATATCAACATTTTAAAGGAAGAATGTAATAAATTCTTACCTCTCTGGTCACAAAACATTCAAGGGGGAAGGTCAGAATTACAGTAACTCCATAACAAAACCTTCCAAATGTAGCAAGGTTGTCATCTCTGCAGTAGTTTTCAAATATATCTCCTGAGGTATAGCAAAACATCAATTAGTTTGAACTTCATCTGATTTCATTATTTACAAATTCAAGTGTACGTTACTGGAGTTACTGTAGTAATTGAGACTTTCTGATCCCCTCTCCTGACACATATCAAGAAACTATAGTTAGAGACACAAATTACATCCAAGAGGAACTTTCTACTAGTAGCAGTATTTTCATTTCAAGAAGCATTTATCTTTCAAAAAATATTTGAACACAAACACACTACAGTTAGTCGTCTGTTATCTTCCACTTAGTGCAGACTTAGTACAAGATGGTGGTGTTTGAATGGCAGATTCAGAAAGAGATCTTGAATATAAAAGATATATTTCCTTAAAACAAAACAAAACAAAATCCTAGAACAACAATTACATAAGGAAGATTAGGGAGTTACCTCTGGAGGACTATATTTCCCTGAGAGATCTAATCATAGCTGGGAAGCTGCAGTGAAGAATCTCAAATATTCTGACTCCGAAAGCCCATTATAAAAACACAGATAATTACCTAGCAAATCTTCATACACCTAGCAACAAAAGCATTGCTAAGGAATTCAAATCTTGCTTACGTTTACCAGAAGAGAATCTGGAATAATGATCTCTAAGGCACAAAAGATACTGCAAGACAGTGATCAGATGAACTACCAGGTCTTTCCTACTCAGTTACTATTAGTTCTTATGATTTGCTACTTTTAGGACCACAATGACACTGAAGCAGAATTAAGGAGTACTTTAGAGAAAAACAGCCAAAAGATTTTGACAGGAGAGACAGAAGATGGATCCTGCTTACATACAGTCATATGCTGAAGGACAGTTGCAGTCAGAGCTCTCTGTACTTGAAGTCTCTCAGCCAATCTGCACTTAGTCTAGCTACGGTTGCATCTAGGACAGTAAATTATTCTATGTGAACATCACTGGAGGCAGGAAAAAAGAACAGATCAACCAGTAACCTCATCCTACGATTCCTCTCTTCTCAAGGACATGCTGCTGCTCATCAGGAAAGGAAAAAGCTTGGAAGCCTTCTACAATTTGAAACAGTGCTATTAAATAACAGGAAGTCTGCTTGCTTATGAAATGTGTATTTTTCCCTGAAGAAGCTAACACACTGAATAAATTTATACCTCCTTCTTCTGAAAGCACCTTTTTCACTTCCACTGTAGAAAAATCAAGGCAAATTTTGTTCTTACTGCTTTCTGCTAGTGGACCATGTGGCTAAATGTTTAGTCCTCCAATGTATTTTCCATTGTAGAAGTATTCAAAGGGGACTTCTACCAGTAAGGCTTACCTGTGAGAATCTGATAGCTATTGGCATTCTGTTTTGACAAGGAATGTCCTAACTATTTCTGCCTCAACACAGTATGATTTTGGCAATTTTACAATCAGTAAATTAGCATCAGAAGTCAGACAGAAAGGTGAAATCTAAGCAAGCACCAAAATTGAGGGATTGAGCAGTTTACCTTCTGTGTATCCTGTAAAAGTCATATATCCACATGCAGCAAACACTATACTGATAACAACAGCGAGTGAGACAGAGACATGTGTGACTTGAGACCAGTTCTTTAATGTGGGTTCTTCCAGAGACCCGTATATTAAAAAGCTGTTGTGGTTGCAGATGAATGCTGAAACACATGATTTAAAGTAAATGTATGATTTGATGCTTATGTGCAGAGTGTAATATTCCAAGGTAGAAGAGACACGGCACAGCTTGAATCCACTCATTAATAAATACAACATTAATCCTGCAACGAGTGGCAAACATAAATGGCTTGAACTTTTATTTATTTGATTTGATGAAGTTTTATATTCATCCCGAGATGATCCTAATTACATTACCCTAAACTGTCATGCCATTTCCCACTCTCCCAGACTCCATTCCCCCTCCATTTCCTCTTACTGCTCTTTTGCTTAAGAAGCCAACAGCAGTTTTGAGATTTTATTTTTCAAATCCACAGAACCATTTCCTACTTTCAGACTTCCTATGACATCCATTTTTGGTTTCGGTGAGTGTAAGGAAGCCTCAGGTTATCACAGTGTCAACAAGAAGTAATGTACCAGATCCTCCAGGCAGAAACAGATTTTAGAATGAGAATAAAGGAAGTTTAATTAAGACTCTCCTTAATGGTTCATTGTAAGAAATAGGAAGCAAGAGGTACTCTCTAGCAAGTGTTTGCATCGCAGTCTAAGAATTTTTCTTTTACAGGTTATCCAAGAACATCCAGGACAATCACAGCCTCCTTAGTTTATCCATTAGACTAACCCTGTTGGTGCAGGAGGTGTTTTAAGATGACCCGGACACACGTGCTACACTGCTGTGTTTGCTACAGTGACAACAGCCACTAGGGCCAGATGGAAAAATGGAAAATGGATGGGGATAATGCCTTAAGCCATAACAATTAAATACACCCATGTATGTCTTAGAGTCAACTTATTTTTTTCTAAACCAGCTGAACACGAATATAAACAAGTTAAAAATATGTAATTTCTAGGTCCAAAATATCAAATAATTTCTTAACAATTGATCTGAATATCAAAAATAATTAAAAAAAAAAAATACTTACCAAATGACATCACCCCCACAGCTTGCACTGCATTGGATTTTGCAAATATCCACGCATTTTCTGATTTGGGTCTAAAAGAGATATTTGGTTTAATAGATCATCCTCTTTTCAACTATCAGTTATTTAAAATAATTTAAAATGCTATGTTGTAATACAGCATTGCTATTCAGATCTCCAGAACTCTCCAAAGTAGGCCATAGTGTTCATCGACAGTAAGCTGAAACCAGAGAGATACTCTTCTCACTTCCCTTGTTTTTATTAAAGTATTTCTGTAACCAGTTTTTACAGAACAAATGTCAGCCTGTTTCAGTGACCAGCTTTGTAAATAAACTCTTCAAGTCATCATACACCAAGAAACAGCAACAGGGAAGGTAAGAGCTGTTACTGATTCTGACTAAGGTTATCTCAACCCAAAATCTCTTCTGATTAGAGGCATTTTTTTCCTTTGAATTTGCACACACAATCCATGCAGTGTAGAAACACTTAGGCCACAAATCAAGTGAGGCAGCTTGACTTTCATTACACCTGTTCCAACTACTCATTGTAAAGGGCTTCTGCTAGTTTCCAAAGGCGCAACAATTTAAATAAAGTGTAAAGAGCATAGAGACACTTATAATCAGGCAAGGAAGTAATATCCCCCACATCTCCTCTAAGATATGCCCACAGTTCTGGACCGTATTTTAACTGGAAATCTTTGTTAAAATCCATGAAATTCCTCTCTGAATAAAAAGCCAAAGTGAAGGAAAGGGAAAGAACACAAAACATCCTTTTCCAGAAATATAATTTACTAAAAAAACATCAAAACAATATTGATAAGCCAGTTGAACATTACTTTTTATTATTAAAGCATAGGCAAAGCAACAGTAACAAGAGTTTGCTCTTAAAGAGTTAGCTGCTGATAACTCTGCTCTGGTTTTATTGAGAGAGAATGCTGTGATTTTCCTACTGCGGTATGACACTCAGGCCAGTTCTGTGAAGGTAACAATGTCAGCTTTGTCCCTCCCTGTGTCTGGTGATAATCAGCAGGTTTTGACAGCAGTAATGTCATATACTATACTAGGTTTCATTGCTTTCAAATGTTTAAACTCCACCCCCATCAGCTAAAACGAAAAAAAAAGACAGAAAAAGATGTTAATGTCTTGCCTTTAAGAACTCCTATCTTACTATTTCCTGAGAGCTCAAATAGTCAATCCTTCCTTTTCAAAAAACAGATTTACACTATGTAATGCACATTCAGTTCAAATTTAGAGCACCATTTTGGATATTAAGCTGTGGTTGCTAAGCTTCACTTTGAAGTGAACAGAACCTGAGCACCAAAATCAAGTTTGGTTCTTTGTCCTCAGATGCAGTATATTATTCTTGACTATTGTAACATACTGCTTTTAGACTTAAGTAGCTGAATATGGACCTCCTAAAACATTCTCAGACTCAGCATGTAAATGTAATAAATACTATGGATGAAGGAGGTATACCTGGCATTAGTCTTGTGAAATACAGAGTTCAGTCCTGCTACAGCTGCTGTAGATCCTAATATAAGAGCAGCCTCCCTTAACTTGATGCCACTAATTTCAAATCACTAGAGATGCCTGTGGACAATGCATATTTTTAATTTCAAACTCATTATTTTTCAGCAAATCATTCAGATCTGATTGGAAAAATAAAATAAAAAAAAAGGAATATAGGAAGCTGACATTACAACTTTTCCATACCATAGCCACTAGAGGTCAGCTCTGATATCAAACATACAGAATAAAAATTTGGTTTATTATCCTTTAACAACAGAAATTGTGAGTGTCCTTATTCTTTCTCAGTTAAGACTCTATAAACCAACATCTGATACTCTATAGACAGAAATATTTTTTAAATGCACAGAAATAATGAAACCCATTTTTTGGCACATCACATGTAACAGTGTTGCTATAAGCTCCTATAAATATGGACTTCCAAATGAAATGTAGAAATCATGTGGACTTCAGTTAAAACATTCTGAATATCAGTTAACACATTCTGAATAAAGTGGTCAAATAACCAAACAAATTCATTACAATCAGAGCAGCTAGTTTTCCCTTCGCACCGTGTTTGTTCATGCGCTAACAATAGGCAATAGACCAAAATATAGCTTTGCATTATGGATGAATGACAAATCGGATTAGGAGTATTATTTGGGGTGAAAAATCCAAAAGAACAAAATCCTGCTTATTTAGCAGTATAAGATGATAAATTCCTTCCATTCTAGTTGCAGAATGGAGGAAGAATTACAGATCCATGCCTTGAACGCTTTCAGCAGGCTGCAAGGTCATACAGATGACATATGCAACAGACTCTTTCTTACAATAAGTGATACACCACTGCCTGCATTTTGAAAAACATTTTCATACCTTGGAAACAGAGGGATCTCACACAAAAGCAATATGCAAACTTCATTTCTGAGCGTTTAGAACAAAGACTCAACAGCTCTGGAGTTCTGACCATACCCACAAAAAACCACCCCCAAGTCCAGGCTTCAGGACATACGGGCTTATGCAAAGGTCCTGGAAAAGGGTGCAGGTGACATCAAAGTATATATATACAATAAGACTTCAGACTGGGAAAAAGAAAACTATGTCAGGAAACTAGCTGTTAGGAAAGAGCCATACAGGGAATAATCACTTAAAACTACTCAAGAGAAAGACCTAATGAAATAGCAAGTGACTAGGTAAACATGCATACATATGTGTGTGTGTAGGCAGATGGATACACAGGCTTAAAGACTATCACAATAACATCAATTCTGCTTTTTCAATCCTGCTGTTCAAGCTGGGTTTAATAGTGTGGGGTGGTTTTTTTGGGGGGTGCGTGGAGGGTGTGTTTTGATTTGTTTTTTTCTGAGAAAGTCCTTTGTTCTGACCAGTTCAACCTACATTCTTCTTAGGAATTGTTAGGGGAAGATTTTAACTGCTTCTCACACAAGAACAGCAGTAGCTTAAAAGAAGTCGATGAATGGCAAAACCAGCTTCCTTACTGCTCCTCACGGTGTACAAAAATGGAAGCTTCAAGGAGAATTAGTTACATGAAACAATATTAGTTAAAAGAAGGAAAACATTTGTGATACCAAAAGTGTTGAGAGATGTACTGTCTTTGCATATATGGTAGAAGTTGTAACACAAAATAAAAGCTGAGAGGTAATAGAACTTGATTATTTTTGTTCCAAGAATACAAGACATTCCAAGGGAAATCTGAGGCAGGAAAACCTCTCAGATGAAAGTAAGACAACAGCAAGACAGACTGACAGAACTATCAATTTCAAGAGAAGAAGCAGTCATAAGTTTGACAGGGATATTCATTCAGGTTTTAATTCATCAATGTAGACATTTAGGAAATTAACAGTAAAATTTCAATTCAATTCTATTCTGAGGTAAAATACCTTTTATTTTTTGTGTTAAAGTTTAAAAAGTTCAAAGATACTGAAAGACTTTATAGATGCTTAATATAACTTTAATCAATATAATGGAAAGAAAATGGCTCACATTAGCCTTGAATTTTATATTAATCAAAGTCATCTTGTTTGTTTAAAGAACCCAGATATGGTAAAGCTCTATGTCATCCCCACTTAGTTACAGCTGCTTTAATTCCTCAGTGAACTACTTAGCAGTTCTGTAAATATATGGTAGGTTAAGCTTTGTTTTTTGATTTCATCACACATTAAAGTTTATCTTTGCTTACTATTGGATTATTTATAAGAAGGAAAGAGTCAACTTTCTACTTTCAAGTTATTTTCCTAAACACTTGGGTGTTTCATCCCTGTGATCAGCTGCCAGTTGAGTAATTCTCACATCCTATTTATGTGTAGCAGATGCTCTTGAAGTTTTTCCTAGAGATTTATGTATAATACTGATACCATGATATTCTTTCCAAAAGAAAAAAATAAAATGATCCATCTTTATAAGCTACAAAAAATATTGCTTTTTATGTAGCTTATAATGTTAGTTTCAGTTTTGAAGCATGAAGTTATTTTATGCAGTATTAACACACTGCACATTTACAGTTTCTAACCCATTGGTTTTGATCACAGTAGAAAACCCCCCAGCTATAAGCAAGTGGAAAGAAGTAAAAAATGGACCATCAAAATGTATTTTTATCCAACATCTTAAACTATTGAGTTCTGGGTCCAGAACACTGAAATTTATCTGAAGGTTCATTATGTTCTTCTGGCATCAATAATCAAATGGTTGATCCTAATCAAAATAAAATGGGGGAGGGGAAGAGTATCTCTTTTCTGTATTTGTCAAAGGAGGAAACAAAATAAACCAAAAAAGCTATTTATGATGAGGGATTACTTTTCCCCTGACAACTAACATTCTGACAAGAACTAACAAGAAAATAACATTCCTATAATGTTCCTGGACAACCTGCTCCACTGCCAAAGTAAAAAACCCCAACCAACCACAAACCAAAAAATGCAACCAAAAAATCCCAGCAAAACTCCATTGCTGAACTGCTGGTTCACTGTTTCTGATCCTACAGTTCCAAGAACATCACATCATTAAAAACAGCAATAACATTATTTTGCTGATGGTCTAACAGTGCAGAACACTCCTGGGAGAGAAAATAGCCTTTGTTGTCCAAATAATAGGAATAACTTTCAACTAGAATATGAATTGCATTTAAGCAAAAAGACAGTTCTATCATTCCCAGATAATCTCCTTGTACCTCTCAAAAGGAAGTCTTCAGTCTGAAAAAATCTAAAGGTAAGTGAAAACTGATTACTAGTCAGAAAGTAATTATCAAAGAGGGAAGATATCTGAATGGGATTCTAGTGGAACCTGACCTGAATCCAGCACTTCTGAAAGTATTCAGCAGTAACATGAATGACAGCATGAAATGGTGCAGTTAACACAAGCATGCTAGAGAATGGGGGGAGGGGGGAGAAGAAAAACCATACATCAGTCGGTAAACAGCGAAATCGTCTGATGCAGTAGTATTCAATTCTGTAATAATAAATTCTACAGTTATGCAGGGGGAAAAACAGTTTCATTAGAACAGGGCAGGGGATATGAAGCAAAACCCCCAAACTTCACAAGAACTGAGTAAAAGAAAGGAAAAACTCCCAGCTCAGAGTTCTGCAGAGATGGACTTGGTACTTGTTAGACAGGTACATCCACAATGTCATGCTATTTTCCAGAGGCAAACATCAACCTAGGTTACATAAACAGGAGCATGGCAACCCCCAAAAGATACAATTGAAAGGGACCTCACAACATTTTGAACAGAAGATACATCAATTTGCTTTTCAATGAGAATATCACTTGGGGCACCACTATATCACTTGAATTTAGAGAACTTAAGACAGCCATGGAAAATGATCAGTAGCACAGGAAATAAGGAGGAAAACTAAAGGATCTGTGTTTATTTAGTCTATAGAAGGGATCACTAAAGGGGGAACAAGAATCAACATGAAATACAGTAAGAGAGACATGCTACACATTTAGGAAGAATTCATAATGAAAGTCTAGTTAAGAACTGGAATGGGACGTCATGGAATTTCCAAGAAGAAGGTAGACAGTCACCTGTCATCACAAACAAGGATACAATCAGTTCTGCCATGTAACAATGGTAGGGATTAAATATTCTTTTTTGGCCACATCGAGCCTTTATCTAGGATTGTACAGATTCTTTTCTATTTCATTGATCTGAGGGCTTAGTTTCAAAACAATGATTTTAAAAAAATATCTTGAAAAAACGAACTTCTGCTTTATTTTAATTAGATTCACAGCAATTAGTGTTCTTTATTCTCCTTGGGAAAAAAAAAAAAAGAGATGGCACACTTATTAACAAAGTAATAGAAGAATACATACATAGAAGCGTATGTATATTTCTAACTGTAAAATACAAATAGTAAAAATAGTATAAACAGACACGGCTAAAATGTTTGTGAGGTCAAAAATTCTGATTAACTTGCTACATATATCTGAAAACAAGTGTAAAGGCAAAAATCTAAGTCTCTAAGGAATTAAAAAGTAAAACTTGAAGAGTCATTTAAAAGCCAACATTACTTACAGTAAGAAAAAAAATGAAACCATGCATTACATATTTTTCAGTGTATCTAAACTGTTGAAAATAAGTGTTACCGTAGTAACCAGGTCATCAGTAACCATTAGATATAGCTTCCTCTTTTTTTAATGGGATTTTGTGATTACCCTTTCAAATACCCCTTTAACACACAGTATAAAACCCATCCTGTTTCAGAACAGGACGGGGAGGGATGTCCCACATTGTTTTGAGTACATCATTTTATGATGATAGACAACATCCTCTGGTATAACTTTAGAAACTGCTATTCTAGCCATCTTGCTACCATCAAACATGAACACCCTGCAATTAACCCACATATAACAGCAGTAAGACAAATTAATATTTATGTTTAATGCTGCTGAAAAAAATCATGGTGGAAGAACCCACTTCTTACAGAAATATTAGAAATTCTATATAAAACAATTCCAATAATAGAGTTTGTCTTTATTAATAAATCTTCACATGTAAAGGATAAGGAAAAAAACAGACCTTCCAGGCCATAAAGGAGACAGTAGAGTCATAACACCTTCTTGTAATATAATTATAAATATATTGTCATGACAAATGATTATGTGTACTAACTTTTCTAGAACACTCTAAAGTCCAATGTTAAATACCATTTTCAGAGTATGAGTGCTTGCAAGAGTTTTACATGCTTATATTGCTATTTTCTGAAGTGACAGAATAAAGGTTTTATTACTAGGTTCTCTTTTTTCCATTATTTGCAATTAATTTTTATTATGAAATCATTATAACAAAAAAATAAGTATTACTAGAATAGCAGCTATTTTAGGATAGGCCATCTGATAATAATGGACAAAACGACAGATTTCTCAAATGACAATAATAATGGACAAAATGACAACTAACCTCCATGCCTATTCATGAGGCACCTGCTATTAGCCATATCACCTGAAAATTCCAATTAATCAGTAAGGGCTTTTTATAAGAATTTTCTAAATTTGCTTAAGTGCAATAGAAGAAAAAAAAGAATGTGCTAAAGGATAGCAGGCATTCAGCTTGTATTACTGTTAATACAGATTTATTTTTTCAATTATCCATCTCTTCTAAGTGAGCCAGGTTCCAAAACTATGAAGATACATGTAATAGTGAAATAACAGGTTACATATGATCAAAAATTCCATTTGTGGTCCATGTAAGAATACTCACACTTGTGGACTGAACGTTACTGTTCTCACCATCACAATGATCAGGATTACAACAGTTAAAATCAGAGAAATAAGAGACACCTGTAAAGGTAAAAACAGAAATTCAGTCAGTAACCTGCAGAAAGGTTGTCCTCTTAGCAGCATAATACACTTTAAAAAAAAAAATTAACTGCCAAGTAACGCTCTAAATATCACAGATAGCATTTTTTTAATTACATAATTTGTTCTATATAATAATCTTTTGTTGTTCTTTTGGAGTATCTAGGCAATTGGAACTGTTGGTCTAATTTAAGTGATGTTTTCATTTAAACATTTCTAATCAGCAGTGCTCAGCATTTCAAGATCAAGTGTGTATCCCTTAGTGCTGTACAGGATTTTAATTCTGGTAGCTTTAATTCTTGAAGCAGTAGATGGAAAGATTCCAGCGATTCACATGGAGACCAAAGGTTTGTGTAAACTCTTTCAAGTTTTCTGATATTTCTTGGGATACAAGACAGTCTGTACTTCTAGCCAGATGTAATTGAGTTCAAATATATTAAGTTATGACTGGCACTTATTTTCTAATGGCATACAGAAAAGTAAACCAAAAATCAATTGCTATTATGATTTACCTTTCCCAGTTTTGCTATATCTCGATATAAAGATATAGGCAAGGTAAAGATGATGGTGGTAAGGAGAATTATGAAGTGACGGTCAGTAAGCACGTTACCTGGTCCAACTAAAGCAAAAAAGAAGATAAATTTATTTCTCTAAGAGACTGAAATGAAGAACAGATTAGTTACATTTGCAAGGCTAGTAGATAACAAATTCTGATGCCATCAGGGCTTTTATCTCCTTTATTCAAGCTAAGTAACACTGAAATAAAGACTAGACATTAAGCAGCCTTGCGGAGGCCATACACAGCTCATGCATAATCATAAGAATTCTGCAAATTCAAATCACATGCATAATATATAGGATATGTTATACTAAACTTTAGGAGTCTGGCATTTCCACATACAGATTAGTACTACGTTTTTATCATGCCTGGGTCAGTATTGACAGACTGCAAGTAAAACACTCTGCTTCTTTCTGGCATTTACTATTCAGGATTTTTTGACACTGTTGACATCAATTACTGTGCTGTTGATGACAAAGTCTTAAAGAATGATCCTAAAATAAGCTAATTTTGAGGTTTCTTTTGAGCACCCTCTTTCTTGCTGTCAATTGGCTTCCACTTGTAAATTACAGATTACCACATGAAGGCAACAATAATATTATAGTATTTCCTGAAATCAGAGAGACTTATTTGTACAGCTGTCATTTATTTTCAAGCCAACTACAATTTAAAATAAAACTTATCTTAGTTTCAGTCAGGTTACCATGGGTTTGAATGAAAGCTTTCTGAAGAATTATGGCTGGAAAGTGACTGGCAATTGGCATAGAAAGTCTGCCTTCAGTTCCTTCTATATTTTTGAGATTATAATGCTTTCCCGCCTCTCCAGACAGGCATCCTACCAGCCGGGTGAAAAGATGTCGCATGCTGGAGGGTTTCTCCTACTAAAGTTGTACTGTATATAAATGTTTAGATGTTCGCTGTCATTATCAACCTGATCAGGTATTCACAGAACAACTAAGCATAACAGTTAAAACTGCATCCACACCTTGCAGGCTTCAACTGCTGAAAATTAATAGTCCTCCTGTGGAAATCAAGCCATTTGTACAAACACTAATTTCCACTTCATTGCAGACATATTCTTTTTAGTTTAATTTGCCAGTGACAAATGCTTTAACCTAGCTGGCTTTGTGCTAGAGTAGATGGCAAACATGCACATAAACGCACTGATTCTGCTGTAAAAAGGGCATGAGTTTCAAAGCTCAAAGTGTGACATCTGGTTTTGCAGTGAATATCTAAGAGATCTAGAAGTTACATATGCAGTTCATGACCAGCTGTTACAGATACGCTTAAGTAAGCATTAAATCCGTGTGCTACTTATAAGTCATCCAGAATTATTTGCTAAAGTGCAGTTTCAGTATTCAAATATTATAGTGATTATCAAAAAATGATGCAAAAATATGATGACCTTGTAAACATACCAATGTGGAGGACTCCTTCAGTTTGCTTTGCATTTCATGGAAGCATGTGTTCACTTCACTGACAGAGTCCAATGATAACCAAGGACTAGGATTCATAGTATTTACTTGAGAAAGACTTACTACAAAAACAATCAAAACAAAAAAAAAGCACCCCACCACAAAAACAACTCATACAAATATGCTTAAAGTTCTTAACTTGAAATATATTTAGGAGTAATTTAGAAGCAAAGTCACAGGTAGGACTTCAGACTGACAGAGGATAATATTCCCAAAATACTTATGTTATATTGCATTTTCCACGTTCAGTATTTTTCAAATGTATCTTACCTCCAGGAATTCTCTGAAAAACTTTAGTTAAAGTGTCTCCTGTTATTATGTTGTAACTGATCATAGCTTAAAGAAAATAAAATATTTTGTTACTACAAGTTAAATATGAAATATTTGTTAAACAATTAATACACATATTTTTTAGACTACAGGATTATATGCCACTGTTCCTCTTGTATAAATTCTGTTGTAAAACAAAATAATAAAATTCTTTAGTTGTCCCTTTTATTTTTTTCTTTTAACAGGTATAACCTAGGCAAGAGTGTAGTGTGATAAGCAAGGCCGTTGCACTGACTTGGCATAAAAACTTACTTCAGAAGAGGAAAAAGACTTTTAAAAATGGTTTTTAACAGCATTCTTTGTCAGTTGATTTTCAAAATCTTTGCCCCATTTAGTGAAGTTCCTCTGTTAGTTTAATAATCAGTCCTGCAATCAAATGCACAGAACTTCCTACCTCACGTAAAAAGTTAGAAAAAATTTTAAACCAGAAGAAAGAAGGAAATAGATGAAGACATCATATGTGGACTTCCATTCCTTCTTCTCATTAATAAGAACTGTGGCCCTAACATTCATATTTCATTCTGACCTTATTCTACACAGAAGTATGTATGTGCATGCATATATACATACACACGAAGTATATATATACACTCATGTGGTCTGCACCATTTAGACAGCAAATATATATAGATCTCTAATACATACAATTTCACAATGGTGAACATTCAAGTCACTAACACTATTTACAAAAATAAATTCAAGCACATACATATGCATAACTAATTCCATGGTAAGAACTGAGATTTTACAATTCTTTTCTATACTGAAAGTATGTAGTATTTATATTCTTTATTTATATTTAAAGTAGTATTTATATTCTTTTTAAAGTCAATGCATATAATACTGTTGCCTGTAGTAACAGTAACTTGACTCCCTTAAAACCCTCAACTACCTGTAGTAAATTAAGAATTATTATTTCTGAAGTAGGAACTCTGATCTGGGACTGTGTGGTCACTGCATCAGATTCTTGTTGTCTCAAGTCACCACCTCCTGCAGCCTCATGAATGAAAATATGAAACTGATTTAAGATTGGACAGATTCAGAATGCCACTTTATTTTAAACTTCTGGGCTAATTAATCTCTTCCCAGATTACCTATTTGGTTTTTTAGTATTTCTTCTTCAAATAGGCCTTAAGACTGCCCTATTTCCTAGTAGCTCACTGGGTATGAGGCTGAATTAAGACTTTTTTAGAGCAATGAGAGAACATAATAATCATGTAAGACCTGATCAGTGGCTTCTCAAATGAGAGTAACCTCCTAACATGATATTTTCCTTTGGTTTATGCACTGGTAGTCATTCTAGAACAGAATCTCTTCTTTGGTGTTTCTCATAGGTACTTTTGTCACTAATTTTTAAGCATGAGACCATTAATTTCTCTGCAATTACATTTCAGTTAATTTCTATTATTTCTGTTCTCCAATTCATTGAATTCTTCCTCAGCCATTCTTCAGAACACACCAAGTAATTTTTAATTGAAGAGGTATAGACAGTATATTCTTTACAGAGCTTTGAATATTTAACCAGTGAAAGAAAGAGGTAATGTGAAAATGTTTTATAAACTTAAACATTTACATTTTATGTAACCTTACCAATAAATGGGTATAAAAACTGAAGAGTTGAAAGAATTAGATAACCTACAAGACCATACGTTTTTCTGACCAGCTCTTGATAAGTGTTGGTACTGGACAGGTTTCCTCCTTTGATGAGTAATATAATGGAATAATCTGTTAAAATATAAAACTCCTGTTAAAAACAGTATGAAACAATTTGTGTTTGGTTAATGTTCATCTTTTTCACTCATCAAAAAAAGAAAGTCTGTAGAAAGGAAAACCGTGACACTGGAAAGAGCAGGGATCAGAAATCTCACAAAGGATCTCAATCCACCAAACCCAGGAGTTACAGGCTCATATTGGAAGGAAATTCCAGCTTCCTGGTTTAGGACACAGCAGAACAGGCTCATTTCCATTGTTTTCCACTGTGGTCAAGGGGAATGAGAACTGTCAGAAGCACTGAAAATAAGGGAAAATTCAATTAATAACGCAGAAGGTTCCTGATTATACACTGAAAGGGGGTAAAATGCAAGGACTGCCTAGCTCACAGTCCTAGAGCACTCAACCACTTTACTCAGCTACTTGTCCAAGTTAGTGAAAGACAAACTTGTTTAGTATTTTGTATCTTCTACATAGTATATAATAAAATATTATAAGAATTTTTACAGGATACTTTTAAAACAGAATACATACAAAATTTTTTATCTGAAAAACCAGGAAGTAATGTGCCGTGAGACAGCTGATGAAATTACTCCCAGATTGAGCTTCAACATTTTATGAAGAACAGTTCAAAATATTGCTCTTACATCAAGCTATACTTTAGTATTCACTTGAGCACAATAGAATTTTCTAGTCCACCACAGATTTTATTACCTTAGTGTAAATGTTTTGACAACAGCTAGACCTTTTCTACTCTTCATCTTTCACTTAGCATGCAATCTATGGGGTAACAGGAACAGTTCCTTCATGTGAACAGTACCAGTGTTTATGATCTTAGATTTATTTGCTATGTGATTTCAAAACTTGTCCCTTTTTTGAAGTTATATCCATTATTTTTTGATGAATGGCAAATAAAGTATTCAAAATCATAGTACAACCAAGGTTTTCATTCTACGGTTTATTTAAAAAAACGATATACAACCCACTCAGTCTTTTAATTATGCTGAAAACAGTGGACTAAAACAGGTGATTAAGAGGCACAAAGAAGAACTACTCTTCCAAATGTCACCTTGACCTAATCTAAGAAACTAAGCTTTACAAAAATTAAATGCACACAAACTCCAGCTTTATATGTGGTACAGCATATTTCTCTACTTTCACTAATCTATTCAAGGGATTAGCAAGGTAAGGAAAAAAATTTTTATTGTCATGTATATACCTGTTTAAGGTATCACTAAACTCAAGATCAGATTGCAAGACTGATTTTCATTTTACAAAAGAAACTACTTTTAGAGTACCTGTGATATAGGCAACCCCAAATAAAAGCAGTACTCCTAGTGGAAAACCAGCTTCCTTCATTGAATATGGCAATCCTGTAAATAAGAAAAGGAGATATTAGAGAAGAACTAGTTCCAGACCCTTATTTGCCACAACAAAGAAATACTCAGTTTAAAAAAAAAAAAAAAAAAATCCCAAATTGGATGAACATACTTAATAACCTCAGAATGACCTCCTTTAGTGGGCAGAGTGTTGCCTAAGTGTGAAGTTCTGTCACCACCTACCCAAACACTTCTCTCTAATCGTTAGGGCAAAGATGCTGTAGGTTATTTATTACTGTGAGACATGATCTCAGCTGACACCTTTGCATTTTTGCATAGTAGGAGGGGAAAAAAAAAAAAAAAAAGAGAGAGGAAAAAAAAAATCCTTGTCAACAGCAGCAGAAAGTAATGCGACAGTGTTATTCTCTCAACTGGATAGTCATGCATATGTGAATGTGACTGAACACAGGATAGTGAAGTTTGGTTTACTTACCTATAATACCTGATCCTATGATAGAGTTGATAATGTTAAATCCAGCTGATGCCAGATCACTGTTTCCTCCTTTGTTCCTGGGCTTACTAACAAGGGATGTTTGGTCATCTGTTTCTGCCTATTTCAGGAAGACAATGATAATAATACCCATAAGAAAAACAGGTGAGAACAAGGATTTCACATATAGGCTATTCAAGATTACAAAAAATTGTCACAGACTCAGACTTGTAGAGGTATTTTGATAAGTAAATTGCATTTTATTCAGTGAAAAATCAAAGGGATGTTAGTCTTCTAATTCCTGTTTAAGTCTGACCCATAATCTTCTGTAATTAATTCTTCTCTAAAAAAAAAAAATATGGAAGGACAGAAATGCATATAAACTCAGAGGAAGACTGTTAAAGAAAGAGCTCTTTAGTCATGTTCCAAAGACAGAAATATGAATCAAGTATTTTAGAAAATATTTTGGCTAATACAACTGGTCAGGAAAAATAGACCCCTGAGTCAGGGGAATAAAATCAGTTTCAAGACTCACTAGTAAAGTATGACAATATCTGTAGATGCCCTAATTCAAGGTTTGATCCAGCATTTAAAATACAGAGCTCATTACGAACAGTTAACAGCATGATACAATTGGCTAGTTCTAGAAAGTTTCTGTGTGTCTGATACAAACCAAATTTGTAGCCAGTACCTTGAAAAATTAAAACCCTCAAGTGCTCCAAAAAAGCATTTTTTCATAAGCAAGCAGCAGTCCACTCTTTAGATCACCACTCTGCTGTCAAGAGGATCATTTGTTAGAATGATCAATATTTTACATGAAGTCACATAATTCAAGAGAACCAGGGATTTAAGGAAGAAAATGCCTGCCTGTGTTTTACAAAAGCAAAACTTTGCACACTTACTATGAAAATAAAACTATTATCACATAGTTGTGGGGGCCTATTTAACATATATAGCAGGTAGTACAAAATCAGGTACTTGCCACTAATACTGCTGTAAAAAAAGTCAAGTGATCAATAAACCTAAGCCATCTATAGATAGTGGTATAAGCTGACAAACACAAAAATTACTCCAGGAGGACTGGAGTAGAACTTTTAAGTGGAACCTTTAATCCTTAAGCAGTACGATCAGAAGAACAATACTGGTTCAGATCAAAGGCCATATAGCCTCATATCCCACATCTGACAGTAGCCATAGAAAGCACCTAGGGAAGAACTTAAGAACATGAAAAATAGATAGCTAGCAAATAGCTTTTGTGTCTCAGTACCCAAGAGTTTCTACACACCAAACTTCCTAAATCAAGTAAGTTCCATGGTACACCACATCCCTTAATAGACTGCTCATTGAATTTGCCCCTTTTTTTAAACCATATCTATTTTTCAGTACCTACAATACCATATCACAACAAATGACACCTCTAAATTGCATATTGTACAAAAGACTGAATCATATCTAGTCTAAAATATACCACTAAATATTTTCATTTAGCATCCCAAAAATTTCTGCATCACTACAGACAGAACACCTACTAGTCCCTATCTACCTGCTCCTACATGCAGCTGTTTCTTATCCAGACTTGCAGGTGCTAGATTTTATTTCATCATTGGTTTGAGCAGCAGAAGCATCACTGTCATTCTCTTCTGAAATTCTAATGTTGTCTGCTACTTACAACACTGTACACACTAAATTGCACTGAACTAGAAAAGTCCAGTTCTCTCTTTCCAGTTGTTACAAGAAAATTAACACAATGTGTGCTGTACAGTTTGAAGAGTCTGTCATGAACCTTGGTCCCTTCCCCACTTGGAAGAGACACATTTGAATTGATAAAGAGGACAAGAAAGGGCAACAGAAATTGTGACACAGGTGAAATGGTTCCTATGTGAAGACCACCATGCTTTAAGATGCACTTGGACTGCAGGTGAGGAGGGAATGGCTGTTGGGAGGCACGCTAGTTAGCTATACAATGTGGGAAGACTGCAGAAGAGATAAACGGGACGTGTTTTTTCCCAGGACCCAGCTCCAGGTCACAGGACAGCCAGCACCACTCAATGTCCTATTGACAGCAGCAGGCCTAGCAGGAGGCTGGCTATTCATGTTCCAGTCCTTAGGCAAGACTGAATTTTTGTTGTGCCAAGCAGCCCTGTTTCCCCTACCTAGCAAGAACACAGCTCCTTAGATCACATTTGATTTCCCAGTGTGGTACCTGGTAAGTCTTTCTGCCTTACACGAGTTCAAGAGAAGCTGAAGAGACGTGAAAAGCCACAGCTGCTGTCAGCTGGCAGGGAGCCCGACTGAAGCACTGACCCGCCTGGGACACTTCACACAGCTGGTTGCTATTAAGTCCATCAAAGCTGTAAGGTGCCCCTCAATAGCTCACACCTTTCATCCCCTCTCAATGTCCCATGATGAAGGGCCAAAGGAAGTAAAGGGGTATGAGGTGAGTGCCGGGGGGCTTGCTGAGCTGAGAGCTTCCCACCTCATCTCTCCTCCTGCTGCTAATCTCAGCCCTGGTACCTGGTGTGCCGCGACCGCCGGTGGTTCTGGGCCGCTGCGCTCCATCGCCGACTGTTGCGGAGTAGTTGTTGAGCTGCTGCGAGCTGCCTTCACTGCCTGGGCCCTGAGGAGGGAGAGGAGGGGCGCGGCAGGCGGCGAGCGGTGGCGGGCAGGCAAGCAAGCGTCGGCGGGCACTCTTGTCAGATCGCTCGGGAGGGTCCCGCGACACCTCCACGGATTTTTGGAAAGGCTGCAGCTTATGGTCTTGGCTGGCCCTCTCCCTGCCAGGCACCGCGACTGCACAAAGACCTCTTGAGCGCAGGCGGGCGCTGCCTTAGGCTGTGAGGCGGTGGCTTGGGGCGCCCTGGCGAGAGGGGGGCGGCGGCCCCTCCTCCGGTCGGTCCTGCCTCGGAACCTCTCGAGAAAGTAAGAGCTTCTTCCCTGTGTATGTCAGACCCCAAATCTACAAAGTGCTTGTTTAAGCGGAATGTGTGAGGATTCAGCGTGTATAGTGAAAAGCAGTTCTAGTGTCAGTTGCTTATTCGTTGTTGATTTCCAGTTTTGGTATTATTGACTTGCCACTACCCTGAGGTATTCTCCGAGTGTGAAGTCAGGAAAATGGGATTAAGTCAGGTAAAGAATATACTGGGGTTACAGTGAAAGTGTAGGAAATGGCAGAGCTAATTAAAAGACAAAATCACAGAACTGAAAGCTTAGAATCTGTAGATACTTCAGTTATTTGGAGCTAAGAGAAGGCAGTTGTCCAGCAGAAGAATGTTTTGTATGCATAGAATGAGCCACACAAAGAAATGCCAATCTAAAACAAAAGCATGTAGGAAGAAGTAAGAAATAATAAAAATTAGAGATGGTTGTTAACTTTATGAAGTATTACTGGACATAAAATATAGGGCCCACCAGAGTAGAATGATAACCTGGGGAATTTTGTCTGGTTACTGCAGGGTCCTGTCAATAGAATGGGGAAAAAAACCTCAAGAGATGACAAAGAGCAGAAGAAAATAAAGCATGCTAATTTCCCTTCTGCAGTCTTAAGGACTCTTATATTTGGTATTTTGTTAGGGTAAACTGCAGTGGGTAAAGGAATACATATGCCATGCATCAGTAATTTTGTCCTTAAAAATCTATGGTGCATATGATTTAATGTGGAGAACAAAGTGTACATAAAAAGCATATATGACATTTTTGTTCAATAGCTTAAGCACATTAGCTGCAGTTCCTTCAAAAAAATCTCTAATCAACTCCATGACAAGTTACAAGCTGACATGTATTCTTCTGTGACCAGTCAGATGATGTGACTCAGCAGAGAAAACTTGGGACCTATGGTGCAGAGAAAGTTCCAGTGATTTAGTACCAACACTTTTTTTTTTTCTTGGACTGTACAAAGAACTCTGTGTAAAAACAGTGAATTAAGCTGTTTTAAAGCGGAGTGTAATGAAGCGTATACTAGGTTTTCACACCAGTATTCTACCAGACTCTGTATGTTCAAGGACTGTAGCAACTTCCTCAAACTCTTTTTTTCCCTTGAGTTCTGTGATTTTGTTTTAATTCTGATTTGGAATATGTGTTTGTTACCTCAGAAAATGATTCCTGGTTTGTGCTAATACTTTCTTCTGTATGCCTGTGTTATTATTCAGATATATTCTACGGTCATTTAAATTAAGTCAAGCTTACACTATGCAGCTCTTAATATGTGAGAGGGCTAGTGCCTGAATATGGCACCCACTTATTTAAGAGTTGGAGAATTTTATTTGTATCAGTCATACTGGCATGATTCCAAGCAGTGTTTGTAAACTTAAAAGCTTTAATTTGGTATACTAGGAGTGAATTAGGGAAAGGAATTGGCACTTCCCAAAAGATTGTAAATAGTCTTTTTTTCCCTGTACTATGAAAGTAGTCTTTGATCACTTGGATTGCTCTGTGTCTCTTGCTGTGCTTTGGGATGTTGTTATTGTATGGAAAGCTTAATACTGATTTTAATCTTGGCTGTGATACTAAGTAGTACATTGTGAGTAAAATTACAGGGTGGACTCAAAGTCCATCATGCAGTCTTTGCATTATGTTCCTTGGGAGTTTGCTGCAGGACAGTTTGTACAATGGTTTACACCTGTGGTTGTCTGGAGGGCCAAGCTCTGAAGGGTGCCAACACACAGTTAAATCACAGGGGTAGGAGAAATACTAAAAAAAACCCCCAAAAACAAACTTCCAGAAAGGACACAAATAAAGTTCTGTCCAAAAAAGAAACTAGAAAGGATCATAAATCTCTGTGGGAAGTTGAAAGATGTTAAGGCAGCCTAAAATGAGTTTAGAGCAACCAGCAAAAATGAATCAATTCTAGTAACTTCAGTATTTATGAGCACAAATCCTGCAAGAGGATCTGCAGAGAATCAAGATTGATTTGCAATAGCAATCATAATGAAACTAAAACAGAGAAACTAAGAAGGTTCTTTTGGTCTCTGGAGAGTATCTTAGGAAGAGTTCTGTTATGGAATTCTTCCCATGTGGAGCACGAGACAGCAAATATGCCTTAAAATGAATTACCAATAAAGTGAATGGAAAAGGTAAGGAATACTGACTTAGGATGATCAGATGTATTAATTTTTGGGATCCTAAATGAATTGATAAATGAGGAAAGGGGAGTGCTAAGTTTTTGCATAACACCATTGGTACTGGAAAATGGTGAATGTGACATAAATATGACTGCCTAAAAGGATTCCAGGAACAGTCCAGGAAACCACATACCAACATGCCTAATATCTCCACAGGGCAAGGTAGTAAAAACTATAATAGGATGGGATGGCACTGAGCCATGCTGGAAAAGCTTTGTGTAGAAGCCACCCTGTTACAACTTTTGCTTTCCTAGTGTTACTGCTTGAGAACTGTATTTCTAAATGCCAATAAAAAAGCTGTCCTCTTTCAAGAGCATTAAATATATTAAAGGAAAAAAGGCATTAAAAACCAGAGAAAAATCAATACTATAAACTCATTGTGTACTTTGAGGATGTGGTCTAGATCATCTGAAAACATACGTGATAAAAGATATAAGAAAGTTTAGGCATAAAACAGGCCTGGAAAAAGAAAAGCCATGTGATCAAATTGACAAATGTAAAAGATTTCATTTCTTTTTATCTCTTTCTTTACATGTACAAATAAACCAGGGAAAAAAAGTAGCTCTTTTTTTTTGTAGGGGATGATTGTTACAATCACATGACACTTCAATGTCAGACTTGTTAGTCCTTCCTGAAAGGATCAGTAACCTTTTACTTTTTAATAGTGTCTTTGTCCATAGGAAGGCAAATATAGTAAAAAAGAACTATTGTTTTCAACAGTAAATTAACTTAGCTGAAAGATACCAAGTAGTTATGTACTACTCCTTTTTAAAAGATTTTTCTAGGAAATGAACCTTTGTGATGTGTCTTAGAGAGATGGAATTAAAACTGCCCAGCTTAATCAGATACCCCTGTAAGTATGGTCAGGACTACAAGGGGAATGCATCCTCCTAATGTTACAGTTGTAAGCAGTCTGCTTTTGTTGATTAGTTAAGCTTAATAAATACCAAACACCTGGTCTACACAAGGAGTATACAGAAAGTATTTACAAGAATTATGATTTGAGAAAAATCTTTGTTTACACTTCAAAAGTTCTTACCAGGCCTTCATAAGAACTTGCAGTCTTTGGGAAGTTAGTGGACAAATGCTAAACAACTGACCTGGAATTTACTTTTCTGTGAGTTGTAGCTATCATGATCAGTCTGTTTGGGAGACACATAGTCTTTAAACATATAGGTCATAAATCTTGTGTAGGCAGTGTTGGTAACCTTTTGTTGGTGGTCCTCATGTAGGTCTTCAGTCTTGTGAAAATTCAAATTTTCTGCTTCATGTATAACATATTCTGTACAGTTGTGGTCAGAGCAAGCATCTGGAGTGGGGTAAAAAATCTGGAACTGCACCTGGATCTGCCTTACCAATTGTTTTTGACAAATATACTATTTATTTAATTTAAATCTCACGCAAACCCAAATAAACAGTATAATTTGAGGCTTTACATATGAATGTTTCTAATAGCAAGCTTGAAATGTAAACCTATCATTTCTTATTGCATCATTAAGGGGATCAGTGTCTGGAAAAAACAAAATTCTTCTGGTTCAAAATAGCCCAAATGAAGCTCAGAGGGCTGGCATGCTGGTGTGGGAGAGATGTACAAAGAACTCCTTGCTCTGTTACACCCTATAATTTTACAGCTAAACTGTATTAGCACAACAGAACTACTTAACTGCTTTCCTAGCTCTTTCATTCAACTTTCTTGGACTTTTTTTCACTGTTGTGTACTTCTGACTCCTCATAGTTCTATTGTTGATTATTTATCAAATGATTAAGTAAATAAGAGAAGAAATAGTTGCTTCGTGTTCAGAGGGCTCTAAGTGAACAACATGTGAGAGCATGTTTCTGCTTGTACTCAACTAAGGTTTTAGTATTGGAGTTAATATCACACTTTTACCTGCTGGACTACCTACATGGTGAAGAAAAAGGAAAAAAAGCTGAAACCAATCATGTCTGCT
Organism: Hypotaenidia okinawae; assembly: GCA_027925045.1. Lineage (NCBI taxonomy): Eukaryota > Metazoa > Chordata > Aves > Gruiformes > Rallidae > Hypotaenidia > Hypotaenidia okinawae. The sequence goes on along the minus strand of BSDF01000007.1, from coordinate 22,711,732 downwards.
TAATTGTTTACCTGGGTAGGAGTTAGAATTTGAGTAAGAAGTTATAAGAATTGTGATTTGCTTGAAGCATTGCTGTAGAAGGTTTTGGTATCTCCTTTTGTACTGTTTGACCAGAATTGAAAGGATAGGAGAAACCAGGCTAAGTGTTGCCCTTTACCACTTGAAAAAAAATCTTTCATTTTCAGTCTGAACAGATCTGACTTTCTTACAGATAATAACAATAACAGCCAATTGCTGTGCCATGTGTCAAACTTGTTGCCTATGTACATTTACAATATAGCGTGATTATCTAAATAATGTTATTAATGTATGCATAAGTCTTTCTCAGGGGTTGTTGCACCTGGCTAATTCCTTCTACATATGTTTTGGGTACATAGATAAGCTGTAAATTGTGGGAAAGATTAAAGGTATTGTCTCATCTACATGAAACTTGGGTTTCCTTACACCAATGCTATGATCCCGAACATGCAGAGGAAAGCACTGAAGGTACAGATTTAACACTAAAAAGAAGTTTGCAAACTTTATTTTGTAGGGCTGTTGGGTTATAAGAAAGCTTGATATTTGTACAGTTCTGCAGTAGAACTTAATATAAAATCTGAGGGGGGGAAACACCCTGAGAAAGGATACATTACATTATGAAGTTTTTACAATTGGTTCACAAATAGAACTTTTCAACAAATGTTTAATGCCAGTCACATGTTACTTACAGGAATGCAGAAAATATCTAGGGGAAGGTAAATGATGAAAAAAAAATAAAAATCTTCTCTTATTCCCCAGAGTAAGTGGCTCTCACTGCTGGTGCCAGAAATGTAGAAGAACAAACTGTAGAGTCAGGTAGCAGTGAGCAAGGTGTGAGGAACAGGGTCTTTCTGTAGCCCTGAGAACTTGAAAAATTGAGCTGAAGTTGTGAACCTTTTGGAATGATGTTAGGATCAATGAATTACATTCTGAACACTCTGGCTAGTTTATCTTTCCAATCATTTTATGATTTTTTTTTTTTTCCCCCACATATTTTACTTTGCTATTTCACAAAGGTGGAAGTGGATGTAAATAGTAATGTGTTGGTTTCCACAAACCAGCCAGGTTATAGAAAAGGAATGTGCTTGAAGACTTCTACAGTGTCTTCTACAATGGCTTTGGTCTCTCAAAATCTAAGGTAAATTTCCTCAGTATTTTCATCCAGGTCAACAAAGAAGTATAAGCAAACTATCTCAATATGCCTTATATACAGCAAATAAATTTTTATACTGGTAGCTGGTGGGGAAAGTTGACTTGTCAGGAAAAACAGTAAGGCAGTTTTAATTCATGAAGACACATAAGAACAGATTTAGGTAGCTGCCTGAAGCTGTCACCATAATAAAAACAGCTTACTCAGTTATGTCACTCTGTACCCCTTCAGAACGGACTAAATGGAGACAACAGTATTTGGCTACAGCTTTGGGTGATTAAATAGGCTGGCTCACTCTGCTGCCTCTTTAGAGGCTTTGGCTTTTAGTCACTACCTTTTTCTTCTTATCCTGGCTCTTACAGTAATATAAACATGTATAATATAAAAGAGATTGTTTTAGAATAAAGATGTAAGCCCTTAATGTCTGATTTTTCCCCTAGATGGTCGACTGCTGTCCTGGTAAAGTTGAAAGGAATTATAATCTACAGTGTATATCATAGGTTGCTTACTGAATGAGCAATCGTAGATAAATGAGTGTTGTTGTGAAGAGTTAAAATGTGGGATCTTTGGGGGTTTTATTTAAGTTTCACTTCTGACTGCAAGAGTATTTATTAGACATTAAAATAATACCATAGAATTATTTTAGGTGAAAGAATATAGACATAATAAAGGCAAGTAGGAGACCTGGAGGCAAAGTAGTAAGGTGCAAGTGACTGATAATATGCTAGCCAGCAGCAGGCCTGAAGGCATTCAGTGTTCAGAGAATGCAAGGTGAGGGCACAGCGACATGTTTGGCAAGCATATGCTTATGTATAAAGGGTGTTTTTGTGAACTGTGCTAAATTTCTTTGGGGCGTGCACAGTTTTTATTTATGCTGAGGGTAATGGCATTGTGGTTACCAGTTGGTCAGCTTAATTGCTGCTGCTCTCTATTTGAGCTGTGGCAGACGCTAAGCTGGTAGTACTGCAAGGGCTGGTGTACTGCTGGATGTTTGTGATTCAGTGATGATGTGAAGCCAGGAGCAATCCTAGAGCTTTTACTATAGTATATCTCCAGTGTAGGAACAGATTCTGCACATAAATAAAACAAATTGCTTTGATTACTACTTATGTGCTTTTGTTTTCAAAGCATTAAAATTGTCCTTACTGTATTTCTGTTACTAGTACTTGCTGTTTTGGCCTTGTTTTTCTGTGCTCTAACCCTCAAACATCTTCAGAAATAATACTAACTAGTGGCATGATTCTCCTGCATTTTAGGTAATCTTTGCTGTGCTTTCTGAGGTGGATGGTGAACTAAACGTATACTTGCAGTAGCCTATTAAATGCCGCCCTTAGTATCATATGGTGTGGGTACATCTGGAAACCTAAGGTCATTTTACACAGTATTTTTCTTCTGGTTAAGAACATAATATACTTTCCTCTTCTTTTTATATGCATACTCCTAATACACAGTATAATTCTTTCCCAAAGTTCTTTACCAACGTTTTCAGTTCCTCTTTGCAGACCTGAGTGGTTCTTCCTCAGGAATACACCCAATACAGGTAACTTCTGACCTGTGTTTGGTGAACTCACCCAGCAAGGGTTAAGGAGCACAGCTTTTTACTGGGCCTAGGTATTACGCATTGCCACAACCTTCCACGCCTCAGCCGCAAATTCCCGGTGAAAGGCTGCATTGTTAAGATACCGACAGCTGACGCGTGACGTCGCAAACGAGGCGCTTTGCCCTGCGGGCACTAGGGGGCAACATTGGACTTCTTTTAGCTGCGTGCTGCTGGGGGCTGGAGGCCCTTACAGGCTGCGCCTCGGGTAGCTTCATGCAAGTGGCGTCTGGCAAGTACTGAAATCCCTGGCAGGATGCGCACTCGCTTCGGTTGCAGCGTGCAGAGGCCCTAATGGAAAAGCCTTCAACAGGCGCAGCGACACTTGAAATCAAATGGTGAAAACAGCGCCTGAACGCAGAATTCATTGTGAGCATATTGACATGCTCAAAAGGATTTGTCAGAAATTGATACTGTCCCAATTCTTTACTGAAAAGTGTCACATAAAAACATGACCAAAATCGAGTACAGTGATAATTGTGTCAGAGATTAGCCAAACTGTCTTTTGTTGGCTTGTTTGTAGCAATCTTAGTTACTTGGCATTCCCTAGACTCTTTGTCTATTTATGAGTCTTGGTAATTTTTAGACTCGTGTTTCTTTGTTTCAATGTAGAGGGTGAGGAGATAAGATGTTGCAAGTCTGATGAAGAAAGTTGGTGTTTGAATCAAGCTACATACATATATTTACACTGTGAAATTTTACAGACAATAAGCGCTTGATAGTTTTTGTAATATACCAAAAGACTGAACATTTTTGCTATGCTTTTGGAAAATGTGAACTCCCCATAAGGTTTTTTGTTATTTTAATATCTGATTTATGTATAGAGTATTAATGATGAAAACTTGGACAAAATGAAATTGATGGTGTAACTCCTAAATGTTTTATAGTATTGTAGGGATGTAGTGTAAGATCTAAGCACTTATGTACACATGTAGGGTGTGATAGATTATTTTGTTATGCTTCTTGTGAGGTTTTTAATTTGTGTATCTGACAAACTTGTTTGCTTATGTAAAGTCCTAAAGTAGGCTCTACACTAATGCAGGTTTGGAGGGGGTTTAGTAAGTGAAAGACTGGTGTGTTTTGAGGAGTAGAAGAATGGGTAGGGTTTTTTTATTTTTCCAAAAGGGCTAAGAAATGAGGTTTTAAAATGTACGACTAAAACAAGTAGGGGACAATTTGGCTTCTTAAATGCTGTTTTGCTAATAACTTCCCTGCCATTTAGCTTCTCTTGTGATTGTGTTTGCACCCTTTTAGATTTGTCTTTCAGAAATATTTTCTGATTTGCCATTTCTAATGTTTTATCTTAGGTGATTAAATGCTTCCCATTCACCATTCAGTTTGTATCATACCTGGTTGCTCATTTTTACAATGAAATTAATTCATAAGGTTAAAGACATTCAAGAAGTTATGGGGCACAGTTATTGATTTCTTTTTACAGTGAGGTTGAAGATCTACAAGTAAATATGTCTTCCATGTTTTTTTGTTCTTAGAAGTGAAGAAAGAGGAAGAGTCTCAATAGGAAAGGACAAACAAAGTCTAGCAGATTTCCGATGTGTCATGAATACAACCATGTAAAGTTCAGTGACACAGTAAATCTTTTAAAGTATCTACTTAATCCCTCCAAGGGATTTGGTAACCATATAGAGAACAATGTTTAATCAAATATACCCCTACTGCTATGCAGGAGCTCCATATAATCAAATACGGAGATTTTTTTTCCATTAGCAGTAGGATGTGGATGTGCCTTACAAATATCTCTTCTGTGTTAAAGCATAAATGACAGATGGTATCAGTCACACCTTAGTTCTGTCTCCTGCTTCAAAATAGAGTTGCTGTCAATTAATGCAGACTAGGAGTATGTTAAATTTGGTTTTCTTTTCTGTTAGTTAATACTTAGTATTTTTAGTATTTTCAACTTGTTACTTTCTTAACGTTTGGCAGAACAAATCCTGACCCATGACTGGGGCTCCTAACCGTTAAGGTAGTATGATGAATAAGATAAGATTAAAAATTTGTATTCATCATTCCAGTTAATTAGCATCATGGAACAGCAGTAAGACTATATAACAATATTTTCCCAAAACACTGGAAGAATTAGGAATGAGAAATATTGTATTTTTAGAAAGCTTTTCCTGGCTTCGCCATAATCTTACCGTGTTGCACACTTTTCTGTGCATGACTTCCCTACTGCTAAAATGGGAATAATGGTATTTTGCAGGACTATGGCAGAGAAAATTTGATTATTATTTTTCCTCATATATTAATGGGATAGATACTATAGAAAAAGCTACAAGAAAAAAAGACCACCCAAACCTACTAGATGTACTTGAATTTGGAAAAAAAGTACATTAAAGAAAAGATCCCCTTATAGCATTCAGCTTAATTTATTTCACTCATTTGGAGAGTGACTTATGTAGGAAGAAATCTGAGAGAAGTTAGAAGTTGCTAATGTGGAGCCTGCATGAAGTTGCTAAAAAGGAAAGCTATGTAGGAAGAGCCTATAATTTTCATTCCTATCTTTGGACTTGGATTAATGCCCAGAATAGTGACAAATACAACGTCATTGGGGAAAGACTAAGAATCTTCTCCATTGGCAATAACAACTAAAGGAATGGATAACTGTATACAATTATAACAATAAAGTATTTGCTAATAGAAACAATCTTTTTTCTATTTTCAGTACAGATAACTGACGAGAGACTTTTTTTAAAACACTCAAAGTAGCATTTTCAGTGTAGGGAAGAAAAAGAAATGTTGATAACTGTGTGTGCAACCTTGTGAATATGTGCATGATATCTATACACATACCTCTGTTCAACAGAAATTAAGCTGACAACAGTACAAAATACCATCTTCCTCTCATGGCCAAACGCATACTTTATGTGGGTAAGATAATGAAGAGGGACCTTTTTGAAGAGCTTGGTGTGAAAGGTTTTAAAATTTACCTGAGAACATCTCTTTGATAGAAGTATGGGTGGTATCTAATATAACAGTTGTATTTATTGAATTTTTCCCATCTTTCTTTTAATCGTTAGTTAAAAAAACCCAAACAGACACACTTTGATTAAGTGTTAAGTGCTTCCCCACACAATTTAGTCCTATGTAGCTGTTACTGCTATCCCTTTGGAAGCCTGATTTTACCCTCTGCTCCTCAAGAAACACAATCTGACCTCTTTCCCCATGTTTCTGCCTTCCTTCAGAAGACCTACAGAAAATCTCCTTGTGTTGTCTGAGTTTCTATTATCCTTGGAGAATGGGTAATGGACTCTTCTGCCTGCCTTTGGAACTTCAGGGGAATAGCAGTCTCTAGTTCTTGCCTCCCTTTATCAAAATTCAAATCACTCTGATTTGGGTGTGAAGTATTTATGACTCTAAGATACAGCAGCTCTGACTGCCTCTTGGAAGAGTTTAAAAATGTGAGGCTCTGTCAAGAGAATAAATTTTTTTTTTTAATTTTAGAGGGGGTTTTTGTGTGTTTTGTGTGTTTTTAACATGGCTGTATATATTGAAAAAGGAAGCAGTTCATAACAGCTAGGTCTATGTATCGAACAAGATGTTGCTGTAGTCCTGCATGAGCAATTGTTCTCCTGGTGTACTGAGATACTAGTCCTACAAGCTTCCTTGTTGGACTTTTGAACCATGGTCAGTCTAAAAGGATCACAGAATTGTAGGAAGTCTACTGCTAATATTGTCCAAAAACCACCTGGAAACAAGGTGTGAGATTTGAACAGTTCATGTATTTTCCTTATCAAATGGAGAGTTTACTTAGAGATGTCAGTGTTTATGTGTTCTGGCTCTGCTGTAGTACTCTTTGACCTTATGACTTTCCTCATACATTTCTACTGTCTTAGGAAAGTGATAAATTACAGTTGATGTAGGTTCTGTTCAGGTTGGGTCTACATTGAAAAACCGGCTGACTTCACCAAATCCACTTAATGCTTACTGTAACGAAAGGTGCCTTTATTATATGAAGTATGCTAATGCAATCACATTTTTTAAATGTCCTTATATACTCTGCATTCTTTTCCTACTGAATATCAAACTTGATTGTGACTGTTGAAACAATTTCATTTTCTATAAATGATTTTATTCTTACCTATTCTATTTGGGGCACAACCTACTGCGCACATGGAGTGAAATTGAGTAAAATGTAGTAAATAATTTGAGCAAAATACAGGAAAAGTTAAACATAGGTCATTTAGATTTTAAAATTTCTAGGTATAATTTGCAGTATGTGGTCAAACATTGTAGGCAATTTACCATATCTGTCAGGCTTTTACATATAAGGAGGCAGTATTGTTTAGGGCAAAACCATATATATATATATATATATATGCATATTTATATTGTTATACTAGAGGTAAGGCTTAATACGACCTGGCTTAGTATTAGCTGGCAGGGAAACATACTTTTGGGCTGAAAGACTGCAGTAGCTCAAACTAGTGACATTGCTGGGGAGGTAAAGACATGTTTTAAATATTAACTGGTATGAAATATCTTGTTGAAGCCTGTTGTTGACACACATTCTTCAACAACAACAAGCGTCTGTTTGCAAGCAGAAATAGGAACATGTGATGATACAGCTGAGCAAAATACAGTTCTCCATATTATGTGCGGTTGCTAAGGATATAAACCTTTCAGTGATATCTCATTTTAGGAGTTGAGAGAATGAATAATAGCTCTATGACTAACTATTAATGATATGGAGTGAAAAAGCAGCAGTGTTGGGTAACAGAAGGCAGAATCGTTTTACTATATGCAGCGCTGAACATTACCTTGCACAGAGAGTACAGCCTTGAAGTAGGGTGGGTGGAGGTGCAGCCGGGTGGGAGGCAGAAAAGAGGATTGAGAGAATATGATTTATGGGTGAGAAATAAAATTCTGTAAATAAATTTTAACATTAGGTATTTAACACTAGAGGTGCTGCAGACTGAGCTTTGAGTTTCCAGGCATTCTGTGCTTTCAGAATGTCATTTGGATTAATGACATTATTTCCACAGCAACCATTAGTGACATTGCAGAAAGGACTGCAGCTTGTTTCCATTGTTATATATAGTTGTGGACCACTGCTATTGTAGTTCTAACTATTTAAGATGATCCTCCATCGATTGCTTTCCTCTTTTCCTCACAGTTTTTGCTAACATAACATATGCAAATAAGCATTCAGTTTCTATAAGTGAAAATGAGCTCAACAGCCTTTCCTAGGTTTTCAAAATACTAATTTCCAGGCATAGCAATAGAGAGATTATATTATTTAAATACTTTCAAAGATGATTTTAAGGTGAGCGATGCTACCTTAAAGCATAAGCATAGCCGATTATAAAGCTGGAAATGTCTGCATGATCCAGATAATGGCCAGCAGGTTATTGGTACAGTTCACCAGATTAGGTTCAGAAGTGCACATTACAGGCAGGGTAAGTATAGATCTGCTTAAAGCCAAGAAAAATAGATTGCTATGAAGTTGAATATCTTGATTCCTGTTACAACTAAGAGATGGAATTGCATAATGAATTGCAGCAGGTTATTGCCACTTAAAGTTTTTTTAAGTTCTATAAATAATTATTATTGAACCATAATATGATGTTAATAGTTTGTCTGACTGCTTTTTCTTATGCCAGTTTTGCAAAATATTTTAGTCCCGACCTGCAGTGCCACAGAAAAGAGTGCTTTCAGGTGTGTTAAATGCGTTTTTCTTGCTGAATCTTCCTCCAGCAGCTGCACGTTCAGGCCAAGGAGTTCTCTGACATGCGTCCAACTGCTATGTCACTCCCTTCTTGTGCATCTCTATTGAAGAAGCTGCACGCTGAAACATCTTGCGCTATTGCATTACCACACTAGCCCACAGGATGGCACTGTAGGGGCAGGCTGAAAGGATGTCGCAGCCAAGAATTGAAACAACTAATATAGTAAGTCTAATTTTAGGTACAAGAGCCTCAACAGTTTCTTTACAAATAATGAGAAACAGACTTAAAACTACCTCAGGAGATATTATACATGAGCCATGATCTTTCCAGTGTTACTTATCTGTCTCTAATTTGTACTTTGTATATGTATTTTGATACAAAATTTTTAAAGTTACTTCATTCTATTTTTTTTTCTTCTCAAATTGTAAGATTCAGTCACAATTTACATATTTATTTTTCAGCTATCTGGGTGTCTTAATACATTCCATTTTACATTCCATAACATTTTTTAATTGATGTCTAATATAATCAAATATTTTTTACTGAAGATGAACATAATCTACAAATCAAATATGTAATACATTACACTTTAAAAACACTTTCTCGTAGGCTTTGTTTTGAATAGCTGTTTAAGAGTATTTAATTTCCTTTAAAATAACAGCAGCTTTTATGTATAGCATTAAGGTGTTAAGTCATTTAATCAAGTACTGCAACACATCTAAGTACGTACATAGATATAAATACTTTGAGTGGGCAGAGAATAACACCCAGCTAGATACATGTGCAAAATGCATGCTACAGTATTGATCAAGTCGCTTAACATCTATAAATAGCAAGGAATCAATTTGTGCAATATTAATTTAGTTATTGAGTAACCTTGATTCCAGAATTGTAGCTCAAACAATAGTTATACCCTGCTAATTGCATACATTGGATTCAACCAAATGAAATTCTCAATGCCTTGAGCTAGGTGAAGAACCTTTTGAGTAGACCATCCTTGGTAGCAGAGGTCTGGTTAGTGTTGTAGAAGGTGACCTAGCGTAATCCAATTTGAGTTCGGTTGTTCTGAGCTTTCTGACTGCATTTAAGGGCACGGAGGATTTAAAATATGTTGTGTTTTTTTTTTTTTTCACAAGGATATAACTCATCTTACTTTGATCTCCCTCATATACCCAACCTGAAGGACCACTGAGTGTTACTGGTGATTGTGGTGGTGTTTTGTTTAGGCAGTTCTAAGTGGAAAAAGTGGTTTGTGACAGAATTCAACAGCAGCTTTGCTTTCAGAAGAAAAAAGTCTTAAAATTTTGGCTTCTTATTGTGATACTAATATAAAATAATCGAGCATAACCTCCTTATATAATACATGGCCAACAGTGGAAAAAGCAATAAGGTTTTAGCTTTTATACGTTGTTCAACACTTGAGATGTTTGTTTTCAAACATTTTTACTCTGCTTTCATATCTGTATATGTTTATGGAGACCTAGTTCTGTCAAAAGGGGAAACAGTGATAAAATATGCATAGTATTGTTAATAGCAGAAAGATAACACAGTATAAGAATGTCTTTAGAAATTAATGCCACAAATTGAGGATGCAGTGACTTAAACCTGTCTTTAGTCTCCATTTTAAATGCATGTGATCCTAGGCTTTGTGGTACTCAGACTTCATCTTTTTGCTGTGGAAAGTTCTTTGGCTGCATAGATGGTCAAATAGAAAAACTGTACCCGAAATTTAATAGCATGTATTGTAGTATTTATGGATATGTTGAACCAAGAAAAAATATAAATAATGAATTTGAAACAAACTGAGGTTCTTATGTTAATTGCTGAAGAATGTTATAGCATGAAGTTCAGTTGGTAAAAGTCACTAATTGCTGTGTACCCCAGGGATTGATACTGGGGCCAGTACTGCATCAACCTCTTTCTGTTCCATCACCAGGTTTATTAATAGTGTGCCCTCTAGGAAACTTTCAGACAGTACTGAAATGGTGTGAGGAGTTACTGCACAAAACTGTATGCTAAGTGGTTGTACTACCATTCATGTGGACTCAGACAGGATAGAGAATTGGGCAGAGAGGAATCCCATGCTGTTCAGCAAAGGGCAGTGGCAAATCCTGCCAGTACATTCTGGGGTGCCAAGTGGCTGTGCAGTGGCTCTGCAGAGTGGGATTTGGGGATCCTGATGGACAAGAAGTTGAACATGAGCCAGCAACATGCCCTCACAGCTTCCTGGACTGTATTGGGAAGAGTGCTGCCAGTAGGTCGAGGCATTGGTGAGGTCAAATCTGGAGTACCACATCCATTTCTGAGCTAGCTCCCCAGTATGATAAACCTCTGGACTTTCTGGAGTGGGTCCACAGAAAGATCAAAAAGATGAAAGGGACTGGAACATCTCTCATATGAAGAGAAGCTGAGAGAACTGGAACTTCCAGTCTGGAGAAAAGAAGGCACACTGGGGTTTTGTTATATGTGTTAAGTACCTGTTATGAGAGAACAAAGAGGAGGCTAGACTCTTGTCAGTCATGCCTACTGAGGACAAGAGGCAATGGGCACAAATTAAAATGCTTGGAATTACCTCTGAACAAAAGGAAAACATTTTTTTACATTGAGGGTGGTCAAACATTGGAATGGGTTGCCCAGATAGGTCCTGGAGCCTCTGTGGAGATAGTCAGAAGTTATCTGGGCACGCTCCAGCACAATGTGGTCTGGGTGACTGTGCAGGGGGGTTGGACTAGGTGATTCCAAGAGGTCACTTTGAACCAAAACAATTTTGCAGTTTCTCTTGGCTTCAGCAAATATGGTGGGGAAAAAAAAATCACAATGATGCTGTATGTACATAAATCCCAGGTGGCTGTGTTTAAAGAGATCAAAGTATGGGAAGAAGCTGTGGTAGAATCTCATCATTGGAGCAGCAATGCATCCTGTGCTCATGTGCTTCCCTGTAAACTTATTAAATTGTGCTTAGACCAGTGGATTCTGGTATCTCACCCACCAGAACTTTACTGCTCCATACAGATCTCTAAAGAAATTTTCAAATTTCCGCTTTTGTGGGTCCAGTCTCAGCTGGTGATGGGAAATGGTCATCTGGCACTGAGGTGTGAGAATGGCCTAATAAAATGTTTGCACACCACAATTTCCACTTAATAGAAGCAGATTTGATGACAGCGTTTTCAGACAATCTGAGGTTAAGTACTCTGAGAAATTAAAAACTGAGAACTATACTAGTCCCAACAGCTAGGTGGCCAGTATAATGTGGTTCCTTTTCTTCCATACATACAGATCTCAGGCATCTCTTCAGATTTTAAAGGCCCATTTATTACAGACAGAAATAAAAACCTATAGTAAATATGATTTTATTAAATGTTTTTATTCATCAGTACTAACTCAGAAAGATAAGATTTTTATGGTATATGAAAAATTTAATCTAAAACCTGTTTTTATCATTATGCTTATTAAAATATGCTTTTATTATTTTGGCTAGGCTTTTCTGCCTAGTTGTAACCATATATAAAGTGTCGGTTTTCTGCTATAATAGATAGAAATTTTCTGCACTTGTAATCTACTGCCAGTGGTGCAGCTACTGGCAGTAGATAATGTTTTAAGCATTTGCATCAGTGAGCACATTTTACAGGCACTTTGAGCTATCCTACCATGCATTTGAAGGAAACATTGTGTCTCTTGACCACAAATTGCATTTACTTGCAGGTCTCCATTTTATAAAATGAAAAGATGTTCCCTTTCTGCCAAGTTCAGTTTTGTGTTTTAAAGTCTCTCTTCTTAAGATAAGCTGAATGGCATTTTGAATCGGGAAAATCCTCCTTGCTTTCGTATCAGAAGATGAGCTGAATATGAGAGATGAATACTTGGTGGGGCAGAGCAGGCAGGGAGCTGGAGAATTGTTTTTAACTAAAAGCTACAATATGCTGTCAAAACTAAGAAATCAACTTCATTTATGCAAGCATCTAGGAATGGTAATTCATAATGCAATGGCACATTCAGCTCTGCAGACATAGGAAGGTTGTCCTTGTATGAAATTACCTGTGAAGTTTGGTGTAGTCTGGTCTTAGTCTACTGGGATCAATGCTCTTGCTGATCCTAGTTTCTAAGCTTGCTAGCAGTGAGTACAATTAATTCTGAAATGTGTAGTGAATGAATCTTCCAGCTTTAACAGAAAATGTATGTTCGCTATAGGTAGAATTCAAAACTAGTTGGTGAAACAAAATGTCGCTTTTGTTTTGCAAGATAGTTTTGTCTCCTTACGACCCCCTCCCCTTCCTCACCCCCCTTTTTAAATATTAAATTATTCAAACCAACTCTTTTCTGCTGTCCCATTAGGTGCTGCATCATGAATAGTGAAGCTCTGGCGCATCCAGAGCTGAGTGACATTCATCTTCTCCCATGAAAACTGGCAAGGAATACTGAGAAAGCAGAAGTTTAAGAATACATAAAAATGATGAAGCTCATGATGTGCTTCAGAACAGTAAGTTAATTTTAGTTTATTTTCAGAGCCTGTCACTAATAAACTTTTTTTTTTTAGAGACACTTTTAAAATTCTGTGCAAGCAGGACTTGTTCAGGTCTAAACCAGAAAACCCAAAAGTGTTTGTGTAGAGAGGAGGAAATGAGCACATGGGAATTCTGTAAATTCCTGGAATATGTTAAATTTAGACAGTGAATTTCATCTTATGTTGGGATGCTGCAGAATGTTTTGGGTTTTTAACTCTCCTTATCAGACAAGTCTGTATACAAAAGTGGTGGGTTTTGTGATGATTATTCTTTGAAAAAATCCCACAATGTTTTGTTTTGAGCATTGATTTGATTTTCACTGTAAAAAGGCCCAGCTGCCCTTTCAGTAAGTCATCAGACAGGTCATGCTTACTGTGGACATTGATGTGATTGTAAAAATCTTAAAATGGTTGGCTGTATTTTCATTTAAATAAAATGGAGAGAAAAGGCACTTGCCCTGGAGGAGGGCAAGTGTATATGGAGTCAGAAAATTTAATGAAGAAATTGTTCCCCCCCTTTTTTTTTTAACCTATTGAGTTCATTTAATCACAGAGTTGAATGCTTCTTGTGAACTTATTTACAGTGGGTAAGCATCCTTCTTTCAGGAACCTGAATTTACATATAATAGTAATGAAACTCTGGTGTCAGCATAGCTTTGTTCTATTTGCTGCACTAGAACAACTAACCAGAAAATTAAGGGTATATCAGGATGATACAAATTGTAGGGACTTTTCAACACTTAGGTTAATTTTTTTCTCTGTTAATTAAATTATTTTGTAGATGAAGTCATATGAAAGCATTACAGATATGTTATTAACTCAGTAATTAAATATTTTCTTGCTATAATTACCTAATTTTCTGTCCCTGACAAAAGGGTTCTCTGTTTTTTTAAAGGGAAGTAGCTTTTTTGATTCACAAAATTGTGAACACAAAAATGGAGGATAAGAATGCAACAGAGTATCTTATTTTTGCAGATGTCTCCAATTGAAATATTTTTCAGATGTACTGAATTTATTCACACAAATTTTGGAAAATGAGCCTTTAATAGTAGCCAAATAATTTAAAGCTCTTGAAGTGAGAAGTGCTATGAAGTTGTATTACATAATACTACTGAAATTATATATATTACAGAAAGTGTATTGTTTGCATTGAAGTCAGGGTGCAGACAGTTAAAATTCAAAATATCTGTAGAACTTCTGTATGAACTTAATTTAAATTTATTTTAAGGCCACAGATCATCAACATAGATTTTTAATTCTGTTTTAGGCTTTTTCTCATCTTTCAGTGAAGTAATTTAACTTGATTGGAAAATAAAGGATTTTTTATGTGATTTAGGAATAGTGGGAGGAAATACTAAATAATCGGTGAAAACTTTCTTCACCAATTTTCAGTTTTATTTTGTCTGTCTCATTCAGAGATGCAATAATGATAAGAAACATAGCTTTTTGAACTCTTGATGACTGAAATTTTTTCCCCTGGCTATGATACTGTGGTATTCCATAGTGCCAAGTCAGTCAGAATTCTTTCTTATTTTCTCTGTAATGATAAGCATTAGGTGACTGGATGGAGAAATCCTTCAAATTTACTTCATACTTTTCCATTTCAAGGAGAATATTATTTATTCTAAAAAATAATGTCAAAGGAGAATATACTTCTAAGATTACAATATGATTTCAGCTCACTTAGGGACTCTCAGATCTTGCACAACTTAAATCTTTTTGTAAACTCTTTCACAGGCCCGTTTCCCCATAAACCATATTTACAACATTCTGAGTCTAACTCAGGTTCAGATAAATCAGTGCGACTCAAGGACAAACCTTGTCAGATGCATTGCATCATGTGTGTATCTAAAGTGGTTTTGAAGGGAAACTTATAAAAAATACTCTTTTCTGCTGAATGAAATGTAATATATTATAAAAGCCCTAAGCAGATTAGTACTACTTTCAAAACTTCCTTGTTCTAGAAGCCATTGAGTTAACTTTTAGCTATACTCTCCCTCTGTTTGTTTAGTTGATACCTCTTCAGGAATGTTCTATAAATAATAAAAAATAAATATATACAAAATGGCTTATAGCTCTCATGCTTGTGTTACATATATTATGCCTTCTGGTTTGTTGGCTTTTTAAATCCCTTTACTAGGGTGTTTTGGCTAACACTAATTTTTGATTATCTTCATCATCCTTCCTCTTTTGTATGTTTCCTCTACAGATATAAAAAGAGAAGCTTAATCACTTTCCCTTTTAAATGTTCCTCATCTATTTAGTGATTTCTGCATTACTGTTCAGGAAACTAAGTGAAAGAATGAAATCTTCAGCATCACTCTTACTGTCACAAAAACACACTGATAAGAATTATTTCCATTCTTTATGATTATTTGAAGAAATTTTTTCTTGTTATGGAAATTTTAGATCCTAGTAGGTGATTTAAATAATTAATAGTGAGTTGAAGATTATTTTAAAAGAGTCATATTTAAATCATTTCTTTTGCAACTGCAGATTCTTGAACTAGGAGGGGGGAAAGAAGTGATTAAAGAATCATTTAAAGATGATACAGGAAATGTCTGATCAATGTTGATACAACAAAGAATTATTTGTGTAGTCTAATTTCTCATTTATATGCTAAAAAACCCCTAAACAATCTGGAGATGTGGACTCCAGTGAAGGAATATTTTGTTTCTGATTTTTAGGGTACTTCACCAGGTTAATTACAGGTACCAGTCAAATCTAAAATACAGGCATTAGTAGTACTGCCTAGGTACTTTGAAATTATTCGGCAAAAATGCAGTAGGCACCCAGGAGGTTGGGCAAGGTAACTAATAGTTACTGAGACTTAGAGGTACTTTGGGTTTATTTCTACAGGTAAAGTTTCCAGCTTAGCATTTTTAAAGAAGCAAATAAAAAAAAGTTTCTGAGAATGAAGCAAAGCAAAATCAGTGGGCAGAGCTCAAAAATAAAAGCATAGCTGGTGGTGATAAAAGGCAAGGAAGGAAGAATCCAGAGCTATAAATTCCAAGTCAACTTTTACGTTTATAATATGTCCTAATAATTTAGAAATAATAGCATCATGATGAAAAACTTAGTTTTCTTTTTTCTTGATTATTAAAGCACAATCACAATTCAGTGAATTTTTAGTGAATAATGAATAAGCAAATGACTTTCCACATGTTTGCGTGCCATATAATGTAGTCTAATGGCATCAGAATTTTGTAACTCTGTTAGAGTGGTTAGTGACTGCTTTCCCTGCTTCTTGGAGTGCTAGTGGTCTTTTTTTATTCTGATAACCCCTATGTATAGGTCTGTCCTCCCTTTCTCCATATCCTGTAGGTCTTCTAAGGTTCCAGTCCTAGGAAGATTTGAGTAATGCTATATATAAAGTTTTTTCTGTTGTACAGTTGAGCAGTCTCAAGATTAAATTGCTTAAAATCTATGGATCTGCCAATAGTCATTAAAATTTATAATATACTCTTTTTTATAGATAGATAGAACTTTTGAGTCTGACTCTTATACTCCTGAAGTTACTTAAGTCATCTACTTAGTTTAAAAATGTGCACTTCCTCTTGAAAATTGAGTTGAAAATTTTTTAAGCTTATAGAATTTAACAGCTTGTAACTTCATTTATAAGAGGATTTATTTTTTTTTAAAGGAAGAAAGATCTGTTCCCTCCTTGTGTGTTTTCAATACCTTAAAAATCTTTTCCACAAATCTTTTGCTTTCCTTGTAAAATAGCATCCATATGTGAAATCAATGTGTATCATGTGACTTGTGATGACTTTCTTTCCTCAGGACCTTCTGTTTTTTTCTCAAACTAAATTGTGTAGTGTAGATTTTTAATACACATGCTTAACTTCTATAGTCTGAAAGCAAAACTGATAGTAAAGGTGAATCCATGTGGTGCTAGGAAGTGTTTGCCTGCTGAAGCTCTCAGCCTCAATGTAAAGAGAATAGAGAGAAAATAAAAGGCTCATGTCAACAATCTGTCAGCTAGCCCAGTAAACAGACATGGAAATGTCAGCAGCCTATCTGCTGGGAGGGATGAATCACTTGTCTCCCTGTCTGGGGGAGGGAGGGGTCAGGTTGGAGCGAACATACCATCTGCCCAGAGGTGCTGTCCTAGAAGGGAAACAGTCTGTTGGCTAATAGGTTCCAGGATGCTAACCTGTAATTTTTCTCATATGGTGCCATAAGCAAATAAATTATCTAAGAGAATGAGGGAATGGTAGAAAGAAGAAATCCAAACATAAATCACATTAAGGCAGATTTCTTCACTAACAAGATGCATGTGATTTTAAATAAATATCTTTTAAGATGTAAAACTGCATTAATGGTGAAAATGATACTGGAATCAGGCAATTTGAATTCCAGTGCATGTAATCACAGGTGTCTGATACAGTGAATCTGAGGAAGAGTATGTATTTTTTAAAAAAATCTAATTCTTATTTCCTATTTCTTGAAGGGGTTTTGATTCTAGTATTATAGTAATAATTCTAACAGCTCCTCATGAGAGTAAAATAAATTATATAAATCATACTAAAGAAAAGGTGTTATTTTACAGAGCTGTAACTCAAATGGTTTTGTATGCAAGCATTCTGCAAGAATTCCAAGATTCTGTATTAGGCTTTGCATCTATTATTAGATTATGATATCGAAGAGTAGTGGTGTACCAACTATATTATCTTACAATGCTTAAGAATGTAAAAGATATCTCTTCTCCATATAAGAATATGTAGATTCTAATCACATTGCTTCAGTATTCAGTTGGATAATTAGTAGATGAAGTACAGTTTTCACTCTTTAAGATCTAAAAATGTTTCTTGGCTCTTCAGTTTGTCAACTTTTTTCTGTTCTCAAGTGAGTATCCCAGAATGTGATCTATGACAAACATGCCTGTGTATGTTATTGTTGGTCAAAGCCAGCCACATAGATTCTCAATGGCCATGCTCCTTTGTATGAATATGATCTCCTTTACATTCACCTTCCCATGCCTGTAAATTATATCGATTTAATTGATTTCAGACCCTATACAGATTTCTTTTTTTAATAGTACTGTTTTTTTCTCAGTGTCATGTAAGCCTATTGAAAGGCTTCTGCAGGGAATTTGATGTCAACACAGTTACTTTGATCAACTAAACCTGAATTCAGAAAAAAAGTGCTGGTTGGCAAGACTTAGTTCTCCTAAAACTGTTCTGATGCTCATCAATTACTCTACATCTTGGATTCTAAACTGACTGCAGTAGTTCTGTTTTATGACTTCAGCCAGGATCAGCATCAAAGTAACCAGGATGTGTGTACATGGCTGTTATCTTTCTTTTTTTGGCCTTTTTTAAATGAATATAAAGTATTAGAGAAGATTGTAACTAAAAATAAATCAGGATGATTCAAAGAGTTAATATAAGAGAAACAGAAGGATCAGGAAGTACATAAATATGCAGTGAGAAAATAATAGTATTGGCATTTCTGCACTAATGTCAACCTCAGTCTCTATTCTGCTATGTTCCTTTAATGCATCTATGATCAAGTATTTCTATAGCCAGATTTTTTAATATATTAAGCTTTTAAATGTATGTTCACAAAGATGACAATATATACTTGATTTTAGAGTAAAATTAATTTCCAGTGGCTATTTCCCATCCCTCATCGAATTTATCAGTACTTTCTTTTCAGAATGTCATAGTCTATGGAAGCAGAAATCTTAAGCATTCATAGTATTGTGTGCTTCTCTGTAGGATGCCAGGTTTTGTCCCTGAAATAATTTGGCTTACATAGAAAAGTGGTTTAATGGGAAAAGTCTAGAACATTTTCAATGCAGATTTTAAAGTGCATTTGTGTAAATGGTGACATTTATCAGATTTCAGTGCTTTTTATATCAGCTTGTCACCATCCCTAGATGTGTTTAAAAGACAGGTAGATGAGGTACTTAAAGATATGGTCTGGTCAGAGACAGGTACGGTTGGACTCACTGAACTTAAAGGTCTTTTCCAACTCAGTCGTTCTGTGATTCTGTGATTTGGACTCAATGCAGAATGAAGTAGAGAAAGTAACAATCGTGGCCAAATGTCTGAAGCTGGGGAAGGAGGGGAAGGCGATTGGTGACAGAACATAGTCCTTTTGGCTTACATTTTTCAGGACACTGAAAGGTATAAATTACTTGGGTTCTCTAGCTTCTGTAAAAATGCGTGCTGTAGTGCCCCTTTGGCACTTTGACAGTTTTTCCTGTGTTTCCCTGGTTTACAAGCTGTTTGGAACAGAAATTGTTTTGGTTTGTGTATTGCTTTTCAGCTTCTAATAAATAACATGCTCAATAAATAACTGTAAATCCATCCTTAAATGCATAGTTAAATAATAGCAGATGGAAATGCAATAGGGAAAAAAATAATGGAAGGAAATAGGAATAAGTTTGCTTGCGTGAGTGCTTACTGGTGTTTAAAAATATCCTTTTATGGGAAGGGTTTTTCTGTTGCAATTTGAGTGCCTGGATTTTTAATGAATTCCATACAAAAATATGCAGGTCACTTTGTTCATGATCTCAGAGTTTAGTTATTACTTGAAGAATGTTCTGTGGAATTACACTTCCTTTACATGGTTTATGATTTGAGAAGGATTATCCCACTGAGTCTCCTGAAATATTTACCTCTAATGTTCTTGTATATTTCTGCATACATTTTGGTATTGGTATGTGATTTGTTTTATTCTCAAAGGCTATGACTGTTAATTATCCTGTTATTTTGAATTTTTATGTGACTTTGTATTGAGTATTAGTTAATGCCTAACTATTTTTTTTCACAGAAATTCAAGGAAAATAGTTTGTTCTCTCACACTTGTTTAAATTTTAATTGCCTTTTCAAGTAACAAACAAGCTTCAAGCTAAGACTTGCAGATGTTGAAAACTAGGTCATCTTGTTTATGCACAAACTCTGCTTGCTATACTGCAGAGTGGTCTATAAAAACAAATTAGGTTTTTCCTAGGATTAGGCAAGTCAATAAGAATGAGTATCCTTATTACATCCTGCAACAAAATAACTATTATTTTTTATTAGTTATTCACTTATTCTGGTTTTACTTACTTGGATTTACTTTAACTATCAGACTTTGGATGGGTAATTTTTAAGGATTCTTCATTGAAAATGTAACCTGTGAAATCAAGTTAAGACTGGTATTTAACCAGTATTGATCTGGTACTTTACATAAAAATGTGGTGACGTAAACCTGTCTCCTTCCTTCACCTTGTGTTGGTAGTACCATATCCCCAGTAAGCCTCTCAGTTTGTTGCAGTGATGCATAAACAGGCTAATATTTCTTGTCTTCACTGCAAAACCTTATAATTAGGTGAAATTCTGACATCACAACTGCTTATATAGAGCCAAACCATGAGAATTGTATTTGGTGTCATGGTGGCAGTTTATATTTAACTTGTAGTGGTTTTTAGATTTGAGTTGTCTTTTATTGAGAGAATAAAAATTTCAGGGTCTTACATAATAAACTATGGTAAACACTCAAAAAGTATTATGAGATTTTAACAACTTTGCTCTAAATATTTGTTGCCTGTTCATAGCTATGAATGAGTTAAAATGCAACTTAGTTTCCTAATGAAGTCCTACCTGCAGTTCAGTTTTATCTTTTTCTGAATCTATTGACTATTTATGGCTGTAATAAGAAAGATAATATAAAAATTTTATCAGATTTCAGTGCCTTTTGTCAGCTTGTTAAATATCACAAGGATAGTGCTTCATCTAACCTTGTTAGTTTACAGTCTCGTTCAGAATAATATGTAGCTTCATACAAACTGGAAGAGAGAAAATTGTTAATGTTTTATCAGTCCCAAGTTCTCTGTATTATTTACCTCAGACTCTATAAATGAGTAGAGTGCTCATTAATGCCAACTCAAGATATTGAGCATTTGTCTCTGACACCTTTCTTATGAATTTGTTACCTTCGTACTACTGGGAAATAGTGCAAGCGTAGACATACTAGAATCTTACTGCAACTCCTGGTAGATTGTCCACACAAAAGGCTTATTATCTCTTTCCATTTCCCTACCTCCTCCAGTTCTGCCTGCTATCTTTCCATCTCCTAGTTTAGAAACACATGAATATATGTAAATTAGGTGATACTGTACAGTTTGGGATTTACTTAGTGATTTCTTCAGTTTCTGATAGCAGAGGGATTACTCAAGACTTTAAACTTAATGGGGTAACAGAATAGAAATGGAGGAAGTTGGCTTTGTTATTTAGAACACTGTTTCACATGTAAAATTTATTAGTCAAGATAAAATTTTTTAAAATGACTAGACCAGGTTGATAGTGTGATGCTTTCACTGGGAGACCAAGTTCTTACAAAGCCTTTATGGTAAATGGCTAGTTTCTTTAAAGAACTAAAGTGAAAAGGGTCCTATTTTCATACGAAATTTTTGACACTTCTGTAGGAGTAATACTGTAGTAAGTAAATAATTAATATTTTTGACGCTACTGCTTTCACTTTGTACACTGGGTTCTTCAACTTCATTATATAGTCTGCTATGGATACTGAATTTTAGTCTCCCTTTTCTACACCAGTTCACAATGAGGGAAGAAATACTATTTCCTAGCTACTTTATTCATCGCTCCTTTACAGATTGAGACTATTACAAAGAAAAGCTTAAGGCTTGAGGCAAAGGGTGCATTCAATAGCAGCCATGTGACCCAATTTTAAAACAGAATTGAACCCTTGGTAGCATTTTATCAAAGTTTTACTGTGTCACATCTCCTAGACATTTATGCCCAAATCTTAGCTGTGTCACTCAAGTAACTATGCGATGCAGTCTGTACAAGTGCCATGAAGTAACTGGATAGGATATGTAAAATGGGACAATAATCTCTTCCTGTCACTATCTCATTTTGAATTATTAAAATAGCCACATAGAAGTTGTTAATACTGATTGTGTATACCTTACCTAGCAGGTACTAGATTGGCATTTTAAATATAGGCAATAGAATCATAGAATATACTGAGTTGGAAGGGACTGGAACAATTAGTGCAGTTGCCCAAGTGGCATTGGTCAGAGAAGCCCTTTTTTTTGAATTTGAAATATAAAAAAACCCTTCAAAACTAAACACTGTTGAGAATAATTGGTCTCATTATATGAGGAAGGAGGGAGCTGGTTCCTATGGAGTGAAGGAGGGAGAATATAAAGAGTTAAGAGAGGTGCCACGGCGATAATTTACTTGAGGAGAGTGATAGGTAAATTATGGACTGTGGGACAAGAACATGTTTCAGTCAGAGTTGGTAGAGAAGCTAGAAATAACTTAGCTTGACCTTCAAATTCTGCTTCTAGAATTTGAATTTGGAAGGGAAATGAACAGTATAGCACAATTTAATGAATGATTTTACTTAAGTTTGCTTGATTTACAATTGGAGTATATGTAATACACGTGAGAAGCACTGAAGCAATAATTTTAGTGCAATTTTAAAAAGAGAAAACCCTCAGCTAAGGTTTGCAGTTCTATTTAATATAGAATCAGAGAATCATTTTGGTTGGGAAGACCTTTAATGTCATCAGGTCCAACCACCAGTCTATTTTTATGTATTGTTTTAATTTTTTGCAAATAAAATACAAGATTAAGCTGGGAGTTTTGGGTGTGGGTGGCTTTTCTTTGTACTCATCTGGCAGAAGTACTCTTGATGGTATTTGTCCTGTTATAATTGGCTTGCTGTAGAGACTATATATCTTGAATATGTGTATCACATGAACCCCCTGAAGTCCTTTGAAATCAAAGTATATAATAGCTAATGACAGTGTCCTATACATTATATTGTAATTCTTATTGCTGATTCTGCTTATAGAGTATCTGGTTGTTGGCCTCAAACTAGTTACATGAACCATCCTGTCCAGCTGGAGTAGTATTTATTCCTTTTTTCAAATATTCATGATGTATTGTAAAAGGAATTAAACTATGAAGTAATTTACGGTGTTCTGTTTTGATACTGCTGTCCAGATTTTATTAGTGTTATTACACTGGATTATTCATAGATAACTTGTATTAAAATTTTTTTTTTGGCATCAGTTTTCATACCTGTTCTCATTTAAAAAAAAAAAGTTATTTTCCTAGGTAGTTTGCTGATTCTGTGTGCCAGATGTCATCAAGCATATTATATCTAGAATATGCCTACAATATTTAAGGAAAGTAACTGTGAGAGGGGTCTGGTATTTTGGTAGTTCATAGGTATTAGAACTTACTGACACTGCTGTATCTCTTGATCAAAATGCATCTGTGAGGTATGTGGTATGACTCGGTGATTTGTATAGCACTGGCTCTATGTTTCCAGAAGAAAACAAACCACATAATGTACTGAAGATTGTGCCTAGCTATTTTGAAGGTTATTTATCCTCTTTTGATTCATGCAAAAGTGAACTTGCTACCTGTTTGCCATGGCAACTATCTCTTAATAAACCTGTTGCCTTATCTGTGTGAGTCACACTTGACAGGTGTGATCTGACTTGTTCTGAACAGCATAGAAACATCCTTACCACTCTCTGGTCGGTAGGCATAAGGCATGCACGCATGCAGGTGGAAAGAACAGAATCCATACATTAGGATACAGATTCAGATTTAATGTTTGTTTTGACCATGGGAAGACGTCCGTATAATCTCTAATATCCATAAATGAGATATTGTTGTCGCCTTTTGTGCAACATTGCTGAATCCTGGTATGTGAATTCTCTGAACTGCATTGTTTATAGTTACATGCACATAATAAGGAAAGGCAAAGCTATAGATAACAGAAGAAATTGATTTCATTTGATACTCAGTGTCACTGTGTGAAGCGTTTTTAGAATATATTCAGATATTGCACCAAAATTAGTGTAGGATGCTATGACTGGTACAGAGATATGGTAAGAGTTTTTATTCAAAATCACATCCCATGTTTAGAGTTTGGATTTGCAAGCAATTTTAAAGTGAACTGAGCTAATGTCTTTCCCTGAAAGAGTAGCTCAAAATCCAAGTTTTAGTTTTGTGTCGGACTTCCATTTCTGATGATATTTAACTGAAGTTAAGCAATGTCTAGTGATGTAACTGATAGAATCTTCTAAGTGTAACAGAAACAATCCAGGTAGATTGTACAAATAACTTACAAAGTTATACACTTTTCTATATCTGTAAAGTCTGGATTTGTATATTTATTATAGTAGTCTCTTTTTAAAAGTGGAAAAAGGGATTATAGTCTTTGACCTGATGGTTATGATTTTTTATGGGTATGGAAGAGTTTTGACTTGATAGGCTACCAAGCTTAGTCTCCCATGCAAATATTTGTCATCGTTAAATTGCACATATTATGTTGACCTATCCTCCCCCCTCTGCTAGATGAGGTGAGAAGTGATGCAAAAGAGGTCATCTGAACTTGTTTTCACTGTAATGTAGTTTTTATATCCATCCAGATGCATTCAAGAACTCAAACAGCAGCCTATCTTTAATGTCTTCTTGTTTATCTACTGATAGGATTGCTATTTTTAATCTGGGTAAAGAGACAAAAGCTCTGCAGACTTTTTTCCTCAGTCCAAACATACCTCCCAAATGCTTATTACAGGGTGAGGGTTTTTTTCCTTCTATAGCATGTTTTTGTTTTGTTTGGGGGGACATAATATACTATTGAGCCACACTTACTGTTTTTTCAGACTTTTTCTTACTTTCTTGAGTGAAGCTGCCTATTTTGCTTTAGCTACCCCATAAAGATTCCAGGTTTCTAACTCAGGAGTGAAGTTAATACTTCAATCTTGCTTAAGAAAAAAGTGAACCTATTTTACAATACTCATACAAGTGACATGCATCATGGCTCTAATATTGATGGTTTAAAACAGTATTTACCCATACTTTCACTCTATTTCATTATTTTTATTTAAAAGCCCTAACTACTTTTTGCTAAGACATAACCATAATTTTGACTTCTGATTGTTCAAAAAATGAAATGTTACACATGACATCTCTCTAAAGGAGTATTACTCCAGTCTAGTACAAATATACCTATGAAAGCACCACACAAGACTTTACAGCTTTGCAAATAGTCATTATCAGATAGTAGAAAAAGTGTTTTAATGAAGGATTATACTTAATAGAGTATATATATAACATGTATACTTATATATGTATAAAAAACAATATAAAATAAAATCAATTTTGTAAAGTGTTTCCACATGTCATAACTAGAGAGAGATTTTCATTGGAATTAAACGAAATAGCAATGCGAGTGAAATGTGATAGCAGTTTGAGAGTTCCTGCCAAGGACCAAGATTTCATGATGCTATTGAAATTAGCCACTACTTAAGCTAATGTAATTGATGACATTGTTTTATACTAACGTATCAATATTCCACACAGGGAGGAAAGAGGGCTGTTTGCATTTTAGACTAGTATTTAAGCACATTTGAGAATTAATGTTTTTCTTTGGTCATAATTTGCTGACAGTTTTATGTATATATGGACAAATCTTATTTATGTTTGAACCATTGCAGATGACATTTGGGTTTTACCTTTGTATGGATGCTTGCTCTATGCCACTTTGAATTTAACTGGCAGCCAAAGGAGTTACTAACAAAATTGTGACTCAGCAGCTCATGAAAGTGTACTTTATAGAAGTTCCAGGTGGATTTAATTTTTCAGTAGATTAGCATATTAGCCAAATGTAAAATCTAGGTCTTATTGTACAGCTAGAAAAAAAATCACTACTGAGTTTTTCATCTCACATTGAAGAGAGAAGTTTTCTTGACTGATCTTTCTTCCTATGTTTGGAAGAAAGGGTCTTGTTGGTTTTTTTCATTTTTGAAGTACACTGGTTTGTGATCTTATGACTAAGAGTCTAGCCTAGAGGGTCTGCCCAACTAGAATTAGCACTACATCTTGGACAATATTGCCTTGTGGTTACTTTTTTGGGGCATAAAATACTTGTGTATGTCTTACCTACCAAACAGTAGATTGGTTTTGTATCTCCCATTTTTCATTCAGAAATATTTCACTGTCTACTCTTAGGTGGCTGATATACAAATGCAAGACAACTTACCTGTAATAAATTCTATAAAAGATATTTAAAACCAGTGTATTGTGGTATATACCCACAAGATGGCAGATTAACTTTAGCATACATGACCTTCAGCATTTGCTGCATTCTGGTTTCAGACGTGAAGCCTTAATGCTTTATTGATGCCAGAAAGCCTTTGCCTGTTTAATGGTATGTGTTGGAAAGCGAATTAATCTAGACAGAGAGCATAAGCACCTCCTTGTTGTGCAGTGGTAAGGATTAGTCAAAATTGAACCAAAAACATAACTCTCAGCACTGAACCACTCTTCTCATTCTTCCTAATGTCATCAAAACTGTTTTCTTTGCGAACCATTTGAAAGATAAAATGTTTATTGTTTACAAATGATGTAGTAAAGGATAAAAGAACCGGATATTCTATGACAGGGTGATTACTTAGTGGATGACGGAAGGTCTGTGGATGTTGTCTAGATAGACTTTAGTAAGGCCTTTGACACTGCTTCCCACGGCATTCCCCTGGAGAAACTGATTGTTTATAGCTTGGATGGGCATACTCTTCACTGGGCAAAAAATCATGTCTGGATGGCCAGGCCCAAAGAGTTGTGGTAAATGGAGTTAAATCTAGTTCATGGTCAGTCAAAAGTGGTACACCCCAGAGTTCACTACTGGGGCCAGTTCTGTTTAATGTCTTTATCAATGATCTGGACAAGGAGGAGATCAGTGAACCCTCAGTAAGTTTACAGATGACACCAAGTTGAGTGAGAGTGTTGGCCTTGAGGGTAGGAAGGCTCTGCAGAGGGATTTGGACAGGCTGGATTAATGGGCTGATACTAACTGTATGAGATTCAACAAGGCTCAGTGTGTAGTCCTGCACTTGGATCACAACCACCCTGTGCATTGGTACAGGTTTTGGTATGAGTGGCTGGAATGTTGCTGGTGGAAAACTACCAGGCTTGATGGTTGACATCCAGCTGAATATGAACCAACAGTGTGCCTACATGGCTGAGAAGGCCAAGAGCATCCCAGTTTTTATTAGAAATAGTGTGACTGGCTGGACCAGGGAAGCGATGTCCTCTTGTATTTGGCACTGGTGAGTCTTTGTCTCAAGTACTGTGTTCAGTGTTGAGCTCCACGCTACAAGACAGACACTGAGGTGTTGAAACATGACCAAAGAAAGCCAATGAAGGTGCTGAAGGGTCTAAAACACACTTATGAGGAGTGGTTGAGGAAACTGAGGCTGTTCAGCCTGGAGAAAAGGAGGCTGAGGAGAGACCTTATGGCGCTCTACAAATACCTGAGAGGGGGCTATAGCCAGGTGCAGGCTGGTTTCTTCTCCCAAGTAACAAGCAATAGGACAAGAGGAAATAGCATCAAGTTGTGCCAGAAGAGGTTTAGATTGGATATTAGGAAAAATTTCTGCACCTAAAGTGTGTTCAGTCATTTGAACAGGCTGCCCAGGGAAGTGGTGAAGTCACCATCCCTGGAGGTATTTAACAGATGTGTAGATGTGGTGCTTAGGGACATGGTTGAGTGGTGGACTTGGCAGGACTAGGTTAACAATTTGACTCTGATCTTAAAGGTATTTTCCAACCTAAATGATTCTGTGGTTCTATGACAGTCTGCACTATCTTCAACACTGAAAGACTTCCACACTATTGGGAAAGCCAATGCATGTGAACAGATGCATAGGAGCCCTAGATGTTAAGTAGCTCCTGCCCATTTAGGCAAGTAGAGGTCCAAGCCAATTCAACAGTACCAACCTATGGAAAAGTATGTATAGTGTCTGATGGTAAGTCTAAGCTACAAGGTGAGCTACAGCTTGCCTTGTGGTCCTTGCTCTCCAATAACCTGTTCTGAGGAATCTGTTGAATGCTGAAAGTCCATACCAGCCCTCATTTCCCAGTATGCTGGGAAGAGAAGAAAAAGGAGACAATTGCTGTCCTGCCCAGTGTAAAATCAAGTGAAACTAAGGACATGCACCAAAATAAGATTCATACATCCTACATGTATGCATAACCTGAGGGATATGCTAGAGATGTGGGATAAGGAGTTCTCTGCTCCCAACCTGTTTAGGCTGTCTTTGGCTTGTGCTGGGGTGCGTTTCATTTGCTTGTTTCATTATTTATATTGTTTATTTCTTCCCCTCACTGAGTGTGGTACCATGACAGTAGTTTAGCCAATTTTTGTGGTTTTTTGTCAGCTGATGTTTAGAGTCTCATAAACTGGCAAAATGCTGCATGCTGGACACTTAACTTCAGGAAAACAGTATATTATAGTCTGTGTTTCCCCTGGAATAAAAGCAATGTGTAGTAACAAATGCAGCCCATTATAAAATCTGTTTCTGTAATGCCTGTGGTTTAGACTTTCAGACATAAAGCATCCCTCTCATGATTTTACCCTCATAACTGCATTTTGAGGAATATGAAACATACACATTCATGTACATTTTCAAGCCACTGTTTTATTGATTAGTTTTCATAAGCTTTAATTTGACACTTCAGATTTTGTACTTGGAAAACTGTATTAATTTTCTTGGATTTCTGTTAGGATCAGGTTATTTGGAAACGTGCTGTATGCATTCAGCAGCACGCAGCAAAACAAAGCTTTGCATTCTGGATCATCGCCTCCATTGCAGGGGCAGACAGGTGGTGATGTCCTGTCACCATGACTACATACAGCCCTTAGGGAGGGCTCTTGTAAAATGATCGTAATTCCTGAATGGGGGGGGAAGGGGAAGAACATATCCTCCTCCTCCTAGCTGTGGATGCTTTTGTATGGTTGCACTTGATTACACACCTGCCCTGTCGCATGCTTGTGTGCTCTTTTAAATGCAGGAGTCTGAAAGCATCCATCACTGCAGACAGTGCTAGAGGGGCTGCTGTGTGCCATTTAAAGTCTTTACGTGTGTAAGAAAGGCAAAAGGACTATTGCAGTCAGACTGCCTAGGCTTCTGCTTTGTATTGACCATAGGTTTTCCCAGAGTTAGGCATTTCAGAAGATGGAACCAGACTAATATAGCAGTGATTGAGGGCATTGGTCTGAATGGGAAGCAGATGGCTCTGTAGTGACAGGAAAGGTGATGTTACACGGTGGGAAATCTTAGCAAATGGGAAAATTCCTTCAACTCTGTCTTTAGCACATCCCAGGAATTTAGGCAAGTAGAATTAGGAAGCTGGACTATGCCCATTGCACACAGACCACCAGCATTCATTTGTGAAAGAACTCTAAGAGCATTTTCAGTGATTAAATCTGGTTTGACCTTGTTGATCTTGTGGCTGAAAAATGGGATTACATCGCTTTCGGCTTCAGATTTGAATGGCTCAAAAGGTGCCACCTAGTGAATTGCCAGTATTTTCCCTGTTCTGTGGCCTGACCTGGCATGGCCTGGTTGAAACTTCTGAGGTCTGCCAAGACCACAGCTGGAGTTGGTGTTGCTGCAGGATACTTGGCATTTCAATTCCAGTTTTTTTCAGCAGCACAGGTAAAAAGTGTCTTCTACCGCAGGAAGTAATATATCTCAGTAAGGAGAAATAAACTGGAGAGGGCTATAAGAAGGTTAAATAACATAAACTGAAATATGGTAAAGGACTGTCAGACTTAAAGGGGCAGAAGACACTAAATAGAAGTTGTATTACAGGAGGAAATATGAAGCTGTATTACAGGAAGCTGAAGGATTACATGACTGAAATGTTACTTTAAAGACCATACAACTTTCACTCCATATGTCTACATGTAATACCTTGTGATTGAGTTGTGCAAATGAGTGTGTAATCAGTGATGTTACTAATATTATTCCGCGCTGGAATTTTCAGGCTAAAATTCAGCCAGAAATGTTGTACACAGATAACAGGAAGGTCTCAGTGATTCAAATCTAATGTGGGCTGACAGAATGAAGGAGCATAATAGTGCACGAGGAGAGTGAAGATGGGAAGAAACTCTGCCTTTTTAATGAAGAAATAATTAAATTGGCTAAATGGGAGAAAAGACTCCAGCTAGTACTTCCTTGAAGTGTATTAGATCCCTGTGGTGAATGAGAGTTACCACATGAATCTTAGTATCCCAAGGGAAAAGACTGTGTTTCTAGTGCTGTGGAGGAATGTGGGAGCAGTGGTGAGCTGCAGAGAATAAGTGGTCTCTTTTTTTTTTTTACTCCATCTTAAGTTCTCCTTCTGCAGTTTGTTCTTAATGATTCGGGAACAGAAAGAAGCAGTGACCTAGAAAATAAAGAAATATCACTTTACTGTAAAATATTTACAATATCTAGCTTCAGCTAGACAAATTCTGCAGTGTGATGAACTGGAAGCAGCCATGCTAGTAAACTGCATTGTCTCCCAAAACTGTCGCTTACATATTTGAAGTACAACAAGAAGCATCCTTGTATATACATACAATATGTAAAATAGAATGATTAGAACAAGAAATACAGGATTGCAAAATGGCTTTGAAAATTGCCCAGCCATCAAATTGCCTGCCTTCCTCCATTGATGAAGAGCATAAATCACCTGGCTAAAAAAAAAAAAATCACTTGTTTTGGGCAAGTATTCTGAGACTAATGAAACAAATGGGGGGGCTTTGTATTTTAGTTACCACTAAGTTTTAGAGCTTGCATGTCAATCATGAAGACATGACATGCCAACATCAGAGTTCTGATGAACTTGGATCACAGTATGCAAAAAGACTGTAATTATGCTGGGTCTGGGAACTGAGAATTCCCCTACAGAGCTGCCCACTGGAGGTCAAGTACCCTCTAAGGCTCTTTGCACTCAGTATATGTTTCCATGTATATGACCAGCAAGTGGGATGTTGCTTCATGTCCCCATTTTAAACTCTCAATTCTTCTGCTGTGTATCAGCCCCGAGGGCATGGGCAGAGAATGTAGGTAATTTAAATATCACTGCTGCCTTCCTGCATTTCCTATTGCACAGCTTGGATGAACCAGATAATTTGTTCTCATGTTTTAGAAGAAAAGAAGAAAGAAGGAAAAAAGTGTGCTAAATGGAGCAATTACTGATTTTATGTCCAAAATATAGAATTGAAAAATAAATGTAAATTAAACATTGAAAAATATAGATCCTGGGTTAAAATGTTTCATTATAAAATGAAGATAACAGTAAAATGAAAATTATTGCTTGTCCTCATTTCTACCCAATCTCTGCAACACATGAATTAAGGATGTGCCTGGTGCAGATGGGAGATGTTAGCAACATCCTTTCTACACTGCACATTCATGGAAGTAGCATATGCTCTGCCAGTTTTGTCCCTTGTTGCTTTCAGAGTTTGAAAAGAATGTGCTGTTCCCTGGTGCTTGGAGTTGCAGTAGCAAAATCCCATCCAAATAAATGATACCTACGATATGTCTCCCAAATGTTAGGATTTGACTATGCCAATTAAAGCTACTATCCTTTTGTATCTTTTTGTGTTTATGTATTTCATTTAATCTTTCTTAGAGAGTATTTATACAGCTTTCAGGTTGCATACTTTCACATGCTTCTCATATCTCTCTGCTTATTTGCATGAAGAGGTAGGATAAGGCCTTTGGTATCAGCAGAGACAAAAAGCTGTTATTTTTTTCTGGGTCAATCAATTTCCTTCCATAGATCAGAGCTGAGATCTCTAAGAGTAAACCACAACTGAGCTTCCCGCAGAGTTGTAAAATTAGACCCATCACTGTCATCCCCCTGTAACAGCAACAAGAGAGAAAATGTGAAGAAGTGCAAATTTTTGTGGCTGTTGAACTCAGTCAATCAGTTTCAGTTCTCTGAAACACTCACAGTGTTTGTATGACATAATTAAAAAACCTGTGCAAGTTATCTTTGACTATAGGTGCTGTTATATGGCACTTTGCTAGACCACTTCTTTTGGTTTGCTGGATTTGACATAGCTGCTTTAGACTGAGGGTAAGAACTGGCGTGACCCACTTTGGTTTAGGATGGCCGATTTCACTCATTAGGACTGTACTTTGCTTTAAGCATGTACCTGGGGCTATGCCTTCTGAAAGCAAACCTGGTATTTCTGCATTAGGAGGCAGGTGGGGCAGAGTGTTTGTGATCTCTAAAGGTTTTGGAATAAAGAGTAAATAATCCCTGATACTGAAATCCTCATGAGAGGCTTACAGTGTTAAGAAAAACAGGAGAGCCACAAAAGGTCTAGTAAATGGTACTTTTTTTTTTTTAAAAAGCACGCATTTCCTAAGAATGAAGACAACCTTTTAGGGGTGAGACCATATTTCCCCTTACCCCTTAATGTAAGATATGAGAAAAAACATTAAATGGCTTTTATTATACAGGAAATGTACTTGACGTCTAGAATGGTTGGGAATGAATGCCTGCTTTACTGCTATAAATTGTTCATGATATGTCTTTTCTTATATGCATCAAATGTAGCACTTGCTGCACAGATGCATGTGATTTGTCTTCTCTCCTGAGAGATGGTAATTGGCTTCAGTTTACTTAGGCTACTGCAGTACAATTTATTTTCTTAGCTTAGCTGAGGCTCATGTTGCAGCATGTTTTCCTCTATGAGGGTGAAGTATTTAATTTGTAAAGTGGTGAAGAGTATGTGCTGCATTATAAAGACAAAGCACATCCCTGCTCTGTGGTGTTTAGAGGAAGCAGATCACAGCACTTCACTGTTCCCCTTTACCTTATCTTGTTTTGTTATTGAATTGTACATGAACTAATCATGATCTTTTAGAAAACATCCATTGTAACAAGCTCAGTAATTTGAGCACGTGACTAATGAACTGTGGTTGCCATTTGCTTTGTCTATTTATAATGAATGATTTCTGTGGTTTTCAGTCTCAGTCACATGGTCTTATTTCTGTTTGCTGAGTCTTATCTCTGGATAACAAAACATTCTTCTGACAGACAGCATAGAAAATAATGAAAACTTATTTTAAGTATAAGGTTCTGTTGGTTCAGTGAACACTTTTCAGATTTTTTTCAAATTTATCTGTCTAGACGAAGACCTAAAGAAATGAACATAAATAAAAGTCACAGCAATGGTACTTTAGGAGAGTTAAGTTCTTAAGTATAAAAATATTTATACAATTTTAATAATTCATGTATCAGCAATAATCATGTAACATGTAAGCCATATACTGGAGGAGAACCGTCTCAGTAAGGACTTTCTCAGTTTTATGAATTCTCATCATAATTTTACCTTCTAAATTATTGACCATTTTTTCTTCAATAAAATACAGCATGTAATTAATAATGAACTGAAGAAGTGCTGAGTACTCACAACTTGCTTTATGAATTAATGACTTTCACAGTAAATACATTTGCCATAATGGCTTTCTCAGTTAATGTTATTGTGGTGAATCTGCTCCTTCATGGAGGAAAAGTTTTGGATTTCTTTTGCCACCACACACTGAGCTTTCCTCCTTTGTTAACATTACTTCAGTGGTGAATTAGCTTCAGTTAATTCTGCAAGTTCATTACTCTTTTATGACTATGCACATGTTAGTACTGCTGCATTAGCTCATGCGAGGCACTAGGATTTCTGAGAATGCTTGCTTGGGAGCAGCATTAAGCTGTGCTGCCCTATGAATTAATTTGTGATGTACTGAACACATATATGTCTCCTTTCTGGGCATCCATGTGGAATCTTTTAAATCTAAAAACTCGTTAAATAAAAGCTGCAAGTAACAAACTTATACTGAGGGTGACCTAGCTCTAGTCAGCATTACCAATTCTCTCTCTTTGGCAATGCATGACAGATAAAAGGTTTGATACATAGGGGAAGGCATTTTGTCTGCGGCTGGACACAGTGAAAAGTCACCTCTTTGTGGACAAGGATCAGTATAGTCATGCAATGAGGATTTTAGTAGCCAATAAGGGGATCCCCCTTTGCTGGCTGGAAACCAGAGAGGTACTACAAGCACAATGTTGTAGGAGTATAAAACTGTTCTTGACTGGGATAACAGCACTACTGGTTGCCTAGTAGCATGTAGGGAACTCTTTCAATTGGCATTTCTGCTCAGATGCTCTGGAAGCATAGGAGAGGAGTGTGTAATGTGAGACTTAAATCGTACAATCTCTACTCGTTTCTGTGGCAAAAAGGAATAGGGAGAATGGAAGAGAAGGTTCATAGAAGCAGCAAAGGGTAATTAGAAGGACATAGGTGCCCTCAAAGCAGTGATCTTATTTCCAGGTTAAATCAAGACAGTTGTTTCTGCTGGTCCAGGCTGAAAGTATTGTCGCTCTTTTCTCACATACAGTGCTTGGTAATGAATCTGGGTACAGTAATCTTGCTTTTACTGAGTACTGAAAGAGACTCTGGGTTCCTAAAAATGAATGATGAATTGTCATTACTTATCAGAACGTTTGCCAACCTATTCAGAGAGCAGAAGTTCTAAGGTTTTAGGTGCTGTTTTGAACACGTAATATGAACGAGTAAAATGCAATTACTAGATGGGAAATCAGGGACCAAAGAAGCAGAAGAGCTCCAAAAGTCTCCGATAGTAAATGGAATAATTTATGCTGTTATATAAGGTAGTCAGAGGAGTGGTGGAAAAAATAATGTTCATAACTTTGACTTCAAGGATTTACATATTGACATTAACACAATGTGATTAGAGTATTCTCTAAATTGGGCCTGGAGGCCAGGTACTTGTAAGGATGCCCAGACAACTGCAGAAGGACATGTCTTGAGATTTAACCCCATATTCTAAGAGGGATGGGGACCAGCTCCAGCAGCTGATGGTATGAGCAGGCTAGACAATTCTGTGTGTTCTTGGTAAAGGCACTTTTTTCTATTGTAGGTAAAGCCGTTCCTATAAGCACATACAGACATACGGCTTCCCTGTTGCATCCTATGCCAACTCAGATGGTCATCACATTAGAGATCTTAATAGATTATACTGTTATGATATTCCAAATTAATATTTGGCCAAAATATGGCTAATATGGCATAGTATCCAGGAATCAAGGAAACACTGGAAACATGCCAGCAAGCAAACTCCAGTAATATGAAATGTGGTGGTTTAAATTCAATAAGATAAGATTGTTTCAATCAGTATCTTTCTGCCCTTACACAGCATATCCATTATAAGTCAAAAGTTAGTGTGTAATGTTCAGATATTACCACTGTGAGCACTACATAACACAGCTGAATCTGTGCAGTCTCTCTCTTGTGTGATCAAGTGAAATGGTATTTATTACTTTTGAGAATTATTGGAATAAAGAGAATCACTGTACAGTTAAACCAAACTTGTATCTGTTTGCCATGAGACCTGTGGATGAATGTTACATAGGAACAGACAGAGGACCTTTGCTGGAATGTTTGTTTGAATATTTATGGGCAGCTTTGGTAGCAGGAATGTGGAAAACTGAACGGAAACCTAAGGTGTACTGGGCAGCGCCTTTGTGGTTTGGAAGGGCTCTTGACGGTTGACAGAAAGGGTGTCAGTGTGTATAGGTGTCCTGTGTTATTCCCACGCAGTATACTTGTGACAAAAGAAGTAGAAATCAATGGGTTATGGTCAGAGTTCTTAGATTTCTTTCAAAATTTTTTAGCATAAAAAAGTTACAATGTGAATAGTAAGTTATCTAGTTGTAGTGATGAAGAAACCATTCTTAATTGGTACTAAACTTGTTTTCATCTTGTTTCAAGCAGCAGAAAGATAGAGACAAAGAAAAATAAATACAATAAAAAATGAAATCTTTATTTTTTGGCTCATTTGTAATAGTGTGTACGTTGTTTATGATAATAACAATTTCCTGCATGCATTTCACCAACACATTACAAGTCAAAAGCATTTGTGAAAGAAAGATTCCACATTTAATGTCAGCTTGTGTATGAAACACAAAATGTCCCGATGTCCTTGATTATACAAATATGCTGTTTTGTTCTTGGGAAATACCGTGGATCCTATTTGTACAAGTCTAGTGCAGCGTGATTCAGAAAGAATAAGAATAGGCTATGTAAACAGACACTGCAAGATAGCAAGGATTTCATGAATGATGAGACTATCTTGGAACTTTTGATTCAAACAGTGCTAGATATTCACACATTCTCCTAGTATTTCCTTGCTATGTCCAGTTACCAGAAGAATCTATTTGGAAACAAGCTGAGTTCCAGACTTACACAATTTACTTCACACTGAAATATATGCAAATATAATATTAAAACAAGATAGTCTACAAATACTTACTTTTTTGTGTGTGTGATGATGCCAGTTTGAAATTACTGTGGTTAGAAAGTAAGTCAAGTGAACGAGGAAAGAAATATAAGAAACAGTGATCTATACGTGAAGACACTTTTCTTATATACAAAGCTGTTGCCAAATGGTATTTCTTTACATTATTTATATATGCTAACCACATTTTCAACAGGTTAAACAATTTGCAGTATGACTTGTACAGTCTGATTCTACACCATATAGTAACCACTTCAAATTTAAAACGTAAAACTAAAAAAGCTTATAAATAGCTGCAAACTATTGCTTAATGATTTGAAAGAATGAGGTCTGGTTGGACAATTTGATTCACTTTACCACTGACATGTGGCTTCCTATAGTGGAGACTCTGGACAGTGTAAGGAACAAGGTACAGCAGCAAAAGCATTGACATGCAGCAGTGATACTCTCCAAACTATCTATAATGACACAGAATACAACATGTCCTTTTGAACTCTTGCAAATTGCCCATACTGTGGTATATATCTGATGCAAAGCCATTTAATTCTATGCTCAAATATGCACGACAGTATACCGTTAATATTTACATGGAAAAGGGTATTTATTGATTAATTGGATGTTGGCCATAATGAGAGAAGACAGTAACCAAAGGACAGTTGAGGGAAAAAATGAGCTGTTTAAAAATAAAAAGAAAGCAAAATAACTCCTAAGTATTTTTGGTGAAGCTATTTTTCCAGTGCCAAAACCACACAATAGTTTTTAAGCTGTCAATGTTTTAACAAAAACAAGAACTTGTTCATGTTTAATGATTTGCATAAAAATAAGTCATTGCAGATTCCTGTGAATTAGAGGAGACTTTCCAGGCACATTTATCTGGATGCACATAATCTGGATGCAGCCATACAAGTAGTAAGAACGCCTCAAATTTAAGAGCAACCCTGAAACATGGAAGTTCTTAAAAACTTTAGCTTTGTGCAATGTCATATTTTTATTTACACATGATTGACAAGTGCAGCATGCCTATGCAAATCACTTCTTTCTGTACATTATAGAGAAGCTGAGAGTAGAACACCTGGTCCTCATACCTCTTTCCCCAACGTAAAACCTATTACAAAAATAGTCACGTATAATAGTAAACAACTTGTGAATTAAAAAATGATAAATACACTAATACTGATTTTGTAAAAAGATGACAAATGTAGCAGTTGCATTATAAACAGTGAAGACAATTAGTATTCTACATGTTTTGCAGTATGTGAAACAAAGAAGTATCGCTTTGCACTCATTTCATGCTCCATGTTCTCTGCAGAGCCACATTTTCCTTCCTTCTTAGCAGTGTCAGCTGTAGTGAAAACAGTAACCGCTTGTCAAGTTTGTAACCCTGATTCACAGAGTCTCAGTTTGATGATGAAGGTTCACTGTTTTGTTATAGGCACTGACCTTAAGTATGTATATAATGTATATATATGCACACACGCACGCGCACACACACACATACATATATATGCGTAAAAACTGTCAGTTTGGCATAAACCTCCTGCAGGAGTCCAGTGGATGCTTCATTCTCAAAGACTGTAAACAAGTTGTCCCACAAGAAGAATTCTTAGATCTTTATTTTTTATTTTCCCTGACATCTTTACCTTTGCAGTTCTTTTCTGCTTTATCTTTTTCATATTTTTCTTTGTCTGGCTTTGTTACACTGTCATAAGAAGGTGGGGAAGTTGTAGAGGAACTCTCATCTGTTTTTTCTGGAGTGGAGTTCCCATTTAGTTTATCAATAATTATCTCTTTTATAACCGGTCCATCTCCTTCTTTGTTTTTATTTCTGTTATAAATACTAGACACCTTTTTAACTTTTTGCCTTAAAATATAACGCCTGTAAGCCCGCTGAATAATGACAGCAGATACCTCCTCCTGCTTTCGTTTTAGTGTGGTTGTAATGGGTTCGTAAGAGACTTTGGAAGGATTGGCTGCCATAAACCGATCTTCCATCTGTATTCTGAGGGCATCCATCTCACCGCTTTCCCCCAAAACGCGCTTTGTGAAAGCAAACAAGATGTCAAGGCAGTGAATTCTGTCACCGCTTACCATGGGCAGATCCATTGCAATCAGCTGGACTTTGTTTGGTTTTGCTATAAGAAGAGGAGGATCTAATGAAGCTGCAAAATCAGACAGCTTACTGTATTCTATGAATTGTGTTGCATCGGGGTCAAACTTCTCCCAGACCTCATAGAACATCTCAAAGTCATCCTCACTCAAGGGTTCAGCGCTTTCTTCAGTGGCAACACTGAAGTTCTCCAAAATCACAGCAATGTACATGTTCACCACTACCAGAAACGATATGATAATGTAGCTGACAAAGAAGAAGATCCCAACGGAAGGGTTGCCGCAGTCACCTTTCACTGAGCTCCCCGGATGATCTTTATGAGGATCACAGTCTGGCTCCCCACTGTTAAGAATCGGGGCCAGCAAACCATCCCAGCCAGCAGAAGTGGTGATCTGAAATAGGCAGATCATGCTGTTGCCAAAGGTTTCAAAGTTGAACATGTCATCAATCCCAACTTCCCTCTTGACATAGGCAAAGTTGGACATGCCAAATATCGCATAGATGAACATGACCAGGAAGAGCAGCAGCCCAATGTTGAACAAGGCAGGAAGAGACATCATCAAAGCAAAGAGCAGAGTGCGGATCCCCTTCGCGCCTTTAATGAGACGCAGGATTCGACCGATTCGGGCAAGTCGGATGACTCTGAATAGTGTGGGGGATACAAAGTATTTCTCAATCATCTCAGCTAGGAACATACCTAGAGAAAAAAAGTAAATATTTAAAATAGAATTTTAAATTTAATCATCCATTGCATATAGAAAGATTTGTTTGTTGCTGTCTCCAAAACAGTATTGAAAGCTATTACTACACAGTGAAAGCCCCTTCCTTATGTTGGAATGCTCTCTAGGAGATGGAAAGTAGGTGAAAGAAAGAAGACTGCTTGTGGCATGGTAGCTAGTGGCTGTCTACAGTTTCAGTTATTAAAGCAGCCTGGAAAGAGAAGCTTCTGTCTTAGATATAATTAGTTCTTCAAAATTGAACCTATTACTAGTGTACTTCATGAAGTTCTATATTGGCATAATTTCTGCAAATTAGTGGTTTTTTTTTTAAACTGAGGATCTACACTGTATCAGTATAGCCTCTCTCAGGTGTATCACTCTTTAAGGCTTAAGTTTTGTCACACAACTGGTTTGTACCTTGGAGAGTCATTAGCTTTTAGTTGACCAAAATCTAAATATTCACTAAGACCTTAACAAAAGCAATTAAAAATCTCACCCCCTTCACATACTTTTCAGTTTTAGTACTGAAATCAGATATGTGGTTAGTTCACATATATCACTAAACTTTCCTCTTTACATTTGTACACTCTAATGTGTCAAATGCTTCCGTTATGTCTTTTGATGTGGAAGATGTCAATGAATCTAATGGGAGAGATAAAAATTGTAACATTTAATATATTGTATGCTATAAAGTATGAATATCTGAATCTGTAAGTCATATAGGAAATGGAAACTTTCATATTCCATATCATACGTTCTTGAAACAAGAATTCACATTTTGTTCCACTATTTTTTTCTTGAAAAGAATTGCTCTTACCTACTATGGAGAGAATCACAACCACAAAATCAAAAATGTTCCAGCCTATAGTGAAGTAGTAATGGCGAAGTGAAATCAATTTCAGCACACATTCTCCAGTGAAAAGGATAATGAACACAAGGTTAATCCGGGATAAAATTGTTTCCATTTCTTTACTCTGATCATCAGTTTCTACCATCATTGTGACCATGTTAAGGCAGATGAGTATCATGATGCTGATGTCAAATACTTGTTTGGTTACAAAATCAAAGACCATGCCTTGGAATTTGTTCTGCAAAACCAAAGATGGAATACAGTTTATACTCTGGAAATATCTGTCTTTTCAAATGCCAAATGTGAAAGCAAGTCCCTTTAAGATTCAGGAACGCAGAGCAAAACCCATTGACAATACATCTGTTAACATAAACCAAAGTTATGTTGGTTTGTGTCTCATCCTGTTAAAGCACATCAAGGAAGTGTACCAACATTGGCTGAAGGGAAGAGAAAGAGTGAGATAGTAATAGTAATAATACTGACTATTGATATTTTTGGTTTAAAAAGATGCTGTAACTTGATACCCAGCAAAAATACCAGCCAAACTCATT
Organism: Hypotaenidia okinawae; assembly: GCA_027925045.1. Lineage (NCBI taxonomy): Eukaryota > Metazoa > Chordata > Aves > Gruiformes > Rallidae > Hypotaenidia > Hypotaenidia okinawae. Next base: position 22,671,412 of record BSDF01000007.1, on the reverse strand, counting down.
TCCTTATCTCTATTCTTAGCTGCTTTTAATAGCTAAAAGAGATGTCCCTCTTTTCCTTAAACTAATGGTGTTTGATGAGATTGGTGGGCCACTGAAGTTGCATGTACAAAACATACCATGACTAGAAATATCCTAGTTTTCCTTTGGTAGTTAGCTGAGTGTTTATTGCCTTAGAAAGACTGGTTTTTACTTTTTGCATAAGATGCAACAAATATTTTATTTTTCCTCAACACTGTAGAGTTCATTATATATCAGAGTAGTTTCTTATAGACAAATTTATCCTAGTTACCCTAGAGCATTTTTATTCTGTAAGCTTATCTGCATCTCTTTTTCACATTAGGTGACCACTGCCCCCTTCTGTCTTCAGTAGCAAGGGCCCATCCCAATTTCTACATTCCCCAATTCTACAAATTCTCTGGGAGGAGAAAAACCAGAAAATTAAAATTTTCCATGGGTAACAAGGACCGATGAACAGTTAATTTATCAAATTAACCTTACTAAATCCTACAGTCCATGTTTCAGAGAATAAGTTTTTAAATGAAAAATAAAGTACTCTGCTGACATTAAAAAAGGTGGGGGATGAAAAATTCTACCTTTACAAGAAAATAAAGGTGAAAAAATATTTTCTTTCCAGACATATAACCTCTTGCTAGCTACAATATATTCCAAAATACATATTTAATATTGGGGATATTAAAATCAAATCACTCTTACCACTGGCCTTGGTATAGGTTTCTGTGGCTTTTTGGATCCCAGTTTTTTCATTGCATTGTAATATTTCTTCTGTTCTTCTGTCATAAATATATCCTGACCTCCAAAGTAAAGAAATAATACCAAAACTAATTACTATCATGTCTACACATAACAGTATGTCTGTCTGTGATATATTATTAAGTCTGATTTATATCACAAAAGCAATTTTTCCAGGTAATTATAGTGTGCATGATCATATGCATTCCTAACACACAAACACGCACACACCCCCCTCGTACTGGTGCCTTGTTAGGCTGATGGTTAGTTTTTCCAGTGTCTTCATGTTCACTTTTTGCTGCTTGCTGTGGTTCTTGCTATACTGACGCTGTTAAATAACTTGCTGATTAGGAGATGTTTAGTGCATAGGAGCCTCACTAGTGTCTTACGTATCCTAAATTCTAGACAGGCTTTTAGGATCAAAGCTAGCCAGGTCTCAAAGTGGGGTACCTCTGTGTCAAGCGAGAAAATTTGGGTTTAATCTGTGGGTTTTAATGACAACAAAAACATGACTAACTTAAATTAGACTTTGTTTGCAGGTGCAAATGCTACCAGGCAGGTGTGCAAGTGACTGAATTTCAGTATAAAGTAAATTGTAATTATTGATGAGGCTGAAGTAACTCAGGTGGAAACACAATGTCAAAGTCACTATCAATATAATTATTTGTTAATAAATAAGAGATTGTGTTTGTAATTTCTCACATAAGTTAGAAAAATAGACCTCTTCTGTACACAATTTGCGAACGATTATGAACTGATTTGTGATTTGTCCCTCTTTCTTTTTCAAAATGCTGAAATGCATAGGTCAAAATCATAACTGCAGATTTAATACATAATATGTTTAAACATAATTTTTATTCAAGAATTTTAAATAACTTGATTTTTATTAGCTTTACACAAACAACTTGTTAATTTATTAGAGAGAATAATTTATGTCACTATAGAAACATTTTAAATACTTATCTTCTTTTTTTGTTGGTTGAAGTTGTCTATAATGACACCAATGAAAAGGTTCAAGGTGAAGAATGATCCAAATATGATGAAGATGACAAAATAAAGATACATATACAAGTTGTCCTCATACTTAGGTTGATCTTCTACCTACAGAATATTATAAAATTTATTAGCCATGACAATACCAGATGTAAAAAGACATTGTATATAACTTATGAAGAGGTATATGCTGTCTTAGCTAGAAAAGCTATAAACTACACTCAGTTATTAAAAGGACCCAACATATCCATTCCAATCAATATTAGGAGAACTGGAAGCTGACAATGATTACTCATACACAGGTATGTTTATGTATGTGCATAAACAAAAATTTCCTCTTATAGAAGGAAGAAGCAACGTGAGACTGAGAGCAGTCATTAGGACTTAAAGTTTTAACAGTATAAATCTAAAAATTATATATTGTGTTCAGTATATTTTTATGCCATAGAATCAATCAATTTTACTATCACCTAAATCTCCCTGGAACATTTTGGTCTTCCATGAGTGCTCTTACATCCAGCTAACAGCAGGTGCTTTCAGTAAAATTTTAGTGACTATATGTTTTACAAAACTATTGTATTGAGGCAAATTTCTAAGGAGGATTTTGTTATTTTCCCAATTTTTCTGGATTCCACATCTCAACACCTGCACCTCTACCGCTCAAAGTAGATTGTAGAAATGCTGAACTTAATGAAACAGGATATATCACTCTGGAAGATGAGTCAAATATCACCAATGTGACTATAAGCTATGTTGTATAGAATTAGTTCAGGCATCTGTGTTGCACTTCTTTGTACAAGGTGAACATAGTTTAGTTTTGTAGCTTTTCCCAAAAAAAAGCCCAGTTAAGTTAGTTTAACTTTTTTGGCTAAACAGAAGGAAGGCAGACTAATTGTCTCCATGACAAATTCTAAGATTCATGAAGTTACATATGCATTCCTTTCTAGACTAAATTTATCCAGAAAAAATATATAGTATTCAATATTACTGTATATATGGCTGTTTAAATTCTATATTCTGTATATATATGTATAGCAGAATATAATCAGCAGATAATCTTTGAAATTCTCACACTTACATCTCGTGAATCAACAGCAGCATACATAATATCCATCCATCCTTTGAAAGTAGCCTAGAAATAAAATACAGTTGTTTATCTTTCCTATAAAAATTCATAAAGTGGAAAATAACTAGGTCACAGGACTTGGACCTTAACTTCCAATATAAACATACAGAAATTTATAAACCACTATTAATAACACTTGCATAATAATATACTTTAAATCGTTTTTTTCAATTATAAATTTCATATTTTAGGTAATCCAAAGATAGTAAAACTTAGGCTCTGAAGGTCTCAGCAATGGCACAGTGTATTTGGAGCTGCAGTTGTTTACTTTGCAGATAAAGAGTGGCAGACTAAGATACACTGTAGTGCTGGAGGTATTCAGGTAGAATCTACTAGAATCACTCATGTTGACAACCATTTTATCAAGTTTACAGCAGGAATTGATAGAGTCAGCAATACAATGCCTGGACAGATGCCAACATGCATCTGAATGTTTTTGCTATGGCTAAACTGCCATTGTATTTTTAAAAGTTTTGGTCCCACATAGCTAAAACACATAGACTGTTCATAATGGAATTGTATATTGGTTCTTGAGGGATAAGAGTTACAGAAGACCAAAAAGTGAACTGTTGAAGTGCTGTGATTAACGCATATAAAAATTTGGGCTGAGTTCCTAGAGAGTTTTGACTGAAAAAGTAGAATGAAGAGAACAAAAGATCTGCCATCATTACTCTAAGGAAGTGATTTTCATGCATGTGTAATGTCCACTTTCTGAGGAACACATAAAGGGTTGATGTGACATGCTAGTTGAAGTTGTGAGTGTCTGTTCATTAGCCAGGGTTTCCAAGGTTATTCACAATAAAGAAAAAAAAGAGCTAAAAGCCTACAAAATGAACAGATAAAGAGCATCTCTCCTGAGGAGATTCAGGAGAGGAACCATCCCAGAGAGTATATCTGCATCTGTGCTTGCCAGAAGTGGCTTTGGCACTTTGCTACGGCTGCTAGTTTTCACAGCAGAAAACTTGCACTCTGGGAGTGTTCATGTCCTGAATCTTGCATTGCAATGCAGATTTACTAAGAAGGTATACTTGAGGCCAAGCTTCATAGATCTTTTTGACTCAGTTGACAATTGACAGCCACTTGGTGCAGTTTGCACAGCAGTACGAGGAGTAGAGTTTGACAAGAGCAGTAAGAATAGGAGAAGAGGGGAGGCAGAATGTTAGTGGAGACAATCAACTGAAGAGGTGACATGATACAGGCTCAATGATCCCTTTATCTCTGCAGGTAAAAAAGGGCAGAAGGGAATATTTGAAAAGGAAAGTAATGAAAAATCAGAACAAGAAGAAATAAAGGAAGAGAAGAACGAATGGTCTACAGTCGTGATGTAGTAATTAAAGATTAACACTGTCTGGGTGGGTGACACCAATGACATTCAGACACAGCTTCAAGAGACTAGAAGTTTTCCTTGTATATCTTCAGAGGCAAATATTTATAATAAGATGGTTCACTTTAATCTCTAGTACAAGGGTACCAAGGAGATATGAAGTCAAAGAATTAGAATCATTATTCAGTACTACTACTCAGCACATGCGAGTCACATTGCCTTCAGAGGTAAAACATTTTAAGCCAGGTAGTTAATTTGGGAATCAAGGTCAGCTAGGGGTACTGACCTGCTCTGAGATAGAAGGGACAAGAGTATCGTTCTTAGATAACTTGGGGATATCAGAGCAGTAACAATCCCATGGCATTTCAGACATCTTTTCATACTGTGAAGCTGTGTGCCAAGTTATAGACAAGTGATTGTACAGAGCTCAATCAACTAAACAGAATTTCTCGCTTTCTTGCTTGTAGTTTGGATCAAATAGCTATCAGAAGCTTCATTCTAAGCCAAAGAGACTGTAAAGAGTTAAGCCTCTTATTCCTCTTGTATAAATAAAAAGTATGCTCAGTACCTAAAACAAAGACATTTCTGTACCACACTTCATAGGGCAAAGACCTGAACTTACAGACTTTGTATAAGTAATAGTAGTTAATAGAATAAATATACCATGCAATAGAGTAACATCAAATACTTCACATGAAAAATACTATAAATAACATACTTGTTTAGTACATTATAGCGCTGCTTTAATGGAGTACGTTATTTTCAAATCATGAGTATTTTTCATTATAAAGGTATTTTATAGTTTCCTACTTTATCCACTGTTTAATGTCTTTGTAGTTTCATATACTTCTTAATGAAATATGTTATTTTAGTAGCAAGACCTTTGTCTGCAAATATCAAGATAAAGTGTTATATGATTAATCAGACCTAATACTCAATTAGGATCTGTGTATCAATAACTATCCCAGTTGCCATAAGCAGTTCCTTCTCTCAGAGGATTTCAGATCTCTTACAGAAATGTTATGATGATAGCGAAAGAATTGGCTCCATGCTACATGAAAGGCTGGGTGCCCCAATCTCAGATTTTGCATTGTTTCTGATTCTTTTCCCTGACTCTGATTCCAGGTCTGAAAAATCAAGCCCCTATTTACCAAATATCTTCACTGAGACACCAGGTTGATCTAACTTACAAACTGTTTCATTGCATGTTTGTAGACACGAAGAAAAATCGACTCTCCCTTGACCAGGCTGTTGCCAAGAGAAAAACTATTTCACAGTGCCAAAAGTGCCTAGATTAATGGATTTTGACTGTGAAAGAATGTTGATGTGGATGTGTAATGATACCTAGAACAGAGTATGTGGGAGGCATTGGCAGTAGTTGCTCACTTCAGTTCAGTCACTTAGGAAGTCTGCCCTCTCTTAAGATGCTGTCTGCCCTTTTGTCTTACAAGGTAAAAGAGCTCATGAGGGAGGGGAGAGACCTTTTCAGTAATTAGAGGGACTTCTGAGCCTTGTCCACCATGGGAAGACTGCATTCCTGGAGTATTGCACCACTAAAAAATTGTTGTACCTTTTTTCACTTGCTACTTTCACATTATTGCCATTATGATGATGCTGTATTCTGGAGCCTTTGAATGGAAAGTTACTCTACTATATTAATGCAAACATTACAGGTAACAATGCAATAGAGTTATGTAAGCTGTACATAATTGCAGTGAAATAATTAACAGTCCTAACTTGCTCATGTTTACCAGAATTCTTTAAAAAGAGCAAAAAGAAAATATAAAAATTTACTTACTACTTGAAGCAGAGCAAGATATCCAGCTCCTACATTATCAAAGTTTACTTTCACGTTTTTCCATCGGGCGGTTTGATTGTTTTTTATGAGTTCCTCACATTGAGTATAATTGTTGACATCACCGACATCAAACATCTCACCAGTTGTGGTGTTGACACAGTGATAGAATTTGCCAGCAAACAGATTTACTCCCATGATGCTGAAGATGAGCCAGAATATAAGACAAACCAGCAATACATTCATGATAGATGGAATTGCTCCTACAAGGGCATTTACAACCACCTAGTGTACAAATTAGACAAAATATCCACTTAGTTTATGAACAGAAAAATAAAAATACTTCAACAAATTTAAAGCAGTATGGAATGGATAGTTAAAATATTACATTTAATATTAATGGGGAATCATTATTTAAGGTTCAGTAAAAAAACTAGTGAGATTAAAAAAAAGCAAGAAATAAAATAATATGGAAACTAAGAGAATGCAGAAGTCTGAAAAAAACCTCAAAAGCAAAAGAAAACCTGTTAGTAGCAAGATGGAGTCTTAGAATTTGTGTGCTCTAGAGAAAAAGAGAGAAAGAAATGTTACATTCCAACAATACGAATCAAAATCTATAAACAGAAAATAAAGCAGAAAAAGCTCAAAGAATGATGAAGTGGAAGACTGAATAAAAATATCTGCATGTGAAACTATCATGACTAATAATTTTATTCTCAGAAACTTTATGTACATAGTGATAGCAGAGTATTTTAGCAACTACATACAACATAACATAATTAAGAATATCTTATTTAGTTTTCAATAGCAGGATCTTTTATAAGTCTTGGCTTTTAATTGACTTGCTCACTATACTTGCTTTTACACTTCTCATTAGGTTTTTTTTTTAATCAGTTGCATTTAATACAATTGAGCTACTCTATATGGGCAAGTAGCACTAGAAGATCAGATTAAATGCCCTGACAAAAATTTTCTTTTACTTACTTTGATTGAACTAAAAGAAAGCTGCAGATATTCAGACAATAATTTTCTATAAAATCAGTAGAGATCAGTTTGTGTATAGTTTTGAAAATAGTAGCATTTTTAATTCACTGATTTGACTGAAAGTAGTCTAAGATAAGCAGAGGTTAGATAGGGGCTTTTGAATTGTTTGCAATGCAAGTAAAGTAAAACATAATGGGGATGGCAACGTGCCACAGGACACAATCCCCTACACTGGTTAGTGTGGCCACCTCTAGAATACCAGCATCCTCAACCCAGACAGGAACCACATGATTTATTTGGAACCTTAGACCTATGGCCAAACTATAAACATGTATTGCAGCATCTGGGTATTTTGAGGTGGAAGATTAAAGGGGAATTTCTCAATAACATTACCTTTTTATTTTTTCATTCATAATTTTTTCAATGAAATCACATATTCTGCATTTTCAGCAGACAGATTGTAATTGTTTGGGTTTTTTCATCAGACTGGCAAAATATGAAAATAATCATTTCCTCAACAGGAAGGATTTAGCTACGTAGGAGGAGAGGTAAGACGGCAGCAGATGCATTCATATGAAGTAAAGGATACTAGCTGAGAAAATCATTTCCCATCTCTCCCCTTCTATACTTCCAATGCCATCCTTATGTCACACATCTGTTCAGAGGACCTTTCCCTAAAACTACAGCATTCATTGTGAGATTTTTTTTCTGCCATGCAAATAGGGAGCCACAGGGTGGCTTTAGTTTCTGGTGTGTCACTTGATTTTTGTGTTGTTTCATTTTGTTTTCCAGTTAATCCAGTTCCATCCTGAACCACTCACAATATTCACAGAATAGAATTTAGCTACAGAAATTTACAGATCACCTGGTAAACCGGTGAAAAAAAGCCCAACTCTGTTCTAAAATTTCCTGTGTCCTTTTATTTTGCTATATAGATGTCCACAAATAAATGGTAATTTTAACAGTCAGTGGGTTGGGAAAACACAACTCTGCAGCAGTGAGCAGGCAAATTTAATGAGCTCAAGGTCCAATTTCCAAATGTAAGCTGTATACATCTTGTTGTAAGGACATGTTGGAAGGAACTTTTTGACACACGTTTTTCCCTGCATTCCCATTCTGGAGTTCTTTGCAGAAGGCTTGAGTGTCATAGAATCATAGAATGGTTTTGGTTGGAAAAGACCTTCAAGATCATCGTGTCAAACCATCTATCCAGCCCTACTAGGTCCAACACTAGACCATGTCACCAAGTACAACATGTACTCTTCTGTACCAATATCTAACAACCCTTTCAGTAAAGAAATTTTGTCTAATACCCAACCTAAACTTCCCCTGATGCAACTTCAGACCATTTCCCCTTGTTCTGTCACTAGCTACCAGGGAGAAAATACCAATCTCCACCTCACTACAACCACCTTTTAGGTAGTTGTAGAGAGCAATGAGGTCTCCCCTCAATCTCCTTTTAGACTAAACAATCCCAGCTCCATAAGATTTGTCTTCTAAATCCTTCACCAACTCCGTAGCCCTTCTCTGGACACGCTCAAACATCTTGATGTCGCACATCTCCATTAACTTTGTTATGTATATACAGTCATTCAGATTCACTTGTTTTATCTCACCCTCATTCCTTCAAATCGTGACAAGGCTCTTAAAGGTCTTAAAGCTCTTAATGTCCGAAGCGATTTAATGGCACCGAGTTCAGAATAGCCCAAAGCATTGGCTATTAAACTAACCAATGAGACCTATACAAATACAGAAAAAGATATTATTATAAAAATTGTTCTACACTGTTTATTTAAAAAGAATACAGATTTGATCAACAGAAAGTTCAACAGTGACAAATGTATGAACACCATTCTTGCTTATAGTGACATTGGAGGTCCAAACCCAGAGTTTTCAAACTTGCTGGAGAGGCAAGAGGTCATATGAAGGCATGTTTGAAAAAGGATTATATGCTATTAAATATCTGTTATAGCTGGATGGGGTTTAACAGTCAGATGGAAGCCCACTATTGGTGAAGAAGAAAATTTTCAGAAATATTTAAATACAAAATAGCCGTAGATTGAATAAGTTCATCAAGGTTCAACTTTGCAAGCAATTTAAAATTCTGAATACATTAGGATAGCTTATTAACTACTAACAGTATTATTAATATATATAATCACTAATATTATCCTAAATAATGTAGTGTAAGTACTTTATGTTATGAATATTCTAAGTCAAACATTCAGTTCATAGCAACAACAGCCAGGGTATCTATGAAATATATATTGACAGAGGTGGCACTTTCTCACTTGCCTGACAATTCTCTCAATATTTTTTTTCCCTCTTCTAAGTACATGAAAATACTGTGGTATAGATATTAACAGATTATAACATTATAACAGTAAGTGCTTTATTATCTACAACAGCAGTGACCACCTGATTCACATTGCCAGGATTTTATATAAAGCAATCTACCCCAGGAAGAAACAATTTGTGAAAGAACTTAATTTACTTACTTTGAGTAGTTTTGGAGACAGGAGTGGGGAAATACCATACCTTACTTGTATTTTATTCAGTTCTACCACCAAAAGCATGGAAGACACATAAATATACATAGGCATATTTGAAAAAAACCCTCAAATGTTCATTTCTGTACCTCAGTCTAGAGAATTCTTCAAATAATTGGCTGCACAGAAATAGGCATTCACTGATAATGGTGGTACGATTTTCCCATTATATGAAAAGGTGGTTGCCTATATACTTAAATCCATAAAGAACAGTTATATGAATCATAAAGAGAAGAGTTACAAGATTATGTCTCAAAAGGACAATGTAGAGCAGATAGAACTCAATTGTTCATTACTATGTTGCTACGTATATTAATCTAACAGAAAAACAGATTTTTAGTGAGGTCATACCACTGTACCTTTCAACTGGATCACATTTCAGGACATAAATCTTTTATCAAAGGACAGGCTTATTTTACTGCTGTAATGGATAATTTTGTAAAGGAACTTGCTGAGATTTATAAGCACATTAAGAAGAAAATTTAACTGATTTTCTGTAGTCTGTTTAATTGTTATTAATAATTGTCATTAATACAATTCATTTGTCCTGTGATTTTAAGTGAGAGAGTTCTCCTTTCTCATTTGCCACTCTTAATATATTCCAGAGATAACAAGACATGGAGTTATCTGTATTTTTAGTAGAATATTCATTCATCAACAAGATACCCAGACATGACAATAAATTTTAGTATAAAGACAGAACATTTTGTGGATTAAAAATAAACTGTGAAATGTATATTAAAAAGATAAATCCCTCATTGGAAGAGCAAGACACCTCTTTTAAAATTGAACTCACATTAATTATTTCTTAATTTTATACCCAAACTAGCACTGAGACTTATCTTTCACAAACAAGGCTCCATATAAGCTAGTTACATTGCTGTAGCTCCTGTGACTTCAGAGGGAGTCACTCTTCAGCCTAGTTTGTTCTTTCCATTTCAACTTATTCTCAGCCTTCTTACCATAGTGTTACTGTTCCCACATTATAAACGTGAAATTGTTTCACAGATAAATACTTCACCTATTGTGAACAATATGCTTTCCCCAGAAGGACAGTTCATATAAGCGGCAATGTTTTGCTTTGAATTATTTGATAGCAATTCTGTTGTGTATATAGCATAAGTATATATATCTGTTCTGTACTGCTCTGGTTTTCTCAGCCATCTTAGCTTGGTCTTCTGTTATCTGTTCCACCTGTTTTGCTGCTAGTAGGTGAGAAAATAAATGTCTTTCAACACTGATAAATACGTTAATTTCTTCTGAGGTAGGAATTCATGCAGATGCAGTAATTTAAGAAATAAAAATGAACTCAGAATAGTGGAAAGAATTTTTATATTTGTGTCCTAAAACCGAAGGATTGTACATCCACATTTTTGGGTATAGATCTTCTGATGCAGACTATCTGTTGCAGAAAATGTTTTGAAATTTATCCATCACAATTAGCACTGCTCAAATTCTTCAGTCAGGGTTGTCATCTGAGACAGATTGTTTGTCATACAGCTCCACTTTGACTTTATTTTAATCCATGTGAAATCTGTGCCACTTGGTGAAGTGGCTAATTTATGTGATTTGATTCCAAGTCCCCAGGGGCATATGGCCCTCCTCACTTCCAACACGGCTTATCCTATCTTTCATGTTTGGGTATTAAACTCAAATAGGAATAAAAATGAACTGCAAGATTTGGAAAAAAAAAACCCAAATACTTATCCTTCTGTTGAGAAGTTAATGATTTCTCTTATTTTTTGATAGATACTATATTATTTTCCAGGTAGGCATTTTGACAGTCTTGAAGGCAGGACACTGGACCCAATTCAGTATTTCTTATAACTTATGTAACTTTTCTTTTATTATGGTCCTATGCTAAGATAATATCTTTTTTTCTATATGTACTTGATGAATAATTCTTAAATTATGGTATTTTACTGGCAAGTACTCAAAATTAATTTTGTCTCAATGCATAATTGTAAGCTATGATTCTGTTCCAAACTCACTAAACAAGAGCCTTAGGTTTCATGCATATCCCTTTGAATTAATTAAATAATTAGGATATACATAAAACATATGACACCATTAGACATAGTGACATCTCTTTCTCTGTTTGGTTTTGGAACACATCAATATGCTCATCTTATTTCTTACTTTTGTTACAAAGTTGTCAGGGCAGCAGTTGCCTCTTTCTCTGTGCGTACCACATTTAGTGTGTTACTGTAATGTGACCCTGATCTTTCCCAGACCGTTGCTGCTGAGTTAATTATTCTGAAAAGCTAATAAAAAGATTAGCTAATAAAAAGATTAGACAGTTTAATTAAATTACTTTAACTAGCTCAACAAAAAGCGTGAAACATTTTTAGCTATATGAAGAAATATTATATAAGCCATCGATATGTACAAGCCCAGGTGGAGTGTTGTTTTCCTGCGCTTATTTGTTCAAAAACTCTACCCACTGGAATTTTATCAGGCATGAGAAATTCCAGGAAGGTCAAAAATTTCATTCGACTTAGAGATTCGTTACTGCCCCACAGTATTTGGCAAATACAAGATTTGTTCTAAATGTTGCTTATTTACATTTCATTCAAGTACAAATTATTAACACAGTAGTTTAGAAATAAAGTGTCAATACCATAGGACTACCATATAAAGTTTAAAAATATACAGCAGAAACCAGTATCCATTTAAGATTATCTAAGATTACGTACTGTAGCAGTAAACTGCACAAAGTTAATGATTAATAAATTCACTGGGTATTTCCAGATTCCCTATCCTTCCCTGATGTCCTATTTCCTAACTTTATAAGTGGCAAAGACATAGAGTCATTACAGCTGTACATCAAAACCTAAACATAATAAACTCATGACAGTTAGCTTGTGGAAAAGAGATAAGAATAAAAACCGAGGTACAGGATGACATGCTCTGTAGCACCTAATTTTACTGGGTTACAATATTGCTGTCTCAAGCCTTTATTGGTTATCTCTGCCATAATTAGTCTCCCCAACAATGGCTAACATATCACTGCTTCTCAGCTGCCTGCATCCAAAATTCAGTCTCTTAGCTTAAACCACTGATAAATGTGCACTAATTGAACTAATTTACAAGATTGTGGTTTTGGGTAGATCAGGTGCGACTCCACCCAAGTATCTACTCCTTGCTGTAGATAGTGTTGCATGTAACAGATGAGTGGGGCAGGGAGATGGTCTTAAAATGAGGTCACTAGATGTACCAAGAGACAATTGACCTGGTTGTAAACATGAAAATTGAAAATTGCTGTTTCTTCGTGTAATTTTTAAAGTCTAATTTGGTCCCAATCACTGAGAGCAACTATGCATATTTCTCACAGTGAGAGAAGGACTCAGGTATGTAAGATATTAAAGGTCAAACCCCTAAAGTACTATCAGTGTTTACTCTTGAATAATTTTAGGGGGTGGAATTAAACAATTTCATTAACTTCAGTCACTTCTAATGAAGAACAACTCACCAGTGTTCTCACTGGGAGAACGCCACTGAGTCACACCTACTGAAACTGTTTTTTACAGCAGTGTAGATTTTCTGCTTTTCTCTAGGAAGGTAGCATCAGTTCATATGTTTCTTTCAGGTGTTACCTGGTGGCGCTAAAGGAATCCCTAAATTAGCCTTAAGGAAAATAAGACTTTTTTAACACTTTCTGGAACATTGAATACAATTCTACAAAAGTAGATGATTTCAATCTCATTTAGTCATGCTTTTGTTTATAAAAGTAAAAATTTTGGGCAAAAAGTTGACAAAATAAGCTGCTTTCCTTATGATAATTTTCTTTATAATTCTGAGAGCCTTCTCAGATAGCAGCATCTCTGAGGCTGAACTATTATTAAGAATCCATAGAGTATGGCTTAGATTTATAATCTGTTTAGGTTTATGTTAGAAAAATAATAATTTAAAATGAGTAGTAGTTTATCTAAAAAACCCAAGTCTATTCTTAACATAATCCTAGAAGGGAGCATCTGTACTCTGGATTGACATCCTCTTAAGAAAACCATTCACACTATTCCGTTCTAGTGTGATTTTCAGGATAGGGCTAAAGATTAACAGTATAACAAAACTAACAAGGACAAGCTACTAGCTTTTTTTATTTCTTTGTGAGTCACAAATCTGATACATTTCTATTATATATTCATAAGAATACATATTTATCAGACCAGGATTTGTGCAAAATTCCAAAGAAATATGGTAGCTTGGCCAGAAATGACTATAAATGCACATTTGCCCTAAGATGCCATCTCTCAGTTCCACACTGAGGACATGTATAGCCAATGAACTGGGTCAGATAATGTGTGAAGGCAAGAGACCAAAATATTCTGGGAGTAAAACCAGCTTTTATCCCTTCTGACAACATAAGCAAGGCCTTTGCACAGAAGTGTAACACAGCTGGGAAAGCTGCCAAGAAATCTTTTATTCTCTTCTATTACAAACCCTGCCAAGTCATAGCTAATTTAACTATTGCAGATTGTCAGCCCATGAAAACTAATTAATTTTTAGACCAAATAGCCAGTGTATTTCTGTTTTTCTAAAAATGATAATGGCATAGTTTTGGGAGAGGAAGTTCTGAGAACTCAGACAAAATCTGGAGCAAATGGATTGTGTCAACTGCATACCTACAATGTTTGCAGAAGAGATGTGCACACTATAGTGTCTTATGGATAAGGAACAAGGTAGTATGATCAGAGTCCATTCAAAATAGCATGTTTCAAAATCAGGGCTTTTCCTCATAAAATCTCAAGTTTGATACATCCTGGGTATGAAATTATTAACTAGGAAAAATGAACAAACTGGTGGCCAGCCATCCTTTTCTTTCTGGCATATACATGTACTTCAAATAACACATCCACATCACTGCAGGCAGTATACATACTAATGCAGTATAATTAGACTTTACTATAGGGAATTTTACAATGTTACAGGCTGTGTACTTACATCAACAATCAGGAAGTCCAGCCAGCACCAGGCATTAGTAAAGTATATTTGAAACCCATATGCTACCCATTTTAAAAGCATTTCCAAAATGAAAATATATGTAAAAACTTTGTCAGCATATTCCAGCATAGTCTTGATAGTTTTACGTTGTTCAATATATATATCTTCAAATGCCTATGAAAAAAAAAAGTACTCAGATGTATTACTAATGTTTCACAGAATATACATGATAAAAATAATTAATAAACCAATAAAATCTTCAAGTAGATCAGAGATAACTTTCCCCTTGTTCTTCTGCATCCTCTTACCTTAAATATTTCCCAATTTTAACCATAGTATAAATTGGAAAAACTTTATGTATTCTTCCCTGACTAGTATTGGATATATATATGCATCCTATTGTACCAATGAATGAAAAAACCTGCAAAGTATACATTTTCATCTACTGTGGCATTCAGAAACTTACACACACACACACACCTCCTTTCTAATACAAAATGTGTTCCAGATATGTATATTGCATTCTAGAAAGCAGTTAGGAATATTAGATTTCTACTTTCCATCAGTCAAATGTCTAAAAATCAGCAATGTATTTGCAAGAATGTACATGATGCACAATAATACTGTAGCAAACGCTCAACGTGATTAAAGCTGGAAAGGTGGGAAATGTAAACCTTGCTGGAAAGTGGTTGTTAGGTTTGATTTTTTATCTTTCTTCCCTATATCCTGACTCCAGAAAAGCAAGAGTGAAGTCATTATTTCATTTTTTGAATGGTCTTTCATAAGCAGAATCCCAGAAGTGGCTGAGCCTAGAAGGAATTAAGGACTTAAAAGCATACATTTAGCTATATATTCACAGTCAACAATGATCCTTTGTACTCATATCTCTTGACAAACATCCTAAGAGTTGGCAAGCAATTTAAATCTTGAGCAGCTATGCTGGCTTAAATAAAATTGCACCAGGTTTATACCAAGTTTAATTTTGTCCTGAAATGATGGAATGCGGGTAGTTTTATACAGCTCCAAGTAAAATGGGTCCTTCTGAAGCAAATTTGAATTTTGGTGTGCCTTCTAAGGAGATATCTAAATTTTTCAGCATAGGCATTTTTTTTCCTACTTACCAGAGCTCCACTGCTGAGGAGAATCATGAAGACAATGAAAGTCTCAAACCAGTTGTGCTCAACTATGCTGTAGCAGGTTTTTCTAAGATTCCACCAGATTTTTCCTTTGCCATCCTCTATACTTACTTGACAACATGGAAATTTCTTTACACAACCTGTATTAGATTAAGAGATTTTAGGATCCAAAAGTTAATTATACAATGCCAATATTTACTGTGGTGTCAACACTGTTAGAAACTGTAACAAATTGTATAGTATTTTAAAAAAATAAATACCTGAATCCTCTTTTATAGGATCCTGAATATATGAATTTAGATATGTAATTTGGAGAGAAATCAGACAATCCTAAACATAATCATGAATAAAATAAATCCAAAAAACATTGATATTCTTGACTGTGTGTCACTATTCCATTTGTTAATGAAGTCTCACAAAAACTAATTTGTTCCAAATTTCAAGGGCCCTTTCAAATAACTGAAAAGCATTTTAAGAATAGAAAAGTTAATGAAGTTTCTTAGATACAAGATGTATGCAGTGGCCAGGCAGATAAAGTTACTCAGAGCCTAGTAGTGAAGCCACATTCTGGTATCTGTTTCCAGAATTCTAGGCTAAAAATATTTTCTTTTGATTGTTGAGGTCATGAAGTTCCACCAGATTTGAAAGTCTAAAGAACTATATGACTATAAGAATATGACTAGTAATAATCCTTTTTTACTAATGCATCTCTTAAGTCAAGTGTTATTCTACAACCTTCTGTAAAACAGGCTTCTGGTTCAAGGGCTTCTTCACTTTCAATTTCTGCTTGCTCGCCCTCTCCAGGAGGGGCAATGTCAACGGTGCTGCCTTCTGATGAACTGGATGCATTTAGTTTCTGCAAGTAAAGTTCCACATAACAATTTTTTATCATTAGATACATAGTCTTTACAAAATTAGACTGAATCAAATCATGCCAGTCTCTGACTTTTGAAGAACACTGAATTTATATTGATGAATATGCATCATCATAAATAAAAACATAGTAACAAGCCGTACATTGTATAGTTCTGTTTCACAATTTACCTTCTCATAGGGAACAATTAAATCTAATTTGGCTACTAACCTGATCCACGTATAAGACTTGGAAGTATTCTCAGTAGTATTAAAACTGGAGAGCTTGCATGTAGCACACTCTCAAGTTATATCATTGTCTTTGTGCTGGATTACACTGAAAATATGTTTTAGTTTTCCCAGCAAAATGAACCAACCAAAAGCCCCACATGTCTGCTACAGGTAATGTTTTCATAGACGTATATATGGCATTTAAGGGCAAATTTCTGCACCATTTAATTTTTGCAGGAAGCACAAATTACCATATCTGAAATATCTTGTTTGCATGTCAGTCTCTTGTGCATATTGAGAGATCTCCTGAGGTCCTTTCCATCCCAAATTTTTCCTATCATTCTACTATTTTTGTGTACACTGAAATACAATAGTCCTTACTACAGTAAAAGCACTTCTAGATCTGAAAAATGCAGTAACTGGAGAGTGATATAAAGCACCTGGATCTAAGTAACTTTTTACTAAGTACGTTGAAATTTGGATCAGGTCAAGCTTCTTATCAGTCATGCATGACTGCCCATAATTTTGTCCTTTTAAGAAAGCATATTTTACAGGACAAACCTGCTAAAGGTGCACATAACTAATGCAATAATTGGACATAGAGCTTATGACTTGTTTTCAGTGATCAATACTGTTTGCATATTCAAATGCTGTAATCCAAAGTACATTCTCTTTTACTGTGAAGTAAGGTTTATAATCAGAAAGCAACATAAAAAAAAATCATGGCAATAAAATACGTCTGGTTTATACCGTGTAATATTAATACACAGGAATTTTGAGGGGGATCTATAATGCACCTCCAACTTAAATATTTTAAATTGTATAGGCAGTGATGTAACAAAGGGCGTTTGGTCACAGACTAGGTTTGTGGTTTCAGCTAAGCAGACCTTGTCATTCCTTTTGACGTATATGATGACCTTTTTATGTAATTGTTTTGAGAAAATGCTTAATACCAAGAACATTTCACCTTTAATTTTCAAGATAGTTACATTTTTTAAGAATATTAAAAAAATACTATTAAGATTATTTGAATAATTTTGCAACAAATAATAATAACTTTCAAAGAGGTATTTCCATGTATTCTCTCCTTCAGAAACAACACAGCAAATTAAAACTGGTTATTTAATTCCAGTTAAAACCCAGTCCCTTCAGGAAAAGGTATAGGGACCTAAGGGCTTTTTTATGCTATGAATGAAGTAAATGGCACACATATCTTTATCTAGTTTGGAAAGTGCTTCTTTTCTCATATTCAACTATTCAATGGGATGAATGAAGTTTAAAAAACATTCATGTTGGTTTACAGATAATTTCAGGATTAAGTTTCAAGAAGCAGCCCTTCACATTTGTGCAGATGTAGTCAATATAGGGTTGCTCAGACCTCAGGTTGCATTGTGACCAAAGTAAAGGACTTGTCACGTATCAGAAAAGATTTATGACAAGAACATAGTTATGAGTTTAAAAACCATTCCTTCCCCTTTTAAATATTATGATCTGTCACACATCTGACAATGTGAAAAGATTTGTATAACCACATTGAAGAGTGGATGCTTCCAATGGTTAATTTTTGCTTAGTAAACATGTTAAAATACGTTTCCTTTTTGTTTTCCCTTTTTCATACTTCCTCCATGATTTCCAAAATTTACATATTTAAAATAGCTATGGCTCTATTACCTCTAAATGGAGTAATTTTATTACTGGTCATGTAGATCAGTAAGTCTGAAATAAAATATTGCATACCTCATATAGTGAGAATGTTTAGACCTTTGCTTTCTGTATTACATTTACAGACAAAATGCACACTAATGTACGTTATGTTAAGCATTATTAGCACACCGCTGTCCTCGTGCCCACACATATGGCTCTCTTTTAAAAAGGAAAATCATTGCAATACAAAGAAATATGAAGTCTTAAATCTGTCAATGAAATTATAGGCAGTTTCTTCATTATATAAAAAACAAATATTGTGAAAATAATCTGTCACATTCAAGTTAGCAAAGTTAAAACTAATTAATGGCCTGATCCACCATCATTAAATCACTTAATAGAAACAAGACAAAGGCTCATAGTAAGAGTCAATTACTAATTTATATAAGTGCCAATTAAAAGGCAGTCAATTTTTAACATGCTTCCCATATAAATTCCATTGCAAATAATCCTGTCAGCATAGTTGCTAAAAAGCAGTGACAGAAGTGCAACTTATAATCAATACAACCAAAATCTACTATAATTGTCTTCATCATTTTTCACATAAATCATTCTCTTTATTATTTTTCAAATAATCTCAAACAATTGCATTACAAAAAACCAACCCAACTCATTAGGTTAATAAAACTCCTCTTCTTTGCTTCAAGCTCCTAAATTAGGAAAGAACTATTGCATTTCAAATAAAGCAACTTTAATGATCTTTTTTTTTTTTTTCTAGCAATAAAACTAATAGGAAACTCAAGATACATGATGGATTAACACGATCTTTTTTGCACCTCATAAATGTGATTATCAGCCTCTAGAACACACCATGCCCTGTAAATACTTATTTGCATCTTCAATGATACCATGTTTTCCTTTACAAGGATACATTTGAAAGCAATTGCTTATGATGCAGCATTCTCAAGGCCTGAATCAGCAAAACATGCTTGACTAGAGCAGAAGCCTCAGCAATACTGTGGAAATCACACACACAAATAAAATAAAAAAGTAAGACTACTTTAATGGGATTCTATTTTTCTGAAAATAGTATTATAAATATTATTGTATAGAATATAAAATAAAAAAAATGCTTCATCACCAACCCAAATACTTGGTTAATATATGTACAATCAGCCTCCATACTCTCCTTTCAGAGCAGTGCATCTCTTTTCAACAGCTTAGATCATTAAAACAAGCTTTGACCAACAGCATGTTAATGTGCCCATTTACAAGAAAATGCATTCACTTAAGACCCAGTCTTGCTCTCATTTGATCTTATTCTAGATTTCAATAAGAGCAAGAGCAGGCTACTAAGATTTTAAGCTTTACAAACGGCTTCATGATTCAAGTGACAAAGTAAAAGGATTCAGCCATTACAAATTGCCTTTAGTAATTCAGCCATGTGGTTTTAGCCTTTGAATCTTGAAAGCTGCACTGTAATTGAGTGACAAAATGTAAAATAATGGCAAACAATGATTCCAAGGTGATTCTAAACTGATTTTAAATCTCAGATCTTATGATATTTGACTTTTATGTAGTATTAAGAAAACCACTTTAAAAATCTCTTTCCCTAGAGTTTTATTTGATGGTTGAGGCATATCTTGGTTTAAAATGTAATCAGTAAAATCTGAGAATTTTCAAATACATACTGATATGAATTACTTTTTGGTATCTCTGGACAATTTATACTCTGATACAATATAGATAGATAAATAGATCATACTACACTATAACTAATGGTACAAAACAACCATTTGGTTGCCCTTTCGAAACGCATGATACTGTGCCTGAGGCTACAGATTCAATCTTGCTATAGGACTGAAATCACAATCCCACCAAAACTTTCACACCAAGTTTCACTGGGATAATTTGACCTCCTTGGTTTCATTTCACTTTGGCTTCGGTGCAATATTTCCTGTCCCTATTCCTGAAGACTTCATCAATTATGCATAAATGGAGATTATAATGAAAAAAACTGTAGGGTAAATAAACATGGAATTTTAGATAAATTATGCCAACTATTCCATACCCATTCTAATTTACACCAAGCCCCCCGACTCAGTCACAGACTGCTATCATGAAGCACACTCCAAAACACCACTATTTATGAAGGAATTTAAAGTTTAAGAAAAAAGTCTTTCTAAAATTCTTTGAGATTTTTTTAAGGGGGGTTATTTGCTAAGTATAATTTTAGCAATTATGAAACTGTTTGCTCTGCCTACAGCTTATAAAAATCAAGATATGCACTGCCCAAATGAATGCAGAATGTAGTTTATAGCATCTTGAAGATTTGCATTACAGTGCATTGTAGATTTAAATGTATAACAGTGTAATTTTTATGTGAGTAGCTACTGCGATAGTTTAAATGTTATTCATTAAGGACCTGAAGTTGTGGCAGTAATCATTACATAAATCACTTAACACTTTGCATGAAATAGTTACATTTATAAGGGCTGAATCAAAAAGGGTTGTTTTTATTGTTTAAAAACTATGCATGCTCCCTTTTTCTTTGGCCTCTTTAATGTATAACATTCCAGTACTTTTATGATCCATACTTCAAAACCTGTAGAGCATGCAGTTATTGCTAAATACTGTATTAAGATATCCAGAAAAATCATTAGCAAAGTTAAAAAATATATGTTGGGGTTGCCAATCCCACCTGACCATGCTGTGATGTGAGTCCCATGACTCAGCAGAGAGCAGCTGTGCATGTTTCTACTGTCTTGCAATGGATAGGGAAGGTACATAGCTGAATAGCATGCAGGCCAGTCAAAATCCATTAAAAGAGTGATTATATATATATATACATATATATGTATAACTTGCTTAGGTAACCTGTGTGAAAATGGTGACACGTTGCTCTACCTGGTTAAAAAGCACCAGAGCTGCATTCTTGATTGCTCCAGCTTGGTTCTACCCCTGTGAGAAGTAAGAATGGTAGGTAGTGAAGTTCAAGACACAGGATCTCTAGTTTTCCTCTTTTTGGAATCTCTAATTCAAACATGGCTTTAACACAATTAAAACATAATTATTAAATATTTTATGATCAGTTGGCAAAAAGGGAAATACATACCACCTGAAATGTTCAGCAAAATTTTCTAAAGAACTTGTTAGTTTATTTTAAAGAACGAAGAAACGCAGAATCTAGACCTAATAATCCACACTCTGAAATTATGATTCATAAATAAAAATGGAATGAATTAATAAAGACATGATTAGCAGATTTGGAAAGCATTCCAGATTTATATAGTGCTTAATGCATATTATTGAAAATGTTAAGGGTTTTTTTGGTTTAATATTCTAGTCTACATTTAACTGACTACGTGATTATCTCTCTTATTTGAAAAAAAAGTGCATACATCAAGCAAAATACTTTGAATGTCTTCCTATTCCTCCTTCATCCTCTAATAATGGTAGTAGAATTTATAGATCTCAGTGAAAATAAACCCCCTTAATTTCTGTTCAAATTTGATGTGATGAAGTATCATACTCTGCAAGTTTATAGTTTAGATTTAGTACGCTACATACTTCTGACTCTTTAATCTCTCTCCAATTGTTTCAAAAGAAATTAGATTGGTGTCTGCACAGTGTCTCATCAGTGTATCCAAAGGTACAGTTTCATTGATACGTTATCCATAGATAGTCTGTAGCTGAAATAATCAGTGCCGTTTGAAGATACTGTCCCAGAATTGGTCTGTTTTAGAAGAGGGGAATTTAGGTTGTTGAAATGCAATTAAAAATCATCCAACATATTGATCAAATCACTGCTGGGTAAGTTTTGGCTAAGAAATTTATTGAAGCCTAATGGCAATACTTTACTTTTGGGAATGTAATGACAATGCTCATGCCTTTTTACTTCCCCTAGACACACTAGTGAAGCCAATAAAAAACTTGAACTCACTCATTGTTTTGAAAGTCCAGTGGATTAGATTTTATTAAAACCATCTGTTGTGAATTCAGAAGTTAATTGAGCAGCCTAACTTCTCCAGTCTGAATTTATACTTACTGTACAAATACTGTAGATACAAAGGCTTTTGAAATTCAGAATGATAAAGGCCTGAAGGTATATGTATTTATTTCTTTGTGAAATAAGCTTTTCCTAGCTGATGAATATCTTTGAAATTACTTTTCCATGTTGAAATCCAAAACTGTATTCAAAAAGTTGCAATTCAGATATAAAGAATGGTGGTTAAGTGGTACAGAAATACAGTAGTTAGAGGGGTTATGTTTGGTCATATTAACGTAGTACATTCATTTCACTGATTTCATAATAGGAACTGCATCCACAATGCTAACTTGAAAAAGCACCAAATTATCCCCAAATTATCCCCAAGTTATTTAGTTACTTCTAATTTTCTTACTATCTTCAAAGTCAATTCTATTTAATATCTCGTTTTCAGAGCAGAATCTCTTATTTCTACCATGTATTTCATTGGGTGTTGCACCTCTATTTTCTGATAGTAGATACGGCCAAAATCCTCCTTCAAAGCATCAAATATGTGTCTGCTGCTTTCAGGTACTTTCAGCCACCTATTACTCTAAAGTAGTGGGTAACTTTTAAATCTAGTAAATGTCATAGTTATGTTTTATCCGAACAAAGACTTCACCAAAGTTCTAGTAATATTTTAGAAAGATCTATTTAGGACTGAAGCTTGGAACCAAGTTCCAGAATGGACTCTGGCAGATTTGTGAAGTTATTAACTAGTGAATTAATTAGAAGTGTTTTTCTAAAATGGGAAAGAGGGGAGAGAAAGGGCAGGGATGGGGGCGGGGGTGAGGTGTGGGAGAGAATGGAACCAGCCTTCAAAACAAAACTTAGTTACTGGACTTATTTTGTGCCATAATGTATCTGATGATAAAAATAGAAAACATTACAGTTTGTTCCTTCCTCAGCCACAGTTACAAATTCTATAATAATTACCTGCTCTTGACTATTTCTCTGGGCCACACAGACCCTGCACCACTTCTATCATGATCGGTTATTGCTGACAAACTTTAAATAATCATTCTGCTCTTAACATCAGTGGCAGTCAGCAAGACACCAGGAAAAAAAATGGTTCATTTTACAGTTCTTATGCAGATCTAACTTCACAGCTCTATTAAAAAATTACTGACAGGGATACCTCCTGAGGGTATTTTAAGTTCTAAGCACTGCCACAGTTAAGGCAGAGAAAGTTCTTCCCCATCTCTTACCCCTCCTTTTGCAGACCAGGCCTTCTCCTAGCAGGAATGTTGTCTCAGTGGTATTCCCTGAGAGGCAAAATAAAGCAAATGATGGTGTACTGTTCTAAAGAGATAATGTAAACACTGCACCAATATACTCTTTATCTTCCTCAAAAGACAATCAGAAGTCAGCAAAAGATTCAACATTACTGCTGACTTCATAGGAAAAGATTGGGAATTTTCACAATATCCCATCACCCATCTGAACATCTGTTCATATATTACCAAAGCAGGTGGATTTTTATGCATACAATAAAAAAACCCAAACCAACAAACCACAACACTTTATCCTTATCCTAAAAATCATCCAGTAGGAATGGAAAAAGGAATCCAGAACAGAAACTGCAATTAATATATAATTCACAATTTTCAGGGCACTGGTAAGAAATTCCTTTCTTATTAGATACCATTCACAATGTGCACATCTGCACTATACGAATATGTGACAAAGAGTTAAACAGTTGTGAGTGAGCAGAACTTGAGGGAAATGCTATCACTCCACCTTTGCAATGGTAATGCTTATCACTTTCTATGGAAATCTTGAGGCTCCACAGAAGTGCTAAACTAATCCTGTCCCTATTGAAAATTATCCACAAGTTCTTAAGATATTCACCATCCATGATTTACTGGTGGATTTCCCAGTCACCTGAAATTTTCACTTTCAAATTTCTTGCGCAAACCTTTAATTTCTCTTCCTGAAGACAACCAAAGTCCACAAAAAAAGCAAAATCCCTTTTGATTTATTATGGTCCTGAAACTTCAGGATGGCCTTCAAAGAAAAAAACATGATGCCTGAACCAAGCAAAGATGAGAATGAGGGATTTACTTGTGAAAGTCACCTTGAAATTGGTGTAATTCAGAACTTAGTGCAAGGGCTGTTACTCCATTTTTTTGAATGTACTTACATCATGTATTCTCTTGGAAAACAGAGGAGTTTCTGCCTTAGCACTGCATTTTATTTTCTCCTCAGCTCTTCTGATACAATATATGACAGTACACTGTAAACCGAACCATTCAAATTTATCTTAAAGAAGAAATAAATAATACCTGTGGGATGATGTTATTTAACTTACATCACTCCAGTGACATGCCTTGCAGTACAGACCCACAAGCACTGTAGCAAAGTGATTAAGACTGCCAGGGGATCAGGAGCCAGGTGTGGATGGGAACGTCCCAAGCCATCTCTGCTGCTGAGGCTACCATGTCATGTAACCATACATTTAGCATCCGCACAACTTATAAGCCTCCCAACTTCCTAATGCATATTACAAACTTCTTAAAAGTAACATAAGAAATTTTTAGGCATGTAACTTAATAAGATGAAGTTACTAGGAAGGTACTCATCACTGTATTTCTCAAAACTAACCACAAGGAAAGCAAAAATTTTCAGTAAAATGTCATTTTAAAGAACATCAGAGTATGTAAAAAGACTTGGAAAACTATGCAAAAGAGTAATTGGAAAGACAACTGACTTTTATTAGATCAGTTTATGTGAAAAATACTTGACTCTCAGATCCAGAGTCACTTTAAAAGCTTGTTTTTTGATACTAGTCAACCTCATAAATTATATCACCTTAAACTTCCTGAATCTTTTGTATTCTTAAATTGCCATGGATAAGCACTGCTACTATACAGTCTTCTACAGAGGCATTGAAAATGTTTGACTGAGCAACTCAGATGATAGGGTATCTTGCTCTTAATCTTGCAGCTGTTATGCAGAGTAACCTTTGCAGTTGCAAATAAACACTCTTCATGCTTATGTTCTTTAGCAAGAAATTCAACTATGATTCACTGGGTCATAGCTATCCACGCATGTTATGTGACATAGTTTGGTATTGCTGAGGAATACAAAATTATTTGCAAATCTGGCAGCTATATAGCTATGATACAGTTGTAAATCCAGGGCTTCTTTATAGACAAACTTTATGGTAAAAACTTACTTTATGGTAAAAAAACCTTTTGTATGAGTTATCACACAACGTCATAGCATCTAATCTAATTGAAAATATATTCATGATTCCAAATCCCTTAAACCTCACAGTTCCTACATTCCTAATGGGATTACATATAATTATATTCTGCTAATGCATGTATGTATTTGTCATTGATCATTACTCCAACATACAAAGTTTTCCTTGAATACCTTTTCCACATGTTCATGATCACTTCTGGTATTAGAGCTTCTGATATCTTCAGACAGCCTCTGTTTTTTAGACCAACCTCTGTCTCTTTGCAAAGTAACAGGAATATAAGGCTTTCAAGATAACTCCCTCCACACGCATCTATATGACAAGATTATTCTGGTGTCCAGCATAACTTGAAATACTGGTCTATCATGACATTGAGTGGCCTCTGAATTACTTCAATTCAGCCAGCCATAGTCTCTGAACCCAAAATCTGTACAAGTATTACTGACACAAATTTTTAGATAATATAGAATACATCACTTATATATGATGTCTCAGGGTTCATTTTTAGAACTAACCTAAATATAGAAACAAACCACTTTTTCTCCACTTCAATTGTGTATGCAAAGCTGTATATACTTTATTGCTCTTTAGCCTTCTGCAATACTCTTATTCCATAAATCCTGATTGCATTATAGGTACCACAGAAAGAACACTTTATGAAATGTGTGCTAGCCCTAAAACTTCATAAAATTGTGAAAGAAACAATCATGTTTCAAATGATAGATCTTTCAAATACCTATAAACACTATTAAAAATGTAAACGCTAAGGACCCCCTAGTATACCATCATGTAGAGTAATTTCTTTCTTGAATTATAATTACATTAAACCCCACAAAATATTTACGTGATACAAGACAGTTCTTAATTCTAAATATGTAATTAAGAAATATGTAGATACGTGATGACGATTTAATTAAGATACAAAAAAATCCTACCTGTTTGCTTTCTTCCATATCAGATTCGCTGCTAAACTCTTCTGTATTTAAATTTTCAAAATCGGATTCTCCAACTGCAATTGGCACTGTCACAGTGAGGCCTGGATTGTTTATGAATGACATGTAATCATTTTCATCGATTACATATTTTTCCACACTGCTGCCTGTGCCTACACCACTGGTGGTACCATTCCCATCTTTAATACAATTCAGGTCCTTGCTTATTTCAACAGCCGTATGATTGGAAATGCAGCTGTCTTTCTTGTTGTTTAGCTCTTCGAGTGCTTTGATTTCCTCTAAAGCTTTCTGCTTTCTAACAAAGGCTTTTTGGATGAACTCCTGTATCTTTTTTTTAACATAATCTATTCCCTTCTGAATTCTTGCCACAGCAATCTGGAGATTGTTCATTTCATTATCATCATCAGTAGCAGCAAGATTGTCTGAACTAAATGAGCTCAGCAGCAAGGCCAGAAACAGGTTCAATACCTAAAAGATGAGAAAATACAGCTGTATAGTCAATACATATATGTAAGAAGTGAGAATTTTTATAGGATACTGGCAAATAGCATGCATTATTTTGAAAAACAACATTCACTAATTTTAGAAAACCCTATAGCACCTCAAATTACAAAAGAGCTCCTTACAAAAATTTTTAAAAGTTACAAAAATTCTAGCTATTCATAAGATAGAAAGGCTTCAGTCTAAATCTCTTATAATCACTTGGAATTTAAGTAGAATTAAATAAACACAAGTCATAAAATTAGATGAGTTTCTCTGATGCAGATATTTTAGAAACATCAGTTAATGCTATAATAACCTACTTACACTCTCTAGCTACTATTTGGAAGATTATACCACGAGACTGATTTTCTGTTAATTCTGGGCTTGTCTCTTAAATTCTGTAAAGCTTAACATAAAAGGATAAAAGGAATATTTTAAAATTAATTTTAACACTTACATCCCTAATGTTTATAATAATACTATATTATTTGATTTTTTTTTCCTTTTTCACCTGACAAAATTTGAAAATTTTAGGAATTAAAAACCGAAGTATTTATTTCATTGGCAGGTAACAAGAACTGCAGTTTATTCCTTCAGAATTTGACCATCCTTACTCTTGTTTTAATATAATATGTAAACCGTAGCTACTTCACTGAAGCTTACAAGCAACTAACAATTTCGTACTTTCTGTCTGATACGCCATCAGGCAACAAAAGTTGTCATGATATGGCAAAGTGGCATAAATAAATTTCCCCACAGTTAAATGTATTAGGTCTCTCATTTGTACTCTCTCTGAGATTCAATTCTGCAGACTTTCACTATTCCAGAAAAGAGGCCTGAGGGTAAAAAGACACTTGGAAGAAAGAACACAATATGACTCTGAAACTGGATTTCTATGCTGAAGCTAATACTAAGAAAAAAAAAAAAGTAGAGCAGGTTACTGATCATAAATAACTTCCTGGGGCTCTGCACATTTCTGCTGATATAATGTTGAGATCACAAGGTCATGTAAACAACCAGGATACAAGCACATTGAATTCTATTATATAGAAATATAAATCATGTTAGAATATGTCAGTATGCAAGAGAATTTTGAAAAGTAATGAAATGTAGCTTTTAGGCACATCAGAACAAACTGCAAAGATTAACAGTAAAAGAAACTTAAAAATAAAGCAAAAGTGTAAATGTTACATTCCAACTAGTCCTGATTTCTAAGAAGGTCTCTGCAATTCAATAATACTCAATCAAACGTTTGACATTTTATCTTGTTAGCTTGAATTAAATATTCTCCATAAAGCTTTCTTCTACAATTTTGAGTTAGAAACTTTGAAACACAGTTTTAGCATGGATGTCCACTCTGTATTTCATTTTTGCTTTCCACACCTAAACAGGCCAAAAAGTTCAGTATTTGAATTCAAGATATTCTATATAGGAACATCTAAATTATATTTTATTTTTATTAAGTCAGTAGTACTAGTGCTGGAGTCCTCTGTAATGGGTGTAATTTGTTTTTCTCTGAGGGAGCAGCTGCCCAGGAGCTGGTGCAGCACAAGCTTTATTTCAAGAGAAGTTAGGAAGACATTTGTATTTAAACACCTATGAATTAGCTGCAGCTGTCCCATGATAGGGTGTTTGATTTGATGTTTTGGTGTATTCCTAAATTCCTGGGCTAACAGTGAGAGTACTTCAGGTGTGGAAATGAGTGAAAAAGGGGAGAAGGGTATTACCGTGTTTTTACCCCAAATCTAGCATTTTCAGATTTATTTTTTAATTACAGAAGTATGATATTCTTATTACTAACAGTAAGCTGTGTACATTTTACATCAGAGTTAATGTTTGAAAATGTTCATCACATACCACTAAGTTTCCAATCACCATGACTAGCATGAAAACAATAAGGCACATGGTTTGGCCTGCAACCTCCATGCAGTCCCACATTGTTTCTATCCATTCTCCACACAGCACTCGAAATACAATCAGGAAAGAGTGGAAAAAGTCATGCATGTGCCAGCGTGGAAGCACACAGTCACTGGAGATCTTGCAGACACATTCCTTGTAGCTTTTCCCAAAAAGCTGCATCCCAACCACAGCAAAAATGAACACGATGATGGCCAGCACCAGGGTCAGATTACCCAGAGCTCCCACAGAGTTGCCAATAATCTTAATCAGCATATTTAGTGTTGGCCAAGATTTTGCCAGTTTGAAAACTCGAAGCTGAAAAACAAAAATGCAGATGAATCAATTTGTGTTACAAAATAGAAGCTAGGTCCACATTATTTGCCAGAGCATGTCAGTTTCTGCAGATTACTTTGTTCTTCAGTAGGAACATACTATGTTAATGGAGAGCAGGGAGCATGGAGTTTGGTATTTGCCTCAACTTCAGTGTTCAGCATTTCATCATAGTGATGCACGTCAAAAAATTAATTGTACCACATTTGATTTTAATTATTTTAAACATCTTAGAAGTTTGTACTCTTTTCACCACCTTTACTGCTCCTTATTTGCTGGCTTGGTTCCACATTTCCCTCAGCACCGTATTAGGTTTACCAGGCTTATTTAGAAGACAATTTTTCAAGCAACAATTTGATGCCAATATTGTGATGTCCATTCAAATCATAAACACTATATTAAAAAATAGAATTTAGTAACCAAACTACAGTATGTGAAGTTGGGTACCATGGCAACTGGTGCTAATAAACTAAGTCACTGTTTACTGTTCTGTATATTAGGAAATAACCTACGTTTTCAAGTAATGTGATAACTATTAACAATACAGATTTAAATTAAGATTCTTGTAAACATACCTACCAATTAGTTTGTGTACAATACTAATTGCTATAAGAACACCTTTCTAGTAGAATTACTATTTCCTTTTAAGTGTTATCCTAGTCAGATTGTTACGACCTTTTGTTATCTGTAATGGAGTTACTAAATATATATTCTTGGTGCTCATTAAAATAATGTAGTGAAGAGAGGATCTACTTAGGGTCTTTATAACTAACACAAAGTAATATTCATAATATAAAGACGAAAAATGTTACAATTCTTTACTCCAGTGGCAATATGTATGTTTTTACAGATATTCAGCTTTGAATAATCCTAATTAAATCATTATAAAACTCAAAATTAAAAAAAAAAGAGCAGTTAGATCTATGCTGGCAAAGGGTATCAGTAGAATAGGATATCATAGGATAATTTGATATCAAATGACATCAACTGACAAACACCTTGAACATTTACTTATCAAATATGGATAGTAAATTAGGCATATATATAAAATAGCATGAGTCATTTAGGTACACAATGTTACAGTACTAGTAATTATTACAGACCTGAGCATTTTTTTTTAAATTTTGACTAAGACAACTGCATGCAGATATTCAATTATCAAGGTATTTACCAATCTGAATGACCGAAGAACAGATAATCCTTCAACATTTGCAAGACCAAGCTCCATTAAACTAAGGCTAACAATAATACCATCAAAAATATTCCAGCCTTCTTGGAAATAATAATAAGGGTCCATGGCAATTATCTTCAGTACCATTTCTGCTGTGAATATCCCAGTGAATACCTAAAACAACATGTAATAATTTGTTGAGAAATTTTTATACCTGAGAAATTTTTTCTAATCCAGCTTGAGTTTGCATACCTGTTACGTGTACCTGTTACTATATAAACCAGCTAACTGCTATCTCCAAGTGGCATTTAAGTACTTCTAAACACTGAAAACTGATAATTAAATTCAAATCACTAAATCAGGACAGATATAGAAGGGCAGAATTTTGATAAAGCTATAAAAACCTATTCACCAGTCAGAGGCTCAGCTCCAGTTCATGTGTGACTGAAATGTTCTGGACCTTCCATCCAGCAGAAGATGTGATATCCAGAGTTTTCCATTCTATTTCTAGATTATAGCCCCAGTAAAGCAAAGGACTTGACAGCAATTTATTTTCCTTACTCTTAGTCTAAACAGAACTGTTAGGAGAAACTCAGTAAGCTCAGACTCTCTACGGACAGACGCTCTAAGGTCTGTATTTTAGGTCAGAGTTGAAGAATATGGGTGGAATAGATGGGGGAAGTTGACATTCTTGCACTGGGCTCTTTGTAAGGTTATAGAGGTTTCAAGCCCAGCTACTATTCTGCGTGACAGCTACTTCCTTTTGAGAAAAAAGATCTTCATGATGATAATGTTTTTTGAAATATCTGGTAGTGTCAAATGTGAAAATACCAGCACTCCTTAATATTTTAAAGTCCAGAATGTAACCCAACAATTTATTGCAATGAGTAGTGATCAGTGCAGGGTAATAAAGAAGTTTTGGAGCATAATGCAAAAACAGTAAAACCATGAATATTCTGAGTGATACTCAAAAGAATGTTCTAGATGATCCAAAAGTCTGCTAAAGTACACCAACATAGTCTGTCATTGCCTTATGATAGTTCTTTACCAAACTCTTCTCAGTCCTGCTACAGAAAGTTTTATGGAAGCATAGCTGACGTTTTACAACACCCTGTAACTACACTCATGATTAACTTTTAATTTAAAGGAAGTGGGTATAATGCTGTGAAAACATTCACCCTTGTCAAAGTGTAAATATTACCAATTTCAAAAGTGTATACATTTAATAAACAAGAAATATAGCAAGGAACATGATATTATTAGATTGAGATATGAGAGATGTAACCATATAATTAGAAAAATGTAACAGGTATAACTATGTGTGGTAAAGAGAACGCAACAAGTAAGATTATATTTGACAAAAGAATTGGAAAAAAGCATTAAAAAGCATTTAGTTTAAAAATACTTCCTCCACAAAATTACCCATTCCATCCACAAACCACTTTTTCTTGCACATAACTCCTTCCCCAAATACACAAAGCCACATTTTAACAGAAAGTAAATTCAATTTTTCTTAAAATTTCTTAGGACTTTTTTAGTATTTATTTTAGTATTATGAAAATGTATCACTGCATTTTAGAACTAATTCTTCCTTCTCATTAAAATGCTACAGAAATGAGAGAGTCATATTTGTAATATTTAATTTATCCTTAAACGGACTGATGTCACAAGCAAAGAGTAAATTAACATTATTTTGAATGGAAATCACAAAATTAAGGTTAGTATGTTAATACAGGGAGGAACAGAAAATTTAATTGAAACCAGCAGGAATAGTATCCACTTCATACATATGTATATAGTCCTAATTAAGGATACTGGATTGTTACAAAGGTAATTAAAAATATGACTGTTGCTAACTTAGAGAAAAAAAAGTAAAATATGAGATGGCAAAAGGCAGAAGTCATTGTGAGTGCAAATGGTTGGAGATAAATATTTCTAAGAATATGACAGACCAACATTTTAAAATGCAAGATTGTGTAATCTGTGATGCATAAAAGAATATGCCAGCTATTAAATCTTTTTCCAGGAGGAAGGAAACTGTAAAGCACACAGGGACATGTAGGTAGTAATTTTTATTTTTTTAAAAAAGCCACAGAAGGTTGTATTAGCAGTACATATGATAAAATGTTTAGACTTTAAAACATACTCTGACTGAGAAATCTATGACTGCTCCATTTAAATATTAGCAGACTTTTCAAAACTAATCTTATCGAGTGATTAGTTCAGAACACTCTGTTGGTTTTGATTTTCAGGACTGCCTGCTGTGTGAGTCAATCCAGACCTCTCCTGTGTAAACTACTGGTAGTTATGTGAGCTGGCAAAAAATTAAAAATGCATGAATCTTCTGAAAGAAACACTTGGAAAGTTCAGTCCTCTGCTTCCTGAGCATTAGAAGCAAATGGAGAGAAACAGACAAGAGCATTTAAGGGTTATGTTACTTTTAGGTTCCTGCTCAGAAAAGGATTTATACATAACCCTAAATGTCTGGAACAGATTAAAATTGGGAAAGGCATCACGAATAAACTTAGAGATACAAGGGGCTTTTT
Organism: Hypotaenidia okinawae; assembly: GCA_027925045.1. Lineage (NCBI taxonomy): Eukaryota > Metazoa > Chordata > Aves > Gruiformes > Rallidae > Hypotaenidia > Hypotaenidia okinawae. The sequence continues at coordinate 22,638,467 of BSDF01000007.1, read as the reverse complement.
GTTAGAGAATAACTAAGGATCTTCTAGGTGAATAACTATTTTTTAGTTACCTAAAGTGGCAAGGGCTTAATGCTAACAAGAAATATGCCTTTCTTTGGAAATGCACTTCCACTATAGTGTAACTCAAAAAAAATCAAAGAAAAATTCTGACATCTGATATTTCATCAATTTCTTATAGAAGAAAAATATTTTCTGTGATGGAATATCAGTACCACGGTAAAAATTAGATAATCTACCTTAACCTTTTGAAGAAAAAAAACAGGGAAGACCTCAAGAAGTCTACAATCCAGTGAAGACTGAAGATCCACTTCCACACATATTTAATTATTATAACAGTTACAAAATAGATTTATGAAAGTTAAAGGCTAAAGCAAAAATCCCTTTATCTATGAAAATCATATATATATACAGTTTCTAAACCGGTTATAAAATCCAACCTGGAATAAATTTAAAAGCAATGTAATAATTTTCTTCTTTTAAAAAGGGTATTTTCACACCAAGTAGTACATGATAAACTACTTACCAGATTCCCCACAGAAAGGACACTGCTAAACTGTTCTGTCATTGGGTAATGTTCCATGGCCATAAACAAGGTGTTTAAAACAATGCAAATAGTGATAGCAAGATCAACAAATGGATCCATCACAACTAAGTTGACGATGTGTTTTACTTTTAACCATGGACTCCAGCAATCCCAGATCAAGAAAGTATTTGCAAATCTGTACCAGCATGGTGGGCATTTTTGTCTGGATTCTTCAAGCTCTGAAAAAAAGAAGAAAAAATTATCAAATAATGAATATTCCAATTATATTCCCTGGAAGTTCTTGTTTAAAATACATAATAATAAATTATTAAAATACCCAGCTCACAGTAGCATGGAATTTCCCTAACCTATTGACATCAACCCATGCCAAAACACATGAACTGCCTTTAACATATTAAACATCTAATTTATTTAAGCTCCTCTACAACCAGTGGACAATGAAGTTATGTCTAAAGAATTAAAAGAATGAATCAGCTCAGATATCTATCTAAAGAGAGAAATGTGCTTCTCTTTCCCATGACAGTAGGAAGAGTCTAGACATTGAGATTAGGTTGGTTGACTTGCTTACAGCATATGTTTTAATTTTAGATATGAAAAGTTAATCCAACTCTATCTTCAGTAAGCTGGTGTGTATTATTTATATGAGCTTCATGAAATATAAAGATTTTGTATTAAGTGTGTAATGTGTACATATTTTGATTTGAGCTATTGAAAGTATTATATTTGCTACTATACTGAACTACTACAATACCATGGCAGATAAATTACTTCGTGTGCCTATCTATAATCACTTATTTGAATCAATATTTTTAATACACAGAATGCATGTTTTCTTATTTTAGAAGCTATCATTTGAACTTGAAAATGCCTTGAAAATTGCAATGTCTATCATTTGAGAAATAGAACAATATTAGTATTAGCAGCACAACTCTGCTTAGGATCTTTACAAACTATTTTTTCTTCCATTTCACTATCACTATTGTCAGAGTTAGAGAAGAACAGTAACTTCTACTGAGTTAATAAAAGCAAGGATGAATGTCTAATGTGATGGGATGTTTGAGGACAGTCCAGAAGGAAGATTGATATTTGCTTAAGTGGGAAATACTTAGACCATGAAATGTGCAAGAAATGGCTACAATACGAGGTTATGATAAAATTTCTGCATAGTGTCATCAACCCAAATCTGAAATTTATTGTTTTCAGGCATTCCTTAGAACAGGAGGACTTCTCCATCATCATCATCACACCATCATGGTGGTTTTGCTTAAATAGTAAACATTCTGTTTTACAGTGTTTGCTAGTAAGAATTTAATGCTCAACTCTACATTTTGGGGACCAATGGATTGACTTTTGCCTTTAATATTGTCCTATATGGGCTGAATTATAGAAAGTTAACAGGTCAGTTACCACAGCTCTCAAACTCATTGAAACTAACAAGTTCTCCCACTATAACAAAATGTAGCCTCCAGGCAGAAAAGGGTATTTTAAGTAGCAGAGGTCTTCTATAACCTTTATAAACCATAATGAAGATAGTGCTTTCAAAGGAATACATGGATTGGGTGAAATAATCACATTTCTGAACAAGTAACTCAGAATGCTGAGAGGTAGGATGGATCTGGCCTCGAACAAGAGTGTTTTTTCATACTGGATGCTGAGTTGGAACAGAAAACTCCACTCAGCAACCTCTGAAAAGATGGAAACCAGATGGTGGTAGGAGGTGACTATCAGGACAATATAGTTTACATTGACAAGTTTCTTCTGGGCAGAAGAATGAAAGGACAAACTATTCAGCTGGAGGAAGAGGGCAGCACCCACGCAGGAGATATCCTCTCTGCCAGGGAGGAAATCTAAGAATTGTACATGAAGAATCAACAGTTCACACTTGAACTAAAGTAGGAAGATATATTCAGAAAGGTATGTTTGGGAGTCAAGAAGAAATTAGGCAACATGACCCTTATATTTCTGACTACAATTAGTTGGGGATTTATTTGTTTATCTGAGAGCAAAGGACTTGCTAGATCACCTTAAAAAGTGTATTTCAATTCTGGCTTAAAGTAATATTTAAAACACTATAAATTTATTTATATTTTCTTGTCCTTTTAGAATACATACTACATGCAAGACATCTTCAAGGTTTGACTATAACATCTGTCACAGTGTACTAGTAGCCGGTAGCTAGATTCTTGAAGCTTATAAAAGTATTTTAACAGCATATATATGAAGTGTGAGTGTACTCAGTTTCCAATAAGCAAAACAATTCCAACAATGAATGCTTTTTCATACAGTAAATATAGTACCTTTTATCCTTGTTATACTTATCTAAAAAAGTTTAAGAAATTCTTATGGAAGGCAGTTCATGTGTATTGGCATAGGTTAACTACAGCTTGTTGTTTTCTCTAAATGATATTTTTTCATTCTGATTTCCCATTGTCTATCCTTGGATTTTAAATTTCAGGGCAATGACTGTGCCAGCATATGAACTGCCTTTATCATACCAATTCCCATGTATATTGATTGACTTTTCTTGTTGATGTTTTGTAGGAAGAAATCCCTGTATTCTCTGTTTGGGGTTCTGGCAATCCCCTAACTATGATTATTTTGTTTCTCTTACTCTGTTAGTCCACTCAATAGAGTAATATTTTGGAAGATGTCATAAAAAATAAAGGACTAAGGATTTAGAATATCTGCATAATCTTAGAAATGCTCAAAAGCTTTTTGTATCTGATGGCAGAGATTTGAAGGGAGCATATAAACAGGAGGGGAGTCAACTTTTTAAAAGGGTAGATAATGTCAGGACAAGGGGGAATGGATTAAAGCTGAAGGAGGGAAGGTTTAGATTAGACATTAGGGGGAAGTTCTTTACAGAGAGAATGGTAAGGTGCTGGAACAGGCTGCCCAGAGAGGTGGTGGATGCCCCATCCCTGGAGGTGTTCAAGGCTGGATTGGATGGGGCCCTGGGCAACCCTGTCTAGATCCAGGCCTGGAGGTTGGTGGCCCTGCCTGTGGCAAGGGAATTGGAACTCTATGATCCTTGGGGTCCCTTCCAACCCACGCCGTTCTATGATTCTATGATTCACATGTCCAGTTTTGCATTTACAGTAGAAAGTATTAATATAATTGCTCTGTACATACAGTTAGCAAAAATTCACTGAACTGCCTGTCAGATAAAATGCATCAAATACCTTCCATTGTATTTGTAAGTATGCTGGCTATACTCATTGCTCTTTGTCTAGCAGCAGAATCTTCCAGCATTTCCATTGAGATTTGATAAGAGCTCAGTCTTCTTTTTCTTATTTCCGTTTCTGTAGTGGTGCCCTGTAAATGAAATATTGAGGCATTAAACCATCCTTTTCAACAGCCAATTAACAGTTATAACCAAGATCAGCTTTGTGCAGACTTTTCTTACACACCGACGGCTTCTGTTCCTGTAGGAATTTCTTTGTTCCTTATTGAGGAACTCAATGGGAATTTTCTATAGTGCTACAAATAATCAACTGGGAGATACAATATGAAGGCAATGTGGCACCTAAAGAGGTTCTTATTTAAATGACTGAGAGAACAACATTTTTATTAGATATCTTTTTGCTACTATTACTGTTCTTTCCAAAAAAAATGATCAAAGTTGAATACTGTCACCTTAACTTCCAGCAGCTAGTCATGTTAAATAATTAAAGTGCAAGTACAGAAAGAAGTGAACTATTATTTGAGAAAGTAACTTTGATACAATAAACATCAGTACAATTCTAGGAATTAATTATCTCTAATACTATATACTGCATTTCTAACCTTATAAGTATGGTTGAAAAATGTTCTACTTAATTCTCAATCATCACAATGCTCATTGTGAGGGGATGTCAAGGTTATCTTAGTGTCAGGATGAAAAAACATTTTCAAACATTCACTAGTACTATTTCTTTAGAGAAGACTCTAATATATTTCTCTAAATACAACTATATACACATAAACTAATGTAATCTGAATTTTTGGTGTGAAGGTCTATATAAAGATAGGAAAGAAAGAAAAATGAAAGGTGTAATAGTAGTAATGAAATTTTAATATTTACTTACAATGAAAATAGTTCTTCAGGTTAAACACAGTGCTATTATAATTACGAAAACACTGTACTGAATCCATATCAAAATATGATGTATGAAAAATATTGCTTTCTGTTATTTAGAAACTATTGCAAGTTACTTCTCATAGCTCTAAGAAATGATAAGGCAAGCAGAGATGAGCAGTAAGAAAAAATTCCATGCCTGAACCAAGCTGTAATTATTGGTTTACTTATAATTACCTCGGGTATAAGCTGACCAGTGGGCGAAGTTAGTGTTGAAGGTCCTCCAACCAGGGAAACTACTCCATTGCAGTCTACAGTGCTGTGCATCTTCCCATTTACTGGAAGGGCTGGTACCATTCTAGATGACACACTCGCCTGACTAATGTTACTGTTGCGCCGTTCACCATGTCGATTTGGAACAAAGAGGGAATCTCTTCTGCTCTCATTGTCTTCAAAAGTGCTGTGCTCATCATCAGCAAAGTCATTTTCTGATCCTACATCCTTTGCTCGACCTCTGAAGCTGAAAATGCTTGTTTTGCTGTTGCGCCTCGGCGAGAACAGGGAACCACGAATGCTCAGCAAAGACTGTAAAAAATTTGAATCAAACAAAAAAAACCCCAGCAACCCAGCATTAGGACAGAATTTCTAAATTCTTGGGTTTTCAAAGCATAGATACAGTGCTGGAGGAAGGCATAGTCACTTTTCTCTACAATAGTATCAATGTGCTCATTAGGTGAATGTGCTCATTAAGGGACCTGATGTTGAGGGGAAAAATGTTTTTAAGGTAATGTAGCAAGACTGAGGAAAGGTTGTGCCAAATATTTAAGTAATGTTGGACAGTTCTGAGCAAAGAAGGCAGGTTGAATTGCTATGGACCCATGACTGTGCTGGAGACAGTTCTCAACATCACTATCAAGGTTTTGCAGGCATTTGTCTTTTATTCCTTCTATTAGAGGGCAGAGCAAAAAATCTTTTACTTCCCTTCTTCATCCCCCAGATTCCTAGGGAGATACCAAGTAATAACATTCACTGATCATTATTTTCTAGAAGGCAGAAGTGGTCTTAAGTTTGGTGTTAAATTCAGTCTAAGTTGTAAAGAACTTGTCTACCCTCTTCACAGTAGGCTCGATAGTGTGGGAATCACATACACAGAGGAAACACCTTGGGGAAGCTCTGGAAGTGCAGTGTGAGCATGACTAGCAGCACTCTTGGCATAGCACTGTGGGGCCTACAGCAGGCTGCACGCCTACCAGAAGGTACCACTTGTCCATCAGGCAGCTCAAAGCAAGCATTCACCAGGGACACAGCTACCTAAAGATATCCTCTTACAAATGAGAAAAATAAATCAGCGGTTGTTAGTAATTCATCTTTTAATTACAGGAGAAGCTAGTTAATGGAATGTTCCTCTCCCTTGCTACATATTTTATTAACAGCATTCATGAATAAATAAAATGAGTACTAATTGTGGGAAAAAAGAAACCTTGCATTAAGCTTTCTTTAAATCTGTATTTGTACAAATCTTTATCTCAGTATATAAAAAACCTGGTTTGATATGATTCTCAATTTTTCACTGGTTTTGCAGGTGGAAGGTGCTCATATGTAACAGCAGTATTTTTTATCCCGATAATTCAAGTGAAAACTGTACTGTAATATATATGCCTACATTAATACTGTGAAAACCAAACACTGACTATATACATATATCAATACATATGTTTCTCTGTCTATGCCTACTCAGATTTACACATACACACATTCGTGCTGAACTGGTAGTGCTGCCTGTTGTAAGGGCTAGCAGGTATTTACCATTATAAGATGTAATTTTCCTGCTATTATGGCTACACCAAATTTTAATAATTTGGGCTGAAATTTTCTATGCTGGCTGTCAGCCTCAGGCAGAGTTATTTGAAGAGTATGAGCCAAATGGCTTTGCTAACTCATTTGTGTAAACTTGGCTGGAGAAAAAGTGATGTTTTGCTTGTGCTGAAAGATAATTTTACCTAAAAAAAAAAAGCTCTAACTTCTATAGAGCATGACACTGAATTCTGACAAAGTGGGAAACTAATTACTGCACCCTTTGTACATTTATCTGTAATTTTATTCAGCCAACCTACAGTCTTTCAAAAAATCCCATGCTCACTAGGTTTCATCCGACTGCCACTCCTTACCCTTTTTTTTTCCAGAGAATGCTTCCACGGCTGTTATGTTTTGTTTGTTGTCCAGTCTTTCCAATATGTGTTACCATGCTCTGAGCACAACTAAAGGGATTAGGCCACTCAGGGATTTGGGAGGGGTAATGCCTACTCTGACAGTCCCTGCTGCATTAAGACGAAAGACATAAGCCAAAATGCAATTCTAAAACATGTCAAAGCAAAAATATATGTGTTAACATGTTCCTGGAAAGTAAGGTCTGAAAGGAAAACTTGGCTTTTCTGGAAGGCTGCATCATTGAATACTGTGTCAAGGGACAAAACCTCTACAGAGGCTAACTGGGCTGATCATCCATCTCCCCTTACAATTCTACTCTGTTGTTTCATACTCTGCCACCCCATTGCACCAGGGAGCTAACTGCATGATTAGCAAGATGAACCAGCCTTCCCTTTGCCACTTCTACTCCCCGTACTCCTTCTGCTCTCATGGCAACTCCATTTTACTTCAATATTATGCAGGCAACGTTTGCCTCAAAGCATTTTTACAACTGCAAAAACAGTTATCAAGGCATTCTTTAATTAATAAATTATCTTCATTTAGATTATATACTTGATAGAAGTTTCTTTGTATTTTAAAATTTTAAATGAATTTTTAAAACATTATTTCAGATGGTCACTTAGTTACTTCTGGCTGTGTAATTCATGATGACTCAAGATGAGCTGTTTCGTGTGTATTGCACCATTTTCTTAATTTCTTTCAAATCTAAGACATACACATTATTTTTTTTCACTTGATTTTAATGGATTTTAATTATTTATTCCACAACATTAATTTGCATTTAATTTTAATGTTATCAAAGGTAATTCGAAATACCTTGCTTTCCTAAGCTTCTTAAGTTTCTGTGGAAGTTTCATGGTTTCTCATAACAGTTGCAAGGATGAAAACTTTCTGAGAGTTTGAGATTATGAACAAAAACACGCAACAATGTGTTACTGCATGTTAATAAAGCCACAGAAGTTTTATTAACTACAGAAACTGATCGTCTCAAATTCTCCTCCCCTCAATAGACATGCTTCTGTATTAAGTATTTTTTCTGTGCACAAAAAAATGTATATAATATAAACATAGCACATTGCTTAGTCAGTATCTTCACCAGAAGTATGTAAAAGAGCATCTGGTAATTTATACTAACAATGGAGAGGCCTATTATCAAGTAGTTAAGGCATAGGACTAGCAGTCAGAAATTCCCTTCTGCTCAGACATTGTCAGTGATTCTTTTTTACTGTGGTCAAGTCATTCACCATCCTCATCTATGAGCTACAGACATTTATATATATATATATACACACACACACATATATACACACATATATTTATAAATGTTGATATTACTATATATGTTTAAGTGAGACAGGACTGTGCAGTCTAACAGAGCTTTGGCTGCAGCTCCTTTGTGTGAGCCTGACTCAAAGCCCATTCCAATTAATGATGTAATTTTTTTGAGCAGCTTTGGCCCCAAATTAATAGTACATTTTATTAGATTTGAAAGACGCTTTTCCAATATTACTCAAAGGAATTTAGATAGATTTAATGATTTGTTTTTCTTACATTTTCTTACATTACAACCTGGTTATTCTTAATCATAAAAAACATCACTTCTTTAGAAATTGAAATCTTTTTCACACTAGGCATCATTCCTTATACTTGATTAACTACTGAGGCTTTGTCTCAAATTAAGCTTTCCTCCCCTTAGTGCATGTGTTTCAGCACAGTGTTGCTGTCACTGAATTTCATATCTTATATCAGTCTGTAAACTAACACACTTGGTATGAACATTAAATAGGATAAAAGTTGGTCATTAAACATGTCATGTTGGCCGAGACCAGATGTCATAATGTTGAAGGGATGCGTTTTGAGTGATTTTTCTACAAATACTACAACTGTGTGTAGACTTGAAATAGGCAAATATATCCTTAAGCAATGGAAGAGATCTCTTGATTTAAGGGAATAGAGCTTTGAAATTCAACCTAAATGCCAGACATACTTCCTAAACTATTTTTTCCTGTGATCGCAATGATTGTCCATCTTGCATAATGAACAGTATGACTAAGTTATAAATACAAGCCCAAATGATCTCTATATATTTTGTCTTTCTAGTGGAGTACTAGAGATTCTTTTCTCATTATTTACCATTTAAAGAAGCTGTTTAAGGAAAGCAATAGAAACTAATGGTAGTGTGGAATTTCCTATTCAAACTGTTACACGTAACAGTGGTACCATTGTTTTTTCCCTTCACTCATCTTTTACATAACTTCCAATATGTAAAGCTGCTGTAATGTTAGTGAAAACCAAATTAGAGTAGATGTACATGATTTAATAAAAGAGTGCTGTACCTGGTGAGGAGATGTGAACCTTTTTTCATATGTCAGTTGACTTCCTTCTGTAGAGAAGCGGAAACTTTTCCTTCTGATACTGTCTTCTGACTCAGACTTGGGAAACTTATCGATATCTCCTTTGTCCTCTGCTTCAGACATTTCTTTCTGTCTTCTTTTCTTCCTTCTATTTCTTCTTTCTTTAGCACTCTTTGAGCTCAACTTTGATGCTTCTGAAGAACTTTCTAAGAGTTCTCCTAATCCCCCTACACCACTGAAATCTCTTGATGCAACTGATGCTGCTGCTACTGCTGCTGTTGCCTGTCAGATTATAAAGCAAGGTATTCTTAGCAGGTCAAAAATAAATCATTTTATAGGCTTTTATCATCTGTTTTTATTGTCACTGTGGTAGTACTGCTGGTTATACACCCCTGAGTGTGCAAATATACACTAACAAATTAAACTGAAGATAAACTACTGAGATGTATAGCTCCTTATTTTTTAACAGCATGAGGTACTTGAAATCTCAATTTCAATAGAACAATTGCATCACTGTTCCTTAAAGACTTGCTTCACAAGACACCAGCCTAACATTAAGGTCTAAACATGGAGTTTTTCCATGTATTTCATACATGCTTCCCTGTTTTCTTTTGGGAAAAACTTCACATCATGCTCTGATTCAGCTTCTGAGTCCTTAAAGAGAAAGCCTACCTAACTTGGTTCATTAAGGAAACCAATTCATTTAGTCATCAAATAAAGGAATAACAGAGGTGTCTAGTACTCTTCTTAGAAATAACTATCTAGGAGATTGCTGTGAAATTAAAGAGTGGAAAATGTTTGGGAAGCTGATAGGCATTTGTGAGCTTACAAAAAAGGATGGTATGAGAAATGACAAGAGGCATTTTTATATATATAACAAAACATTTTGCTAAATAGCAAAAATGACCAATAATTATCCAGCAAAACATACTATAGACAATGCCAAGTATTTCAGGCATGATGAGACAACTCTTTACAGCACAAAAGGATTATTTTGAAACTCATTGCATGATTTAATGTCTTTCTACACCACAATATCCAGCCCGTGCTATCCAAGTTGACTTGGTACAGACTTTTCCTGCTAAATGAAGTATTGAAATGATTCTGAAGTCTTTATCAATTAAAAAAGTAATACTATCATACTGGTTTCAGAATATCATCCTTCAAATACTCTAACTGAAAAAAAGGCAGCAGATGCTGAGCCACCACCCATCTACCTCGTAATACTAACACAAAAGGTCAAACAAGTGAAGCAATCCAAAGAGTGCTGTGATGACTTAGGTTCCTGGATGAATAGGTTCAGTGTCAAGAGAGTGAAGAGGTGGGTCCCACGCTCATTTCCACCTCAGCAAGCAATTCAGCAGCTCAGTGATCCACCTTGTAATGTATACTTTCTGCCAATATATTCACATACAAAAGAGATCTTGAACCTAATACTGCTTTTCTTATAATGAATTCAGTGGTCACTCTATTAAAAAAAGTAACAACTTTCCAGGGTCTCTCAGCGTCCCCTCGTAAGAGAGATACTCTAGCACCCAAATTAACCATCTTTGTAGCCCTCCACTGGACTTTCTGCAGTAGTTCCCTGTCTTGAAATCCCAGAACTGGACACAAAAATGACTATATGCCAAATGAAAAGCAATAGAAAATCAGTCCAGAAATTAAACAGATATTTGACTCATGGAGATGAATTCTTGCATATATTCTATTTTTAGATAAGAAAACCTCACAGAAAAGTCTGTATTAAGATGTCTTTTTCCCATAAAATGTCAAATAATTTTCTTCTGCTTTCAAAGAAAACAAAAATTACTTTAGAATATTTCTGAAGTATAGTCTTTGTTAAAAGTATTGCTAGTCTCTTCTAAAGGTATGTAAGCTTCTGGTTGACTTCAGTGTGCTTGAATTAGGGCTATGAATAAATACTTTTCTGGATAGAAACCTAAAAGAACAGTGGTTACAATTCTCTGTATTTTCTGAGTACTGGGGAAGAACTGCTAGGTACAGCAAGACTGGTATTTATCACTTAGACTGTAAACCAGAAGTAATATAACAAGATTTTATTTGTGCTGTTCATAAGATCTGCAACATACAAGCATCATGAACCATAACTACTTAAAGTCAGGTTTCAAAGATACTCAACACATATTTTACAGTCGTTAGGTGAATTTAGGAGCAGTCTTTCCTGTACCATTAGCTTGCTTTTTTACAGTTTGGATAGTTTCTGATTTTCATTGGCTATTTCCACTTTCCTAACTTGCATGGTAAACGAGGCTTTTTTCTTTTTGTAATTCATTGCACAATTTATACATGTTCTAATTTGTAAAAGATTATTGTCCTTCCCATAAGAACAAGGCTGTTCAGAAAGTACAATTTCCATCATTACCTGAGCTTCTTCTTGTTGCTTCTTCAGTTGTTCCAGCATCTGTTGAAATTCTGCCTCCTTCTGCTCTGCCTCTTCCATGGTTGCTTGATTCTGTTCTTCATAGGCCATGGCAACCACAGCCAGGATCAAGTTGATCAGATAGAAAGAGCCCAGAAAAATCACCAGAACAAAAAATATCATGTATGTCTTCCCAGCAGCACGCAGTGTCTAGGGAGTAGAAAGCATATCTATATATTATTCCACCACTTGTCTTTTTTACTGCAACAGCATTATACTTTCAGCTCATGTACAAATAAGCCTATTTATATAATTTATATGTCACCTACAGTTTATTTTGTATGTCATAAAAATTTCTTACCAGTTGATACAGGTTTTCCCAGAAGTCCTGAGTCATTAGCCGAAAAAGTGACAGAAAAGCCCAACTGAAGGTGTCAAAGCTTGTGTAACCGTAGTTGGGGTTTCTACCAGCTTTCACACATATATATCCCTCTGGACACTGCCTACATGAAAATTAAACAGGAAGTACTTAGTCATAACTTTATTTCCTTCTAGAACATATTTATTAACTTTTGGAAGATTATGAATTATTTTTTCCACAGGAAATACATGAATTATGGTTTATTCATTTAGGAAAAAAACCCCACCACAACAACAAATAAAAACCCTAAGAAATTAGGGTACAAGAGTACATGAAAGATATGCTTTCCATCCATTCACTGGGTGAAATGAGTATTTAAATTCTCCTTGTGACATTTTCAATTTTTATTCCAAACAAATAATTTCTTGGCAGAAATAACTGCTAAAATGTTGTTAAAGTTAGAGACAGATTAAACAATATTATTAGCTAAATCCAATTGTACTGTTGGAGATCTACCACATAATGCCAAGATTATTATTTTTTTTTAAATAAGCTTCTTTACTGATGCCACTTAGGCATCAGAGTTCAGCTGACAATTCCAGGATCATAATCGGGTGCATGTGTATGATAGAATTTGCCAGTAATGAAAAAAGTTTTGGTCTTGAACTATGAAATCACTGCTTTTAAGTATTTTCTTTCTCAGTTCTAAGCTTTGCTATCATCCTACCTTCTTCAATCAGTACATCTCCAATACAGACTTGATAAGAGTTCAGATTTTATCATTAACACTAACAACATTTTCCAATCAAGCAGGAAGGAAAACTGTTAATGAGTATTTTGCATAGCCAGACAGTAAAATATTTTGATTTAAGTAAGAAATCATTGTTTGGCAGTGAAACTGTAGGTTTTCTAACACTACTAAATATGGAGTTGCAACTGCTGCAGATAGATTTCATATTAGTGCTTTTTCTACATAACCTGAGGACTTTTGAAAGGGCCTTACCCTGCATCAGAGCTGTTACCACAAAGTAGGGCATCTCTTTGTCCTTCCAAAATGTAAAAATGAGCTGTGTAGAAAGCATTAGAAATACATGTGAGTAAACCCACTGCATCTGAAATTACTACAACGTAAAATAAAAATAAATTGTAACAAAATCAACATGGCTGAATGCTGATCACTTTGTAGTTTAGGAACCCTTCCAGTTATTGTACTTATTGTGTTTATTGTATGTAGATGCAGAAATGACATATAGCAGAAATATAAACCATTCAATATGCTTTGGTTGATACCCAATAGTTACATACTATAGCCATACATACATGAAAAATAATTATAGCATTCATTCTTACTTTCATCCTCAATGTAATCCTTCCAGTTAAATGTGCTCACTGTCATATTAACAAATGTACCATTTTCGTCCATTGTGCTATTAAAGTAGGAAATAATGTTTATTTCAAAAGTAGAATTGTCTGGAGGCCACTGCAGGCATTTATTCCTCAAGTTGCCCATGAACAGCTGCAGCCCTATTAGCGCAAATACACTCAGACAAAACACAGTCAGGATCATAACGTCCGAGAGCTTCTTCACAGACTGAATTAGGGCTCCCACAATAGTCTTTAGGCCTGCAAAGAGAAAAGATCCATAGATTTATGAAAGTGTATCTTTGCTTGTCCCATATAATTAAGATGTCATGCAGACACTTAAAAGAAATTACTTTTTTTTTCTCAAAATGTAAAGCTTCATGAGCAGCCTCAGAGCTTGTGAAGATGAATGAAAGAAAAATATTCTTTTAATGAATATGCAATGTACATATATTCCAACATCCTGAATACATCATATTATCTCTAGAAGGAAATTTTATCAATCATGCTTTCCTGTTAGAGATCTGATTTTATTTCTTAATTTTTCTCTGCATTTAATATTCTGCCAATATTTCAGTTTCCAGTTAATATTAAATATAACCTCACAAGAATATGACAATAGAATGAGATAGAATGGCAAGCAATTTTAAGAAAAAAATAATATTAAATATGGTTTTACAGCAATATGAAGATAGTATGAGAAAGAATTAAAAGTAATTTTGAATATAAAAAGCCATTTGCATTTGATAAATTTTCCTGTGAAATATTCCTCTCCTTGGTACTTTTTTTTGTTGTTACTTGGTTGTCTTTAAGACTAATGTCAATTTTATGTGGTAAAACAAAGGAAAAAAATTCAAAATCAAGAAAGCCATAGCGCTAAAGCTTTTTTAATGTAAAAGAGACAACTTATTGCAATAAAATGCTGGAAAACAAAGCAAAATAATCCATAGGCCTCATACTTATGTTTCATGCAGGAATCTGTTAAACTCAAAGGCTGATTTTGCAAAATAAAACAAGCTAATGCTGAAAAGGCAAAGAATCATAATCCAGGTTTATGATCCATGCTTTTTTTTTCTTTCTTCATTCTTTTTTTTTTTTTTGGCAACACAAGCAGCGAACAGCAAGACTTATGCTCAAAAGAAGTGAATTCAACTTCAATGGAATGAAAGTCAGCCTCAGTGTTTAACCTAGCTCTCACCTGGAATGACTGATATTGTTTTCAAAGCTCGGAGAACTCTGAATGTTCTCAACGCTGAGACATTGCCCAGGTCCACAAACTCTGTCACATATCTGTAATAGGGGAGTTCACACACAAACACAATGACAGCACACAAATAACAGTTGGAGTTACGAGGGGCCTAACACCTTACACCAACTACTTCTTACCTGGGATTACAGAAATAGTTTTCAAAGCTCTCAATACTCTGAAAGTTCGAAGAGCTGAAACATTGCCTAGGTTTACAAATTCTGTTACATACCTGTAGGATTAAATCACAGTTATTCAGAATTGAGGCAGAGCTTATACTAATTATGTGGGTCTTCAAAACCTCTGTGGCAGTATTAGCAATCATGCTTCAAAATTTACCTGTCTCTTCAGTACACCTCACTTTTATAATTACTTATTTTCATTGATATTGCTTAAATTTCATTGAAGTGAAACTCACTGATTTGTATTTGAACACCAAATTAAACTAGTTAGCTTGTAATAGGACAGTGACATGAAGTCAAAGGGATGGCTTCCATTCTGGTGAGCAGAAAAATGTAGGACATGAAATTAGTGTCCCTCAGCAGTAATTACACTAACGGCTGACACTCTGTGGTGGTCATTGCCATCTTTTCCTTTGATTTCTGAGTGAATAAAATGTACGATACAGTGTCTAAACTTCAAAGTTTCATAAACACTTTTAAATCAAGATATTTATCATAATATTTGCCACTAATTTCATGCCCTAACAGCTTAGAAAGTTCTTGAACCACTTACGCCATTAAAATGACACTGAAGTCAAGCCAGTTCCATGGGTCTCGCAGAAAAGTAAAACCTTCTAAGCAGAATCCCCTTGCAAGAATTTTGATAAGCGATTCAAAGGTATAAATTCCAGTGAAAGTGTACCTGAAAAGGATCAGAGCAGGAATAATGGATTTTTGCATACTTACAGACAGTGCCGTTATTTATCAAAGATGACTTACAAGAAAAGTGTTTAGAAGTGAATTGAGCAAATAATTAACTTAACTACCCCCAAATATCAAGGATGGAATTGCTGTTCAGTAGATTAAATTTGAACCTGACACATGTATACTATTCATTTTCTAAAAGGTTGATTTAATCTTGGGATTTGTGCTTGCAAGTAATTTCAGATTTTAGTATTTACAGATACATTTCAGACTTTGATATTTATATGCATATTCTCTAGCACTCAGAGGGCTGCCTCTTTGCTTGCATTCAGGAATCAGGTAGATGTCTAAGTGTTATGGAAAAATTAAGAATTTTTAAGGGTGTTTTTTTTAAGTTTTGTGAAAATCAGTTCTGGGTAATAGCTATACTCATGTCTATAATGCGGGTTTATTTCATAAATAATAATTAAATATAAGAAAGCATGCCCAGGCTGTTATTCTTGGAGATGTGGAGCATGATTACCAATTCACCTGGTGTGGGAACAGCCATTCATTTAAAAACACAAAATAGTCAGTAATAATCAGCATAATGCAGGGACTGCCTGAGAGCCATGTGGGTCTTTGCGGACCTCCAGAATAAAGGAAATCTACCTACAGACCCTACTGCTCTCCTTTCAGGCTCTCAGCTATAGTCACTGTTGAATATACGGAATGGGCGAATACTAGTGCAGTTTCTAAATACAGGATTCAGAGTAAGATTCCTGAATGCAGAGAAATAAATAAGTATGAATCAATAATGGCTACTAAAGGAGAAACCTCAGCTGGTTAGAACCTGTTTTTTCATGAGTACTATTATTTCAAAGAAAAACCTAGTATCACTAAGGAAAACACATACCTGTATTTTATTAGAGAAGAAATGTGCATGTGTAACCATGAACATGAAAAAGAAACAGATACTTTGTGTTTTTCTCACTTTCGTCAGCTCTTTGCTACTCCTTCATAGGCAAGGGCCTTTCCCTCAGCATTTTGAGTTTCTCCATGGTTGGGTCTTGTGTGTGCTTGCTGTGGCTGGCACTTCTGAGTTCATAGCACTGAGACATGATGAATGTCCCACTGTGCTGTTTATGAGTACTCAAGCAATATATGGCTGGCCTCACCAATGACGTGCAACAATTTTACTTACACATTTGAGGTTTTGACTCACCTTTTCCAATTTACAGCTCAGAACACAAGAGTTCATGTATAACTTCAGATATTCCTCAGACATAATTTTAAAGAACAAAGCATTAATCTTAAATAATTTAAATTATTCAGGAGGAAACACAAAAGATTGATGATCTCATGGGATCTGATTCTTCAGGACTCTGGAAAAGCCCATTCTGGCATGCAACTTTCTATAAATTCTTCTTCTTTGGAGACACACAAAGATGTAAAAAAAAAAATAAATATATTTTTAACTTACTCTACATTCTTTGTCCAGTCTGGAGGGTTACTCATGGTCATAAATACACAGTTGGTCAAAATAGTGCACATGATAAGCATGCTGAATAATGTAGATTATAGTCAAGGCATGTAAGTCAAGAAAGTATGACAGTTTTATAACACTGAAATAATAAAAAATATTAAGTGTATAAAAATATGTACAAATAACATGTCATTATAAATAAAATCTGAAAATAGAGCTTTGCACGTAAGTGTATCTATTTTCAATGGTATGCCATCTGGCATGTTATGGTGCACTTACTGTAAAACAATGCATTACTTTTATAATTATGGCAGGTTTAGGATTTCAATGAAACTTAAACACACCCTTATGTCTGTAGAAGTATGAAATCTGATCCCAAACATAATTACTCAGGGAAACCAGCATCGTTCTAAAGGATTTTTAGCCAGAGGTTGGTTGGTTACGCCCAAGTTGTTCTTTGGACATGATTGAAGTATATTTGAAAATATTCTCCTTTACTCTGACCTGGATCTTTTATAGGACACATACCTCAATGCTGAAAATACAATCTTGAAAAAGTATGCCTGAAAAAGCAGCTCTTTCCTCATGCTCTTTTGTCCTTGTTAAGTGAGTCTAGTTCATAAATGGTCTTGGTAAAAGTGTGTGACCTTAGATATGTTCAAATGCAATGGTTTGTTACTAATTTGGCTTTAGCTGCAGGGCTTAGTATGGGATCAGGTCTCCTTTGGTATATAAAGCCTGATATCTAAACTCTGACAGCATTAGGTGGTTCAGGAGAGAATTCTCTCAGTAGGAATGAAGATCATACTGCAAATCACATATGATATTGCTGCTTTTTAAGTTTGATATGTTTAGTTAGCACAGTACACCCACATGGTCATAACTTGTATATCCACATGAAAAGTATTATCTCAGTATTAAATAGTTTCAGATGGCAAGACTTAAGTTAACATTAAGAAGCAAAGGATATGAATGTACCAAAATCTTGATAGCAATTTTTCTGATGGGATTAAAAGGAGTTAAAATGTACAAGGCAGATGTGGCACTGAATCGGAAAATTGCCTTCCCCTTATTCAATACTATGAAAGTCTGCAAAAAAGAAATACAAAATTAAAAAACAGTGTTTTAAAAAACTATTAAAATCTTTACTTCCTTCTAAAGGATTTCATTCTCCTTCTGGAACATTAGAGTTCCATTCTACCTGTGGTAGGAAAATAACTGATTTCTATCGGTACAGTGAATTAAGTCCTCCACAGCCAGTTCTTCAATTTGCTAAATTTCCCAGCATGTGTAATGGATTATGATATTACTAAACTTGGTGAGAATTATCAGCTCCAAAATCAGTTCATCAATAATAGCAAAACGCGGCATTTCATCACTAAAATATCTTCAATTTTATTTCTAACAGTCTTTGATTAATGTCAGAGTTTCAAATGAATCAAATACATTCCACTCTGTGAAAAAAACACAAACAAAACCAAAACATCAAAAGGGCAATTCTAAACACCAGTTTGTATTTGGAATAAATACTTGACAGAATTATACATCCATATATGATGACAAGGACAAACACCTGTCACTAAACAATTAACCATAATTTTAAAATAGTTTTGCTTTCATTTTAGATTTTTAAATACTATCAATAAGAATGATATGTAACTTATAAAAATTTACGTGAGAAAAAAGTGATTAATAAATTGCCAGCTCACATCCTTCTGAGCAATTGGAGACACGTATGCCAGAATTTGGCATTGCCTAACAACAAATCTTTTACTTAAAAAAACCCTGTTTTAATTTTTAACAGTATGCTTTTATTTTCCCTATATGTGAACACCAAATTTAGGTAGTTACTATCTTTTAAAATGAACCTACGGTTCATGTTCACTTTCCTGTTTGGCAGCCGTCGGCTAAGTGTTTTCATTTTTATTCCAAGTGTATTTGTGTGTGAGGTTTACTTGCATCTGTGGTGCTGTTTGAAATTTCTTCAGGACATGACCATTCTTCATTGCTTTTGCTCTTTGTCAATGGTAATGGTTCTGGTTTTTGTTACCATAATAGGGTCTTTGTTATGCTCTCAGCAGAGCTATATGGTATCACTGTTCTCTATGTTGATTTCCATTCTCTGTGAAAACTTGTCTGTCATCAGAAAAATGCTGCACTCTCCGTGGCCTTTACTGCCTACCTGGCCTGCTCTCTCTAGGTGAGAAGGCAAACCTCTCCACAGTAGGAAAGAAATTGGGTAAAGGAGTGTTGCTAGGGCCTCCTGTTCTCACAGAATAACATCAAGTTTAGCATTGAGACTGGCATAGACTGGGCTCACGCTCATTGGCACTTCGCTCTGCTTCTCAGCTTGAAATGGTAGAAGGATGTTGCCTGTCCCAGGATTGCTGCTGCAGCAGAGCGTGAAGGCAGACTATGTAAAATTCATGTATGGTTTTCTCTGCATTGACAAGTCAATGATTAGAAGTAGTTTCCTCTATGAACTGGAAGAGGAATGACTAATTCTGGTTCATCATTCAAGATGTCCATTTGTTTTGTGTTGAGCACATTAGGCTGGTATGCAACAGATGTCACCTGTGACAAAAGATTCTGCACTTTACTACCTACTGTCATAAACTAAAAAGTCCATCACAAGTCTGAGCTTTTACACCAAAAAATCTGACAGCTTTTTCTGATCACAGGAGGTTAGAAAGTATACTTCAGCACTTCTGAGGTTTTCTGGTCCTCATCTGTAAAAGCCTTGTTTAGAACAAGTTATTCCTGAATTTATGCAACTGTATTCTCAATTATTATTTGTTTTAGCTAGTCAAGAAAAGGGCTTAGTGCACACAGTTATGTTCTAAGTAAGAATCTGCATGGAACTTTTGATATAACCAAAACCATGTAAGTGAAAATAACCCAATAATCCTTGGCAAGACTCCTTCTCTGAGGTTTCATTTCTTTAAATTCCTGTAATAATGTTAATATTTTTATGATCTACAGCAGTTTATTTAATTTAGAAGATGCTAGGTTATGCAATACAGATGGATTCTCCTCTATTTTCCATTTTTACTGAAACCATCATTTTTAAAACATTTTTGCAAACCAAAGGCAATTTCATGGCTAAATTTGTGGTTGAGAGCACTATTGGCATTATTTTTTTCCTAATAAGGCAAGATTCTTTACATTTTAAAGTATTTTATGCCTTCATTTTTTTATAGCTTCTCAACATCAGGTTTCTTATCTCAATGGCAAATGCTTCAAGCTGTCATCAGAGCAACTGTGTCAGTTTCCTTCTCTCTTTCAGAGACACAGGAAAAGATAGTCCCAAGTACTTGCCTATAAAATGCCTTCTGCATTTTTTAAATTTAGAGTGATTATCCATAGCTTCATCTTCCTTCACTTTCCTTACCTACAAAGATTTTCAGGACTATAGGGATCAGAAAAATATCTTGATGCTGCTAAAGAAGCATACAGAAATAAGCAGATAGAGAGCACAGAAGAGAACCTGTTCTTACTGTCAGCTGTACCTGTTACTAACCTGTGAAGGACATAAGGTATTTTTAACTGTTCCCAGGCTGGACTATTTCAGATGTTGGATTAATTTAACACAGTTTACAACTAATGCCATCTATAAAGATATTCTTGTTTGATCCTTGTCTTTCTCCTGTCATATAGTGGTAGTCAGCTTCTAGATTGTATGCTAGAAGACCAAAACTCATATACTCTACATCAGATCCTTTTACTTGGATGGATCTGTTTGAACTAGCTTTTCTATCTCCAAGTTCCTGGCTGGCAGATCATGTGAAAATGAGGACTTTGTATGACTCTGCACATCAAGAGGGGAAGTATAGTACACACTTTCAGGAGTTTAAGTTCTTCATGGAACACAACTATGCTATTAATGATCTGGTTGTGTTATAGCCTCACACATGTAACTCAGGCATGTTATTTCTCTCTCACAACATGTAACGCTTTATTCTGTGCAAAAATTCTTAATTAGTCTTCAGAACAACTAAACTGTCTTTTCTTGATTCATTCCTCAAACCCCAGCTTTTCTGTGGTGTCTTCCACAGATTTCTAAATGACAGCTGTGCAGCAGAGATCTATCACAGCAATCCCAAGCACCTCAAACAACAGTAGTGATAGTTTTGTATGACTCAAGTTCTACACAGTCTCTATATGCTACATATATAGATATATGGATTTTATACACGCATATATACATACATGTTTACATATGTTGTATAGCTATAAGAGAAACAAAGAATATGGTTATGGTCCTTTATTTCACTAATTTGGATGCATACCACCTGGTTATGTACAAGCATCTCCATGGCAAATCCATGCTTAGAACACCTCATTTGTCATATCCAGTCTTAATGCTACATTGAAATAAGGCAAATTAAATGATGTTTTCAAGTTCAGGCAAGCTCAAGGAGCCTGTATCTTCCTTACACTGAGATAAATAACAAGTAACTCAATGGAAGGGGTCACAACACAGAAGAGCATAAAACAGTTCTGTTAAATGAAAGGATGTTTCTGTGTATTGAGTGGCTTGATGACTGTAACCATCCTATTTTGCGATTAAAGATTTCTAGTGTAGAAAATTATATTCTATTTTGTGCAAAAGATCATTCACTCACTTTTTTATTGATATAGTATGGGTCCAGGTCTTCCAAAGGTTCAGACACCATTCCCGGGGGTATGTCACCGTAAATAAATGGCAGTGTCTTTCCTGCCTCCAAGTCACTGTTTGGTTTTGGACCATTTTCATCATCATCATCTGTATGTTCTTGCTTGGGCTTTTTAGCTTTTTCTTCTGCAGAACGCTTTTCAATAGCTGCGAGAGAATCTCTAGTAAAGTAGCGGAAACTTTCAGGTCCTGGTGGTACCAGCAGTGCCTGTGCCATGTTTTCATCCTGCAAATTTAATTACTTTTAGCCTCTTGCATAAGAATGACCTATAAAAGAAAATTAAATAATTTAGGAAAAGTAGATTGTACCAACAGAAAATAAAACAACCCACATTTGCTCAGAAACCCTTTCCAGGACTGAAATAGAAGT
Organism: Hypotaenidia okinawae; assembly: GCA_027925045.1. Taxonomy (NCBI): domain Eukaryota; kingdom Metazoa; phylum Chordata; class Aves; order Gruiformes; family Rallidae; genus Hypotaenidia; species Hypotaenidia okinawae. The sequence continues at coordinate 22,616,579 of BSDF01000007.1, read as the reverse complement.
AACATATTTCAAGACTGAGTGAAAGTTAAAAGCAACTGCTCAGAGTTTATTTAGCTATATCATAAATTATTTTTCAGCTTTCTCCTGCTGGTCTAGAAAAAGACACTACTTCTGCCCACAAAGACACTACTTTGCCTGTGTCCTTAGACTCTACCAGCCAGAGCAAAATCCTGATTTTTATACCCTTTTTTTTTCTACCAGCAAGTGTAAATGCATATTCTATGATGTACTCTTGCAAATTGTAAATCTGTATCTTACTGGTTGCATTTTATCTTCCTGTATTTTTTTCAAATATCAGTAATCCAACTTTACAAACATAAATAGTTTCATTAAATGAGAAAATGTTTTTGTTTGATTAATGCTGTTCAAATGACAGCAACTGAATTACAGGAGGAACAAGCATAATTCTGTCATACTGACAGTTTGCTGTGCTGAAGGTTAATGTTAGATACCAAAGCAGGTTAGGTTACATTTACTGACTGTCTGTGAGCTGTGACTCAAAACCACAGCCTTTTAAGTAAAAGGAAACAGGATGTGTGATGAAGACTATGTGGGAAAAGAATGCTGATCTTGATTTTTTGCAAGGCAAGTGTCATAATATTAATTTTAGACTAAAACTAATTTGAAATCTAAGACCCTGGTTCCCTATGAATTTCTTAGGTGCCACTGCTGGATGATGTAGTCCCTGTTGCTTTCTCCTGCTCTCTGCTCCAAACTGTCCAATGTACAGCAAGTCTCTTTATGAAGCCTTGCAGCATGTTGGCTGAAAGTAATGTTCTTTTCCCTCTTCCAAATCCTTCTGAAGCAGGATCAGTTGCTTAAAGTGATGCACTATACAGCACAATGGAGAGGTTTGAATGACTGGAGGGAGGGAATGGCAGAAGGAAGGCCAATCTGGTTAGGAAGTGCCACCAAGTAAGAAATGATGAGTCCTTGATTCATGTTGTTGACCTAGGAGCCTTTTCTATGAACCTAGTCTTAAAAGGTGCACCCTCCTAGAGTCATCACTCTTCTCTTTACAGTTCAGTGCCTTTGGTTAGGCTGCTCTTCATCCATTAACAGTTACAGTTATGGGTGCTATAACAAAATGCATTGTAGTTATTAGAAACATATGTATTTGTATTGCTTGAAGTCCACAAAGGGGGCAATAAATGACTGAAAAATATTAGCAGACTTGGCGTTTCACTGTATTTTTCAGTCATTATCTATGCTTTAAAAAAATTTTCTTGACAAATTGGAAACATTATTTGAGTCCCGCCTCCACTGCTGTCTAGTGGAGTTATGTATTTCCAGGCTGCTGCTATTACACAAGGCTTTTCCCATGCTAAATATGCCCCAAAGAGTTTGCATTCAGATTACAGAGCTAAATAGAACAACACAAAAATACATATTTGATTACTGTTGCTGTATAAGCAGTAGTTTAATAGAACAATGAAAGAAAAGTAATTCTGTTCCATGCACTGAGTCCTGAGCAACCTCTTAGGAATCCTTGAACTATGAACCACTCATTTGCTATTGATACCTTTCCTCTTCTTCCTTCACTGCTTTTAAATTCACTTGTTATCTGGTAAGTAAATTGCCAGGACATGGGTGATACTAGGCAGAATTCAAAGATCTCTGTGTATCTAGTCATTTCAGAACAGCTTTCATTAAAAAAAAAACCCAAAAAGCTTTAAAGGAATAGTCTCAAAAAGACGTGGTTCAGGGCCTTCAGTATCTACTAATGCCTAGCAAAAAATTTAAAGTATTTGAAATAAAACTTGGGCCTAGATACCATATTTATAATGGCCCACAATTCAATAGATTTCATTAGAAAAAAATAAGCTCCAATTTATTAAAGACATGCCTTTGCCAAATAAATCCATTTAGCTGTATTTGAGCATTGCATTCCATAAATCCTTCTCATTTTCCTTCTGCCCCTTCCTTTAAATAATAAGATTGAGCAATAAACAGCATCCATGTGTTCTTAATTTTATGCTTATTTCAGTTCACATATATATGTCCATGGATAACTTGTTGAATGTTATTTTTTAATATATTTATCTTCTCACAATTTACACAGATGTATCAGAAAGTAATTGAAATAACAATATAAAACGAATTTCTGTGCCTTTGAAAAAAACAGAAGGAGCGGTGTGAAGGTATCTATTTTTATGATATGTTAAATCAGGCAAATTGTTAAAGTGAAAGTATCAGTGTAAGAAACAGGAGGATACTATGATTACTAAAATCTTCAGGTTACCTAGCAGGTTATTTGCATTCTGCGTGAAACAGCCTACATACACCCCTCAAAATTTTCAAGGTGGAGAAACAGTAAGAAAGGAGTCATCTTAATTCCTTAGAACTTGGGAAGTTGTTTTGCAAAATTCAGGTATTAGAAGTGAAGATAAGTTATGTTTAAATTTCTGATTCTATGATTCTGTGCTCTGATCAAATACCCAAATGGGTAATGATGCATTCAATTTATTCTAAAAACAAAAGAATGGGTGAAGACAATCTAAAATGAAATTGAAATTTCTCGTGGCATTTGTGCACAGAGTCTAATTTCACAAAGCAAAACATATCTGCTGAAATGGTTAGAAACATTTTTTTACAGTTACAGATTTTCTTTTCATAACTGACATTTACCTTGTTTTTTTTCTGGCATCTTTACAGTAAGTTTTACTGCTTAAAAAAATATTTTAATAAGAAACAGAACTCTAAAATGAAAAAAAGGGCCCCAAAATGTCACTGCTGTGATTCAAAGAGGTAAATGCAGTGTAATGCAGTGTTGACTGAGATATCTAAAGAGATATTCAGTCAAAAACATCCATGTGTCCTAAGCCAAGGATTCCATCAAAGTTTGTTCCACAAAAGTAGGTAATATCAAGGAAAGGAGTGACTTTCTTAATGCTGAAAAAAGCATCCAGCATTTAGCACCTGCTCAGAATCTGACTCTTCCTTAGACTGTAATCTATTATTTTACACTATGATAATTTGTTTACAGGTCCTAATTGACTAATATGTGGGATTTGTTTCCCTTCTTTTTCCATTCTTTCCGACATTTATCGTTCATCTATTCTGTCATTTTCTTTATACTATAATTTATCTCTAGAAATGACTATAATTTTTGTCTGTATTTGTACAGTCAGCTTGAGTGGCCTGTAGGCATTAGTGTTACATAACTATCAAAAATAAAAATAATGAAATCACCACCAGGTATTAATAAAATTAATAAACTCTGGAAGACGAAAATACTTACTTGTTATGAGAATACAAAATCAACTAATACGGGTATGTAACAGAAATAATATTTCTTTAATAAAAGCCTTACTTTAAAAGGAGTGGAGTAGTGTTATGGGGCTGAATACAAACTGGTGCTTGCTGTTGACTGAAACCTGACTGAAGAACAGGAAATACAGGAAATACTAACGAATAAATACTAATGTGGCACTTCAGGGTGGTTACATGCAATTTTATTTAATGTCCTCAGTAATGACTTACAATAAGGTGTGAAAGCACATGAACTAAATCTTAAGAACCCCCACTTCAACAAAAGAAAGTACTTTAAGAGTCTGGAAATCCAGGCAGAATATAATACTTGAGTGTCAGTCTGACTGGTGAAAGACTAAGCAGATGGGAAAACACTCCAACCAGATTAGATTAGAGACTGGAAAGCAATCTCAGACCTCTCTGAAAGATCCAGAAGCTTCTTGGGATAATATCTTTGGACACTACTCTCTCTCATCAAGGAATTTCTATGGATAGCCTTTGCCCCTCCTTATTTGCCTGTTTGCGCCCACTGCCTTTCCACAGTTATCTCTTTTCTTCCCTCTCTACCTTAGTGCAACACTTTTGTATTAATTTGTTCCAGTTTCTTCACCACTCCTGCCTAGGAGTGCCAATAGTGGACTAAGATTCTTACATCAAAGCCAATATAGGCTCTACCTGGAGTAATCAAAAATAGATAGGTTATGTAAAGAAATTAACCTGGATTCCTCAGATACATACCAAAAAACTGTAGAACCCCCACAATAAATTGTTATACTTCAAGGAAATCTTTAAATGCAGTCCTGCCTTATAAGTTTATAAGTTGCCTCTGAGAAGGTATGAGGAGAGATCAAGTGAATAACTGGAGTACCGGAGAAACCTGAAGAAGGTCAAATGCAATTTAAGAGGAACCTAATTATAATACAGTACTTAATATTTTGTAAATACTTTCCAAAGTTAAAGATCATTATGTTCTAATGGAACATAGCTACAATATATGTAACATGGATTTCTACAGCTAGACTGCATTAAAGATGTTAGCTTCATTTTCCTGATGATATTTTAGTGAAGATATATAGCACTATGTGAAATGGCCATCTTAGGAACTGGAACATTGCTTCTGACTGAGAAGAAAAGACAGTCTTACCTTTATTTTTCTAAGAAATTCCAAATTTGAGAATTTAGCCACTGGATCTTTGGCTATCATAAAAACAAAAAGACTGCATTTGTAGCAAAACTAGAACTGGTAAGAAAAGTTTCTCCTTGTGAGCTGAAGCTTCTTTAAGATTGAAGTTTCCTTAAGACTCTCTCATTCTTTATTCCTGTGTCCTCAAATTTAATTTCAGTAGACAAAGATAAGTCTACATATTCACATAGATACATTTTTCCAATCTAAAAGGAAAGAGAAGTAGGAAGAGCAATATAGAACATGGGTTAGTCCACAAAACATAACACAGGCTTAAAGTACATTTAAGAATATTCCTTAAGACAAAATTTAAACATTCCATTTGTTCTTTCACCTTCATGCTTTAACTAAAATGGAAAAATGTGTCTTGTTTACATCACTGCCTGACTAGTGAAGTCTTCAAAAGAGAAGGGATAACTGTGCCTGGGCTAACCAAAATGTTCTCATGTGTCACTTAGGGTACTGCACAGTGTATCATTAGTCCCCACTGGATTTGCTGTCTTTAACCAGAAATGGGAGTCAATTCAGTGTATATCTGCATGAAAATATGGATTGTTCTTTATGATATTTGTCCTAAAGAATGACAGTATAAGTATTTTTCTTTGCGTGACAAGTTTTTTCTTCTATCTCAAACAATGCAATACCAGAAAAAGACAATTTCTCCTCCAGGTTCTTCAATTTAAAGATTGCATCATTACAAAGGTTGACCAAAGGTTGTCTATAGCTTCCTCAGTCTTTAAAGCTTTAATAAGATGAGTGTCTAGTAGATTAAATTTAAATAGTCTACTTATAGCTTGCAAACTTTAGTCCTCAACTATAGAGATGAGATGTTTTTGAAACATTTATTCTACTTTGAACAAAATATATTTCAGGTTTTTTTCATTCTTTTCTACCTTATTATTTTGGTTTTACTACTAGAGGAGAAAAGAAAAAGAAGACATCCCTCTCTTTTAGGTCTCTGGTCTTGCCAAAGCAGCCCTTAATAATACTCTTCTCCAAATGTAGTCAGAATGAGCAGCCACAGTAGAAACTCTGTAAATGAAATAAAGAAAATCTGTGTAGACACAGATCAGGTCAAAGATAACACAGAAGGTGGGAAAACAGAAAGTAGAAGCTTTCTATTAGACCACTGCTTCTCCATTCTATAAAGACAGAAGCTCTCCAAGCACTACTACAGAAAATATATTAAAAAAATTAACCTAGAATTTAACTGGTACTAGACACTATTAATTTGGAATTACGTTTTCCCAAAGATACAATAAATGGTACCACAACTAGAACTTCTATTTGTTTAATAATATAACATAAAGTCATTCCAACAATTGCTTGTAACAACGTCAATTCTAAGAGAGCAAAATCTTTTTTTTTAATCTTTCCTGGTCATTTTGAGTAAGGCACTGATTCAGCACATCTCGCTGTGGTGAGTCACTACCGGAGAGGCTCCACTGAAGACATCTGAAAGCTGTGTCTTCTGTACTACCCTCAGGGGATCATGACTCTGATACTGCCACCAATGATAGTTATCCACCCATGCTTATTTTCCACTGAATGCAGCTTTCCCTGGAGTTATGCAGGGGCTTTCCCCATTCCTTTGCCTAACGGCTGCATCTGGATTCTGCCCCTGAAGTAGCATTGTGGCTGAAATCTGATCTCATGGCCAGACACAGTGCAAATAACCAAAGTATAAATGCGTGCTGTTGCTTGTAGGCTTTAAAATAGTATGTAAAGGGTACTATAGCTTCCTAATAAAAGACTATTAGCTAATACTAAGCATTCACATGACATTTATTTTCCAAAGAGGGAGTATAACTTCTATCCAATTGTTAGAATACTTCACAGTTTGCAAAATGTTGAGGAAACCATCCTTAATATGTTTTGAGGAATTAATCTTTTTCTATTTTTCTGTGGAAACTTATGAAAATGCATTTGCAACACAAAACATTACTTATGAACCTAAAAAGAAATAACAAACTAAACACAAAAAATTAACTGAATCATTAAGAGCCATGCAGCAGGAACACTTGCTTTCCTAGTCTTACTAAGCCCCAGAAACTAATCAATACAAAATATGACAGAATAAACTTTGTAGAGCAGAAGATTAATGGATTGTATTTAGACTTTGACAGTTGTCTAGGAAACCGAAAGGGAAAAAAATTGGAACTTCTGGCTGAGAGGCTTACACACAATTCTCGGCTGACTGTGATCATTACTACACAAGGAGGAAAATGCACATAAAGTCAACATGAAAATAGAGTGCTTTATCCCCCTGGTGTAACACAGCCTGTGAAAAATGTATATGGATTTTTTCAAGGTGTTCATTCAGGCATCACAGAAGTGCCCAATAAAACTTAAAGAAACTCTGAATTTGGAATGTTTTCTATATGTATTACGGAGGTAAGATTTGATCAAGTTACTACAGGTGTGTAATAAACCAAATGAACACAGCCTACAAGGTACAAGTTCTATCACCTTTTTAAAAGTTGTCTTGAAATTTAAGTATATTAACTAAATCTTGTACTAATTGGAGACCTTTAGCTTTAAATAATATACATTAGAGAATGATAGCTAGTGTTAAAGCAACTACTAGAATTCTAGTATTCTTCCTACCATAAGCAACCTGATATGCAGGAAATACATGACAAGTAACTTAAACTGCTCTTAGTAAAAACTGTTCAGGAAAACTCCTTTAGTAGTCACAGCTTCATTCAATGAAAAGAAATTCCTTCCTAACTTAGGTTGATTTTTTTTATATTACTTTTGGTTTGAACTTGTCTTGGGTCAGACATTTTCATATGAACATTTTGACCTTAAATATTAGTGACAGGCTTTCTTTCAATATTGCACTGAATATCTGAATGAAAGTAAATATTAAAATTGCCCTCTCTAGTCTTTCAGTTAAGTCTGGCTTTGGACCCTTGAGCCTCTTTGAGATTAACTACTTATTTCTGTCAAAGTTTATTTGACTTAGACCTACAATAACATTATAAATACATTGTCTTTCTTACTATAAACCCTAGAACTTTTGCTTTCATCTATCATACACAGGTTTTACAGGGGATTGGGCTTTAAGTGAAACAGAATTCAAATACAATATTCAAAGTTGTTTGGGATGAGTGGAATTTGCTTGAGAGGGTGCAAGAATCCAAGTCAGGTATACGCCTTTAGTTATTCATCATTTAAAACTGCGCTCGCTCGCTCTCTCTCTCTGTGAATTTTTTTTGCACACAGTTTAGATTTAGGAAATTCTTTTCATCAAAGGAAGCTTTTTCAAGGGAGAACACACTCAAATACCTGTTCAAATTAGAGTGATTTATCTGTGGTTAAAAATCACTCTCTTTGACTGTGAAGTTAGGTAATAAAATATATAGGGCCTCTTCATTCCTATGACTTAATGTCTTAATTTTGTGGTCCACCAGCTTGATCCTTATTACTTAATCACCTCACAATCACATATCCATTCAAAAGTAAATGCTCTTGATGCTATAAACTTCCCGCTCAAGGAAGTCAAGTTGGTATCACAGAATCACAGAATCATAGGGGTTGGAAGGGACCTCGAGAGATCATTGGGTCCAACCCCCTGCCAAAGCAGCTCCCTAGCTCATATTGCACAGACAGGTGTCCAGACGGGTCTTGAATATCTCCAGTGAAGGAGATAATAATTCCTCATGTTAACTGCATCTGAGAAAAACACCTGTGATATTAGGAGGGACAGGCAAATTCACCTTGAGGTTTCTGAGATCAACACACATACATTTCAAATATGAATAAAAAGGGATAAAAATATTCTTGGATCAAAGTTTTGTATAGTTACATGTTGTACTTTGTGACTGGCTTGTGAGAAGACAATGATAGTTGTTGCTAAGAAATTGGCTTAATTTTAACACCTGAAAATTTCTTATTTGGACATATTTAAAATTAGACCAAGAACTTTGGTTTTCTGATAGTATACTTTTAACCAACCTAAGTTTGGAATTCCTCAGTATTAAAAGATAGTACAATAGCACAAAGGCAGACTTTTCAGGATAGTCCAACCAATGTAGGCAAGAGTTTGGGACATTTGGGCCCAAATTGAGACTACATAGGCTCAGGTAGTCTTTACTCCTGTCCCAGGACTACCAGTCATTTCTGAGAAATGTTCACAATTGTTTTTCTTAATGCGTACAGTATCCAGGCCACAAAGTGCCATATTGCCCTGTACAAAGGGAGCCTTTTTTCCTGTGAACAATTAATTTCCTTTTATTCCTTGCTCCTTTTAATACTTCACTTGCATTTCTACAGTGAATTTGTATACAAACTTGCAGCTTCTTAGAAACCTATATAATCATAGAGATACTTGATGGTTAAGCTTATCATGCAACGATTTGTGCTAGCCCCAAATTTCACTCACACATGAAAAAGGAAGGTTCTCAGAATCACAAAATCACCAGGTTGGAAAAGACCTTTGAGATCATTGAGTCCAACCATACCTGTCCTCTACTAAACCATATCCCTAAGCACCTCATCTACTCATCTTTTAAATACATCCAGGGTCAGTGATTCAACCACCTCCCTGGGCAGCCTGTTCCAATGCCCGATAACCCTTTCAGTGAAGATTTTTTCCCTAATGTCTAATCTGAACCTGCCCTGGTGCAGCTTGAGTCCATTCCCCCTCATCCTAGCACCTGTCTCTTGGGTGAAGGTAATTGTAGGTATTGATAAGGTCTCCCCTCAGCCTCCTCTTCCTAAGACTAAACAACTTCAATTCCCTCAGATGCTTCTCACTTCACATGGTTCTTAAAATAAATTATGCTAAAAGACCAGAAACATTTCTCCACTCCAATATCAAAAAGGAGGGCCTAATATTAAATCAGCAATGGCTAATTTAAGCATAACTCTTCTATAAATGGAAATTGCCTGCTGTGTATCTCTGTCTAAAGATCTTCCGGTTAAGTGGTTATACTGGAGTACAATAAAGGGGATAACAGAGCCAAAAGTACTGATACTCTTCCAAGCTATTTTCCATATTGACATCCATGATATCCTTTCAGATTTACAGTGTCCTTCATATCTTCATTCAGGAAATCCTGCAAAGAGATATGAAGACATGCCTGATGCAATGCAGCTATAGGTCAGCTGTTATGTGCTGTTCAGCTGATATATACATATGCAGTAACTTCAACACATGTGAAACTCATCAGCTTTGCTGAGCAGGTAGCTCAGCAGTACAGCATGTATGCAATTGAAATACCTGGGAGGTGCTAGATTCACTGCATATGGACTACACAGTCAGTATATACATATTCAAAACATGATTATTTGGTAAGTAGATATGATATCCAGCAAGTTGATGGATCAAGTCACGAATCCAGAAAAGTAGCAGGAAAGACAATTCCAGGTTGAAAAAGGGACCTGCACATGTGGTAGCTCTGTGATTACACTTGCCTAAGTAACCTACTCAGTAAGAAGAGATCAATAATGATAAAGAATGAATGACTAGACAAATAATTAATCTGCACTTAAATAACCTTTTTCTTAAGGTATTTACATGTGAAAGAGTGTCATAAAATAGTAAACTCTTTAGTTAGAAGTTAAGATTTTAGTTGTATATTTTACTGCAAAACATATTCCATGATTTGGTTTAGTTGGTAGAGTAAGTGAACAGTAATTTTTTGTAGCATGAACTTACCAAGGTTGGTGACCACTTTAAAGTTTAGCAACAACCTGCAATGATAGTTTTGGGGTGGGCTGGTGGGTGCTTTTCGTTTGGGTTTGGATTTTTGGGGGTTTTCATTTGTTGGGATTTTTGGGTGGGGTTTGTTTTTGTAATGAAAAGAAATCATTTTGGGATGGATAATGAAGAAATGAGATACCAAATACTTTTGTGACCTAGAATTTAACTTGCTTACTTCTGTTTAGGATTACTGTGATAGTATGCACACTTTATGGTTACTCGAGAGCATATGGTGCTCCTACTCTGTATTTATATTTTGAAGTTACACAGTTCCTGCCTGAGCTGCTGTTATCCCTAGTTCCTCTGCTTTACCTCATCATGAGACAAGGAAAATAAAGCAATAACACTATACACAATAATATACTAGGGATTCCAGTTGTCCATAAAGAACATTTTGATGAAAGTGTATGTACTGGTTGTAAGATACCAGCTCTGATACCAAGGTCCTATGGGAGGGCAGTCAATACAAAACTTAGAGAGAGATGCCATTGGCAATGTGCTTCGCATCTTTTAATCAGGAGTGGTAGCTGTAATGAGTAACAGCAGCTGTCCACTGAAGACCATGCAGCTTCCTATAGAAGGATATTATGGTGGTCAACACTTGATTTTATGGGCTCACTGAAGCCCTAGCTCACAGTGTGTACATTCATGTAAAAAGTGTAGTATGTAAAGTGTAAATAGTGTGTAAATAGTCTGAACTAGTAAGCATCAATTTTATTATGATATTTTTAACCTTTTACTTATTCAAATGAAGATAAAAAGACAGTATTTGGTGCAAATGGAAACAGTATATATTACTGATTAACAGCTATAACAAAATAATACAGAGGAGTTACACTGGGTGGCAAATGATTAGACTTTTGGAACTTAAGCTTCTAACTAGAATTTTCTTATAAAACCAGGAAACTTAAACTTCCCAAAACTTACCTTCAATAGTGATTTTTAGAGTTCAACAACTACACCATCTGAACACATAAAGTACCAAATAATCAGAAACCTGCATTTATTTTCCCTTAAGTTTAACTCAAGCAAAGTTCAAGCAGTTTTTTTTCAATCTGTCACCTTTTGGCAAGAGCATATGGGTAAAAAGGCCCAGGATTTGCACTTTAGAGAACAAGGTCAAAACTCTCTTGCATTGCACAAAGCACGCTCTTTGTATATGCTGTTCTCTGATCCATCCCAATTAGTGGCACTCCAGTAATGTAGTTAATACATAGTATGCACATAGCAAATTATACAGGGCTGAGAGCATCAGCAGCAGAAGAAAATGGACACCATCTTTCAGAAAAGAAAGATGCTTCTAAACCCTTAGTTTTTTGAGGACAAATTTATCTCCACACCGAATCTTCATGAGGTACAAGTTAACTCATCTAATGGTATCTGATGGAAAAAGAGGAAGTGAAAACACAGTGTGTCATCAGCATATTGAGTAAAGCCCCCATACTTTCTATACTTTCTCCTTTGCCTTGATCCCTCCCCACCCCAAGTTACCTGATAATAAAGTAAGTAACCAAATTCCCAGTCTGACACAATCTGAGAGGGCACAGGGGAATCATTTTATATTCTCCAGTGAAAACATAAAACACTCTACCTCTGCTACCATCTAGTATTATCTAAACAGAACTTTACAATACTGGGCTTAATTGGCACAGCTTAGGAAATCAGTATGGGCTCTTAACTTCTCCTCATTAGAGGGAAAAAACACAAGCTAACAATGCAAGCATAATTTCTATAAATATCAAGGCCTAATAAACAACAGGTTTTTAACAGGTGCTATGAAGTTTCAGATTACTGCAGCAGCTCACATTCTAGTCTTTAGTAATCCTTCCTCCCAAAATGGAGATGTGTAAGAGAGCAAAAATTAAATAATAAAAATTAAATATTAAACAGAGTTTAAAAGTCTGAAACTGTTTTCATGACAAATCAATTATGAAAGCACAAACATGGTACGTTTTTAAAACAAACATCATCATTATTATTATTTATTTATTTTCAAGTTACACAAGAACACCACAGGCACATTGATTTGTCACCATAAAAAATACAAATTTAAAACTTCACTCTTTCATACCACTACTTTATGTATGGGCCTCACTTGCTACTCTGAGTAACACCTGAGACCAAATCCTGTTTTCTTTTTCTTTCATGGATCGAGATGATGATTTGTAAACAGTGGGATCATTATTGTTATTTGGGGGTTTGGGCATTTTTTTATTTCCACTGTTCTCCCTTGGAAATAACTTCCAGATTAATACTATGATAGCATATATAGTTTTCATGTGAACGTGTGTCTGTAGAACCCCTACTGAAAAAAGAATTCATATATCAAAGTGATCTTCAATAGATATTTTCCTTTTACCTTTAATAAGTGACTGCTCTAATTATTACTGATAACAATGAATGGGACAATAGATAAATGGAGTATAACATGATATATAATAATGCTTGTGCTGATTTCCTGAAACACTCCTATTACGAAGCAGATATAAAACTAGACAGTAGTGTTACAGGCAAAATGTGAACTGTATTGTTGGTTTGGACCTCTGGTTAATTAACAGTTGGTGAGCCCATTCTCTCATACACACAGACACCCAACCATGCAAAAAAATGGCACAGAAAGAAAATATTTCCTTACGTATCTTTTGCAAAATCTAGCTAATAAGGGAAATTCTTCAATTCATGCATATATATATATGTATATACACACACATGTATATAGTGAAAATAGCAGTAACAAACCACACAGATTTTATTTCTGGATCATCAGAATCTGAGATGCTCAGATGTTCCTGAGCCTGAAAATCAGCAGATTTTTCTTCTTAGGAAACAAGGTCACTTCTATTAAATGCTAGGAATTAATTTAGTATACCTTGATTATAAAATGATCTGATTTTGCAAATAAGACTACTGCATCACAACATCACATTACAAGAGGCCAGATACCAGATTTAATGAGGTTAAAATGAAAAAAAAAATCACACCATCATCACAATCAGTCAGTACAAAATGGCTTTGAATTCCCCATTCCATCTTCGACTCTCCCTTAACAGCAAACCAGAGGGTACAATCCGATTCTGAAATGTGGAAAAGATCATATTGCTAAGATTTATTATGGGTACAATTAAATGTTTTGCCAGCTTACCTGATTGAAAGAGAATGACAAATCACTGCAAAGCCCAGCATCCAAAAATAATGTGATAATATATGTCTCCTCCTGAAATAGTCCAGATATCCATCCACAAAGCTTTACTAATTAATTATAATTTCTGTATTCTCAGAGGAAAAGAAAACACAGAGACCTTTCCAGAATCCTCTCTGATTCTGCCTCCGCTTCCTGTTCCCAGTCTCACTCTATGGTACCCAACATATATCAGAAAACAGCTTATTAGGAGAAGGGGGGTGAAGGGTGGGGGAATGGAGGGGGAGAAGTGAAAAAAACGCAGCACCTAACGTGGCAGCTCCACCTACTGGTAAAGATAATGAACACGTTGAGTACGTACAAAGCATCAGCTTCTGAGGCGTCTTTATCCCAGTTTATTCTGACGTACACTTCAGACAGCTCCAGTGTAGTAAATTCCTCCAGCCATGAAGCAAATCAGACCAACAAAACCACACTGACATTGAAAAACCCCTTTAAAGGCTTTTTCTTATAAGAATTCAATTTAAAAACAGTTTTCTGTGTACACTCAGCAGACCGTTTAGTTTTGAGTGTGATGTTTCCTTTAAAAATCCATGGGAAGGGAGGAAGGTGTAGATGAGAGGGTACAGACTGACTCCATGCACCCCTAACCCGTGTATGCTGAATTTGCTGATGATTTTGATACTGCCTTATTCATTATATGCTGACATGCATTTTTGGCATCGTGTTATTTATTTATTCTATGTGCATAAATTCTACTATGCTTATGTAAAAAGCAAAGCTCAAAGTTACTTCTCTTAGAAATATGCACCTGGGCTTGTGCAGATTTACATCTGCTTACCTAGCATTCCTCTGGCCATGCTGGGAAGAATTACTACAGCAGTGGCTACAACATCTCCTGATACATGGGCAACCATATTGAGTGAATAGTGTGCTTCAGGCAATGTATTATTTTGCCCTGTATGTCAGTTTGAGGAGTACTGGGTCTGTGGAACACACGATGAAGAAATGCTGAGCAATGTCAGCAAGTGTGTGCAATATACTGACCCATGGCCTTAGTTCTCAAATAATTGAAAATCAAGCTACCAGCTTGGTTCAGTTTTGAACATTTAATGAACAAACCTTATTCCAAGAAAGAATAAAAAAAGACTATAGTAGGTAATTTTACTCTCTGCTAGCTCCTGTATTTTTTTTAAGTACCTCCTCAGTAGTGGCTGGAGACATCTTCATTCTCTGTCCCATTGGTCACATACTTTGTTTTGGACTCCAGGGCAGTCAGCATGTATCCAGCCTGACGGCTGCTATCGAAGCACAGCTACTCAAAGCAGCAGTCATGGTGACAGCTGCCTACAACTGATGTCCCTTATCTCTGTTACAGATATCCCTATTTAAATGGGCATGCTTAAACCACAGTCCTTAAACATTTGTGTCAATTTGTGAGTAGTCCTGTTGATTTCAATTAAGCTTGCTGCCTGATTGATGGATATAAATGCCAAATTGTTGAATTTGGCCAATAACAGTAGCAGAAATACATTTTCAGAGGATGTATGTATTCTGAATGTACCAGTAATCTCCATGTATTAAGTGAAAGAGATGTTCCCCCAGCTTGCAAAGGCAGCTGCATTACTTTTACCTTGTTTGTTTTTGTAAAACTGGAGCACACAACAACACTCCTGATCACACTGCTCAAGCCAATCTGACTGTCAGATCTGAAAATTAGAAGGGGTCATTTAAAAGACAACAACAATTAGATTGCTTTAAGAACAATAATTTATAGCAATGTCAGCCCAACTTGTTTTAATTTAAGTTATTAGTACAACTTTTCATGAAGCGTCACTGAAAGTTCATTTAAAAAAATCACATTTAAAACAATGACTTGAAAGCCCTGACATTTCTACATAATCTGTTTGTCTGGGAATCCTGCCCCAGGTGCAGTTATTCTCTCAGCAATGAGTAAATAAATGCAAAACTATTCCATCACTTTTAACTAAACAACTGAAACAGAAATGTTGAAGCATCTTAGCGGCAAAGAAAAAAATAATTTGGAAGTGTTAAACATGAATGAGTACAGTTCCTGTAATAGGACTCATGTAAGGGCAAGCCCTGTACATAGTACATGTACATGTAACTTTTCAGCAGGGTAGTCATCAGCTTGTTTTAATATCAAATATTTTGTTTGATTAATACCATTATTTTTAGACAATAATTCTGAGGTACTCTGTGGGACACTATATGTTACACTACTTATAATTGAGCAAATTAATATGTAAAAGCACCAAAATATAAGACATGCCATCGTATTTATTCCTTCAACTACTTACCTGTATTAGCCCTTGAAAACTATTTAAATTGCAATATTTAGGTAAGTATGATG
Organism: Hypotaenidia okinawae; assembly: GCA_027925045.1. NCBI lineage: Eukaryota > Metazoa > Chordata > Aves > Gruiformes > Rallidae > Hypotaenidia > Hypotaenidia okinawae. Next base: position 22,600,921 of record BSDF01000007.1, on the reverse strand, counting down.
GATCTCACTGTAATTCAAGTTCAAAACTGCATAATATATGTGTATAAACGTATTTTTCCACCTTTGGTTTATTTATTTTAGTCTTCTTTTTGTCTCTGTAGAGTGCAGAATCAAAAAACTGGTTTAATAAATTTTGTACCAGAGTTACCAATACATATTCACATGCCATGGCCCTTGCCATGGTGGCCTTCCAGCTAATGTGCACTTTTTCTGGAGAAGCTATGTTTATTTGATTGCTACTTAGGGTGTTAAGCAAAATTTAGGGAAGGAAATACACTTTAACACAGTGCAAGTATCTCATCTAACATTCAAGGAAGATCAGTGGTAGGCTTGAAAAGGAATTCCTGTAGTTTCTTTTTATTCAAAACTGCTAGGTTGCACATGTGCCATTTCAAAACAGGGAAAGAAATATACAAAATGTGGCAATCAGTCAAATGCTCTCGAACAGAACATTAGAACTTCTCGGGATAAAGAGGAGCTTGAGGATACACTCAACTCCACATCCTCACCGTATCGTCCATAATAACTTAAGATTCTGTTTTTATAGGATCACTTAAAAGAATAAGGACTTCATAGAAACTTCAGCTTTTGACTGCTAAACTATTTTAACAGCCTATAGAGCATACTGTCTGAAAAATTAGCTGCTTTAAGGCATTTGTAAAAATACCATAATAAAGATGTGTGATCAGCAATCTCTAATGGATGTAGCTTTAAAAATAATGTGAAATTATTTAAACTTTAATGTTACTAAATAGCATAGAGATGTCTTAAAGTATTCACATAATATACACAGTATATACACACACAGACTTTGTGTATCTATTTAGAAAGAGAAGGGATCTTGTCTATCCATGTTTTGAATCAGTAAGATCATCATCTGAGACGGATACCTGTTTAGTCTAATGTTCTAACAGTGGTCAGTATCACAGGCTTCTAAGCTCAAGATAATTAGTAGCAGACAGAATAGCTGATACATAAAAAGATGTTTTCTTCTGCCAGTCATCCTCCAGCCAGAGGTGGGTCTAGCTTGCACACTGCTTGGTTGTGGGAGTTTCACAGCCAACTTCTCTTGGCATTGTTAATTACTTAGTGAGAGAGTTGGTGGGATGTTCCATAGGTTAACTGGAAAGATGCAGCTGTCACACCATCTATATGCCATGTTTCTGTCCTCTAGCAGGTAGTGGGCACTGCAGCTGCTGCCACCACAGAAGTAGTTTAGGAATTTCTGAGTGCTAGAATCAAGATTCCTTCTAACCGTGTTAATCTTGCTTGATAAGGTTTTTGTGTCTATTTTGGCACAACACAGGAGAGCCACCAAAGGCAATTAATTCATAAAGAAATACTTCTTTTGCATGACATACAGTATACCTTAAGAACTTACAGATACACAGGCCAACAGCTTAGAAGGACTCTAAAAAGCACTAGATATTTATGTGAGTAATAAGACTTAGAACAGGGAGCAGGTGCTGACTCAGATAATAAATTCAGTATCTAAGGCTTGCAAGCTTCCTGTGCAACTTCCAGAACATAATGTATGTTTGTACCTCAGTTCCTCACCTATGGAACAGAGATAATAATTCCTGACTTCAGAAGGGGCTGTAGGATAAATTAATTTTGTTAGCCAACCAAGTCATAGCGAACAAGACTGATGGAACATTTTAATTTTCCTTGTAATGTCTAGAGAGACCAGTCAGGCCTAGGAAGCACTATGTACTTTAGGCACTGTGTATTCACAGGACACAGACCATGTTCAAAAGAATCTACTCTATACATATGACAAGACCAATAAAGACAAAATGCAAGCAAGCAGTTTCAGAGTGAACAAATACAATTTCAGATAGACAGATTTTAAGAGGTGGACAAATTAATTAAATGATACCTCAGCAACAAGTGAAGTAGTGCTCTCAGAGCTAGTAACAAAATCTAATAATGTTCTCCCAGGACACCTATAAACAGAGAGATTGCATTCATATGTTTTCATTCCATTTATTGCTACTGAGTCATGTGGTTTAATTGGTCAGATGAAAGGTAATCATCACTTGGAGAGAGGGGAGGTTTTGTTAAGCAAACCTCAAGTTATGATTTATTTATTTGCTAGTCTTTAAAAGCTGGAGTGCCTAGAAGAATTGCTCTGTTTAATAACGTATGCTTGCCAAGTTGATTTTGCATTAGGAAGTTTCTCTGCATCTCACAGTATGCCTAGCAGTTATTCCCACTAAAAATAGTACCTTTGAAATTAAACCATGAAAATAAACTACACTGAGTGAGATGATACACAATTTCAAATATCTGATTCTAATATAATAAAGACAAATAACTTTAGCTTGATCTTTTTTCAGAATGGTAATGATACAGAGCATGTAAACTGGTGCACTGAACTGCGAAGTAAGCACAAGTAAGCCTTAATATTTCTGACTATAGACATACTAATGTCTCAGAGACCAAAAATGGAAGTGAGATGTACTTTCAAAAACCGTTGTGCACATTCCTTTTCAAATCTGTCTTCACTGTTGGTTATTAAAACTGACGTCAGTGTTAGCCCCAGGCAGCCAAGAAATGACTGGCTTTACATTTTGAAAACATTATGAATGCGATTTAAAACACTCCTTTCTTCAAAAGTAATTATTGAGACCAAATAGTTTTCATTGCATAGAAAAATGTTCAGACAGCTTTTAAATTCCAAAGCTATCTTTCTTCTTAGGTGGAGGTGAAAATCTGGCAGCCTGCACTAATACACCTCAGATGGAAAAATTTTAGATATGAAAGAAATGTAGCAAAATTAAAAGATTGCTGATGCTTAGTAGTCACTGGGGTAATTTCTGTTGAAGTAACTCTGGAAGAGAGTAAAAAATATGCTTCATATTTAGAATCATCTTAAAGTTTAGTTTCCCTTCAATGAGTAATTTGCAAAGGTGACTCTCAGACTTTGAAGACAAGAGTGATAGGCTTTATGATTTCATCAGAACTAAATAACAAAAGCTGGTAACTTTTGACTGAGATTAATTTATGTCTTTTAATGATATGATGCACCAAGGAACTGTGAATCTATTCACTCAGTAGACCTGTCCTTTGCCTTGGAAATTTGCAGATTCAGGTCTGGAGTTTGAGTTAAGAGATTTATGAATAAAAAAGACAAAAAGGAAAATTAAGGGTTCTAAACATGCAAAATAGCTATCTCTTTGAGGCAAATAAAGGACAGGTGTAGATAAGTGTCTATTGGCCAGAATAGCTACTAGCATTGCTTCTTAAGCTTAACATCCTATACACTGTGGAAACTGGAGTTTGAGCTTTTGCTCCATCTCTTCTGGGTAAATATTTTTGCATGATTTAGTAGAATGCTTATTTTTTATGCAGATGACTGTTAGCCATGCTCTGGGAGGCAAAGAGAAATTTCTGGTAGAAATGAGCTCTATCAGCATGGTTGAATAAGCAGAAAGATTCTTCTAGCTATCCTAGCTTTAAGACACTTAAATAAATTAAAAAATCAGAAAACTAGATTTGTTCAATGGGTATTTGTTCTTATTCCTCTATAATTACTATTACTGTGATTAATAACACCATGAATAAACCATGTTTCCGGGTGCTGTTGGAGAGCTTGGATCTGAGAGTTTTACTGGAATTCATTCATTCTCATAGTGCTCTTCTGAATTTTTCATAGGAAAACTCTATTTTCTCACATACTTCTAACTGGAGAAGTTTGTGCCACTAAAAATGCTGGTTTTATAAGAAAACAAGTTTGTGCCACTAAAAAATGCTGGTTTTATAAGAAAACATAACCTTTAGAAATTCCTGTGAATTTCAGAAATTATATTGTTATTGTCTTTGACTTATTGTGGCATTTTGGGGGGTGTATGTGCAATATTATCGTGTCTCATTTTCATTGGAATCTTCACAGAGGATACAGAAAAGCAAAGCTAGCTTTGCCAATGAACTTTACCATTAAGATGTAATTTTCATATACCTATAAATTACAGAAGTGAGAGAGTGATAAACTGTAGAAGAATTAAGATTCCAGAATATTAAAAGAAAGTTTCTCTGAGATTGGCCAAAAGAAAATAGTGTTTCTAGTGGAGGTGAAGTTCACGTTTCTTCCCAGTAATCTTTTAACAAAATTGTTACTCTACAGCTAAGCATTACATGCTGGTAATGAAGTAATAAAGATTCATATAATCTCCAAAATATCTTGTAATATTTTAAACTCACTTTCAGTATTTCAGATGTCATGAAGCAAAATGATCTCTCTTTTTATTTAGATAGCATAGATATTCCTCAACTGATTTACTCAGAGTAGGCTTTAGAATATGAGTTTCACCAGTGCAGGCCCATAGCAGGCCTATACTGATTCACGGAGCGTTTCCATATTCATAGGAAGTTGTCAGAGAGTGCTCCAGAGCACCCGATGCACTTGGGCATTTTGACGTGGAAGGTCTCGGTGGGACACCGAGCTGCGCCTCAGCACCACGGACAGCGCCCACCCCTCTCCCTGCAGGGTCAGGAAAAGTCCTGTACTTTACAGTGACATCATTCCTCGAGGCATAAATATTGTTTTTTATATTAAAAAGTTGTTTAGTGCAAAATTTCCTTAAAACAAGGTCAAATTATAGTTGGGTTTTTTTTTTTTGGTGACAATAGGATTTCTAAAATGCACAGTCCATACTCACAGAGTAGCTATTTTGACTTATTACTGTTATTTGAGCTATTTTAGTACTTTAGGGTTCTGTCATGGTCCAGGAACCCATCATAGCGATTGATCCAGTTCCAAGGTTTTGTGTTAACTGTGGTGAACGGTTTAAGCTGATGCAAATGTGAGTTCCTACTGAAAAGGACAGTCTCTCCAGCAACTTCCATGTGTTGATGTTAGTGATCTTTATGATGAGTTAGATGATGGATCCTAATTAAAAATTCCACTGTTTTCATCTAGATCCATTACTAGTTGATGCTCACATTCCCCCCTCCACCCCCCCCCCACACACCCCCACTACCCATCCCTCCCTGCCCTGGGGAATCTCATGTTTGGCATGATGAACTTTTCTTCCACAACTGAGCTTTGTTGAGTCAGCCCTGCATGCCGGTGGCTGCTAGCTGTTTGATGTGACAGAGCAGGTGTAAGTGATAGAAAACTTTAAGGAAGTAGAAAGAGAAAGGCAGACATGCTCAGCTGTACTGCATTCCAGTAAAAGGCATCCTTTGGTAGAGGTAAACCCAGTATTGCTGTCATGAGGATCATGGCTAGAGACAACTGGGATGAGGCAGTCAAGTTCCATATTAGTCTTTTATACCTAAGATTATCCAGAGAAACAAAGAGCAGTTTCAAGACATTATTCAATACAGAAGAGAGCCTTGGACAAATATAAATGAAACAGATCACCATAAAACCTCTTTATTAACCAAGAATGCAATAGTCATGATTAAATCCAAGCATTCATTCCTTTTGTCTTACATAACTTTTTTTTTTCTCTGCCTTTCCATAAAGCTATAAATGTAATTTATATGTTGCAGAGGCAATAATCGAACAGGGGAAAAAAGCTGACACTCATTTTCTACTATTTAGTAGGGGTGGGTTCTTTATAAATAAAGAATGTTTTCCTTTAAAACACAATAATGTATTTGTGTATAGAAAAAGAAAGACATCTGGCAGAACTTTTTTGCAATTAGTTGTGTACAGATGTATCCAAATACTTCATTAATAATAATAATAATAATAAAATTGTGCAGTTTAAAGCTCAAACTGATTTTTAAAAATCTGTAAACATTCATTAGTCCTAACCTACTTACTTTACTTTAAAGCTGTATAACAAAGGGCTGATATGCGATGTAAAACCGAAGCACAGTTGCTTTGGTAGGCTGTTAAGAATCCAGCTGATCTCATTTCATTGCCAGTAGGTGGAGCTAGCACGTAACATGCTGCCTCCTTGTTTCCTCCCCCTCATCTCCCCCCTTGCCCCCCCCTTATTTTTTCTCCCACAACCAATTTTCTGATCGATGCTGGGATTCAAAGAGGGAATCTCAGAACAGGAAGCCAGGCGAAGAGACTACAGAATACTGCAGAGGTTCCTTTGTTGCTTTGATGGGGAGGTTCTTTCTTTATTTCTTTCCTCTTTGATTTCAGTGAAATTAAGAGTTTGCAAGCTTCTTAGCCCAGGAACCTGAACCTGCAGTAGAAGGAGCCTCATCATCTACAAGTGTATGGATATTTCTTATGCCATGATTTCTAATTCTCTTTTAATCAGGTAAGGAAACATGATATTTAATTAAAATGCTTAGGCAACAAATTACAGTTGTCTTGTACTGAGATTCTTCTCTTATGGTGCCACACCTAGTTTTCAATTAATATTGATAGAGCAAGAGGAGAGTAAATAATAGCTATCTATGCCACTGCATTGATTTTTCATAGGATTTAATTAGGTCTTACCACAATAATAAAAAATGTTCTTTTGGAGTGTGATGGTCCTATTTTTTTTTTTAAGACTGTATGTTTATAATAAGGATTACTTTGAGTTTGTATTTTTCTTCCTAATCGAGGTAATTTGTTGCTGTTGTTTTGAGATGGTCATCCACAAGTGTTTTCTGTTTCTACTGGATGTTATTTTGGTGCTGTGTCCAGAATATAAATTTGAATGTATTTTAAAGCATACAAATGCATCACTGGAATTGTCTGGGTTTAATGCAGAAATGTGCTGTTGCTTCTTTATGTCATCTTCAGTCAGATGCTTTCTTTCCTTCCTAAATTCATCATTTTGTTTCTGTGAGGTATAGGAGATATACAGGATTCTCCCCTCCCTCATCTCCCAAAACAGCCTCTCCCTGATGGAAGACAGAATGGAGGACTGTCTGTGACTAAACATGGTTTTGCACTGCTGCAAATATCATATGAAGCATATGTTCTGTGGATTGTCTTATATACTTAAAAATGAATCTTCATTGTAAAGACTTGATTCCTTACTGCATGAGGAAGAGGGGGAAAAACAACCCTTTCATTATTTTTTTAGATGCATGATACATGCTGGGAGAGACATCAGAATGACTCAGGAGGTGGGAAGCTCATGCAGCACCCCCTGACTCTTCTTTCAAACCTTCTGGCTTTTTTTCTTACCTTCCCTTAATTACAGCAATAATTTATTTAGTCTGGAAAACCACACAGAAATGCATTGACCTACAGTCACAGATCTGAGAAGGGGCTCAGTAGCCAGTATGTGAGAAAAAAGAATGTGTGACTAATTTAAATGCATTTTGCTGTCTATGGTAAGGTGGTGAGCAGGAGAAGAAACACATTTTTCACACACCTGTGTAAACTTTTTTTGGCAGTGATTAGTGAAGCGCCAGAAAACTGCCTGTTAGGATTTGAATGGCAGGGCTTTAGATCATCCCTTAGAGAGACATGAAATGTTCAGGAGGTTCACACGCATTCTTGCCATCTATGCGTATTTCTTAGTTGCATTTTTTCTGATCAGTGTTTACAATATGTATATATGGGTATGGCTCCGCTACTGTAGTGTCTGAAGGTATGCTCACTAGATGGTAAAGGATCATCCATTTTATAACAGATCTGGAGAAAAGGTGAATAATCACGGCCAAATGATCTGCAGTTTCCTCCAGTAACAAATGCATTCAATAAATGATGCTCTCTTATGTCTATAGGCTCCAATTCAACAACAAACAGGCATGTCAATGGAATGACTCACATACTTAATATTAGACAAGTGGATAAGTACCTGGGTCTTTTCTCTTGATTTTTAGACTAACAACTTTCAGGGAGAGAATAATTCTTCACAGAGATTTTGCACTGTTCAGAAAATCCAGTTACTAGGCCAAATGAGCACACAGCTTCAAAGTTAAAGTTTAGATTTGAAAAAGAAAACCCACTGAACTGTTACAAGCCCTTAAAGGAAAGTATTAAAGCTGAATTCGTACAGATTTTGAGCACCTTAATTATGAATGTTGGTCTCTGGGAAACAAAAACACATAAATGCCCATATCCTATCGAAGCATGATCCAGTTACCTTTCAGTAGCAATAAAGTCAGATGTTTCTGGAGGAGTTCAAGCAAAAGTTGACCTTTGGAGAAAGCTGGCCTTCCCTTATCTTTTATGAGACTTAATTTCAAGGGATTTTTAAGCCTTCTTGGTTTTTTGTTCATCTGAATTACTCTAATTGAAGTGTGCTCTGTATGCGTGTAAGCATTGGGTCTCTGCAGCAGAGACCAGCAGACCAGCTCTGCAGCCAGAGCAAGAGCTCAGCAGCAGTTACGCTGCCAGTGCTGCTTGCTCACTTTCTTCATCACAGACCTTGATGAATGGATTCCCTGGGTCACTACCTACAGCCCTGCTGTACCCTCAAGTAGCCCCTAAACTCTCCCACCAAGGGATCAGAGAGGCCACTGAAATCTAATACAGCCTATCTCTGGAATTGTACTAGGCACCAACAAATGCAGCTGTAACCCCTTCTTACTCATGCAGCTCTCGGCTAAGCATGAAAATAGCAAACAGGCTTTTTACTGTGTTGGTTCCATTGTTTTAGGGCCACACACACACACTCACACCAACTTTTCCAGAGGACAGTGTGGGTCCTTTGCAGTGGCAGGTCCTGGTCCTGTACTCCCCCAGAGCGGGGGCAGCCTCTCACCCATCAGAGTCCCCGTTTTCCTTTGGCCTCAGCCTCGGCTTGCTGAGGAGGCGTTGGGGAGCCTGGAGGTCTTCTTTCTAGAGCCTTCCTGAAACCACGTGAAATAATCCATTTCTTGTCCCTCCTCTCACCGACACCTACCAGGCTCAGAAACGCTGGCTTAAAAGAAATTTCTGCCAATGGTGGCCCGATTCTCCTGTTCTTCTGTTATCATCTTTAAAAGAGAAATAATGTACTCCATTTCAAAGAGGTGTTAATGAGAGGAGGCAAAGGATGTTGTGAATCAAAAAATACCAAAAGAATAAGAATCATAAAAACAGCTAAGGAGCAAATTAGTATTCCTGTAATTACTTCATGTTTGGGAAGATATGCAGTAAAGAAGGTTTGGGACCAAAATACTGGAAGAGGATTATTTAAATCAACATTGAATAACTATATTGTTGTTATTCAGTTCAAATTCCCATTGTTTCCCAGTTTGAAACTTTACCTCTCCTACTTCTGTTCCTGAATCTACTATTGTTCCTTGTTCTACCCTTCCCTCCAATTTAAATCAGGCTGCTTTCCCTTCCTGCCTCTGACAGGAAGGGTTTTGCCTCTGCTCCTAGTTTCAGTATTTGATGCCTCAGCAGTTACCAGTTGCACTGAAGGGCCTGCTAATGCTAGGCAGAAACACAGTCAACATGTGGAAGCTCTGTAAGTATTTATTGCAAGCTGCTAAGAAGCTTTTTCTGAGCATATCTGGAAATTATTTTAGAGAAGTGCTGAATGGCCAGATTTCAATAAATTTAAACAGAAGCAACAAAATGCAAGCTCTTATATTGCTTGAGCAGCCTACCTGACAAAATTCAGAGTAAAGAATTTCTGCAGCCAAAGTTGGAAATCTATTTTAATGCCTGCAGTATTACTAACGTACTCAATAGATAATCACAAAAAGTGTTTAATCTTCCTATTAAAAAACCCAACATAAATTCATTGTTCTTTCCTTTTGTTATCTAAACCTGTAGATTAATGAAATAATACTTTCCAAGTTTTCTGCAATAAGCAGACTAGAAATGTACCTTTTTCCACACAGTGGTGAAACTTTTGTTATTATAAGCATTAAAGAGGAAAGAAATAGTATGTGGACACATGGATCAGTGTTATCTAGTTAAGCTTTTCTAACTTCATTGAAAGAAATATCTCACCATTTACAGTGTCAATAAAGAAAGAAATCAGGATGAGGCCAACAGCATAAATAAATTCAGTCTTAACAATTAAGGTCTGGAAAAGCTGAAGGCATTGGAAAGAGTCTCATGATGGAAATCATTAAGCAAACGGAATTCTGTCAAGTCTGCTCATACTATATAGGAGGAAGTTTAAAAATAGTAACATTTTTCAGGTCTAGTTGAAGTTCAGCGATCGTTTCTAGATTAAGTTTTCTTAAGTTTTGTGTAATTGCGATCACAGTTGCTTCTTGATTCTTGGCTCAGCTTCCTTTAAATGGGGGCAGCATCTGATCTTTTGACCTGCCAATGCAAGCCAGCTCTTGCTCATCTTCATTCCAGAGTATGGTAAGAATGCAGACTTCCCCCATCAAGAAAGAGGATGTTGTTCGATAGGATAAAAATTGCTCCTTGCTGTGTACAGTTACCTTAACTGGACAAACTGATAACATTAGCAGACTTGTATTTTGGGATGATGGATGTCAAGGTTTTGAACTTACAGCAAGTGGTCATCTTGTGGCCTCGCATGGACTCATATATGACAGAAGACACCAAATTTTTGTGCCATAGAGTGCTGCTTGACTGGTTTTAAATGGAGCTGTAACATACAGCTTTTGAGTATGTTTAGAAGGTGTCAAATGACCCACCCCAGAAAAATAGAAAAGGAGTACCATTCAACCCTACAGTAAAAAACATGACTGCAGTAGGTTTAGCCAGCTCTCTCATTAGGACTTTGTTGTCAAAGGCAGCCTTAGTGCTTTACGCAACTGTACAAACTCACTTGATTATTTTGGCTCCTCATTTGGCCTGCTAGCATATCGCTTCATAGCTTTCCAGTCACTGGTACTGAGCACACGAGATTAAAGCAACAATATTTCCACATCTGCTGCTGTCATTCCTCTGACAGCAATGTGAATTTTGCATTTGTTAAATTATTACCAGCAGGCTTTCAGAGTGGGGCAGAAATGGTTTTCCTGTTTGAATGAGTGTTATTTCTACATCTGTTTTATTTTATATACCTTTCTCACCCTCCTCAGTGGAACTGCAAAATTCTCAGCAGAATTTGACCCCAATGAAGTTTTGTTTGATGATAAATGTAAATGACTCACTCTGAAATTAGGGTTCTGACTCAAGTTTTCTAAAGCAATACACAGTGTTCTAGACTCATCGGTTTGTCTTGGTAGGATCACAGTTATATCAGGAGCCAGATTCCACGTATGTATACAAAATGGAGTCAGATGCAGAAAAAATTGACAATCTGTGAACTCAAGAATAGTGGCCAGAATTTAATGTATTGTAAGCTGTGTACAGCTAGAACACTGACAGAAGGAAGTGTCCTTTTCCTAGACACCGTGGTCTGAATTTGCTGTTTAAAAATGAGTTCCATAAACAGGTGCCAACAAAAAAGAGGCAAAAGTAGCAATTGAGTATCTAAACAGACCATGAGCTTATAGGGAATGTATGGTAAATTTCCATACAACCACAACTATTAAGAGACAAGAACTCTGCCCAGGATATTTGAAATTTGACAGCCTATCTATAAGTATACTCATTGTATTTTCTTTATTAGTAAATACTTGCACCAAATGCCAAGCGGCAGGAAATCTTACCTCTTGGGCCAGAAGGCAAGCTCTGTTAGACCTGTTTTCCCCACTGGAAGTCTCTGGAGAGGTTATTCTAACTGCCAGTGTGGCATGCAAGGTCATATCACAAGAGTATAACAGGTGTATTTGTAGAGTGTGTGAGCTCCATATGTTTTCTCTTTACTGAGAGTCAATAAGGAAACCATGGAAACTAAAAGATAAGTACAGATACCAGTCAGAATGTAAAAAAAAAAAAAAAAAAAATCTTCCATCTGTAGTTGCATTAACCTGAAAGAGGACACGGGGCAAACACTGCATGATTGTTTCCAGACTGAGACTTCAGTGATGCCTGGACAAACATCCTGATGGCAGATGCATCCGCACAGGTTAGATTTTGCAGTGCAGGGGAGGGTTTCCATTTTGTAGAATGGGAAGTGCCACAGAAGTGCTGACAGCAGACAGCCTCCTAGGTACCACAGCAATACTACTGAAAAATTCTCCCAGTGAAGCAATGAGAATATGCTTTGAAAAATACTGGGATGCAGGATGAGCTAACACATTGTAATTCGGCTTCTGAAAATACTAATAGACAAAGTTGAAAGCGCCCAATTTTACTGTCAGTAGCAATGGTAAGATGCAAATCTTAAAGTTATTGAGGAAATCTATTTGACTACAAAGCAATAGTTTATGACTGCTACTGGGCTACATTTATGAGAGTCCCTTTTCAATAGAATAACATTTTACATCTTGCAAACAGTTTGCTTTTGTAGTTTTGTTGGCTAAACATATGCAACAGTCACAGAACATTTTCAAGAGTTATTGTTTCAAATTATTCTTCTTTTAACAATATTTTCATTTAGAGTTAACATTTAAAGCACTCCACAGCCTTTTACAACATTTGTGACTGTAAAAAAGATATTTGTACTTTTGCCAGCTGTAGCTTTTATATGATCTTTAATCTGAAGCAGAGCTTTTGCCCTCGAAGCCAAGCTGAAGGCAGGTTAGCCTTCACGCAGCAAAAAATCTGTTACTCTACTCCACCAGTATTCTTCAGAAAAAATAAATTAAATTTGAATGTAAGCCTCAGGCTATGAAGATGATGACCTTTAATATCATAGAGAACACTTGGGTGCTATTACTCATGCTGGTATCTTGCTCTTTGGAGCGGCAGGGTCTGGGAATCCAGAAGCATTCTCCATTGCTGGGAAAGGGATTATATTGCTTTTCTCAGTAGTGACCTCACTTCCAAGTTAGTTTAAAGATTCACACATTCTCAAAATAATCTGTCCTTTGTGAGAAAGATGATGGATGTGATGCAGAAATTCAGTGAGTTGGTATAAATACTGTGAAGATGGGCAAACAGCTCTGAAACTGTGATAAGGAAAGGAAATATCCCCAGGGAATCTAGAGCAGAGAGGTTCATGGGGGAAAGCAATCAGGTGTAGGGAGGTACACAAATTCAGTTCATATGAGAAAAAAGCAGAATCCATTGTAAAGCAAACATTGAAATGTGTATCCATGTTCCTGTACAGAGGTGACAGTGGGGCATACATGGCTCCAGCAGGAAGATCTCCTTGTGGTGGTACAGCTCCAGGTCACAGGTGATACTGTGAGCAAGGAATGCTTGTGAGAGCTGTTTGCGGAGCTCTTGTATTCCCTCAAATCAGAACCTGTTTTGCTGACTCAAACATAGTGGGAAAGGAAATACTCTCCTGAGGAGGTTTTCAACATCTGCTCCCTTGCTTTGTTCACGTGTACCAACAAATGCAAATGGAATATATTCAAAGAAAATTTAGTTAGGAAAATGATTCTGGAGTAAATTGCCAAACTCCACTGAACAAATCTCAGTTCCAGATAACCCAGATGTAATGGGCTGCAGTTGTATTTTAGCCTAAACTTTTGTAGATTATTCTGAGCAATTCTTTTCCTCACGGTTATAGAGTGATATTATAACTAAGAAATGTCACCTTCCCTTTGTTTTTAAAGATACATTGAAACTGAATCCACTCTTTCAAAGACAGTGATGGAACTTTACAGCTGTTGGTTCTCTGTGGTTTCTTTCATGAGTTTTTCCCCTCTTACAAAAAAATCCAGGAGGTAATCTATTTCATTAGTTTGGGGCAGATACATGGTGTATATCATCTTTCCGGTTCTGGTGTATTCCCGGGATTAAGAAAACATCTGTGCCATTTCACTTTTTAATGTGTTTAACTATGAAATAAGGCACCTGTTTTATTGCAATAATGCTTTGCCACCAGGTAACTTACCAAGGGATTCTCATGAATTTGGCATTTGCAAAACGTATGTTCCAGCTGTGGCTCATGTTAAATCAGGGGACTGTTACAAGCCGTACTGAGCAGTGTCAGAATAAACACTCATAATGATCTCTTCTCATCCTACATTTTTTAATTGATGTTGCTCCTTCAGGCCTTTCAAGTTTCTTGATGAAACAGTAATATTACCTTTCTGCTCTTAACTGCTTATGTCTGCCATATGTACGTTGTCCCTCAGGATAACTTGATCCATAAGGATGTTTTCATAGTGTTCAGAATATTCTCAATTAATGTCTTCATATGACAGGTTACCAGGACACTCTAAGAGGCAAGCAGAAACTAGGCCTGGCAAGCTGTTTCAGGGTTGGGTTTTTTTTGATGATGTTTCTATTTAATTGTGGGCCAATTAACTACTCAGTTTCCTTTTAGATAAAAAAAGTATTCTAAATTTAATAGACAGTTGTTTAATGCTCCCTAATGTTGTATATCTGACTGAGCTTTTCATTACCCAGAGAAACAAACATGCTGGTCAGGTCACCAGGGAGTAGTGGTGATGTTTTGTTGTCTTCCTTTTCATGGGAGGTAGGGGATAAAGCTGTAGCTCTTAAGTTTTGTAATGGTTCCTATATGATGATCTGGAAAAATGCTATATAACCACTTGGCTGTCTTCTGCACGAGTCTCCAACCATATTATTTATCACAGGATCTAATTTTGTGCTGTTGGGTTTAGTTTTTTCTTTTTTTGGTTGCCAAATTTTGAATATATATTCAGCCTTATGTGCCTCACACTGGTGATATCTTCATTTAAAAGACACTTACTCAACTGTAGAGATGCCTGTAAACTTTTGGACAGTTGGCAGAGCTATAATAATAAATCATAACTATTACAGTCATTGTAATTAATATATATGTTAATTACTACAACAGGAATACTCAGTTCTCACCCTCCCTCATGTACATTTATCAGTAGGTAAGCCTATGTCATTGCATATATTTTGTTACAGCATTCTGTTTCCAAAACCATGTGTGGTTCTGTTTTTCAATATATAAAGTGGCAATAATATTAATAGGTGCAAAAAAAAAAAAAAAGTAGCTGATATTTAATTAAAAAGTGTGGAAGTACAAGGTTCCACTAAATATTTCACATTGGAAAAATCGCATTAGATATATGTTAGTCAGTGGCAGAGTTGAGAGGCAGTTATGGGATACAGAATTAAGGCTGTCTTTACATTCCGGAAATTAGGCACAGGATTTGTAACCACCTATGAAGAGTGTGATTTGAGTGAATTGCCTGCCATCGCATTTGGAATACTGAGTAGGATTCATCTCTCTCTCTCTCCCTTTATGGTCAGTGCAGAGAAATGGTCACTTCTAGGGCACAACCTGCCTCATCTTAAGGTGGATAACTAAAATACGTCAGAAGAATTGCCTTTTAAAGGACACATTTTTCTCTGGTGAATATGAGAGGAGTTCAGATTGGCTTAGATGTGAATGCATACAGATACAGACATCTGATCCCAGGGAAGGCAAGCTCTACTTGAGACACAGGCAGAGGTGACATCCAGTTCTCCAAGACAGCATACAGACCTTACAGTCCTTCCTGCCCATGTAGTTATTGTCCTTTTTCCCCTTCCCACTAGTCACTTCTCCCAATCCATGTGCAGCACCAATGAATCAAGGAAGTTTCCTCCAAAACAAATCTCACTGCTTTTAAGAACCTGTCTACATTGTGTACTGTAGAAGACAGAGAATGTTCCATTATAGTATCTCCTGACATCCTGACAAAATGGACCAAAAGTAAAGCACATCTCAATTCTAACATATGTTGTCATTTGATTCCCACCTCCCCCCACCCCTTCCCACAGTAATAGGTGTTTCTTATTGGGGTGTTTGTATATAATTTTAAGGAGACCATATTGATACCCATGTGAACAATTACGAATAACTGAATGTATGTTTACACATACTTCACAGACCCCTGAACTTGCCATCATTACTGGTCTCTATAAACTCATTTTCAGATCCTTCCAATTAATTTCAGTACAGTAATCTCAGCTTTTTATTCCATCTCGTGTCCATTCAGTCCAAGATTTTTTTCTTTGTTCTATCTTGGTTTGCCCTATCATCCTGGCTCCCCCTTCTTCCCCTTCTATTTTCCTTCAGTTTTTCCCAGCCTGACCTCCTGCGAGGTCAAAGTGATCAACCCAGATGATTTTCTTGGTCACAGTAATCTACAAGTTGTTGAGCTTTTCTTGTCTCTCCAACCAGCCCCCAGGAGCTAATTCTGAGACAATCTCTTTATCCAGGCAGACTTGTTCTTCCATGCATCATTTCCCTGGAGGTTTTTTCTGCTGCCAGTCTTTAATTTGAGATATGTCTCCCTTTCTTCCTACCTCCTCCCTTTTCCTTCCATGTTCTCTTCTGCCTTTTTTTTAAACAGCATATGAAATCAATAAGAATACAATAACAAAAGCATTCCCACTTAGGGAATGTGCAGTTCAGAGAGACACAGACTTCAGGTGCAAGTAAATACCCCCAGCTGGACACTGAATCATTAATAGAAAAGGCATTATCTCTGGAATTCATACCTGGGGTGTTCTTCCAAATACATGCAAATTAATTTATCAAAATTTTTCAAGTCTGGGAAAGTAGTACTGATACCACTCCAACTAAAAAGTCTGAAATTCCAAATTCTCTTCTACAAGCAATGAAAGTTCTACAAGATTTTGTATTCATGTCTTGAAATTTGTCAGTTATAAAATTTTAAAGAGAAATATATATCCATAGCTTTTTCTCAGAAATAGTTGCATCATTTGAGTTGAAGCTTTCCTCCAAAAATCAGCCTGAAGTAAAAATGGAAAATTTTAGCCCCAGCACTTGAAGTTTGGCGTAATCAAGCAAGGGAAAAGAGGAAAGAAGAACAAAAAGGAAAACAGGAGAGGTCAGGCATCTCAGTAATAAACAGTACTGCCAGCCCCATCTGTAGTTATCATGAAACATGACAATCCGTAACTAGTAGCTGGTTTGGACCCATCTGCACTCTGTCCCTAAGGATATAGTAACAACTGCTAACCCATAAACCCTCATAAGAGTAAAATAATATTTAGAAGTAAATATGGGACTTCATCTATGACTTAATTTCCACAATCACTGAAGCCACTTTGCTTCTGGCTTATTTGGAGTGGCACTTCCCTGAAACAAAGCCAGCTCTTCCATTAGTGGTAAAGGGAATCTGGTGGGAGACCATGCATGGGGCAGGGCGCTGTGCTTTTTGGTCGTGTTTTTTGCTGTTTCAGTCTGCTTCAGAAACCTTGGTGTGTTTCCAGGTGCAGCTACACAGAAGGACATACAGGTTGGGGCATGAGTAGTGCTGATGAGGAAACACAGTCTGTGGCAGCCTGCCCTTGAAGACTGATGGCTATCCGGGGAGTTAATGCTTCTTTCAAGCTGCATTAACTCCTGCAGGATCTCCTTGGCAGCTGGTGCTGTGCAGCTGCAGGGAGCCCGACAGCAGCATAGCAGTTCCTGGAGGAAAATTCTCATATGTTATCCATGGAGATGCTTGTTTCCCTCATGTGGGATGGTCCTCATGCTTTCCATCTATTGTGTTTGAGTCTAGAAATAAGTTCCTCAAGAGGCAGTTGTGTTTGTTACTAATAAATTATCTTTGCAATTGCAAGGCTATTTAGAGACATTCCGTTTAGATTCAGTTAACACTCCATTTAGGTTTGGTATATGTATTTGGCATGTGGTGGAGGAGGTTATTTTTCTTAAAAACATGCCAACAGCTTGAAGTAAGGACAGCATCTTTTAAAAGCGGAGATGATATTAAAGCTGTCCCAGCACCCCATTCACTATGTCCGTTTCTATGGTTTTACAGACACCATTTCCTCTTTAAAAAAACCCAACCACCACCACCCCCACACAAAGTGGAATTGGCTGGCTGCAGACAGTAAGCAGCATGGCTGACTATCTGTATCCAATACAGGCGATAAATAAACTTAACAGAAGGAGGGATGATGGTGCCTCTGGTTCCTTCCTGCCTCGGTGGCAAAGCCAGGGTTTGGCATCATCCCTGCCCTGCTCCCGGGACAGACGAGACCTGGCTGCCCAGGACTTCTGCCTCGGCTGGGGCCAGCCCAGGGCCTCAGTTGATCATCGCTGGTGTCTCTGAAAGGCTGATTCACTCCATCCCCGCGGAGCCAGGGCCCCCTTCCCCGCACACCAGGCACACCACCCCTCCACCCCCCTCATCCCTTCCACGCGCGCCTCTGTAACCCTGCTAAATGCCTGCTGCTTCCCGCGCCCCTTGCTTCTCCCGTTTGAAGCAGGCAGGGGAAGCTTCCCTTCTGAAAAAAATCATCTGCCCGGAGCAGGTTCTCACGGGGAGACTCCGCAGCCCGCGGGCGGCGACGGCTCTCCCCCTGCGCTGCGCTGTCTGCCGCAGCCGCCGGGCCTGTTGCTAGGCAACCTCCGCCCCGCTCCCCTCGGCGCCGCTCCGTGCCGCCGGGCCCCGCCGCCATTGCGGAGCCGGGTCCCTTCACCGCGCAGCAGCTTCCCCGCCCGTATCCTCAGCCCGCTTTTTCTTCATCGCGATCGTTTCGAACGACATCGGGCTGCCCGTCTCGTTGTAGCCGGGTGTGGCAACGGGAGGTGACGAGGCCCAGGGCGGAGGTTCGCCCGCCGGACCTGAGGCAGCGGGAGCGGGCTGCGGAGGTGGCACCGCGGCTGTGCTGGCACTGCGGCCTGCGCCACGCCCTGCCTTGCCTCTCGTTTTCCCGCAACGCACGAGTTGCCAGTTCGTTTGCTCTGCAAGCTTAAAAGGAGCGGGTGGAAGTGGTTTGGGAATGAAGTGGAAGCTGCTTGCATCAGATTTTACTGAAGTGGTGGGATCCTTGGCGTGAGGGGAGTTCGGCCCAGCTTTGCTGCCTGAGCCTCACCGGGGCTGAGACTGGCAATAGCTGAAAATGCACGAGTTTGTTCATAGGTTGTGTTTGTAGTAGAGGCAATAAAAGTGGAAAGTCACAGTATTTTCCACAGCCACATGACAGTAGTTTCAGAATCATGATTTATGTCGCTCATCCAAAACTGCTAGGGGGTTGTTATGGGGGGGATATTAAAATCTCCTGTCTA
Organism: Hypotaenidia okinawae; assembly: GCA_027925045.1. Lineage (NCBI taxonomy): Eukaryota > Metazoa > Chordata > Aves > Gruiformes > Rallidae > Hypotaenidia > Hypotaenidia okinawae. The sequence goes on along the minus strand of BSDF01000007.1, from coordinate 22,582,109 downwards.
CCTGGTGTCTTTTATCCTAAAGGGTATAAATTATATATGATCGCAATTTTGTAGCCAAGCTGTAGTTAAGATTAATGGAGATTTCACTCTAAACATCTTTACATAATGCCCATACTGGGAATGTTAAAGTCAGGGTTCTGGTTCGTCAGGAAAGAAATCGCACAGCATGTTTTATTAACAGCATAAGTAGTCAGCACATTCTCCTATTCAGGCATCTGGAAATATCTAGCTCATCCCATACATATGGCACTTCTGTTATCATTACATCTTTGAATTGTATAGTCACCCTCCCCACACAAACACACTAAAAATGGATATGTCTCTAGCCTGACACTTAACTTACTCAAGAATGTTCTTGTGGGGATATGTTTCTCACAATGGGTATCAGGGCAAAAATTTATTTGATGAAAAGCCCGCCTCAGCTAGGTGGCTGAAAGGCCTTAATCATTTAACCAGCTTCATTAGGGATTTGGTGAATGCTCTTCCCTCATTACTTTGTCATTGATGTTTGCTTTGGAGACAGTGTATTTCCCTTTTTTAAAGGGAAACTTGAACTGTTGCTTTGAATCTTTCTGAGGTGTGAATTACCCTTTATTTTTTCCTCTGGTCATGGAGCAACAAAGGAGCTCATCTGAGTCGGGTGGAATGCTTATTTCACTATATATCTAAAAAAAGTTAAGAATGGTATTTTCATCAACTAAAAAAAATCATCTAATGCTAGAAAAAGAATTTAAGGGCCTCCTATCTGGAAAAACTAATAGCTTTTTTGTTCATTCACTGATATTTGATTGAAAATCAGCAATTGTTCAGAGACATTTCTGATAAAAGGAAAATGGAGCATGTAACCAAAAGCAAGTCATTGCCAGTTACTATCTGACAGTAAGTTAACAACTGATTTTCATCAATGTATTTTTCATACTTAGTTGGAGTACATCTTACCACACTCTCATGGACAGTACCCTGAAATAAGTTTTTAAGAGTGAGAGAATTGTTTTTTTAAGGAACCCCCAGACTTTCCCAGTGGAGGTCTTTATACACCTGTTTCCACACAGACAGTTCTTGCAATATGTTTTGCATAAAATTCTGCCCTGATGTCCAGTGTTGAAAAGCAAAGGGTGATCCTGGTCATCTCCGGACCTTGGAAGAACAGTCCTGAGGTTGCTGCAACTGAATGCTGGCCCAATTTGGTCCCTAGATTTCCTAGTGTTTCGGTCAATTTTAATAAAACTTTTTGCTTCTTTTATCCTACCTATAATGGGTTCTACACTGGATACAGGATCTGTGCTAGTATATTTTGACCATACAGTTGTTAGAGCTCTGTTCAGCTCCAGCATTTGAGCGCTGAAGATCTGTTTATTCATACTGGGGCATCTTAAGCCCTATGGAATTTTGCGCTTAGGAGAAGTACTGAAATTTGGAACACACTGTAGTAGTAGTAGTAAACAAGTCCTTTGTGCTCTAAAAGTGAGGGGACATATTAAGCCTCTTCATTTCTTTTCTGTAGTGTGGTGGATCAGCTGTTTGTCTGAAATCCAGCCACTTATTTGTAGTTTTTCAGCCAGACCCTTGAGCTGATCCGGCTAAAATGCAGAGGTGCAACAGTGCCCAAGCCAGCACAGTGGGAACTGACCAGGAGAAGAGTGCGTGGAGAATGGGACTGTTGTTCTGACAGCACCATCTTGTATTGGCTTAAGATGTTCAGAATCTGCATTTTCAAAGGTGACTTGCTAGTTATACATCCATTTTGAATGTTGGACAGTGTGTAGGAAGCTGCATTTTTATATAGCTCTTCTAAGAGCTGTTTTGAAAAATTTGTTGTATAGAAACAGCTACTGTTCAAATCTCACAGTGCACCTCATACATGCTGTATGAAGAGACTTGACGGTCAGAGCTTTGACTGCTCAACATACAATGCAGCGTAGTATGAAATGCACAAACCTCAAGCACAGGAAAATTGATTTTTATTTGCTGTCCAATTTCAGCAGTGGAGTAGTAAGACCATAAATCTTAGCAGAGATCCTACTATACCAGCTGCAAACCTTCTACCTTCAGACACGTGCAGTCACGTGTTATGCAGTCTGTCATGCAGTGCCAAGGGGTGCTGACACATCCAGAACAGCTATAGCCCTTTGAGACAGAAGAGGTTTCTTCCAGCATTTATTTTACCCATGGATAGGAATAGCAGTGATGCAAAGTGCAAGAGAATGGGCTATGAAATAGCTTTTCTAAACTTGATTTCTTTTTCTCAGGCTAGGGTAAAAGGAAAATACTGGAAGGAGAGAGAAGTGAGCAAAGAGAAATGAGGCCACACCAATATATCCTTAGGTACTCTTGTCTCTTATGCTGTAAAGAAGTTCTCAGGACTTTCTACATGTGATGTCACTTTTTTCTAACCTGTACCTCACTGAATCTTCAAGAACTGGTTTTTTTTTTTTTTGCAAGACTGACAGTTTCACTCATGCTTGGTTGTGGATGCAGTAAGTGCTTGCAATCATGTCTTGCAGAGGTATTGGTGGGGAGTTGTTCGTCATCCTGTAATTTTCCAGTTCTTTATTCTTGCCTAAAGATAATACATAGGACTTGTACGTCCTGAAGTGCATCATTTTTGAGACTAATTTTTTTATTTGTCAGGGCTTTTAAAATTCTGTCTTCCTGTTTACCTGTAGCCCTCTCAGTTTCATACCTTCTGCAAAGCTAGCAAACATGTTTCTCAGTCATCTAGATCACCATGAATAATTTAGTAGTATAGTAAGTGTTTAAGAAGCATGGGGGGAAGGTAGAGATGACAGGAGTTTCTTCAGATTCAATGTATTTGATTAAAGGTGTGCTACTTACAAGAAGAAAAAGCTCCCTTTTCCCTCTTCTTTCCCTTCTGCTCTTTAAATGCAAAAAATATTTAATTTTAGAGCATAAGCTTCAGATTTAAGATTAAAGTTCTTAGAGTATTAGTAAAATATTTTGCAAACCAGCACATACCCCAGTAACCTACACTTTGGTCAAAGTTGCTCATCACCATTATAATTTTGGGACAGAGAATTTAATTAATTGTTTCAGCAAAGAATGTGGAAATATCCCAATGTAATTTTCTCCTATCACAAAGTTGGAAGGCGTTGTCAAAGAAGGAGCAAGCTATTATACAGAAAGGACTAGATGAGTTTGATGACTGGTGTTACTGTAATGAGATGAAATTCAGAACTATAAATGAAAAGTCGTGCACTTAAGGACAATTCTAATACAGTGCAGAAACACACAGCTGGAGAGTAAAGGGATCACAAAACCAGAGAATGATGGCAAGTTGCTACATGCACATTTCAATGCTCCATTTTAACTCTGAACAAAGTTACTTTTTACAGATTTCTTAGGCGGAGCTGGTAATCTGTTTTCCTTCTGATTTTTTTTGGTCAGCATTGTCTGTAGATGAAGGGCTCCTGGGCAGCCAGGAAAAGACTCAGAAGTTTCTCTCAGCTCTGTCCTGTCAAAAGTCATTCACCCTCATATAGAGTTTCTTCACATATGACACCAAGCACTTCTTTACCCTTTATTTGGGCCATGAGTGTTTCTCCAAATGATTAAAGGACAAAGTCCACTTCAGGCTTTCAGATGTCCCATCATGGTCGGAAGATGAATGATAATATTACTCATCACTGGTGATAATATTACTCATAAAATGTACCCGTGGCTGTAGGTAGGAAGCCAGACAGCAGTCAGAAGTTACCCATTGCCAGAATTATGCTTAATCCATGTTTATATCTTACGTAAAGTTTGACTATGTTTTGACTGGTTTTTAAATTTAGGTTATGTGGGATTGTTTTTTCGTTGATATTTACTATTTGATTTGATAATTTTATCTTCTTGTCTCTGCTGATTTTATCTATTGCATTTACTATAACTATAGTATCTAATTATTTTAACATATTTTCAAGATTGTTACTAGGTTCTCTAGATTAACTGCTGTGGTCTCCATTTTAAAAGTATATTTATTTCTCTTTTAGACTGCAGAGGTCATATCACATTTCCTCCCTCTCCTGTCTCTCTAAAATACTTGTTCTTTTTCACGTTACAGCCTAATAAGAGCGTAGGCCCAAGTCTCTAGGGCAATGGGATACAATGTCCCACTGTCTCTTTCCTTTTTGTCTTGACTTTTCACTGTCCTTCCTAACACTATGCATGTAGGTTGCATAGCACTTGTGGAAGTCAGATTGAGATCTCAGGTAATTTCAGACCCGTACAATAAGAAACAATCAGTCACTTTAACTTAATATATCATTAATGCCAGAGGAAAGCTCCTTTTCCATATTGTATGAATTAGCCCAGCTTTCCAGATACCTGGAACTGTAACTTTCATAAGCAGCTGCATAAAAACATCTGTACATATCCACACATATAAATAATCAAAATACTTTTGTAGTTAGAAGCTCCTTTACTCCTTCTGTGAATCTGTGCTGTCTCATAATCCTCTTATTTTCAGACTGCAGAGAAGCTCCAAGTAAACCACAGCCCTGATAAGAGCCACATAGAAGTTTTCATCCAAAGCCTTTTAACAAAAAAGAGTTGGTTACATAAAATTGTTTGCAAAATTTCTATTGATTTCATTGAACCATTTGTGGAATTAGAAAACCCTATCATATGAAAGACTTCTAAAAAAGCTTTTTACACATTGTTTTAAAACAACTTTATGTTTCAATGATTCAAAACCACATCAATATTTCTTAGGCAGTTAAATTATATTTCTCATTCAATACATTTTTTCCTAGTTGCTGAAAATTTCAAACCCACTATTTTGATGCAGTCAAACTGTTCATCCTCTTACCACAATTACCAAAGTAACAAATTATCAATATTTGGCCCTCTCTTCATTGTCCTTTTTTACAAAGCCACAGTGGTGTTTCTTCAGCTAATGTATTCTTTCCTTCTCCAACCTTTCTCACTTTAGAGTGTCTCTGTTTTTTATTACTTTCCCCAACTGCTTTAGTCCTCTTTACAGCTGAAGGAAAGGAGATGGCAGAGGGACAGAAGTTAATGACTGCTGAAGGTCTGAGTCAGTAGATGCAGCAGTGTGTCACTTGGGAAGTTAGAAAGAGATATGGGTATGAGTGTGAAAAGGAGGGAAGGGCAGAATGTTGACGATGGGGAAGGAGAGGGGCTAAAAGAGTGATATCAGTGCAGTGGGAAAAAAAGCATAAAAATCAGGAAGCACAGCAAATACTGAGAAAGCAGGAGTGGGAAAAGAAGTAGGATGGCATTTAGGTGGAATATACCTCTAAGATGATGTCTTACTGATTTACCACATGGGAGGGGCATAAAGTGCTCCTGATCATCTACTCTCACTCCCTGCTTCTGTGGGTGGTTTCTGGACAGGAATTCACCATGGCAGGGAACAGTCCAAGCTGCCACCCTTTCCTTTCATGGTGGGCTTTCCCAGGTTTAGAAAAAATGCACATCAAATACATTGCATACATTTATTTTAAAAAACGATATGAACTATAGTTTTAAATATTCCAGACTGCAGATAATCCAGTCCCAGCAACTGCTTTGGTTGTACACTCTCTGTGCAACCTCCATTTTTCTGTTTTTCTTACTTTGCTATCCCTCCTACTTTCTTTCTGTGTCACCTTCACAGTTTTAACAGCTATGGTCTCATCGGCAGCAGCTGCTATATATTCAGAAGAATTTTTGAGAATCCTGAAACCTGTCTGGTTATATAAAATCGTGTATTTTAGTCTCAGAGTCTCATTTTAAGCAAGTGTTCGAGCATGCAAAAATTGCTTACCCTGTCTGACAGGAATTTATATATGTATATCAGTACCATCTAGTGGCAATTAAGAGTTAGAGCACTCAGTGGGCTTGCACAGGAAATGCCAGATTTGACTTCAATAACCAGGATCCTTCAGCAGGAAGTTAGGTGTGGTCTGTAGAAGGAGAATTTAAAAAAAAAAAAAAGAGAGAAAAAAAAAAGAGAAAAAAAAAAAAGGAAAAGACAAGATGGAATTTTAGCTGCAGTCTGCCTTGGTGCTATTCCAAACCCACATAAGTGCAAGATTCTTCACTGGTAATGAATTTTTAATTCTTTCCTGCAGTATTAAAATAGGATTATGTCTTTCCTCTCCCCTTGTAATTAACAGTAAAATCTAACAGGATTCTGCAGTAGGGCCACTTTCATTTTGCTAATTAACCCTTCTGCTGCTGCTAGTCAGAGCAGGTTCCAGCAGCAGTTTGCATGAGACCGTCCATGACAGAATGCACCAGGTGCATTTGCCTGCAATGGAAGAGCATGCTCCGGGGGACCTGCAGGAGTTGGGCTGTGTGTGGATGTCTGTGTAGGTGTAAATGGCTATGCGCATATGGTCGAAAAGGGGGAGAAGGCATCATGTGGCAGTTTATTTAGCAGGCTTCAAAAATACAATTTCTTGCAGCTGTGCAGCAATATGATGTGTATTTAGTGCAGCAGTAAAATAGCATCACGCTCGTATTCTAAGTATTGTATCATTTTAATTTGATAATTGGTTCTGGGATATGCTGTTTTACTCAGAAGTTGTTCGTTTTCTTTTGCATTTGCTGTGTTTTCATGTGCTTACTCAGGAGAAGGATTCTTGAGAAAAATTCTGGAAGGCTACGGGAGAGATCCCATTTATGATTTCAGATCAAAGTGTTTGCGCTGGGGATATTTTCCACTTGTTCTTTTTAACTGAACTCTGGAGACATTAAGAAGAGATGGTTCTGCTCTTGTTAGTGAAAACTGTGAAAGATACAATTGATATGGTATCAGATGTAGGAGATTTAAGTACAGTATGTAATGATTAAAGATCATTTTTGTTTAATTCAGCAATTCTTCCAGTGCACAGTGTGTTGCCAGGCAGGGGATCTGAGTACAGGTGCTTACGCCTGAATCTTGTTTCCTGAGCTGGCAGCTCTGCAAAGGCAGCATATTTGTACCTGAAGTGAAGGAGCATTGCACATTGCTTTCAACTGATTCCTCTGGCCCTACATGGGAGTAGTGGATTCTAGGAGTCATTTCTGGTCCTTAGAGATAGAAGGGTGGTGCATCCAAGGTGCAGCTTTTGGGAGGTAATAAGAGGTAAATTGTTTGGAGTCTCATTTTTCAACACCGAACCAGAAATACTTCAGAACTGTTGATTCATAACACTGAATGTGGTGGAAAATATCTGCTACTTTATTCACTGGAATGGATGGCATTACCCTTGCTAAAGGAAAACAGGTGTTACTGTGTTGTATGTGACCTTTTTTTTTATACAGCCTGTAGAATTGGCAATCTATCATCACAAGCACAAAGTGAATTTTAAACTATGTATTTTAAGAATTAATACCTTCAAGACAACTCTAAGAGACCAGCTGCAAAGGAAAATGGTATGTCTTGTAATTAAAAGAAATGAAAAATTTGTTTCACAGCAGCCTCCTTTTGGATGATAGTTACCGAATTTAAGAGGGTGTTTCACAGAAAATTCTATTAGGGTATGTAGTACCTTTACATTGTTTCTAGCTATTTGTTGCTCTAAATATTTTCTCTCTTTTTATATTTTTAGCACTTTTTTATGAGGGAGGCTAAACAGTAATTAAGAGGTGCAGGATGAAAAGATGGCACAGTCAGTGCTGGTACCACCAGGACCTGACAGCTTCCGCTATTTCACAAGAGAATCACTCGCAGCTATTGAACAGCGTGTCAATGAAGAAAAAGCTAAAAAATCCAAACAAGAACGCAAAGATGATGATGATGAAGATGGCCCAAAGCCAAATAGCGACTTGGAGGCAGGAAAGACACTGCCATTTATTTACGGCGACATACCTCCAGGAATGGTGTCCGAGCCCTTGGAAGACCTGGACCCATACTATATCAATAAAAAAGTGAGTGTGTTGTTTATTTCTATCAGACTTTAAGAAGATTAAAATACAAGGAATCCTCTCTCAGGCATAGTATATCCAGTATTTTGGACCCAATCTTTATGTACAGTATATTCCCACAGCAGCTGATTTAATTGTCAGAAATCTCAATTGTAAGAACAGAAGTTTGTAATGAAAATTTGTGGGATGTATTTTAATATACCTGATATTTTACTAAAATTTGTAACTGTCAGTGTCTTACAAACAGGAGAATTGAAGAAGTAGCCCAGTGGTTATCTTTAGATTTATTATTTTATTAATTAATTGCTGTATTATAGACGCTGAAGGAGCAGACCTACACTATGAAACCCCCCTCAAAGGTAGCTAGACCCTTTCTCATTAGCTTTCTTCACTATAATCTGGAAAGCCAGTGTTGCATTCTCTTCTTGCTGGGAAGAATAGGAAAATATGAAAAGGTAATTTCTCGAGATATGCTGAAGATCATCCTCTTCCATTTTGTACCCTACAGAGGCATCATATATCTGACTTAGATTGTTATCAAAGAGTAGGTATTTAAAGGACTGACATAAATAAAGAGGAGGTAGGAATTCCATTTAGAGACCCGACAGAATGTTATGTAATTTTAAAACTATTTTACAGATATGTGAATTTTTAAAAATTACCAATGAACAAAACAAACACACACATGTATATTTTCATTTTGTTTAACAGTACTAAACATCATGGCCAAGCACAAAAGTGCTGAACTTTAGATTTTTGGCCATATGGCCTTGAATTTCTTCCAGAACTCATTCCCTCAGATTTTGGCATCACATTTATTGCGCCATCATTATTATACCAGAAGAACATACCAAATTATTTTAATTTTTCTGCCTTCATTTTTTTCTTGTGCTTTCTTTCTTTTCCTGTGGAAATTAGCTAGTTAAAAAGAAGAAGTGAGTTTAAAAAAACAAACATGAAAGAAAAAAATCTAGTTCAAAGAAAAAGGAAGAAAACATCCAAGATTTGTTAGAAGTTAAACTTATACTAAGTTAAAAAAAGGAAAATGAAGATATTTCCTGTAGGAATTAACGAAAATGTTGAAACAATAACGATACAGGCATACCATGACAAACTAAAGAGAACAGCTTTAAAAAAATCACCTGTACCTTAAATGTTCATTGCAGAACTTCTACAAGTCAATTCCTGCTATGGAGAATCATGAGTTAAAATTGAAAACAAGGTTTTCAATTAAATATTGTGCTCTGCTCCTTTTACTCAAGTGATTTATCCCATTGAAGTCTGGAAGTAAGGCAAATGAAATTTGGGTCAAAATGCTGATCCCTTCCCTTCCTTCTTTCCTAATTCTGCAGTAGTAAAAATCTAAATTCAGTGCTGGAAATCCCAAAGTCAGCACACATATTATGCTTTGGAAACTAGAAAAGTAGTTCTGCAATTAAGTGCTGATGTGAAGTAAAATCCTGCTGAATTGCTTGTTCCCGATTGAGAAATAGCAGTTGTCTTGATCTTTTCCAGAAACATAGTGGTTTCTAGTAGGAGATGAAAGACTCCAAGCTATATACATACTTTGCAAATCATAATTTCTCCTATTATTTTACTTTGTATTCTTTGCATATCTTTGAACATCCTTGTTTAGGTCAGGCTCCACTTTAGTATTTTAATATGTCTTGATGATTCAGCACTGCACAAATGATGCTTCATCAGAGTAAATGGAACAGAAAATTTGAAAAAACTCTGATTTGAGGGCCTATTTTCTTGAATTCCAAGAACAGTTATAGAGTGAAAAGCAATGGTAGAAAAATTGGTACATTACAGATCAATTCTTTCTCCTCTACAATAAAGGACCAAAGCATAGCTTGAGGATCAACAGGAATCTGGGCTTGTGAATATATTCTGTTTGGAGGCTCTGAAATTTGGGATTTTGGGTAGCAGGAGGCATTGTGTTTTCTGAATTTCAGCTGCTGTATTTGGCACACCTGCTCAGAAAGTAGAGCATAGTCTTTACAAATGCTGCCCTCTGATTCCAGCTGAGGCAGGTCATGGCTACTGGCTGTGCTCCAGGTTTGCATGGCTTCTGTTCCCCTTGGGCTTTTTAGGGCGGCCTCAATGATAGCTAGATCCACTTGCCTTCAGTGAGCATGAACTTTCACCCATGTGTAGAAAGAAGATGATAGAAACAGATGGGAATTTCCTCAAATGGATGAAAATCTAAATAATCTAAAAATTTACTACATGCTAAATAAATGCTTTATTCTTCTTTATTTCCCAGATTAAAAAAAAAAATAGCATTTTATAAATGCTTTTAAAAATGTTGGTAGTATGCATGAGTTACTGCTGAAAGTGTGGAGAGACAGTGAAAGTACATGGATCATTGAATTCTGCATTAGATAAAAGTAAAGCATGACATAAGAAAAATAGAATTGCAGGTATGAAACTCTCACAAGAAATGGTTGAAAAGAGACACAGTATATTACTCTTAAAGTACAGCAAAAACTATTCAGTACATTAGTGTAACATTGAAAAAATGGTTATTAGACACTCAATTTTATTTTCATGAAGATCACACTTGAAATTTAGATCACTTTGTAGTACTGTTGTCTTAGTACTTTGATGTGATAATGCTCGCTATTTGATCAGGGAATGCTGATGTTTTAATGGCTGTCATTTTTTAAAGGTATGTACCTCCGATACATATTACAAGGTACAAAAACTATACTAATTCTTCAAATATTGCATAGATTTGTACCTTATACACCTGCCTTTGTTTTCTAGCAAGCAATATCAAGATTGCTTCTGATTGCTAAATAAACTTTAATCAAATGCATTCATGCAGTTGTAGTAATTTGGCTGAGCTCTACTGTGTGTCAACAGGACAAGGGGCCTGTGATTCTGGGGGAGGTGTAAATGGAAGAAGAGTTTGACCAAATAGGATTAATGGTGAAAGGAAAATGATTCTGTGTTTGAATATGTAACTTGTTTCTAACTTGGTATCTTTCAAGTGCTACTTTTAATTCTGTGTTTCTTTTTCCAGACCTTTATAGTATTGAATAAAGGGAAGGCAATCTTCCGATTCAGTGCCACCTCTGCCCTCTACATGTTAACTCCTTTCAATCCTCTTAGAAAAATAGCTATTAAGATTTTGGTACATTCATATCCTTTTCAAGTGGTTAATCTGAAACTATAGTGAATGAGATGTTACTTAGTAGTTAAATCATTCTCTGGCACATGTCCCAAGACATCTCTCATCTCTCTACTATTTTCTGTCTTCTGTTCTTTTTCTTAGTCCCTTTTTACATTTGTGTTCATTGCTGGATCTTAATGTAGTAATGTCAGAAGCCAGACCACCAGTCATTGTCCTTTACAGTGTCTTCCTGTGTCTTCTTATTTTCCCCACCTATTTCTTTCACTTCCCTCTTAGTTTTCCCGTAATCACGTCTTTTAAAATCTTTTCCCCTCCTCCACATTTTTCATAAACTACAGGTATATTGCTCACCAAACTTTCAGTTCTTTGCTGACACTTCATATGAAAAATCAAATCTTTGATCCCAGGTTTGTGCTTGTGTGAGTATTTAGCAAAAATATGGCTTCATTATTCCTTTTCATTTTTCTGATTCAGATCACAGTTGCCAAAGGGAAGGCTGATAAAACAGCTTAGATTTCTTGTTTTACTACACATTCTCAGTCCTATACGCATCTTACCTGTCTGTTTTATTTCTTGATCATTATTGCATTATGTACACGCAATCCTGCAGATGTTTTAATTTCAGTCTTCAAGTAGGTCATGAGATTTCCACATTGCAGGTAGAGACTTGCAAAGCTAATAATCATAATGATTTATCTATTATTTGGTCTTTTTCCGTGATGTGATAGCTGACTGTAGTAGGCATCCCACCGGTCTGATCCTAAATGCTGGTACAAGCAATGAGGGCATTGGCTTCAGCAAGACTGCTTACTTAAGGAACAAATGCAAGTCTTTGCATACTTAAACTTTACAAGACTCTAACATAAGCACATTGTAAATAGTTTTCTGGATAGCATTATATATGGGGATCCTAAGATCATGTAAAATAAATCTTCAAAGTGTATTTTTCAATCTTGATATAACGGAAGCCAGATAATTATGATTGTTGTTATGTGTTGGAAGTTGTTATCAATGGCTAACCTACAAATTACCTCAGAATCAATCATGACAATACATAGCCCATTTTGTATTTGCTTGCTGCAGGTATCACTATAAATAATGTCCTTAGTGTATTACAGAGCATTATTCAACTACATGGAATAGTGGAAGACTGTGGACTCGGGTGGTGTTGGAGAGCTAGTGTCACCAAAGCCAGAATGTTAAAAAACATTCCTTAAAATTGTGGAAATGTATATTCTAGCTATTTCTCCATTGATGAAAAAATAGTGGGGATTTGGAACTCTGACCAGATGTTTCATCAAGAAGGATTTTGAAAGCCTATGTAAAATACAGGCTTGTGAAACACACTTATAAGACATGATTTTATATATATATTTTTTTTTAAATACCTTTTCTGATCAATTCATATATGAATTACCTAGAAGCCAGATTCTGAGTGAAGGATTTGAAATATATTTACTGAGCAGAAAATTCAAAGGATTGTTGAATGTAATGCCATAGTTGTTTGACAGTTCAGACGGCAGAGGTATTTACTGTCATGACAGGTTTTTTTCACTAATGTAGACATGAAAGAAACCTTCGTGAGGGGAACTACACAGCACTTTCTACCCCATTATACTCGGATTTCTATTTAGTAGTACTGTGTGAACCTCTTAGTTAGAGGACCTAAAGCTCTTCTGAAAACTGAGCTTTGTCCCTTCTCGTTTCAGGTGATGGTGCCACCATGTGGGCATGTTGTACATCATTGCTGTGGTTTTCATGTTGCTGTTCTATTTCCATTTCTAAGAATGTCATCAGTTCCAGCGTGAGAGGTTGTAGATATAGAGCAGTTCTGTTAAACTGGATGAAATTATTTATGGCCTAGACCTGTTCTGAAATTCTTTTAGATTTCTTTTTTTTAGAATCTTTTGTATCTTCCTTTCCAACAACATTTATATTACAAAATATATTATAAATATTAAATATATTATAAATATAAGTTCTAATATATAATTTCTAATATATAAACTAAACTAATAAAATACTTTTCTCCCTAAAATTTCGCTATCCCTTCTCCTCCTATGTGATACCTGGCTTTAAATATGCATGTATCATAATGATAAGCAAATATGTTGATATATAGCAAATGTTATGGTGAAACTTAAAAGAAGTGAAGAAAATGTATTTTTCACTGTTTTGCATGCATGAAGTAGATGAGGTTTGTCTCAATCATCCAAAACAAATGCTTTTTGGGTATTCCCACTAAATTAGAAGATTCTACTTTAAACTTTCACATTTTTATTCAAAAGAAAGCAATTATCTATGGTCTTCTTAAAGCTAAGGATTGGCTTTTTTTTTATCTTTCAGATTTTCTGGTTTTTTTCAGTATGTGATTGTTCTCTTTTTGCTATAAAGCAGTGACTGTGGACGCTTCAACATATTCAGGGCTTTTCCCTGAGTGTTAGCAGTGGAGGGATAAATGGCTCCTGATAGTGGAAATCTGCCAAAAGCAGCATGTTATTTGGTACTCTTTTTATGAGATTTTCTGGCTTACATTCCTTAACTCTTAACCTACATTATTCAGCATGCTTATCATGTGCACTATTTTGACCAACTGTGTATTTATGACCATGAGTAACCCTCCAGACTGGACAAAGAATGTAGAGTAAGTTAAATGGATTTTCTTTTAATAATATTCAGTAATTTGAAATAAACTCCTGTAAATTATTTTGTATTAGGATGGCACCCGCTGGCAGCATCTGCTTTGTTGGCATATCCTTTCAACTATTCTGATGCTAATATCTTGTGTAATACTAAGTACCTATATTTTACACCCTCATTACAAGTTGCTCAGTGTCCATCCTTTGCAGTATTAGATTGGGAATGTAAGAATATATGCTAATCTTATGACCATGCAAAAAAGCAGATTATAAGTATTTCCCACTGCATTCTACATTGTCTGTGCAAGACCACAGGGAAATAAACTCTTTCATCTCGGTTGCAGTAACCATTACAGATAAAGGGATCACTGCATGGATGGGTGCGTTCACCATAGTGCAGCTTTCCTTTACCAAAGACAATCTAATATTGGAAAGCTTTTATGCAAAATAAGCTATTAAATGTTTAAGTGGTTGTCTAATCTTCCCATAGGAAGAGTTCCAATATAAAGTCAACTACTTGGTGGTGATATACAATTGCTGCATGTTTTGTGATAGTTCCAATGCTGTAGACCATAGTGTGAAACATGGCTCTTCATGATGCTTCATTTTTGCAATAGCATTTTATGCTTCTGCTGCTTCTTCATTCCTAACTGCTTTGCATGATACATACCTGTTTAATCTTCAGTAATCAAAAATAAAATCACAGGGCTATCATAGGCAGTGGAAGCATTTTTATTTTGAGTTCAGTGTGAAGATATATGTGTTCAGGATGTCTAGCATATAGTAAATATTTATGAATAAAGATAGCTAGCTTGAATATTCATATTACTTTGTGCCATTTAGATATACAACAAAAGTCCTCATCTGTTGAATAAAGTTGTGCAGGAAAGAAACCTTTTAGTATCTGAACTCAAAAATTCACATTGGAAAATTGGTTTCAGGTTGGCTCAAGTCTGAAAAACAGTTCAAACCTTTTAAGCACTTTAATTTGAATTCTTTTCTATGAAAGTAGCAATGAAACTAAATTTCAAGATTACATTACTTGGAGATAGAAAATTGAAATGACTCCGAATTAAACATTTTTACTTTTTCCACTTTAACCACAGTTTTTAATCAAAATGAGTAGCTGAATTTTATTGGCATTTAAAAATATTTGTCATTGTTCTTGCGCAGGATTTTACATCTGAAAACACTTGTTTCATTCCAGTACTGTGCCTGTCTTGCTAATGGTGAGGTAGTGAACACACCTAGTCTGTAACAAAGTCAATGAGGACTGATGAGAGTTGGCAATTTGCCAACTCATGGTCCTAAGCAACATTTCATCATGAAAGTAACATGAAGAAAGAAATTTTTAGTCTGGAAGCAACTTCTGAAATCCATCCGTGTGCTTTGTTACAACATGGGTTCAGATTTGGCATAAGCATGCACCCATGAAGTAACTGGGAAATTCGCAACTGTCTCATTGGTAGAGAGTATAGAATTTGAAATTAAGCTATGGGTTGTCATTTAGTCTTTCAGTCATTGGTTGATTCCTCCTTCCAGTTCTACAAATTAAGCAGGTGCTTCAAGTTGGTTCTAACTTCCATTGAATTCTTATGCCACGTGTAGAAAAGAAAATGAGAGTAAAGCAACTAGAGAGTCTAGTGTGTAAGGCTAACACATGTGTGTTTCTATGAATTCTCTTGCCTGTTTTCCTCAGATACACTTTCACTGGAATTTATACCTTTGAATCACTTATTAAAATTCTTGCAAGGGGCTTCTGCTTAGAAGATTTTACTTTTCTTCGAGACCCATGGAACTGGCTAGATTTCACTGTCATTACCTTTGCGTAAGTCTTCTGCTTTTTTTTCTCTAATTAAAAAAATAATCTTTCTGATAGCATGAAACTAGTGACTAAAAATTGCCTCATATTTTGTCAGCCAGAACATTTGGAGCCTGGACTTCCTGCCGTTTCAATATGTTTCTTCTACCTCTTTTACACATTTTAGTATTTCTAACTAAGCATGTGATGCAGAAGCCAGCATGGTGTGCCAGACCATTAGGATTGTGAATGCCATCAGCCTGAACTGTTCATATCCTGTCTCCTTTCTGGATACCAGAATTAAAGGAATCCTTTTGACTTCCTCTTATAAGCTGACCAAATTAAGTTTCAACCATCAAGTCCATGTGGTTTATTTAAAAAAAACCCAAAACTTAATTTGATTTTATGGTCAGAAGTTTATTTATAACACAGGCAAAATACAGTGAACCGTGAAGCGGTCTTGATCAAAGACCCAAAAAAATAGGATAAAATCTGCCTCAATTCTGAGTAACTGTGATTTAATCCTACAGGTATGTAACAGAATTTGTAAACCTAGGCAATGTTTCAGCTCTTCGAACTTTCAGAGTATTGAGAGCTTTGAAAACTATTTCTGTAATCCCAGGTAAGAAGTAGTTGGTGTAAGGTGTTAGGCCCCTCATTTCTCCAACTGTTATTTGTGTGCTGTCATTGTGTTTGTGTGTGAACTCCCCTATTACAGATATGTGACAGAGTTTGTGGACCTGGGCAATGTCTCAGCGTTGAGAACATTCAGAGTTCTCCGAGCTTTGAAAACAATATCAGTCATTCCAGGTGAGAGCTAGGTTAAACACTGAGGCTGACTTTTGTTCTACAAAGGCTGTACTCACGTTTTTTAAACATAAGCCTTGTTTGCTACACATTATTAACAAAGTAAAAAAGCAGGAATCAGGACATGTAATTTTATTCAAATTGATTCTTGCTTTTCTTATATATTAGTTGTATTTTCTTCTCAAAAAAAATCAGCCTTTGAGTTTAACAAATTCTTGCATGAGATATTTGCAGTAAACAGCCTATGTGATTTGCATCTTATGACATCAAGCTTTCCTTTACATGTTTTAAATATAAGTTAATTTTAAGCTTTCATACTGATGCAAATTTTGTCATTTATTGCAGGCACTTGACATAACAACTTAATTCAGTTTTAAGTCATGTAAAAATTAAACTCTAAAGGATAGCATGGCCATGCATGGGGTATTGTTTTAAAGATGTCTTTCTTCTCCAAACCATCACCCCTCTTATATTGTAAGAAGATTATTATACTATCAATCAAATATGCCCTTATAATGTCTTTCTAATGGTTTTACTAATGCAGAATACTTTTTAAAAGGTTCATATAAGAAAGGTTTGGGCAAGAAGCATCAGCAAAATCAAACGATGCTTTTCTATGTAGGGTTGAGATATAGCATGAATAATAAAATCACTTATTTTTGGCATAAGCAATGTGTTTGGTATTACCTACTTTATTTCTGTACACTATAAAATAAGCATAAACTTCCAACTTTTCATTCATCTTCACAAGGATTAAGGCTTTTCATGAAAATTATTGTTTCACAAATATTAGACTCATTTAGTTGTCATTTTGCATGAAATCTTTATCTTGTCAGGAAACATAATGATTTTTATATGTGTATTTAGTATCTGTTTAACATCATAATAAAAATATTTTCTCTTTGCAGGCTTGAAGACTATTGTGGGAGCCCTAATTCAGTCTGTGAAGAAGCTCTCGGACGTTATGATCCTGACTGTGTTTTGTCTGAGTGTATTTGCGCTAATAGGGCTGCAGCTGTTCATGGGCAACTTGAGGAATAAATGCCTGCAGTGGCCTCCAGACAATTCTACTTTTGAAACAACTGTTATTTCCTACTTTAATAGCTCTATAGGTGAAAACGGTACATTTATTAATACAACAATGACAACATTTAACTGGGATGAGTACATCGAAGACAGAAGTAAGAGTTAATTATATCATCTATTGCATAGGTTTTCTGGACCTTTTTAAACAGATACCAAAGCTTCAGCATCTTTCCATTTCATTCAAAATGATTCAGTGCCAAAGTACATAAAAGCACTCATTTTGGGTAGTAAATAAAGAAACAGTCATAATGTAGTTTAACGTAGTCCTAATACTGTACTGGGTACCAATATATCTATTTAGAGTAAATCCACATCGCAGCACAAAACAGAATTTCCCTGATAGCTTCAAGCTTCCTGAAACAGTGTGACAATCCTAATATGGGATCTGAAATCATATGTTACATTATTGCAAGATGATGTCCAATATCATAAATCCACATTTGAATGTCAGTTAGCTCATTAATACTGCCGTAGCAGGTAAATGCAGCTGTGTTGTTTCTCCTGAAACTTGGTGTCTCTGTACCATACTCCCTTGTTGCACAGCACAGACATGCCATTATGAGTACTGGTGACTTATTCCATGCTGCTTATTCTAGCAAAACCCAAACTAGATTCTGCATTATCTATAATTTTAGTTTTTTTCTTATCTGTAAAAAACCAAGAAACCTTTTTGGTCTTCTCCCATGTACCTCATAATGCAGTATTTTCATCATTTCAGATAGTTACGTTACTGTGTTAATGAAAATTGTTTTAAAATCCAGATAGGACAGCTATGAACCTGCATGTAGTAGATTGCTATTCTCTTTTTCGTGATGGTAAATAGCATTAGTTGCTCCTGTTTATCTATCCAATCCCTCCTATTTAGGGTTTTAACTGTAATTAGGCATAATCTTAGGGGTTTTTAATAGTCTGTATAAATGTTGTAAATGATGCCTCTATCGCTGATGTTTAGGAAACCTCCGTTTAACAGCTAAATGCTTTTGGATCCAAGTTTCATTTCCTTATAATCTTTTAATATACTTACCATCTTAGCATGCTTGTAGTATCATAGAAATGTCATCTTGGAGAAGATTTCAGATTATAACCTATTCTTAAAAAGATATGAAGAACACATTCCATTCCCCTTTAGCTGCTTCTGGCACTACATCCCACAAATAGAAAGTTTTTTTCTAAATGTCTGACCTAAATTTTCCTAATTTCAGGTGGAATATGTTACTAGCTCTTCCATGGACATAGAAATAAGATATTTTTTTACTACTTTATATTAGTCTTTATGATATTTTAAATTTTTTTTTCATCCTTTCTAAACCAAGTAATCCTATTTCCTATTTTGCATTTTCTATACCTATTTTCACATATTTTTATTCTTTTTGAACCCTTTCCATTTGGTCTAGGATATTGGTTTATCTTTTTTGAGTTTTTAATGTTTGTGGGGCTGTTGTTTTGGGGGTTTTTTTCAACATAGATGCTCCAATCTGGTACTTACTGCTCTAATAAAGGTACAAATTAGAAGTAATTACCTAATGTGCCATATATGCAGCATTCCTATTAACACATTTCAAAATTACATCATTTTTTATATCAGCACCTAATGTTGATTAACAGTCAACTTGCAGTTCGTGACAGTCATTGTACCTTTTGGTGCAGCAGTGGCTGTGGCCAGATCCTATCTGTTTTGCATTTATGTATTTGATTTTGCCTTATCAGCTGTAGCATTTTCCACTTGTCTCTGCTGAAATAAATCCAATATCTTTTGGACCAGCTTGTCAGTTGGTAAAGGTCATTCTAAATTTCAACCATCTTCTCTCCTGGCTTGATGTTTTCAGAATACTTGGTGCATTTTTTCCATTATTTCATGTTTTGAGTTGGTAATGAAAGTTGTTGTGAAAACCCTGTATAGTAAAGATTCCTGGAGGATCTTCAGAAAGATGCCCTTATGAATTGACATCGGGCCACTAGCGACTGCTTTCTGAGGATCTTTTTTCAACTGTTTAGTGATGATTCCAGACAGAATAGATCTGCTTTATTTATGTATGAAATTTTCATGTAGGAGTTGTACCCAGGACTGTTGTCCTGTTATTAAGTTGGCAGGAGTCAGGAATAGTTTCATATGTAGCGTATTGTTTTACAAACTCATATTGATGATTTTTATTCCTTTATCATTATCTTCTTTGTATTGAAAAAAAATCTTATTTAGATGTTTTCCAAAATTGTGAGCTGAGAGTTGAGCTGACTGGATGGTTTAACTGGATCCTCTGCATAATAGACTAGGAGCTGTGCCACATAAGAATATGAATTAGATGCACTGATAATTTTGAAATTCCATTTTGGAGCGTATCTGCAGCTTTAAGCTTTTTAAGTTAGGGGTTACATCTCTCACAGGGTATGACTGTGTTAGTATTGGAGTGTCTGAAAATCCACTGTTTTCTTATCTGATATCTTAGAATAGACTGCAGATGCATAAGTTATGCACATAATCCCTCTCTGTCATTAAAATAAACAGATTTTATTCTGTTCACATCATATACTGGTGGTGACAGAGTAGAAGCAGTCAATAAGAACTGGTTGCAATTCCCTGCTTGTCTCTTTAGCATTAGCCCTCAGTTAGTTTGTGCCAGCTAAGCTAGTCTGTGCCAGCTGGCAGTGAATTTCAAGGAACCATCTGTTTCCTGGGAACAGCCAGAACATACCTAATTTTGGCAACTTTAGCTTAATATGCCACCTGACCCAAAAATCTCCACTAGAGATTCCCATTTTACCTTAATGATATTGAACCAGGAATTGATGGCAAGTTGGTTTTCCCTTTCTGCCTCAAAGCAGAATAGAGAAAAGAAAGGAATGTGCCAGGGAGCTTTTAAGACTTCCTTTCCTTTAAATTATATTTTACCTTATTTTAATAGTTAGCCTATAAAAAAAATACATACAGGTACTTCAAGTACATTCCTCTGCTATAGAATTTTGTGTAGTAATTTTTTGTCACGTACAATAAAAGCTTTGTTTCTCCCTCAGCTGCTGTGAGAAAATCACTCCAGTGCACAATTTTTTTTGTGCATTATGCTTTCATTCTGCAAAAATTTCAGTACTTTTGAAGTAAAGTTTGAATAAAATAGTATGTAATGAATAATTGGAAGTGAATAATACTAAATGGTATATATCAAATTACATGAACAAAGGGAGGGAATCACCTTTATCCTTTGCCTCATTTTTCCAGTATTTGTTCACTTGCTGACATGCACAGTTTGGTATTCCACCTGTTGTATTTGATTCATTTGGGTAGGTAAGTGAGAATTAGCTGCACAACTACCTTTCAGTTTTCTAAAGAAGGGCCTACTTTAAGATTCTACAGAAAGTAATTTTCCTGCCAAAATACTATTTTCCATGGTTTTTTTAAACTCCTAATCATTATATATTGCAGTTAAACTGTTTGTTAGCTTTGGTTATTTTTTTAAGGTGTAAAAGTCTGTATCATTGCTCAATTTCTGTTAGGTATAAATTATGTCTTCCTCATCACTGTTTTCATTTATTTTTTTTAAAAATAGGTCATTTCTATTTCTTGGAAGGACAAAATGATGCTCTGCTGTGTGGCAATAGCTCAGATGCAGGGTAAGAAAACAGTCATAATTTTTCATTATGCATCAAGAAAAAATAATTAGCTACTCAGAACAGCTCAGTTGGTCAACCTTAGTATCAACTGTACCAGAGTTGCAAATCACCGATGTTTTGCAATTGAAACCATACCTAAATATAACATCTATGTGATTTGAGTTTACACAGGCACTTTTGTCAACATCTTAGGCTAATTTTGTAAAGGTAATTACATGAATGCTATGTGCTTAAATGTTGCTGCCAGCTTGCTGACAACTGTTTATCTTCTGCCATGTTAGTTGACATTCTTCTCTTGTCCTGGTGCAGATGTGTTGATATGAAAAATTGTGGGGAAGGGTAGATTACTATTGGTTGTATTATTAAAGCATCAAAATATCATTAGGAAATGGAATTAAAAATTGAAAACTAGTAAGATACTTATTTTTATCTTAGGCATGTAGACTTGTTCATAATTTTGTTAGCAACTGGTACTCCTGAACAATTTTGTGATTTACTATAGCATATCGTAATTTAGAGTAGTTGTTAAAAATAGCATTTCCTCTTCTTTTGTAGTCAATGTCCAGAAGGATATATATGTGTGAAAGCTGGTAGAAACCCCAACTATGGCTACACAAGTTTTGATACATTCAGTTGGGCATTCTTGTCACTGTTTCGATTGATGACTCAGGACTTTTGGGAGAATCTTTACCAGCTGGTGAGGACTTACTAAAATAAACAGCACCATCACCAATACCATTACTACATAGTACTTGCACAGTTATTTTCATTCACTTGTCCCTAAGGCCTCTGGGACAGAAATCATCTTTTATTTCATATATGTGAGCTGTCTAAAACAAAAGGGCCCTTGTTCATGATTTAGGTACCCATATGCTACTTAAATACGTAATTAGAAATAGCTGCTGTTTTATGAAGGGGGTTAAGCATTATTGTTTCTTTTCACAACTGAGTTAATGAACTTAAGTTGTTACAGCTTCTTACCCAAACATGTTGTAAATAGATGCTAGTTAAATTGATCTGCAGTCTAGTACAAATGTATTGTAATCTTTGAAAAGGTTACATCTTGTCCCTGAACTACACATACTCTTAACCTGAAGGACAGTGATGTGTGCAGCATGACATATCGTATACTGCACTGTCTTTGTGGCATTGTAGTTTGGGACTGATGAGACCAGAAGGTAAGATGTTGGTTAGTGGCCCCACTACTGTTAGATTTAAAGGCTATAATATTGATGTATAGTGGGAACAGCAACTGCTACTACAGATTCTCACTGATAGAAGTTCTGAAGTATTCGAGCTGCCAAATCTTACTTACTTTTAGACTAAAACCTTGAATTTTTGCATGTATAGCCAGGATATAATACCATTTGTATATGGAAAAAAACCCTAAATTATTTTGTGCTAATACAAAGCAATCTTATACTGTATTTCTAGATTAACATAGATGCTACTGTATTATGCAATAGTATCTAAAAATGCGTATTTTCTCTTTTCCTCCAGACTCTACGTGCTGCTGGGAAAACATACATGATATTTTTTGTTTTGGTCATTTTCCTGGGTTCTTTCTACCTGATTAACTTGATCCTGGCTGTGGTTGCCATGGCCTATGAAGAACAGAATCAAGCAACCATGGAAGAAGCAGAACAGAAAGAAGCAGAATTTCAGCAAATGCTGGAACAACTGAAAAAGCAACAGGAAGAAGCTCAGGTATACCTGTAAAGTAAAATTCCTTCTTCCATTCATGATTGTGATTGGATGCTTTGTGAGAATACTTTACTCCCCTAGTCCTAAGAATATATTACTTTCAGTCTTATGAATTCCTTCATTCTGGAATCTTCCATGTTTTCCATTGCACTGTTTCTACTGGCTTGAGTGAACCTGTTAATTTGTGACAAAAAATCCTAACTGCTAAGCTAAACTACTGGATTTTCAAATTGGAAGTGAAAATTAACTTTTTTACTGAGTACTTAAGCAAGTTGCCCAGAAGGCTTGTGGAATCATCATCCTTGGAGGTAATCAGAAACCTACTAAACATGATTCTGGGCAAGCTGATTCAGGTGACCCTGTTTCTGCTGGTGAGTTGGACACAATGTTACCTCCAGAGGTTCCTCAACCATTCTGTAATCCTGTGGGGGGAAAAAAAAACCCCAGGAATTCTGTTAATTTAAGTAGCAAAAGCAAAATTACTGTAGATGCTGTGGGAGAAATACTTTGCTTCAGCAATGTTTGGCTTTTTCTACTCCTTCCCTAGCTCTCACAGCAGAAAGCCATAATGTTCCACTTTAAAAAAAAAACAGGAAAAAGTGGAGAAACTGGAGAAAATACTTCTGTGGTAAAACATCATGATTGCATACTGCTTTGAAATTAATTCTTTTTTTTTTTTGAAAACTCTGAAATCTTTGAAAGGATAATTGATAACGGCCACATAGAGCAGAAGTTGAACTGTGTCTTCCATGTAAGCACATGACTAGAGTCAGCAATAGGGGCTTTTTCTTTGTTTGATTAGTTGGTATCTGTTTGGGTTTGGGGCTTTTTAGCCACATATGTAAATAAATGTTAAATCAAATGTTCCACAAATGTTTAAAATTTCAAGCAGCAACAAGTCTCTATAGCCTGCATTTTAACTCGGATGTCTGATTATTATTTGCAAAACTGAGATAAACAGATAAAAATTATTTGCAAAACTGAGATAACATCTTTAATGCACGAGAGAGGATTCAAAGTCCAGCAAAATGGTATTGGAAAATATCACTTCCTGTTAACAGGGATTTTTCCTGTTCTTGGAGCCGTGATTCCTTACTTTTGTGTAGTATTTCAGGTGAAATATTTGTTGTGACATATTGCTGCCATTTAAAACAGATGCTTTTAAATTCGGTTCTCTGACAGCAGTTTTCCCTTGGGCTGCTCTAACTCCTGGCTTAAGGACCAGTGACAAGTTATGGTTCCTGTGGTATTTCACAAATTACGGTTATGATGTGCTGGGTTCAGTGAAGTGGGGTCATTGCTTCTACTTCAAAGTAATTATTTTTTTAAGAATGGCAATAAATTTAAAATGGTGAGTGCTGTGTGTTTGTATAAATGTTGTAAATTGTATATGTGCTTGTATGTATAGGCAGCAGCAGCAGCTGCAGCAGCTGAGTCAAGAGATTATAGTGGAGTAGGTGGAATAGGTGGATTCTCCGAAAGTTCTTCTGAGGCATCAAAACTGAGCTCAAAGAGTGCTAAAGAGAGGAGGAATAGAAGAAAGAAAAAAAAAGCAAAAAGAACAATCTGAAGGCGAGGAGAAGGATGGGGAAGAATTTCACAAATCTGAATCAGAGGACAGCATCAAAAGGAAAGGTTTCCGATTTTCCATTGAGGGGAATAGACTGACATACGAAAAGAGATTCTCTTCCCCACACCAGGTACCATGGTATTATTACCTCTTAAATACCTTTGTTGTCTGCTCATCGTATAAACAAAACCCTGTAAAGTAGTTTGTTCAATTCTTGGTAAAGATAGCACAGATTCTTTAATAACTTAAATCAAAATATTACCAAGCTAATACTTGCAGCCAAACATGAAACTGTAAGAATTTGAGATTTTTTTTTCTTATGAATATATGTGTGAAAAATTAAAATAATGTGTATTAATTAAAATGAGTTGTATTTCAAGTTTCTTAATAAAAATGGACCTATCTCCCCATCAAGATGGATGTATTCAGCATGATCAGTGACTACAAAATTTGATACACACGTACAAAGGAATTTCATGTTTTAAAAGAGAAATCTACCAAATTTGGGATGCAAAAAACCCAGTAGATAATGCATAAATGTTCATATGAAATTTGAAAAATTAATTGATGTTAGACCATTAATTGTGTTATCTTAAAGAAGGTGGAAATATGTGTGGCAATGTGTCCTTGCATGTGTTCTCTTACATTAAAACACCAGTGAGTCACAGTGCCATCTGCATCTCCCATCCAGACATTTATTTCATTTGATAGTTTTGTTACATTATCCCTTCTACAGCTGTCAGAGCTCCACTTCATTTGCCCACCTCCAACTCTCCCCTCAGCACTTCAAGTCCAGATCTCATATTCATTCTGTCCTTTTTCTGCCTTTTGTGTGCCTCAATATGCTTCTTCCTTTTATCCCCTTTCCTGATTCTCCCTGGTCTACATGACATACCTTCTCCCTCTTTTTAGTCATTATCACTAAACTCATTCCTTCCTTTTTAATCCTCTTCTATTACTGTCTCTAAAAGCCTGTTTCACCCCTAGATAGATCATAAGCATTCATATTATCTTCACGTATTCACATTCTCCAGCTCCCATTCTCAAAGAAGCTCAGACCTCTTAATGAAATCTTTCCTTTTTAAGGGCTTTCCCCCTTAGATCAGACCATTGTGGGAATATAATGTTTCTAGATTTCTATTTCTGCCAAGTTAACTCCTCTTTCCACTTACTTCCCAACATACTTCCTTTTTTAATAGTACTGCATCATTATTTTTTTTTTACAACCCCCTCCTTGGTCTGCCACTGTTTTATGTTGTTAACTGTCTAACTAACCTCTGTAAGACTTCATTGCTGAATTTAGTTAGTTCCTGATTCATCCTGTTCCTTATAAAAATTTTCACACCTCTAGCCATCAACTTCAACTTCATGTTGAAGACTCATCCCTTAGGTGCATATTCTTGCTTGTGTCTTCATTCAAACTGCAGCCTTATTCAACTGCAGCTCAGTTCATCCATCTTGTAAGAAATGAAGCATTTCCTCATACAACTTGCTTCTCTTACCTTTTCATCTCCAGATTCATTTACAGCTGTTTGCTATGACAGTCTAGTAATCTCCTGCCCTCTGGTTTTCTAAATCTTCTTCCTTTGCACTCCGTTCTAGACACTGAACAGAAATTGCACTCACCAGTTTTTAATAACCCTTTCCTAGAGAAAACCCAGGTTTATATGTCATCTTTGACATTTTCCTTGACATTTCACTTGCCTTCAGTGTAAATGACCATTATGTTCTTCTTGCAAACTTATTCTTTCTAACATTCATGATTTCTTCTCAATTCTCCTGGTTTCGTTTGGTTTAGAAGATCTTTCTACCCCTTGGACAGTTTTCTAAGGGATTTCCACAAGGGCTTTTGCCAGTTCCCTTCTCTTTTTTTTTTTTTTTTTTTTTTAACTCTACTCTAGATCCACAACTGTGAATCATTTTTAACTTGGATCTGTTCCTATGTCCCAATTACAGCTGTATTCATCAAGAATGTTGTTGCAAAGAGCACTAACCTATCTCATTGCTTTTACTTAATCTGCTAGTAAACATACCAACCTAAGATATTTTTAATGCCATAAAACATACTGTGCCTAAAGTTCCTCCCAACCCACCTTGTCTACTTACAGTAAACAAGTCAAGTCCTAGTTTTGACTGACCCATGCCAGCCTCCATAACCTCCTGTTAAATTTTCAAACTAGTTTCTTTGAGCTCTTTCTGGTATGCTGCCCCTCATGCTTGGAAGAAGCTCCCATGAGTTTCCACAGAACACGTCATTGCTTTCCTCAAATCCCTCTTTAAAACTCTCTTTTACCATGCTGCCTACAGAAAGCTTGACAGGGAAGTGACTTCAGGTGAGCTAAGACCACTGTTTATCATACCCATCAAATTTGCCTCCTTGTATTCCCTCTCTTTTTGTATCCATCTGTTGTGTACATTTAGATAATAAGTTCTTTCTAGAGTGCCTTTTTGTTCTGCATTTTGCAGTACCTAGAACAATGGGGCTCAGGTCCATAAAGATAAGTTGCAGAAGAGAAACAAAGACACTGCTTTGTTATGTGTGATCTCTGCTGTTCATACAGGTCTTGAGGGAAATCAGGTGCTAATGCTGAACAATGGAATCACAAGAATCACTGATATGAATTAGTTAGGAACATGTATAATCTTTTGCAAGATTGGAGCATTGTTTTTACTCTGATCCTGAAAAGATCCTCCCATAACAGAACATTTACTCTCATGAGTAAAATGATGAAGAGAGACTGTTCATTTATTACAAATTACAGGCCTATCTTTGCATATTTGGGATAACTAATGCTGTTAAAAAACAAATAAAAACTTCATTGTGGCCTGCTTAACTAGTATATGAAAAAGTATTTTTTTAAAGTAGGCAGTATTTGGGAGCTACCTCTGTGTGCAGACTGAGTCACAGGAAATTTGCCTAAATTTTTATTCACTCAGCCTGCTAGATTGATGCCAACCTGGGGTAAATAGTGTCTAGATGTGCTTACTCAGTTTATGAACAGTTGGTAATAAAACATGCAGAATGGCAGAGGAAACAATTCTGTCAAGCAGTTTCTTTTACTCTAATTAAAAAAATTGATTTCATATATCCAAAGTAGTTAAACAACTAGTCTTTGTCTGTCACTTATGTGCTCTTTTGTTTACTACCCAAAAGGGAATGTATTGCGGGAGGTGGGGGCTGTACCAGTTCATTTCTTTGTAGATGACCTTACCCTTTAAGACATATTAACACTGTGGTTTTTTTCCTCTTTATGGAAACATTATATTTAAAAGAATTTTCACCTGATAATCATTGTTTTTATTTGCCTGCAGTCTTTGCTGAGCATTCGAGGCTCCCTGTTTTCCCCAAGGCGCAATAGCAGAACAAGTCTTTTCAGCTTCAGAGGTCGAGCAAAGGATGTAGGATCAGAAAATGACTTTGCTGATGATGAGCACAGCACTTTTGAAGACAATGAGAGCAGAAGAGATTCTCTCTTTGTTCCTCACAGACATGGTGAACGGCGCAACAGTAACATTAGTCAGGCCAGTAGGTCATCCAGGACAGTACCTGCACTTCCAGCAAATGGGAAGATGCACAGCACTGTGGATTGCAATGGAGTAGTTTCTTTAGTCGGTGGGCCGCCAGCTCTGACGTCACCTACTGGACAGCTTCTGCCAGAGGTGATGATTGATAAAGCAGCCACTGCTAGCAATGTAAGAAAGTCTGCAATAGCTCAGGCATGATGTCATCTCCCTGTATGATCAGCTACTGTTAATGCAAAATTTAGTTACTTGGGAATGATTTCCCTTATGGCCAAGCTGTGAATGCTCTTTTCATACATTCCAGTTATAAGCTAAAGTAGAAACTGAAGTTGTCTAGCTCTAACTAATTTAACTAAATACATGAAAATCTATGCCAATTTACTGGGAATTTACAGAATAGCATAGTAAACCATTGAAAAAATCTAGTATGTATAGTCTTACACAATTATGCTAACTGAAGACTTAACTGCAAAGTTCATGATTTTTTTTTTATCAGACAGAATATAAAAATTTACAAAAAAAAATAAATCTATGTACTTAATGGAATATATTAAATGAGCATTTAACTTCCCACTGATCATATATGAAACTTTTGATGTAACACTGATAGTGCAATTTACATGAGTTGTGTTTAGTGTTCCTGTAACATAGATAACATTTCTAGGTTGTGGTGGTTTTTTTGACATGTCAACATTCTTAAATATTCTTTTATTTTTTTTAAACATCTTCTAGGAAATTGATAATTTATTCTAAATTAAGAGTTATCTTAAGAAAACACACTCTTTGTGCTTCTACTGCTATCTGTGTGGGCTGTGCATTTTCATGTATAGAAAAAACCTTTGCTGCTTAATTAGAAATATATTTACAGCTAAGCTCATTGACAAGCAGTATGGAACTTTCATAGTCTAAAAATTGTTTATAGTCTAAAATCTGTTTTAATGTCTCGGCTCTTTTTCAACAAAATTCTTAAAAAAGTATGCTCTAAGTACAAGAGCAGTCCCACTGATGTATTTGACAAGTAGCTATATACAAGCTTATTAGTCTCTTTCAAAACCATGACACAAGTGGAGCGTGGTGCTGGACAGCAGCACCACAGTAAACCTACATACAGCAACAATAATTTAAAGTGTTATTAAATGAGCAATCAATAGGCTGTTTTATCAGTGTTTTATTTTCAGGGCACTACTACAGAAACTGATTTAAGAAAAAGACGGTCTAGTTCTTATCATGTTCCTATGGACTACCTAACAGATCCTAGTGCAAGGCAAAGAGCAATGAGTATAGCCAGCATGCTTACAAATACAATGGAAGGTATGTAACACAATTTTTGTATGTCAGTGCCATGAAGTGCTACTAAACGCATGATTCATTAAGTAGTAGTGGTGTTTTAAGGCGGTTATTTCAGTCTAAATGGTGCAGGTAAGATGAGATTTGTATATAAAGATTATTTTTTTTTTTAAAGATCAGCTGATATATTTGGAAAAGCAGTCAAGCTTTCAAAAGGTGGAAGCAGCAAACTTACAAGTTAAATGCAAACAGAAAGCAATTGATGAATGCAGGTTTTCTGTAGAGAAGTTATGTTTTGGGGTAAAAACTCTTTTTAGATTACTGAAATGGCTAAATTTCTTGCAGTAGCATAATCCCATTCTAACAATGAAGTTTCACAAAGGAAGGATCAGACTGTTCTTTCTGTAAATGCAATAGATCTGAATTACAGAATTAGGCAACTAGTTGTAAGGGCAAAACATTATTTTGAGGCTGAAATGACTATGCCAAAAATAGCAAATAGGAAGGCAATAATGACCAGTTTTGCACATGTGGAGCCTAATGCTGTCTAAATAGTTGTTTGACTTCAGGCTCGTTCTAAATATTTATCTTTAATGAGGAAACTTAAATATTTTATTAATTCTATGTATAGAATCATCAAAAGGCCTCAGCTGGAAGGGACATTAAAGATCACCTAGTTTCACCTCCTTGCCATGGGCAGGGACACCCTCCACCAGGTTGCCCAAAGCCCCATCCAACCTGGCCTTGAACACTGCCAGAGAGGGGTCAGCCACAGCTTCTCTGGGCAACCTGTGCCAGTGCCTCACCACTCTCATAGTAAAGAAATTCATCTAATCTAAATCTATCCTCTTTCAGCTTAAAACTGTTACCCCTCATCATATCACTACACTCCCCAGTAAAGAGTCACTCTTCAGCTTTCCTGTAGACCCCTTTAGGTACAGGAAGGCTTCAATGTCATCTCCCTTATTTCCAAGGCCTTCTCTTCTCCAGGCTGAACAGGTGCAGCAGGTAATACAAGCCTCTAACAGGTCAAAGTCTTATGCTGAGGACCCTAGAGCTGAACACA
This sequence comes from Hypotaenidia okinawae, assembly GCA_027925045.1. Taxonomy (NCBI): domain Eukaryota; kingdom Metazoa; phylum Chordata; class Aves; order Gruiformes; family Rallidae; genus Hypotaenidia; species Hypotaenidia okinawae. The sequence goes on along the minus strand of BSDF01000007.1, from coordinate 22,552,025 downwards.
GTACTACAGGTGGGGTCTCACAAGAGCAAAGTAGATTTTGTATCCTATGTAGTGTTTGCTTGCAAATGGTTATTTGATCTATTGAATATTTAGAATTCTTTTACATCAAATTTAAAGCATAGTAGGACAGATTAGTTTTAATTGTTGTTTCTTTTGACTGACATTGTTACCTTGGAAAACAGCATTTAGGCCTCAAGGAAATGCCCAGGATATATTGGAGTAGAGATCTATGTTTAAAATGCTGTTTTCATTTTTCTCTCTAGAACTGGAAGAATCCAGGCAGAAATGCCCTCCATGCTGGTATAAATTTGCTAATACTTGCTTGATTTGGGACTGCTGCACTCCCTGGCTGAAAGTCAAACATATTGTAAATCTGATTGTGATGGACCCGTTTGTTGATCTGGCCATTACTATCTGCATTGTTTTAAACACCCTGTTCATGGCCATGGAGCACTATCCAATGACTGAGCAGTTTAGCGGTGTGCTTTCAGTAGGAAACCTTGTAAGTCTTTCATGATGTACCATGTATGTGAAATGCATTCTTCTTAAATAAATCTTCTGTGACTTATATATGTTTAAAAAAACCCCAAACTGACTAGATACATATAGGCTTAGGATGACTGAATTTAAATTGAAACTGTACCGAATCCTTCTTTGTTGACATTTGTGGGTTTTGCCACACTTGCTTTATGAAGCCAAAGTTAGTGAGATTTATTGAGTCAGTATGCATTTTGATTTTTAAAACCTTCAACTTCTGTCATTGAAGCTGGTTAAATGAATTTATCTAATATTTTTCATTGGGTGGCTATTTATAATTCACAAGAACTTTGAGTTCCAATCCTGTACCTGTTCCACTCCTCACTAGCACCTCCCCAGGCCCTGAGTGTTCAGGGAATTGTAGAGGGGAGAAACCCAGTAATCATGGCAGATGTATTGCAACTCCATGCAAAATGGTGAAATAGCATGACAGTGCCTTCCACAGGCCATCCTGAAGCTGAATTATTCTGCTATATTTTTAGTATAATTTTTTTTCTTAATAAAATACTTTTCCTGCTCACAAACTTATCTTTTTCCCTAGAAGCAAAAGATGTCCCAAGGGCAAAAATGAGATCTATGGACCAACTGAGCATTAAAATGAGCAGAAAGTTTGTGTATCAGTATCTGTACATGCATTTTAGCAGGCCAGATAAAAATAATGTATTTCCTATTTGCCTCTTTTCCTTTGAAAACCAAACATTGTGATGCATCTGTGAGCTTCAAATCTGAATTCAATTCCTAACCCAGATGTATGGCAATACAGAGAAGCTACTCAAATTCATCATGTATTGCTTGCTGATGATATCACTTACCAAAAGTTGATACTGTTAGTTTTATTTCTTTAATACTTTCTCATTAACCTGGACTAAGAAACTGTATTTTCCTTGCAGGTGTTCACTGGAATTTTCACAGCAGAAATGTTTCTCAAGATAATTGCCATGGATCCTTATTATTATTTCCAAGAGGGCTGGAATATTTTTGATGGGTTTATCGTGAGTCTTAGTTTAATGGAGCTTGGCCTTGCAAATGTAGAAGGATTATCTGTCCTTCGTTCATTCCGATTGGTAAATATACTAAATAAATGTTTCTATGTTGTATTTTTGGTTTTGTGCATGTATGTTATGCATTTTTCTGTTTGTACATTATACATTTGGCTCAGACAGAAAATATTTTAAGAATTTACAAACACACTAAATGGCATATATCTATCATGTCATGTGTTTTACCTGTTATCTTAGTAACACCTATTTCTTCTTAAAGGCAGTCAACACAAATTTTGCTCTTGCAGTGAGTGTGCTTTAAGGATTAACATTTTTTAACAGAAGTTATCTCTTAGAGTCTTTTTCTCCCTAGATGTGGGAATAAAAAAACGCAAGAGACATGGGACCTCACTACCTATGACTGAAATTAGTAAATTGCTTGCTAAATAATGGATTAGTTAATTAAAGTTTATTGATGGTTTTAGCTGATAGACTTCCATTGCCAGTTTGCTTACACAGTTATTTTTAGAAGAGAGCAGTGTTAAGATTTTTCTTTGGGTAAGCATTTTGCATTGCTACCATCTTCTCTTTACTAACCTCTGCAAGGATCCATCCACTGTCTAACAGTTTTTCTGTTTGGAAGTCCCTACAGTATCTCTGTCTGTTATTAGATATCTCTGTCATGAATAGAAACTTGGAAAAACCTTGGTCTTGCTGAAGACTAGGCTAGCATGCAACTTGTTCAAATCCTCTTCTGAAAAGGCCTATACATTAAGAGACATGCAGCCAGACTTCCTAGTCATCAAGCTCAACCATTGTCTTAAATAAAACAACAACCACTTTAAGTTAGTTAAATAAAACCCCTTTAAAAATGAGGGACTTTAGATTCACAGCTTTTCTGTTTCTCTGTATGCCATTGTATTGCATCGTCCCTAAAATCCATCTGGATTGATTTTTCCCTCAGTAATAGAATTCTGGTTTTAACTTCACATCTATATATTATTACTTATCTCTCATCCCATTAAATAATGTTTAGATTTAGATTTCTTTTAGTATTCTCCCCTTTCAATTGTCTGAACACTTGCAGTATCTTTACAAATAATTTCATTTCTGTCAGTTTCAAGTTGTACTTGAACATTTTCCTCTGTCTGTCTTTCTCAGTCTTGTATGACAAGGTTTGTAAGACACATTACACATCATTTAAATGACAGAAAAGGTATTGTTAAAGATACTTGTGAGTAACTTGTATGCCTGTCATTAACAATTCTAGCTTGTTTCTAGGAAAACTGTTCCATCTCTCTGCCAGTTCAGATGGAGATCTTTAAGTGTGTACACACTTAGAATCCTGCTGAACTGATCACATTTCATATGTGCTGGTTTATTTTTATTAATATTCTCCTAGAGTTAACTAAAGGAGAAAGACTGTTTTGTCCAACTTGTCCAATAAGTACTATTTGTTTATCAATATCTAAAGTCATCCAAAAAAAAGCAAGTTCTAAATTGCAGTGTAATTCAAATGAGCACGGGGGCAGTAGTTTTGATTTCTTGTGACTTGAACCAGGACTTAAGAATGCTGATGTCTAGTATTGTACAAGAACTGGAAATGTAAATTTTCTGACTACAGTTGCTGAAGTTTATATGAGACAGAGGAACCAAAATATGAAATGTATAACAACAATTTCATTACTATTAGTAACAAGAATAACAGTATACTATTTTTCTCCTTTTCAGCTTCGAGTTTTCAAACTGGCAAAATCTTGGCCAACACTAAATATGCTGATTAAGATTATTGGCAACTCTGTGGGAGCTCTGGGTAATCTGACCCTGGTGCTGGCCATCATTGTGTTCATTTTTGCTGTGGTTGGGATGCAGCTTTTTGGGAAAAGCTACAAGGAATGTGTCTGCAAGATTTCTAGCGACTGTGAACTTCCACGCTGGCACATGCATGACTTTTTCCACTCTTTCCTGATTGTATTTCGAGTGCTGTGTGGAGAATGGATAGAAACAATGTGGGACTGCATGGAGGTTGCAGGCCAAACTATGTGCCTTACTGTCTTCATGATGGTCATGGTGATTGGAAACCTAGTGGTACGTAATCAGTAGGGATTTTTAAATTAGTAAAACATATCTCCTGGTTTTCAAGATTTAGAAATCAGAGATGAAGACTGGAGAAGGCCTAAAGGGGATCATGTCATTAATTTGCCCTTTCCCTGCACTAAGTATTTGTAATACTTAAAGGTTTACTGTTTCCACTTAGAGTCTTTTCTTTCTGAAAGAAAATAAGCCTAGCTGCTAAGAGTTTCTGATGGATGATGATTTCTAAGCCACTTAACCCTTTTGCTGCTGGCCTCTGAATTCGTCCCAAGCAGCGTTTTGGATAGAGACTCAAGTACCAAATAATGTGGAATAATTATACTTCCATTCCTTACAATATTCCTTCTGGTACATCCCCAATGACACATTGCTTTCCTGGTGCAGCCTATATGACCTTTTCTGCATTGCTTCCATCTTACAAGTTTTCATACCTTCTGTGTATCTACTTTCTATTTCCCATAACCAACATTTCCACCATAGTACTTCAGAATATAATGCCATATTGATTTTGAATAATTTCACCAATTTACCATGATTACGTCTACTTGTAGTTCTTTCTTTCTGAGTGCTAGCATCCCTTCTTTTTTTCTGTATCATCAATGAATTTTATAAACATACTTATCCACAGGCATAAAACCAAGTTTAACCATAGTAATGGCAACTCCTATGGTATACCTTCTAAAATATTTTGTGAGTTGGAACAGGAAGAATTTATAATATAATTTAAATATGATTTTTAATCAGTTTTGCACATCATCTGTCATAATTATATGTAGTCCAAATTTCGCTTGTGATGTTTGTAAAATGTCATGCAAAAAGTCTGAAATAGATTCCTCAACTTGGGGTGTATGACACCTGTGGACTCTTTTTCTCTTAGCTAATTTTCCTGCCCAAAATAAAAATAGAATTATATATTCCTGGCAAATACAAGTTTGTTGTATTCTGAATTAGACACTGAAATTCTGATCTATTTACTGTAGAAGACGAGTCTGCCTGCATTCCCCTTTCCTATAAACACTATGGAGGATATAGCTTGTAGAAATTGTTACTTCATGTTGTATCCTGCTTCCTTCTCCATTTTCAGGAGCAGACCTACAATGTGGAGGAGAAAGTCAAGAAACAGCTCTGATTTTCACCTATATTAGTCAAGTTAAGGAAGCTAAAAATATTTTTGGCAAGTTATAATAAAATATGCTGGGCAGGGATTATTGATTAGAAATAATAGCAGAAAGGAGGGTTTAAATGAAGTGTTAATTGTGAAATAAAAATATATCATATTGAACAACCCATAATGGAATGACTTTTATGATTTTTTAATAAGAGATCCAGTATATTTTCTCCTTACTGTCTTTTAGGTACTCAACCTCTTTTTGGCCTTGCTGCTGAGCTCATTTAGCTCAGACAACCTTGCTGCTACAGACGATGACAATGAAATGAACAATCTCCAGATTGCTGTGGCAAGGATTCAGAAAGGCATAGATTATGTGAAGAGAAAAGTGCGTGAATTCATCCAAAAAGCCTTTGTTAGAAAGCAGAAAGTTTTAGATGAAATAAAACCTCTTGAAGACCTAAACAACAAAAAAGACAGCTGTATTTCCAACCACACGACAGTAGAAATAGGTAAAAATCTTGCCTATCTTAAGGATGGGAATGGAACTACCAGTGGCATAGGCAGCAGCGTGGAAAAATATGTTGTTGATGAAAGTGATTATATGTCGTTCATAAACAACCCAAGCCTCACTGTGACAGTGCCCATTGCTGTTGGGGAATCAGATTTTGAAAATTTAAATACAGAGGAGTTCAGCAGCGAGTCAGACCTAGAAGAAAGCAAAGAGGTAAGACTAGTTTTGTATTTAAAATACTCTGATGCTTTTTGTTTTTTCCGGAGGTTGCTAGTGTTGAATTCAGATCTCCTTTTACTTCCTGTATAACAGCATATACAAACTTGTCATGATATAAGGTTGAAAGTTTTGAATGAGAATGTGGCACAATAATGCATTTACAGTAATAATTAAGGTGCATGCAATGATCTTTTGGAAAATTAACACTTTTTTTCTATTTTATTTTAGTTAAATCATTAACAAGAAAATGAACCAATTCAATAGCTCTGGATACCAAAAGTCTTATGAGGGGGGTTGGAGGGGAGGAGGTTGTGCAAGTTTCTCCATTCTTATTTAATCAGTGTAATTTGTTTACTCTTCTCTTTGCTTTCTGAAGTGCTTTCTGTCAAGTTAATGGTTCATTCTGATGCTTTTATCCTCTTTGACTAGTCAAAATATATCTTGATACCTCATAAGTACGTTTGAATACTGGACCAGCCTCACTAAATCACTAACAATCCATCTGGTAGTAGAACAACTGAAGAAGTGTGTTAATGGCCTCATGGTAGAAAGTTATAAAGCTTTACATCTTAAAATAAGATCCTTTTGTCTGGCTACCTATTGTCATTTTCAAAGCTTTAAGATATTAGAATCTGTTGCCTATTGTCACCATAGTAAAATGTACCTCTTTCTGGCACAATGTGCCAAATAGACAGATCTGAGCTAGCACTTAGTACATCACAGTGGATGCCAAAGCTGCTACGACTGTGTTAACTCAGTGCTCTGTACTGCACAATTGTACATTGTGGAGGCACACCACCTCACGTGGAGTAAGTCTGGGCTATGCTTAGTACCAATGATCGTTCCTTCAGCATTAGCATGGGTAGTTTTGAATAGATCTGCATGCTACAGTGAAGACACAAATTAGCATAAAGGTTTTCCAAGTGATTTCCTCATTGTGGAATCTGAGGGTCTAAGTATGGGTAAGATTCTAGTAAATCTCCCCCTGAATCCCTTTTTACACAGACTGCATTACACTTTTAGTCTTATTTTCTTGTTTCTTATCAGAAAGGTCTTAATTGTTCTTTTAAAAATACTACTTTTCTGTATGATGAAGAGAGAGTTTATATGGAAGTTTCTTTGTCTGAATGCATGATTTTAGTTGATTCTATTCTACCTTTGTATATAGGATACAAAAGAGAAACTTCTTCAGACACCTTTACGCCATATAGGGCTAGTGCATTGTTTTGTCCTTCCATTGTTCTGCTGTCCTATTGTTCTATTGTCCCATTGTTAACTATTTCAAAATATTGCTGCCAAAGGAGCAGCAAATTTTACTGCTATTCTGGTCAAATTCCATCAAATTCTATCTGGATAGATATCAGATAATTCATAATGACTTTATATGACAGTAATAGCACAGATTATTTTTGTAAATAACCTGTAAATTGTGTAGTTTCTTGGGATAGGCCTGGTCCTTCTGCGTTTGTTCTAGTGATAGTCAGAGGAGGTACTGAAAGTTTGAAAACAAATATCACTAAATATTTACTGCTGTCTTGGTGGAGTATCAAATACCTGTCATTCTGTATTGCCTGTAAAGTTAGTATAGTATTTTTATAAGTTTCAAGGGTTTGGGCAACATAAACCTAACATTTTTCATAAAGCACTGTAAATGCCTCACTTGGACAGCGTGAAGAAGATACCGTTAGTTTCTTCTGCAGTGATGCTTCAGGTGATATTACTGTATGAATGACACTAAAAGAAAATCTTCTGACACAGATGTTGAGTGTGAAGTCCCAGTATGACCAGAAGGTTCAGAAGAAGAAAACTCTTTTCTTCATTTCTTATTTTATGCTCCCACCTATTTCAGATTAATTCTGATAATGTACTGATTCTGATACTACTAGTACTCATGGTAGTATTAAGCCGTGTTCACTGTCCTATGTACCTTTTCTGCTTTTTCTTTCTGAGAAGTTATGAGGTTATGTACATATTAACAGTTATCAGAATAGATTACAGCTCTGGCAACTTCTCCACAAAAAGTAATTTGGAAGTTTAATTGGATTCTACTAATTTAAATACTGTATGCCATTAAAATGACTGAAAAAGAAGTCATTCAAATATTTTCTCTAGTGATCATTAGTTTGTTAGCTGCTGAAGTCTAACAAGGTAATCACAGTACTGTTGTATACTAGTTGAGTATTCTCCATTTCTTTTGCTAAAACTAGAAAATAATTTGTTTCACTGAAGAGTGGTAGGAAGAAGGAACGTGGTATTTGGTAGTGCCTGATAATTAAGGCATCTGTTCTGAAAATGAAATCTTTCTCTGCTACAAGATCTCTTTATAGTTTTTTAACAGTCAGTAGTCAGTGGCTGAAATGCAGAAACTGCTTTGAAATAGGACCCAAAACCTGAATTTCCCATATTAATTCTCTGATCACCAGAATTCTCCCTTTTGCTTCTTTCTGTAACCTGCTCAATCTTTAACTATTTACTACACAAGAGCATTATGCCAGTAGAAGAGATAGAGGATGTACATCTTTCCCACCTATGGGTTGGTGGTTAGCAAGACTGAGAAAGGCCACAATGACAGTGGTGCAGCTATTTCTTCACTGCATAACAGGATGGTATGACTACAGACTCTCTTTATTAGCCAAATCATTCCTTTTCCCAGTGGAAGGACAGCAACTGGGTTATTGTACAAGGTGACAAAAATGTTGGTTTGAATTCCTATAGGGCAATTTTTAAAGCAGCTTATCCCACATCTGAGACATGAGCTTTAGTCATTAAGCTTCCACAATCAAAGAAAGGCTTTCTCTTCCAGAAACAACATTAAAAAAGAAAACAATGTCCTCATTGCATTTTTGCACTTAATCCTGTAAATGTGTGTGTTAATCATGTTTCAGGAACTGAAAACTGATCAGGTGATAAGAATAAGGCATATTCAGTCAGGAATAAGCTAGTGCCAAGCAGTTTTGCCTGATCAAACCTGAAGCTCTGAGCATATTCAGAACCAAAGTTTCTTACTCCTGCAGAAGCTGAAGATAAGACATTGAAAGGAAATGCTTACAAATTCCAGACACCTTTTATGAGAGACACAGCAGTTAAGCAAAGACATTGGGAGTATATTTCTTGTTAAAGTGCTTAAATTTCAAATAAATTTTAATCACAAAGGTACATTTCTTTAATCTTAACCCTTAGCCCTACTCCTCACTAGATAATTCTTATCCACCATGGGTTTTGATACAGAGAAGAGTGATGGCTTATTAGTCACAAGACTAATAAGCTTTTTTTTCATGAAAATGATCCATAGCAAAAGAAGGCATTTTAAAAATTAGTGACTAAACCCAGGGTTTTGTTCAAGGCATCCTTTTTTGCCATGCCATAACGCATCTTGCATTTTTGCCCCTTTGTGTTTTTCCATTTATATGATTCTGCTGATGCCAGCTGTTGTTCTGCCAGTCACTTTATTGCTTATGCCAGAAATTAAAAGGACTGAGGTTAAAAACTGTCCCCAGACCACATTCAGTTAGCAGTATCTCAAATGAAGGGCAGCCTAAGCATCCATGTGCTGTGAAACCACTGCACAGGATAGCCAGATGCCAGTGCGTGTGTGTCTGTGTGCTTCTGCTTTTCTCTATGTATACACATGCATACACGTTTTCACTGTGATATAGGGTAACAAGCTGAATTTCTATAAAGTAATTATCATTTATTAGCAAGTTTCAATTCAGTATATTCATGTTTGGTGAATTCTTTACTATAACATACATATTTTCCAGCATTTTGATAGAAATATTATTACACTGTGCCTTTCTATTAACAATACATACCATATTGTACATGCTAGTAGGTGTGAATTTACAAAGAATTTTCTAGAAAATTGCCTGAAACTTAAAATAGAATTCATTATGAGAACGCTGTGTCCATAAGAAAGGTAGGGGGGAATACAGTGTATTAAAGGAATAGAGAATAAATCCCTATTAAAACTTTAACATGGAAGTAGGGCCTTTAGCAAGTATGGGACCACTGTTCTGAGTCTGTTAAAGTCCATGGACCTGAGCTGCATTACTGCTATTCACCATAGAAACTAGAAGATAATTTTTTCTTTTTAGGTCCTTAATTACTATGGGAATGGTTTATATAGAAATTTTTCTATTGCATGCATAGCTGTGTAATAATTAGATTTTTATGTAACTTCTAGGCTAGTAATTACACCAAGATATACCAAGTTACAAGATATTTTTAAATGCCTTGAAAAATATGGGATCTCCTAATGCTGTTGCAGACACCATATTAATGTATACTTTACTTTAAGCAGTATTCAGTGCAAAAAAAAAGCAGAGGTGCTGTGTCCTGAACTTCATTTCCTACCATTCTTACTTCTCACAGGAGTAGAACCAAGCTGGATCAGTCAAGCGGGCAGCTCTGGTGCTTTTTAGCGAGGCAGAGCATCGTGTCACCAATTTTACCCAGGTTACCTAAGCAAGTTATACATCTATATGTATATACTCTATAATCACTTTTTAATGGATATTGACTGGCCTGCATGCTCTTCAGCTATGATCCTGTACCATTCATTGCAATAAAGTACAAACATGCACAGCTGCTCTCTGCTGAGTCACGAGACTCGCATCCCAGCATGGTCAGACGAGGTGGGCAGCCCCAGTATTTCGGATGCTATACTTTCCATGATATTTTAGTAGTATTTTGCAGTGCATGCCATGTACCTGTCCCAATCTTCGTGGTAAAGTTTTCAGGATTCTGTTTTTGAAGGGTTTTCTTTCCTTCTGTAGGATGACAGACTATGTAACTCATAAGCTATGTTTCTAATCACAAGCTTATATAAGTCCATCTGAAAATTATGTTGATAATGAAAAGCTGGTAGCTGTTTTGGAAAACTTTCATACTATTGTATTTTGGCTTATAGTGAAGGAAGCTTGCAAACTCATGGTAGTCATGTTTTCATAATTTTTTTTCCTTAGAAATGCTTTTCTTCAGTACTTGTATAAGCATTTAGTTATTTTGGAAACTAATATGCAGTACTTGAAGCACCTTTAAGCATGAAATTCATTTAATTTCAAGAGTCAAAGCATGTGACCATCATTTGGTTAAAAATGCTCATACAAAGCTGGTATTTGGCTGGTAAAACATTCAGAGATCAGTTCTGCTCTTACTTACGCCCACACTTACTAAGTGTAGAGGTGCAAAGAGAAAACTGATAGCAAGGTCTGGCCCAATTCAGTCTTACCATAGCTCTTTAATTTATGCCCACAAATTGACTACCTTCCCAAACGTCTAGAATTATCTACCCTGAGAAACTTAATCTTATTCTCATCAGTAATAAATAAAGTTCAGCAGTCTAGTAAATAAGCTACTGCTTTTGGACCTAAAGGTCCCCAGCTTCAGTATGGTTTACATCTCATATATTTAACATTGTCATGATACAACACCATAGGTTTATGATCTTGTTTTCAGATTGGTATATCAGAGGAGTTATAATATATTTATTACATAGCTTTTGGTCTTATATTTTGTAAGGAGTAATTTATCTGATAAACTCTACTTTGATTTAAAAATATTCATTATTCTGAAGAATTTAGGTTTTGGATTATTTGTGAATTGGTCACATTGTATTGGCATATTGTGATTCATAGTGAATGATATTAAAGTGTTAATTTAAATTGGATTTACTTAATTATCTGTACAAACAGCAGTCCTTTGCTCTGTTTCAGAAATATTCTTTCACTACTGCTTGTGTGAATTAAAGAGCCTTTTTAAGTAGTTTCCAGTGGGAGTGTTTTTGCAAATATTTCCACTGCTACTTACAATGCTTTTGCTTCCATCCAACATTCTTGCAAATATTTTAATTTATTAGATGCCCATAAATAAGTAGGTCAAAGGAATTATGAATAGCAATAAAGGACAGAGTGAATTATAATTTAGGGATCCTGGTTTTTTGCAGTATTTGCAAACAATAATCATTATGAAATTGTTTTGGTTTAATTTACAGTGTTCTGGTTTTTTGAAGAGTTGTTATGGCTGACTGTATAAGCACTAGCAGGAGTGACATCCAGATTCCACTTAATTATACCTGTGGAACTACAATGATATTTACTACTTGGTCAGTTTTATAGATGATATAACTGCATTGAAACAGACTGGAAAAGTTTGGATATAATATTGCCATTTATATCATAGAACATCTCATTTTCATACTGACATCCACGCAGTACTGAGAAAACAGAATTTTCATTATTCAACATTTTCACAGGTATTTGGGAGAAAGGAAATAAAAAGCAAAACCAAAATGTTTTTTCTTGGTGCCATCTTCCTGCTTATGTTTGTTCTGCTCTTTGCTCCCTCAGTTCCTAAAATCATGGTATCAACAGCTATTAGTCACCTCCTAGCCAATCATGAAATTTCAGACTTTGTTAAAAATGTTAAACTAAGAGCTGTTCAGCTACTCTCAGATAATTATCTTGGAAACAAAGAAAGAAATGTTAGAAGCTCAAAGTGGCCTGGCTGTAAGTGAAGCAGAATTGTATGAATCTATGAGATGTTGTCGAGGTTCAGAAAGTAATTACATCAAAAACTTCCTGACCTAATCTTGGCTGCTGCTTTTTGCAATGCTGCTCTGATAGGCAAGCTGCTTTCCACTTTCAGTTTCTACCTTGAAAGCTAAACTAAAATCTGTATCTCATACTGGATTGTATTGCTGACTAAAGCATGACTGGCAAGGCTGCTGGTAGATGTGACATAAAAGATATATATGTCTCTATGCTAATCAGCATACTGCTTCTTTAGAACCATGTAAGTACTTTTGTCCTCTTTCTGTCTTCTGTGTAAAGGAGATGGAGCATGTATATTCTGAGGTTTGGAACAGTACATTTCTCTGAGAATAATTTATTTATCATACTATTCAAAAAAAAGCTAGCATAATAACTCTTGAAGAATGTCTAATACTTGACCCTGATAAATCTTTTATAACCTGGGTGACTGAATATTTTTCAAACATAGAGCTGTGGTATAAAAAAACTTACAGTGGACTCAGTGTTACACCAAAGATAACATTTGTGTTTGATGATTATCTTGTTTTTACAGGTTCATTTTTTTTAAAAGCTGTAAATATGTTAAGTATATAGCATTGCCTAAAGCCAGTTTTTTTAATGCTGGTGAGCAAAGAAGATTTTATCAGGTACAAAGGTAACTTGTTAAGGTAAAGAACTGGGACATAGGCTACATACCTAACATATCCGAGTCTTCAGTTAGGGGTAGTCTAGCTATCCAGCTGGATTCCATATGTGTGAACACTGGCAAGTCACAGTAAGTGCTACAAAGTCTTCCTATGTATTAAGGCATATGGAAAAAACAATCAGCAATAACATGGTCTGTTCCTGGGTGATGTTGTGTTGAATACATAGAAATCAGTACAACATCTCTGGGACAGTTGCTTTATACCAGAGCAGAAGTTTGCTATGGAAATATTTGACTGTTACTGAAAAGTTTTCCTAGCATACTGAACTTTATTGATTTGGTAAAATCTTAAGATGCTCTATCATAAAAACTTCCTAGCTGTTTGTAATGCACAGTAAACTTTATAGTATAGAATGCTATCCAGTAAAGTCAATGTTAAAAGTAACCAAGACACAAAAAAAAGTCATTATTTCTGTTGAAGATTTTAAATTTTTTTTTCTTTCACAAATGATACTGAATCGTTACAGATTTAAATTCTTGAATATTTTTTTATAATATGCTTCTCTGTATACTGATTGCTTTGGGTTGAAATTCAGGTACAATAGAGTGGCATGCTAAGGAAGTAATCTGTTACATCAACAACAGAAGAGTAACTGAATTTTCAGTGCAATAATGGATTAACTTGTGTTTTAAGTATTAGCTGTCATTGATTCACTTTAGGATTTTTCTGTTTAGCTTAATTCCTGTGATTATAATTACAGCTCTTTAAAAGAAGCATAACAGATTTTCAGTGAGAAGAGACCTGTGAGATACAACTATCATACATACTGCCCCACATAAAGAAAGATGGCTTTCTGACGTTCCTGATAATTGACAATTCTACTGTACCATTTTCTACCTTTTCTACCTGATCTTTTTTATCTCTCATTATAATGGATCTCCCTACTCTCCCATCTTGAGCTCTTAGTCTTATGCAATTTCAATGATAGGGATTCATTGCCCCTTAAAATTAACATGTGCTGATTAAACTGAGTTACCAAACTCTTCATTTTCCTCTAAAAGAATGGACAGTAGGTCTTTCAACTTATGGTTTAACCAGTTCATAATTTTTGTTTGCTCTGCTACTACTACAGCATTCTGCTAGAAATGCTGTCCAGATCGGAATGATGCAAGCAACATTTTAAGAAAACTCTACATAATACAAATAGTTACTTCTCAGTTTAAAAATTATTTACTGTTACTTATAAATGTTAATTTTCAACAACATATATAAATTCCTTTGGAATATACCTTGCATTTGTGGTATTTATGGCCTTTCCTCAAACTGATTGACTTCCACTGATGTTGAAATGCTGTGGTACTTACTTAAGGACTACAGTATTTGTCCCACACTTTCTCCATTTTAGAGGCAGTATTCCACAGTGGCCAAACTGTCATGCATTCTCTATCATTTGAATATGTTGCAATTGGAAATTTGTAAATAATAGTCTGCATAAAAGTGTGCTGTATGTTGCATCTAACCTCATAGATGCTAAAGCTCATGCACAAACATGAGACATGAATATGTAAGGTGGGATTTTCAAAGAAACATAAAAGTGGGTGCACAGATATCATTGATATTACACCCTATGATAAATGTTTCCATGTGCTTGGTTGTCCTCTAAAATGGGGGCTATAGTGTACCATGGTGCACATATCTCTTTAGCCTGTGTCAAAATCACAATATAATATATTGTCAGTGTGATTCAATAAAATCAGAATGAAGGAGAAAGGAATTAAACTTCTGTTTGAAGAACATACTTAACATTGTCTGCTCTGTTAAATTTCAGTTCAGCCTTATGGTACTTTCTGTATTGACATTGATATTGTTTTCATTTCCTCCAAAAAAAAAAAGGTATAGAATTTTGAGATTCTCAAGCAGGTTTTAAAGGAATAATGCCTCTAACTTCAGTTTTAAGTCTCAGCAAAGAAATACCTTTAATGCTACCATGGACCATCTCTCTCTTTAATCATCAGCTTCCAATAGACTGTATTCTAAACCTGCTTACATCATTCCCTTTATAAAATTAGCTACTTATCTATGCAGCCATTTTACTGATGTTATACTCCACATAGTGATAACATTGGAAGAGTCATAGAATGCCGTGATCAAACTACTTTTACTTATTATAGTACTCATATTTGTCTGTTGACAATAAAATGTGAAGGTGTAAAGGAATAATTTTGAAGATTTGGATTATATTATCAGTACAATTCATTGGTGCAGTATTGCTTTCTGAGGACAATGTTTTAAAAGCATTTGCTTTTACTTTAGTGTTCCAAAAATATTTCTTTTGGTTTGGTTTTTTTTTGTTTTTATAGTGATTGGACATGTATGTGTACTGTACCAAAGTAATAAGTAGTTTCAAAATGCACAATAAAATCAGAAAAATGCATTGGCAAGTGAGAATGCAAAATATCAGCTACTGCTCTCAAAGTAATGTGCTGCTCTTTTGGAAATAAAGAGAATTCAACTCTCCTATGCAACTCATAACATGTGTTTTCATGTCAATGGTAATACAAAATTTATATTCCAGCTTTTTAGATTTTACATACTGATAGAATAATATTTACTTGAGACATGAAAATACATCTGTGCAGCTTGCTGTTGGTTTGGTCATGATGTTGGAAAATTATTTTTATTAACACACACTGTCTGAAGTGTAATCTAAAATGCAGCCACATGATTGGAATAATTAAATAGTACAAAACATGGAAGACACCCATTCCTAACTTACTGAAATTTCATTGCAGAATTCTTATGTGTGGCTCAGAATAGTAGTCTAATAATTTCAGCAATTCCTTGTATGAAAATATTAAAATATTTTCAATAGGGAAAATGCACATTATGTAGTTTCTAATCTTGTGACCTTACCTGTAGTAGAGCAATTTGGCATTATAGATTGTAGATAAGAAATTATTTTAATGTCAGAGCACGGAATACCTGCAAAATATTTTGATATGAATTTCAAACATGAACTTCTATTAAAAATAAATAATATTAAAAAATAAATAATTATGTGGGATTTCATTCACAGAAATTAAATGCATCCAGTTCATCAGAAGGCAGCACAGTTGATATTGGACTGCCTCCAGAAGGGGAACAGCCAGAAGCAGAACCTGAAGAATCTCTGGAGCCAGAGGCTTGTTTTACAGAAGGTAAGCAAAGCAAAATATTTACAAGATGATTTGACCTAACTCTGTTGATTTGGGCTGCTTATATTTTCTGTTTGTATTAGTAACTCCTTCAGAGGTGCTGCCATAGATGTATTCTCTTGCTCGTTTTCTCTCCTTGAAAGGTATTATAGGAGTTAGAAAGCTTTAACCTCATATTTTGCAAAAAAAAAGCCTCAAGCAGGAGATAACTTACTTGCAAGCATCTATTGCAGTAGCACTGAAGTAAGCCAAATTACTTCTGTTCATTGTGATTCTTAACAAATATTTACCTTATTATGACATCTCAAAATTTATTATCACACTTAGGCTGTGTGCGGAGATTTAAATGCTGTCAAGTCAGTGTAGAAGATGGGAAAGGGAAAATCTGGTGGAATCTTAGGAAAACCTGCTATAAGATTGTTGAACACAACTGGTTTGAGACCTTCATTGTCTTCATGATTCTTCTCAGCAGCGGTGCTCTGGTAAATTCAATGTGGAACTGTTGTGTCTATTTTAAACAGCAAGTGTTTAGAATTACAATTATATTGCTGCAGGTAATATACCAGTGTATCCAATTCATAGATGTTCTCATGTCAATATATATCAAGTATTTGGCATGTATTGTAGGATACATAAGAGTTTGCTTACAGGCTATGAAACAAATTACTTAACAAGGTCAAAATGTAGTTTTAATATAAATATGATATATTACACTGGTATTCATATGTGTTCACATTGATGATAATAGCTTTTTTGGTATTATACACATTTAAAATAAACCACAGCTGTGCTGGGAACATATCAACAGCAACTTGAATTGTCGAACTGAGATGTAAGGTGCCAATGTGATTGCATCAAGTATTTTACCAGATTGATATTAAATCAGGTGCACCGAGTGATTCACTGTCAATGTAGGTATCATCCTTTGAAAAGAGAGTTATTGGCCTCTGTTCAGGCTTGCTTTGTGGGCTAGTGTGTATAGCTTGGTTGCAGTTATTAGATCCTCAGAGATTATGTATCACAGAGTATATTTTACATCCCTTGGATAATTTTTATATGAAGTTGTAGCTACAACAAAGGAAATCCTTATGTTAATAAGGCATTCCTATCCA
Organism: Hypotaenidia okinawae; assembly: GCA_027925045.1. Classification (NCBI taxonomy): domain Eukaryota; kingdom Metazoa; phylum Chordata; class Aves; order Gruiformes; family Rallidae; genus Hypotaenidia; species Hypotaenidia okinawae. Next base: position 22,535,090 of record BSDF01000007.1, on the reverse strand, counting down.
TGAAAATTATTTTGAACGATATCTGGAGAATAGTATTGCACTAAGTTTTGTGGATCACTGTTCAGCTCAGCTAAAAGCTGAATACTGTGTTTGGATCCAGCTTTATGAAAAGACTATAGTTTGGAATGACAGTAAAAGTTGTGCTTGAGGGAAGGATGTATGCCTAGTCATGACATCTTTATTTCCAGTTCAAATTCTTTCATGGCTACTATATACCACACTGCAAATTGTGAAGACATTTAATTATATCTTCAAAAATCTTTTTTACAGGCATTTGAAGATATATACATAGAGCAACGTAAAACTATCAAGACCATGCTGGAATACGCTGACAAAGTTTTTACTTATATCTTCATTCTGGAAATGCTTTTAAAATGGGTGGCTTATGGCTTTCAAACCTATTTCACTAATGCGTGGTGCTGGCTGGACTTCCTGATTGTTGATGTAGGTATTTTTTTTCATGTCCCATATGACAGGCTCTAACAGTCAGAATATTAGGTTTTCAGGATAGGCTTTCTGCTCTAGTCAGTGGAAATTGTTTTAAAACTGTTCTTGTGGTATGGCCTATAAGTGTTCAGGAAAGAAAAAAATTATAGATATACTTCAGAGATTTTTTTTGTTGCTTCTCTAGCTTTATGAAGTTGTGACGGTTTATTGAAATTATTTTTACTTTTTTTTTGGTGATGTGGAAAGGATGCTGTTCATCCTTTTGCTCTTTCTGCTATATACAGAATTTTAGTATTTCAAAGTGATTTCTTTAATGGTTACTAACATTCCAATCAATTACTGTAAGTTTCTTGTCACTCGCTCTGTTTAATATGAAAAGAAAATTCTGCTAGGAGCTCTCAGCTCCATTATACTCTTTGGTACTCTTGCACTTTTCACTCCATCGCATGGGAGACCTTAACAAGGGACTTGAAGAACTGTAGATGAGCTCCCTTAGAATGAGTTCTCAAATGATTTTTGGCAGGCTGCACCACCAAGGAGCAGATACACATTGTCTGGAGGAGAGCTAGTGAGAAGTGCATGGTAATTTCAAGTCAACATGCTCAACAGTGTACAAACAATACTAGGTAGCATAAATGGAAGTCTACAGATCTTTAACCATAAAGTAGGCATTGATTTCTCTTCCAACCCAGTAGCCTGACTACATGTGTCTATGCTAATAAGGCATCTCTCAGTTTCACATATGTAATTCCCATGCAATGCAAGCTAAGAATGTTTCTGGAATAGACCATGAAGTCTTTACTTGGAAAACAGTGTAACTTTTAAATCCATACCAGCATTGCACATCCTATAATACAACATTACTATATGCACACTTAGTATTCTGGGGTTGAGTCTGCATGCTTGTAAAATATTTATTGGCTCAATCATCAAATGTGTAAAATACCACTACCAGTAGAGCTTTACAGAGACTCAGTGGACAGTACTTTACACTGTCAATGTATGTTTATTGTATTTATCAACAAATACTTAGTTCTTATTTGATAATATTTGGTTCAGTTACTTTTGTGAACTTTATAAATAACTTTGGTAGTTTTTCATGGGGGAATTTTTTTCAAGGAAAAAATTAATCTCTGAAGCATTTTTTAAAAAAATCTTTAGTCAGAGGATTAAGATAACAAAGAGAAAAGATTAATTTAGACATGGAAGAAATAAGAGAGAACAGGAAAGGTGGAAAGGAAGAGTATTAAATGGAGGGATGACAGGTTGGCCATGAGCCAGCAGTGTGCCTCGGTGGCTAAGAGAGCCAATGGGATCCTGGGGTGCATCCGGAGGAGTGTAGCCAGCAGGTCAAGGGAGGTGATCCTCCCGCTCTACTCTGCCCTGGTCAGGCCCCACCTGGAGTATTGTGTCCAGTTCTGGGCTCCCTGGTATAAAAAGGACAGGGATCTCCTGGAGAGAGTCCAGAGAAGGGCTACGAAGATGATAAAGGGCCTGGAGCATCTCCCCTATGAGGAAAGGCTGAGAAGATTGGGACTGTTCAGCCTTGAGAAGAGAAGACTAAGGGGGGACCTAATTAATGTTTACAATTATCTTAAGCAAGGGATGCAGGGGGAATCAGCCAGCCCCTTTTCAGTGGTCTGTGGAGACAGGACAAGGGGCAATGGCTGCAAGTTGGAGCACAGGAAGTTCCGCACCAACATGCGGAGAAACTTTTTCACAGTGAGGGTGACAGAGCACTGGAATAGGCTGCCCAGGGAGGTGGTGGAGTCTCCTTCTCTGGAGATATTCAAGACCCGTCTGGATGCCTATCTCAGTGAAATGTCCTAGGGAGCCTGCTTCGGCAGGGGGTTGGACCCGATGATCTCTCGAGGTCCCTTCCAACCCCTACAATTCTATGATTCTATGATAAGGTGGTTTGGTTTTTTTATTCCTTATTAGGACCAGTCCATCCCAATGGTTTGCTGTAAATATATTTTTAAGGATTATTGATGAAAGATAATTGTATTGTTTATTTTACAGCTATTCTAGTTTATTTACTCATCTGCCTGCAGACCAGACCACCATTATGCAAGCCAGAATTGATGAAGTTGTTAAAGGAGTCACAGGGAATGTAATGAAGTGTGGATATACCTAACAATGAAGCTTCTACCATTGTCTAACAAACACTTGGTTATCAGTCTTGACTAGTCTGGTTAAATCTGAACAGCACTGCTAACTATTGAGTAAGATTTTCTGGACACTAGAAAGTTATATTTGACCAAAGGCCAGGTCTGGATGTGGTTTTTGAGAGCTTTTACATTCTTATCAAGTTCTGAAGCCATCACGAGAAGTCCTGACCTAAACTGACCATTCCAATTTACCCAACTTTGGGGAGGATTTTTTTGCATGTGATTTCATTTTTCTTTAAATACCACAAAATGCTGACTGGTTTATGAATTTAGAAGGCATTTTTATACCATTCTACCAACGTGATTTCATCAACAGGTACCTAGAATATACTATTATTCTACTTTGTCTGACTTGGAAGATCTTTCTGCATTATAGAGGGATTCCTGGAGAAAGAGGTCCAGCCTTGAATCTTCTTGAGAAGTTCAGGGCACACATAATTCCCACTATATGTATCCAAAGGATATTCAAGATGAATAAGCAATATTGCTTTCTGTTTTTGTGTAGGTCTCTTTGGTTAGCTTAACAGCTAATGCCTTGGGCTACTCAGAACTTGGTGCGATTAAATCCCTTAGGACACTAAGAGCTTTGAGACCTCTAAGAGCCTTGTCGCGATTTGAAGGGATGAGGGTAAGACAACATGAAAGAATCTGAACCAATGCATGCCTTCACAGAAATAGTGCATGCAGAATAATCAACGACAAATCCATGCAGAAATGCTACATTATCATCCTATATATTTTACATTTATCACTAACATATAAGCAAAAGGCTTCATCTGCTTATATGTGTTCATGTGTTATTGCACACATTGTTACACTTATTTAAGGTCCTTGGCCTTTCACCATATTTCACATTTTCTTGGAGGGCCCAAAGATTTCATCTCCCCTATGAGGAAAGGCTGAGAAAATTGGGACTGTTCAGCCTTGAGAAGAGAAGACTAAGGGGGGACCTAATTAATGTTTATAATTATCTTAAGCAAGGGATGCAGGGGAATCAGCCAGCCCCTTTTCAATGGTCTGTGGAGACAGGACAAGGGGCAATGGCTGCAAGTTGGAGCACAGGAAGTTCCGCACCAACATGGGGAAGAACTTTTTCACAGTGAGGGTGACAGAGCATTGGAATAGGCTGCCCAGGGAGGTGGTGGAGTCTCCTTCTCTGGAGATATTCAAGACCCGTCTGGACGCCTATCTGAGTGAAATGTCCTAGGGAGCCTGCTTTGGCAGGGGAGTTGGACCCGATGATCTCTCGAGGTCCCTTCCAACCCCTACAATTCTATGATTCTATGATTATCAACTGCATAGATCTGTGCAATGTTACTACAAAACTGAATTTATCCCCCACAAATAAATCCTGCTGTAGTCAGAACAGTTTGTTCTAGGTATTTTTGGTTTCTTTTTTAAATACTTCTTCATAAAAGTGTATGCACATGTACACACGTATGTGTACACATCTGTATTCCATACAAATATAGAATGTCAAGCATAGTCTACCAGATATCTTTTAACCTACTATTCTGTATGTATTAATTGGGAATTTCTGTTACAGTTTAAAAGTTTTGTAATAAATTCCTATGTCAATAAGTAAATACGTTCTCTCTTTCAGATTATAGCTATTGCATTCTATTTAAAACAACTTTTCGAATATATCAAAGATGGAGCTGGCTGTATGATTTCTGGCTAAAATAGGTTGTTTGCTACTTTCCATATTGATTATAGAACACTAAAAATCCTGAAAACATATCAGAAGAATTTGCAGAGAGAGTTGGGAATATTTGAGACATCACTGTCCCCAGCTGTTTGTTATCACAATATCACTTACCACAGCTGGGACCCCTCAGCTTTCCAACTGGGCTCTCTCAGTCTGTTCCAAAGTAAGGTCAATTTGATTTGTTTAGATCCCTCCTTTAGTGTATTGAAATGGACACCTACATATTCTGCTAGACATGAAAGCTCTAGAAATGTTTCTCTTAGGGCCAGTAGTCAACAACTAGAGATGGTAGATATTTCTAGATCCAGCCACAAAATTATGTCTGACTTACACCTTCAGGGTCCATCTGTCTGCCTTGCACAAACTGCTATAGATATAATCAGCAGATTCACCTGAGCTGAAATTCTACTGCAATCACTATCTTTTGCATCCCAGGTTATAAACTGATTAGCAGATTTGTAAGTCAATAAATTTATGAGCTTCTGAAGAAAATGTGATGCTCTATGTGTGTGGAATGTAAAAGACATCAACTGAAAAAGAAATGTATTAATGAAAGGTTAGAAATTGAAACAGAAAATACCACTGCCTTACCTTCAACAAATTTCTAGGAATTTGCTGAAGCAAATTTGAAAATTTGGGGTGTTTAAATCTAAAACCTCAGTAGTATCTCACTAAAAACCCAATAGTGTTTTTTTAATGAGATTTATTAGAAAAAAAGGAATACGAAGTATTACAAATGTGCATAATACATTGCTTAAGTTGCAATTTAATGTGGCAGGGTAGAAACAATCACTTTGTCATGAAGGTTTATAGGTAATTGTCAATTCCATAACTTCCATGTTGCTCTAAAATTTACCTGCTGCTAATTTGATCCCGATCTGATAATGGTATCTCTGTAAAATACCCAGATAAAGAGGAGATTTATGACTTTAGCACAAGATATTAAAAAAAAAAAAAAAAAAAAAAAAAAAAAAAGTAGTGATGAAGTTAAATAACTTCAGTCTGGAAATGTGACCTATATTACTAGTAGTAAGGTAATTAGGAAATTTTCCTATAGTTATAATGAATTTTGATTTATTTAAAGTAATTTATTTCAAGCTTAATGTCTTTAAAGATACAGTAGTTCAAGTTGGAGAGGATTTTAAGGTCTCATACATGGAAATTCAAGATGTCTGTTCATAACATAGTAGTTTCATCGGTGTTCAACATCAGTGAACTGAATATATGATGAAATAGCATAGTGTATAAATTTGTATAGGCACTTAAAATTATTTCCAAGGAGCATTTTACTTCCCTTATTCAAGCAAGAAATTCCACTTGATACATGTAAAATTTTTAATTCACCATAGCGTTCTCTAGCATCAGGACTTATGCCTGGCCAAACTAATTATTAATGGCAAATATTGCCCCTATGGAAAACATGACGTTTCCCCTGCATCTTCCCACCACTGCTGTTGCTAGGGGAAGTAGTGTTTAAATTGCACTTATGACTTCATGAAAGTAGCCTATGGGAGTATAATTAATCTGCCTGTGCTCTGTCCCAAGCAGCATCACTCACTGCTATAGGGTGCTGGGCACATGCTACCTTTTTAAACTGGTAAAAAAACCCTTTTAATGTCTTTGTAATGCTTTCCCTACTTTCACTTGCTGTCAGGCCTTGCCCTCTTTTCTCACACCTCTACTACCAAAGGAAGCTAGGAGGGGTCTGGATAAGTGTTTTCAGTGATGTTCAGCAGTATGTTTTTATTGTCTTCAAATGATTCCCATTACAAGCTGCTCCTGCTATATTTTAGGACTCAGACAAAAACTGGAGAAATTAGGGCAGCTGTAGAAAGCCAGCAATTAAAGAAAGAACATCATGACTCGACCTGCAGCTGTAGTGGGAAGAGAAACAGAGTTCTCTGGTATAATGAGACTGAAAACTCGAGAACAAATATTTTCACTTCATTAACTATCCTTTTATATCTCAATAATTATTCTTGAAGGATGATATTATTACATTTAAGAAATCTACATATATTTTTAAGTAGGAGAATTGAGATAACTTTAAATAAAAAAAATATAAAAATAATAACTAACTTGTATTTGGAAAATATTCCCAAAGTGGGAAAAAGTTGCTGTTTACTATTCCTGTAGAACTTCCCACTGAAATCAGTGAGTTAATGAATTTCCAATTTAAATTAATTCAGGGTGATGATGATGATGATGATGATGATGATGACTAGATTCATCTGTTTAGGTCAAACTACTGCTCGTGGCCTTCTACAGTCATGTCATTGAGACAGCTGAAAGTACAGGTCTGTCAATATAAGGCAGCACTGTTGACAGAGTCAGAAGAGTTTTATCCATTTGTCAGGGAATCCTCTCTGCCCGCCTGATGAGTGATAAAATGCTATATTATTTTTGTTCATTGATTTATAATAGCTATTGCTATGGGGATTTTTAGTTTGGGTGAGAAAGTATTTTTATTTTTAAATTTTATATCACCATTAGTTTAAATCACATTGTAATAAGTATTTATTTCTCTGTGGGGGAAAAAAAGCATGGGAGCTTTGGGCTTCATCCACCATTCTGTGCTTTAATAGAGTCATAGGGTAATTTCCATTTAAAGGAACCTCTTTTTGGCCGGGTCCTAAATTTAACATAACAACAATTTCATCCTATGGGATCTCAAATATTGTCCAAAGTATGTAGCACCCCAAAGAGGTGTTCTTTTGGCAGGAATGGAGTCCTGAAAGTAAACCAAGTGTTTCTCCTTTCCTTCAGACCAAGTCTACTATATACCATAGAGGTGTTTCATCATCTGCTTGAAAATTCAAAGATTTTATTTTCTATTCTGTAAAATGGCAAGGAATTAAAGGTGATCTATCTAGATGAGCAATTTTACAAGTAATTGATTTTGTGGAGTCTATTAATTGTAGATATATATGTAATGCCAAAATATTTTACAGGCTTAAGCTACATATTTGTATTTCAAATGGAAAAAAATAACAGTGTGCTAGAGGACCTGATGCACTATCTACATCATTAAACTAGATTAATTATTTATAATCTCATCTACATAACACATTAATGTTCTGCATTTTTAAAAGAAAGTCTTCGTTAGGTTCTAAGGATCTGATTCAGTTGTTTTGGCAACACTGGCCGCAGTGCTCCATAGTTACACATTTATACCGTTAGACTTACAAACAAATCTAAAATAGTTAACTAATTTAGCAGATCAGCCATTTCATCATTAAATAAATCATTCTCTTTCATACTGGACCTACTTCCGCCCTAATTTTATTTTCTTTATGATTTTATTTTTATTCTGACATGTTTTTAATCATTGTTAATCATCATACATGAACTTGGTTTTGGAATTTTCTTTCCTAAAGCCTGATTTTCCCCAAAATTGATTTGGATACTAAGTCAAGTCCCTTCTTCAAGTCGTATCTGCCACTTGTCTGAACACTACCAGCTTTTCTCCGTTCAGATACTCAGCTGGCTTCCTGGTTTGAACACATCTGCTTTTCAGATTTGTATAAATACAGCCATCCAAATGAAAATGCATAGATCCCCAAGTATTCTTTTACTTAAAAGAAGTGTTAAAATTATTTTTAATTAAAAATTTTCTCAGTAATATTAATTTGGACTGTCTATCCAGTAAACATGCAACTGAGGAAAGCTGTTGATCCAATCAGTCATTAGAAATATTATGGATATGTTTTGCAGACATACATAAAGTAAATATTCTAAAAAGAAATAATAAATGCTGAATTTTTCTGGATTTTTTTTTTGTTAATTTTACCTGTTATTCCTTTGTCTCATTCTTTAAAGCTACCATTTGCTACTGTTTGTATGTTTTTCTTTCAAATTGTGTTGCCTTTTATCTTTCCTCTATATTGCTTTTCTTACTTGTTACTCTCAACAATTATAAAGGTTGCACAGCTGCTGGAATTAAAATTGTATTACATTTAAGAAAGGCTGATGAAGCATTTGTAAGATAATAGTGGCTGTGTTGTTACACTGTCTCTTTCTGGTTTCATTTGTTCTCTAGGTGGTTGTAAATGCTCTCTTAGGAGCAATTCCATCCATCATGAATGTGCTTCTCGTTTGCCTTATATTCTGGCTGATCTTCAGTATTATGGGAGTAAATCTATTTGCTGGGAAATTTTACTACTGTGTTAACACTACAACTGATGAAAGATTTGATATCAGCCAAATCAACAACTACAGTCAATGTGAGGAGCTCATAAAAAACAATGAAACTGCCCGATGGAAGAATGTGAAGGTTAACTTTGATAATGTAGGCCTTGGTTATCTTTCTCTGCTTCAAGTGGTAAGTCACCACTCCTTAATTTCTATATCTCTTTCTAGGTCTCTGCTGTTTACTTGTAACAGTTAAAAGTAGTTTTTCATTGTTTCTTTAATTTAGAAAGCTTGCCTCTCACTTCTTGGTTTGGAATTATAAAATATGGGTTAAATGAAATGAAATAATACAGAGCATAGAGGCTACACTGACTGTAAGAAAAAATATGTAATTCAAACCTAATTCGCCTTTGCTGCATTGAATCTATATCAAGTACATCTACTTTGCTCACACACAGAACATAAGTTTTATATCATGTTACTCAAGTTCTTAACAGATGCTGTGTCAGCATCTATTTCCCTGAAATTCTTGTATATGAATAAAAGATACAAAAGAAGGCAAGAGTCACCTAGGAACATCACAATGTCCCAGCATTTATGATGAGAGTTAAAAACACTTAGTCTTCGGCTCTCAAATAATGGTTCTGGCAAATCATTTTCCAGGAAAAGCATGAGGTAAACACCAGTGTTCTGTTTACAGGCTACATTTAAAGGATGGATGGATATCATGTACGCAGCTGTGGATTCTCGTAATGTAAGTACCATCCCTTGACTCCAGTTGTTTTGACTGTATCAGGTCCAAGATTTAAGAATATAATCTTTCAGAAATAACAGTAAAAATGTGAGATCAAGGAGAAGTTATAGCATTGGTGTTAAAGAAATAAATAAAGAAGATAAAGAAAGCAAAGAAGCAGTCCTAAAGGATTCCTTGTTCTCTATGGTGCAGTTGGACCGAAATTTCTCAATTCCACAACAGACCTAACTATTGCCATGAAATGCATTTTCCTCCTCTCATTATGTGCATTGAGGCCTTATTTGCATTTGAAAACAGGCACTAATACAAAGCTCAGAGGTTATTTTTTTGTAACACTAATCTTTTCTTTTTTTGAAGTTGAGACTTTCACTGTGCTCAGCCAAGCTGCCTGACTCCTTTCTTCAGGGCACGGTTCCTATTCTTAACTTGACCTGTCCATTTTCATACCCTTTGGTCTTTCCCTTGCTCCCTTGGTGCAAGTTGCCCTCTAGTTCTAAGTAGTCAACAGAATAAACTGTAAAGCTCCAGCTTTTTTGCTAAACTATATTGACACCAGGAGGCCTGTTGTAATACAGTAAATGTGCATAGCTGTACCAAGAAAATATGCTTACTCTAAACATGGCTTGGCTGCCTCTCTCCCATAATTCAGGGCGGTATCTTATGTGTCTATAGCAGTGAAAGCTCCACAAGCCCACATCAGGGGCCCCTTGAAATCCACAGAAAAATTTACAGCTTTATGAGCTCGTGTTTCTGGTTGTCCATAGACTCAGACAGATGCTACTGTACTAGTTTAAATCAATTCCACCTTCAGTACTTATTCTGCACTTATATAGGCCAGTTATTTTTTTTTAAATGAAATACCAAGTTTGATAGTAAAGCTCCTTGTTAAGAATATAACTTCATAGACTGAAGGGCAGTGGGATGGGTATGTGGGAACTTGACTGTAAAAAGTGAAGATCAGAGAGATAGTGCCCTAAATTCTATCCAGCAAATATTTGATTCTGTGATCACAGTTAAACTAAGGCTTAGTTTCTATGCCTTTTTGCAGGTTTTGGATCAGCCTAAGTATGAAGATAACCTGTACATGTATCTTTATTTTGTCATCTTTATCATCTTTGGATCATTCTTTACCTTGAACCTTTTCATTGGTGTCATCATAGACAATTTCAACCAGCAGAAAAAGAAGATAAGTATTTCTGAACTGAAAGCTAAAAAAAAAAAAAAAAAAAAAAAAAAAGAGGCTTATTTTTGGTCCACATACAGTAACTTTACTCATATAATGTTATGTTTTCATCTCAAGATAAATTAATATGTGCTCTGCATATCAAATATATTAAATTATTAAAGTTTACGGTTTGGCTCGATGAGGGTTGGATGGACAAGGGTGTGTCTGTCCATGGTTAGCACAATACTCAGTGTCAGCTCTGTAAAGATGTGGATTTGGGGCTTGAGTCTGTAATAGACTCACAAAAAGGCTAACCAATGAAATAGCTCAATGTAGCTGTACGGGCCCTCATCTATACTACCTTTATGTCTCAGAACTCAGCAGTTTAGATTTCTGAACTCTAATAATAAACATTGTATTATCTCAATTTATCTTGTATTATCTTTTGTACTCTCTTTAGTCTTCATATTTTGTCAACATTGTCTCAAAAGGTATCAGTGTTTCAGCTGCAGAATTTAACTGAAGTATGTAGCCACACAAATTGTTATCGGAGTGGTGGAAGTGCTGTTGCATCCATGGGCTGAAATGGGTTGAAATGGAGAGAAATTGGTTTTTATTTCTACTTGTTCCACATAGCCATTCCTGGATCTTCTGCTGCAAGTCCTGCCCCAGTGGAGGGAGAAGAGGAGGTTGTAAAATATGATCGTCTGGATACCTTCTAATTCTCCTTTGATATCATAGATGTTGGTTCTGAAATTCTGCCAAAAATTTACTTTAGAGAAAAACCATGGGAAGGGAATTGGAATATTTTACAGTATGTGCCTCTTTAATCACTGATCAAATTTAGTAGAACAAAGAAAAAGCACCTCTCCTTCCTTCGTACCTCCCTTCTCCCTAATGAGAAGCAGAGGTGTACCACAAACTGCAAGTAGGAAAGCCTTTCAAAAAACATCCTAAACGTTAAGAGTGGAATACGTAAAGCAATTCTTCTGTTACCAAAGTACTAATAATCACAGTAAGTGGAGATTTGTATGTCTGTACTAACTTTTCCCACAGATGAGAATGGGTACAAGAGTGATTATTATCATTTTTCTTTATAAGTACTCAATAGAGATATGTGATTGTAACCAGTTTTTGTCTCTTTGCTTTACTTTGGAGGTCAAGATATTTTTATGACAGAGGAACAGAAGAAATACTATAATGCAATGAAAAAATTGGGTTCAAAGAAACCACAAAAGCCTATACCTCGACCAGCAGTAAGAATAAAAAACTTTTCTGTTATATTAACTGTTATTTAAAAAAGGGGTTGTTTCAATTATGCCTTAGGCTGAATTAAGTTGCAAGGTAAAAAATGGCTAATAAAAGCTTTATTTGTCTCAAAATGCAAATTTTTTTCTCTTTTGTTATCCAAATATGTAGGACCTTTCCCTCTCCTTTTTTCCCCCTCTCAGTTTCTCTCTGCTGATGGCAATGACATTTTACGTACCATTTTTTCAAAACATTGGTTTGACTACAACAATTGTATGTGACAATGTATTTCTCAACATATTTGAAAGTCTTAGGGCACAGGATTTTTCAATAATCTGAAACTTCTGTATGGGGAAAAGTTACCATATCATTGCCTAAAAAATAAGTCCGTTTGCCTCTCACATTCCTGGTGCACAATCCATACAATGGTTTGCTATCCTGAGCAGTGCAGAGCAGGGGCTGGCTGGGAGATAGTCATTCCAACTCTTCAGTTCTGCTTTGGGTTGTGGAATATGCTCAATGGCCAGTCCAGTCATCAGTGAATTCTCAACTGAAAAATGGAAGATATTGTTTTAAAGGTAACTTTGGTGGCAAGGAAACACTGAACTTTAAAAGTTTTCTGGAAAATGAAGTGCTGTTAATTCCTAGCCGGTTTACATCCCCCTGCACCACTTAGTTTTTTTCAAATTCTGCCAAGCAAAGCATTAATTTAAGCATTCAGTCTGAGGCACGAAAAGCTTCAGTGACCTGGGGCAAAGTCTCCTTTGCAACTTAAAAAAAAGCACACTGCATATTTTGAAATAATCTCTTTAATTCTTATAAAAACAGTAGTTGCATTTCTAGTTAATTTGTGTTTACATGTACAAACTGGCAAACCCATGCCAACAGACAACTTCATGGAAGACATTAAATCCCCTTCATACTATATTTAAATAATTTTTAGCCATTTTTGAAAAAGAAATTTTCCCCAGTGCATATCATAATGAATCTTTTTTCTCCCCACAGAACAAATTCCAAGGCATGGTCTTTGATTTTGTAACAAAACAAGCATTTGATATCAGTATCATGATACTTATCTGCCTTAACATGGTCACAATGATGGTAGAAACAGATGATCAGAGTGAAGACATGGAAAACATCTTATATTGGATTAACCTGGTGTTTATTGTGCTTTTCACTGGAGAATGTGTGCTGAAATTGATTTCACTTCGCCATTACTACTTCACTATAGGCTGGAACATTTTTGATTTTGTGGTTGTGATTCTCTCCATAGTAGGTAAGAACAATTCATTTTTACGAAATGGCTAATTCTGTGAAAACTGAAACATGTTTGGCATGTAAAGTCTAGTTATAGTTTGGGTCAGCTTTGTCACTAGAAACTCTGACCACAGTTTTAGTTTCCCTTGATTTCATATTATCCTTAAAATAACCGAACACTGTGGGAAGAAATTTTTTTAGCAATAGTTTTCACTCTCACTTTTCTATTAGTTGAAATTGATCTTTATTCTGAATTTGGTAGAAATTCCTTACCATAGAAAGAAAGGCAATTTTGATATAAACAAACAGCGGCAGTTGCAGGAGGAGAGTCTGGCAATCCAAAATCCAAGAGCAGGATCTGTGTGGGACTGTTGTTAGGCTGGCAGGGCAGCACCCCAGAGAGGAAGGGAAAATACTCAGCTTACTTCAGAGTTTTGTCTGATCCTGAGAGGTCTTATGCCTGAGCCAGAGTGAGCAACTCAAGAAGCAGAGTTGAAGCACATGTAGTAATAAATATATGGCTCAGATAATCTTTTCTTTATGTAGAGCAGAAAACCAGAAAGAACTTGAGTAGAAATTCTGTCATTATGATGTCTCTGAACTCCTTAATATGCAAATTGGTTTTGCCATTTTTGTATGGAAACAGGATGTAGTTGTTTGTCTGCTTTGAGGTGCACAATAGAAGGCTCAACTCTACTCAGTGAGTTCTAAGAAGCCCTCCTATTAACAGATGTGTTTGGAATTGCTGTCTCATTAATACTAAACTTGTGGTCATGTTATTTCATGTGTTATTAAGAAGTTGCAGTTCTCTTCAAATATGCATATTTTCTTTGAACACCCTAACTTGATTACGTGACATTTATTGCTACTATAAACACAATCTTTCTTCAGATAAACTGAGATTATTTTTGTTACAGTTAAACAGAAAACTATTCTTCTGCACTCACCATTTGCTAGTCTACACACACTAGTTAGCCGTTTGCCTTGGAAAAAGACCATTGTGTATTTGTGTGTCTGTTTGCATATGTAGTCATACAATTAATACATAGAAATGTCATTGATACAGTTTTTCACTATAGTGCAAATTACTTCAGAATACCTATCATGATTTACAGGTTTCCAAATCATACCAAACAGTAAAGGTTTTGTAAAGCCAACTGAATGAATGACTAATCTCTAAAAGCTGTTCAAATAGCCTTTTCTTCTTAAAGGTCAACAATGTTTGTAGGCTAAATCTTTAGCAGTGGTTTTTAAATGTAATAGTTCTCTTTACTAATTTAACTTGTTTTTCAACAGGTATGTTCCTAGCTGAGATGATTGAGAAATACTTTGTATCCCCCACACTATTCAGAGTCATCCGACTTGCCCGAATCGGTCGAATCCTGCGTCTCATTAAAGGCGCGAAGGGGATCCGCACTCTGCTCTTTGCTTTGATGATGTCTCTTCCTGCCTTGTTCAACATTGGGCTGCTGCTCTTCCTGGTCATGTTCATCTATGCGATATTTGGCATGTCCAACTTTGCCTATGTCAAGAGGGAAGTTGGGATTGATGACATGTTCAACTTTGAAACCTTTGGCAACAGCATGATCTGCCTATTTCAGATCACCACTTCTGCTGGCTGGGATGGTTTGCTGGCCCCGATTCTTAACAGTGGGGAGCCAGACTGTGATCCTCATAAAGATCATCCGGGGAGCTCAGTGAAAGGCGACTGTGGCAACCCTTCCGTTGGGATCTTCTTCTTTGTCAGCTACATTATCATATCGTTTCTGGTAGTGGTGAACATGTACATTGCTGTGATTTTGGAGAACTTCAGTGTTGCCACTGAAGAAAGCGCTGAACCCTTGAGTGAGGATGACTTTGAGATGTTCTATGAGGTCTGGGAGAAGTTTGACCCCGATGCAACACAATTCATAGAGTTCAGTAAGCTGTCTGATTTTGCAGCTTCATTAGATCCTCCTCTTCTTATAGCAAAACCAAACAAAGTCCAGCTGATTGCAATGGATCTGCCCATGGTAAGCGGTGACAGAATTCACTGCCTTGACATCTTGTTTGCTTTCACAAAGCGCGTTTTGGGGGAAAGCGGTGAGATGGATGCCCTCAGAATACAGATGGAAGATCGGTTTATGGCAGCCAATCCTTCCAAAGTCTCTTATGAACCCATTACAACCACACTAAAACGAAAGCAGGAGGAGGTATCTGCTGTCATTATTCAGCGTGCCTTCAGACGTCATCTTTTAAGGCAAAAAGTCAAAAAGGTTTCATGTATATTTAATCAGGATAAAGGTAAAGATGAGGATGATCTGCCCATGAAAGAAGATATGATCATGGATAAACTAAATGAGAACTCTACTCCAGAAAAAACAGATATGACCCCATCCACAACCTCCCCACCATCCTATGATAGTGTAACAAAGCCAGATAAGGATAAATATGAAAAAGACAAATCAGAAAAAGAAGATAAAGGTAAAGACAGCAGGGAAAGTAAAAAGTAACACAGAATTCTATTTATGATAAACTGTTTACAGCCTGAAAAAGTATGTATTTGTGTCAACAGGACTCCTGCAGGAGGTACATGCCAAACTGACAGTTTTTACATATATATATATATATATATAATTATATATATATGAAAAAGGTCAGTGCCTATAACAAGACAGTGACCCCTCGTCATCAAACTGCAGCTCTGTAAAACAGGGTAACATCTTGACAGGAGGTTGTTGTTTTTATTACCAGCTGACACTGCTGAAGAGAAGATAAAATGGCCAATCAGACTGTAGGGACCAGTTGGGAAAAAAATAAGGTGCGAACCTACAAATCTCTGTGTTTAACATGAAACACGCAGTACAAAAATTGTATCCACTGTTTGCATTTCAACAGCCACATTTGCCATATTTTTACAAAAATCAGTGTTGGTGAACTTATCATTTTTTAATTCACAGGTTGTTTACTATTATATGTGACTATTTTTGTAAATGGGTTTTATGTTGGGGAAGGGGGTATGAGAACCAGGTGTTCTACTCTCGGATTCTCTATTCTGTACAGACAGAAGTGATTTGCATGAAGGCATGCTGCACTGGTAGTTCATGCATGGGAAAACATGACATCGCACAAAGCAGCAGAGTCTGACTACTTCCATGTTTCAGGGTGGCTCTCTATTTTGCGGTGCTTAATAACAGTATCCATCTAATAGCTCATCCAGACAAATCTTAATGTGCCTGTAAAGTCCCATAGAGTCTACAATAATAGAACAGATGTTTTATTTTTTCATACGTCATTTAACTGTAGTTGAATGAACTCTGCATAAAAAATTTACCATGGACACAGAGTCCAGTTTTTGAAGTATTCTTCTGTAGAAATCCTCTTACCTAAACTTGGGAAATTGAATTTACCAAACCCCCACAAACCTTAAAGATTATGAAGTTGTTCTGCTTCACCCTGCAGTATCGTTTAGCCATCTTCTGCTCTCAGCAAGGTTGACATTGTATGTGTTGATTAAAAAAGTACCGTCTATGTAAATAGTTATTTTAGCCCGTGGTGCATGTTTGAGCAAACAAATAATGACCTGTGCACAATATTTATTGCATCAAATATGTACCACAGTAAGTGTAGTTTGCAAGCTTTCAACAGCTGATATAAAGTATTCTGTACCATTATAGATAGTTTGGAAGCTATCACTGATGCATGTTTATCTTGCCTTTGCTGCTGTAATTTTACTCCTTCCACTGTTAAGAGTCTAATATGGGAAGCCATATCTCAGTGGTTAAGTGAAACAAATGGTTCAATCGGTCATCATTCTTTCATGACATCGAGCAATAGTTTGCAGCTATTTAAGGACTTTTTGCTTTGCATTCTAAAATTTTAAGTGACTGCTGTACGGTGTACCATCAGGCTGTACAGGATATGTTGCAAACTGCGTAATCTGTTGAAAAATACATGGATAGAATTTTCTAAGAAAATATAAATATTGTAAAAACTACCATTTTATTTTATTTTTCAGCGTTTTGTACATAAAATAAGAAATGAGAATTATCTTCAGGTTGCTGTCACTGTCACTTTTGTTACTTTCTATCCATAGCACTTTTTAATTCAAGAACTTCACAAAATAAGAAACAAAGGAAAGAACGGGGTAGCTTTAGGTTTCTGCTTTTTTATTAGTACTGTATTTTTGCACACATTTTAATGTGAAATAAGTTTCAAACTGAGTCCAAAATGCACTTGCTTCCAAATAGATATAACTTGTAATTGAAATGTGGTGGGGAAGATTTGTTTAAAATTCTAGCACTGCCTGCATCAGAAGTTTCAAGGTAGTCTTTTTATTCATGAAATCTTTACCAGTGTTTGTTTACATAGACTATTCTTATTCTTGTCAATTCATGCTGCACTAGAACTGTTCTAAATATAATATGGGATCCACAACGTTTTTTTCCACAGGAATTAAATAGCAAACTTGTATAATCGATCACATCAGGACATTTTGTGTTTCTTACACAAGGAAAAATTCAATGTTGACTCCTCCTTTTACAAAAATATTGACTTGTGTGTCGGTGAACTGCATGCAGGAAAATGCTATTACCATAAAGAACAGTAAACTACATTACAGTTGAGCCAAAAGAATAAAGACTTCATTTTTTATTGTATTTAATTGTTCTGTCTTTGTTTTTCATCACTAAAAACTATTGGCAAGGAAGAGGTGCCATGAATATAGGAATATATGAAGTGCTAGAAATAAGGAGTAGTGATTAAAACTCATTATAATAATGAGATTTGCAGAAGGTGAAAAAAAAAGTTGAAGCCATATGCTTTCAGAAAGATCTTTAATATGATTTGCACTTATACTCTGAAGGTTATTTAATCCTATTTAAAACTAACAGATAGGAGGATAATGTTTATGTGATTATGATTTATACCCCTTTTATATGCTAGGTATTCTGAGACAACTAGAGAAGAAGCTAAAGAAATTAGCAGTCAAGGCTGCAAGCCGGTATTTTGCATTTGAAGAATTATATTTGCGTTGCAAGAAAAGAAAATGTTTACTGCATAATTTCTTACATTTATTATTTTGCTTTAAGATATGAGGAGTTGAAGGCATGGAAGTTTTGGCAAAGCATCACATGCATAGGACTATATAATCTTAGGGTGCTGAATGCTATTATTGTATGAAAAAGGCTATAATTTTAAACTTTTATGGTGAATTTACAACCAGTACTTTTCACTGTCAAGGAGCTGGCATACACATCGAGCGATGCATACATGCTCATGGAAGGGCTGATACCAGAACACAAGAGGTAGGTGTAGAACAGTCATTGGGACTGAGAAGAATTTTGAAATAATATAAATATTTATTGTGTCAGCCCTGTCATGCAAATTACCTATCTATCTCCATTTTACAGAATCTCTCATGAGATGTTTGGAAACGTGTTGGAAAAATGCATGATATCAAAGTATTTCTCTTTCCCCTAGCAGTGCTTCTTACGCTTTGAGACACAAAGTGGTTTCCTTAAAAATGGAGGGACAAGAAATTGTCACTGGGCTTTCTTGACTATAATGTATTACTATCTTCTCAATGCATTAAAATGAGATTTCATTTACAGTGTGGCAAAGTCATCTGTGATCCCCTAAAACATGCTAAAATTGTGTCTGAATAAAACAGCCTTTTTGACACTGAAAGCAGCAGAGTCAAATTTTTATGTAACAATCACATCTGCTCACTGTTTCTAAAAATATTTTTTCTATGTCATAAATGTAAAGTAATGCCTTGAAGGCAGGATACACCGAACAATTAAAAGCTAAGGAAAATATGTACAAACTCTAATCATCATTATGTCCAGATATATACCTCTGTACCAAATCATGGATGTTATGGGCAAGTCCTAGCTCTGGGTGTGGACCACAGACCAGGAGAAACACTTCCGAAGGGAGCTGCAGGATGGTGCCCTTCATCTCGTCTCTCTAGATTTCCCAACCAGTAACAGTCTGTTCAGATTCTTAACTCCAAAGATAAGCAGCAGTATACTAATGCAGCAAGCCTTTAGGTCACCCTTAGATTTTTTTATCTCTGCCTGGGACAAGAAAGTGTTTTGGGTAGGGTCTAAGGTAGGAAGAGATGAGAGAATCTGAAATTCTGCAAGTGACGGACCAAAGTTAAGGCTGGTTGGTTGGTTTTGTGGAGGGAAAGGTTTGAAGGAAAATGCAGGTACATCTGTTTGTAGGAAGTAGACCATTCAAAAAATAATCGATATGCTTCTTGCAGGGATTTATACTTAAGACCAAGACAAGTTATTTCAATACCTCAGACAAGCAGGTATGGTTTTGCTTGGGTCTCTCCCCTTTTTTGTTACATTTCTGTCTATTTAGTAAAAACACCTGCAAATCCGTTGAACGCCAGGTTTCTTCACCACTGCAAGGGGCTACGAAGGATTGTTACCCTGTTCCCCCGCCCTCTGCGGCAGCCGCGGGCGGGTCGAGGTACGCGCGCCCTAGGAGCCCCGGTCGCTCTGCCCGTGCCGCTCTTCATGCAGCTGCAGAGCTCCGCGGCGCGCTCTCGCGAAGCGGCACCGACCGGGTGGTGCCCGCTGGCCTCTTCTCCGCCGCCTGTCGGGACGCGGCTCCCATCGCGACCGCTGCGCAGCAGCCGCCGGCCCCGCCGGGTTGCGGCACAGCGCCGCCCCCCGCTCGCTCGGCGCGCTGCGCTTCGGCCTCACCGCCCCATCCTCCGCTGGCACGCTTAGCGCGGCATGGAGCGCCGGGCGGGGACCGTCTCCTGGGCGGGCAGGTAGCGGGCGCCCGCTCCAAGCCCGGCAGCTGTCGGGTGCCTCGGGATCCGCCCGCGACTGCAGCCGCCAGACACAGGTAGGGGGAGTGCGGGGGAAGGCGGCCCGCTGGCGAGCGGTGAGGGCTCGGCGAGGGCGGCGTGCCGGGGACTGCCGGTTTCCCGGGGGAGACGGCGAGCTCCGGGCTGCCGGCGGGGGCCGCGCGTGGCGCCTGCGAGGCCCCAGCCGACAGCTGCGGCGGGCGGCCAGGGGAGTTGGCGCGCGGCGGCCCCGGCCCAACGGCTGTCGCGAGCGGCCCGGCCCAACGGCCTGTGAGGGCGGCGCGGGAAGGCGGTGAGCGGCGGCCCCGGACGGGCGGCAGGTGAGGGCGGTGCGGGGGGAGGCAGCGGCCTTCGGGAGCCGCTCGGTGTCACCCAGCCCCGGAGCTCGGGAAGCGCTGCTGGCAGGGCTCTGCTCTGGCGATGGAGGGCAGGTGATCAAGCGTTCTCGGTACTTGCGTTACTTCTAACGGCCGGTGTAGGACAGATTAACCTCGGTGGCAGGATTAGCTGAAATACGGGTTTTCCAGGCCAGGACCTGTAGGCGCATTGGGTGCACCCCTTGTTAGCCCAGGAGCCGGGCGTTCCTTAGTGATGGAGAGAACAAATTCCACTACTTTGTGGGCTTGTAAGCTACCCAGAGAGAGAGCAGTTGTCTGCAAATCACAGATTTAAGTGGTCCTTGCCATGAAACTCCTTTTCTTGGTGCTTCTGGCACCCAAGGCATACAGGAGTGAGGTGGCCTGTGGCACCCGTTTAGGGCTCCGTGGGTTTTGGCTGTCCCAGAGTGTTGCAGGTGCCCCAGCACCTTTGCTCCCAGCTGTGCTGAACGGCTCAGAGCCACCTGCTGTGCCAGACTGGAGAACGGGAGTGCCGTGTGCAGGTGTGTGTCTGAGCCTGCACGCCTCTTTGCACAGGTGGTGGTAGGGCGGTGGTGATAGCTGATGTAGCCGCAGCAGTCCCCTGGGATAATGAACTAGGTGGGAAATGTTTCATGGGGTTTTTGTGTACGCTGTGGTTGAGGATAAATCCTGTGCTGCAGCAAGACTGCATTAGTCCTGGGTGAGAAACTCTTCTGAATCTCCTAAGTGTAGCAGATGTTAGGGCAACAGATACCACCAGTTTGTTCTTTGCCTGAAACACCTTCCGATCTAAGTAGGCAGAAAAGACAGACTGTTGGATAGGAGCGGTGGCTGGCACGGGCTAGTAGATCTAAAGGATAAACAGGTTGCTTTAAGATGAAAGACATGCTCAGTTTCCTGCGTTCTCTCACTCATACCTGTGAATTGTACCTACCCAACTTTTCAGTGTTCTGAATGAGGATGTGTTTTACTGGGGAAAACTTGCTAATTAAAGTTTACCAGAAATAATTGCACATCCATGTTTGTTGCCTTTGTTTCATCAGTATGCAACTTGGAGAAGTACTATGTGTAGAGAAAATAGAGCTCTTGGAAGTTTGTAAATTTGAATATATTTGCTCAGAGAAGTGGTAAATAAAGGCACAGGAAAGATGCTAGTGGCATACCCTAGGGTGATTCCAGGATGACTTCTGTGCCATGTAGTCTTGCTGGAGAAAAACAAGCTGCAGTAATTGTGATCTCTAAAATACCCACTTTTAAAAGTTGACTATAAGGAAAGCTCTGCCCTTTCTGTATGCCCACTCTTTACTGTGGTTTTTGTTTTAATTTAATTTTGTGTTTATTTTATGAAGCGTAGTTCAGGCTAGCTCAGCAACATACCTCGGTAGTTGAAGGCAAGTCATCAAAAATCTCATCTATTGTTTATTTAAGATAGAGAACGCCATAAGAGCAGGAAAACCAGAGAAATCACATAATGCTGTTTCCATTTATCTTTGTAATGTTCTTAGAGCTAAAGAGCTCCATCTAGCTTTTATAATGAAATAAAAAGAACTTTCTGCAGTATGTGGTGGTGTAAGTTTGGTTGAAGCTAGAGAAATCGATTTGTAATTTGAGTTGGGTAGCCTCAGATTTCTGGAATTTAAAGGTGGTTGAATGTAGGCTGGTTTCTAAGCATAATAGAGTTGAGAAGTGTTTGCAACATGCAATGTTACCTTACCGTGGATTTATTATTGTTATGTCTGGTGCCTTACTGTTCAGTTAGGTCATTCTAATGACAATGTAAAATAATTTCCTGCCTTTGTGAATGCGTAGCAAGAGCTGCAGGGGGAGGGGAATACGCAATAAGCTATTGCAGGAGGTTCTAATTGTGTCCTTACAACACACATCCACTATTGTAAACGTTTTACTTGGGAAACAAATGCCCTTGTAGAGAGGCTGCAGATCACAATACAGCCATCCTGGTTTGGCGTTTGTCACGCTGATAGTACAGAAGTAGAAGTAGCAGCTCCCTTTAACTGGAGACAGCTGTTACAGCAGTGATGCAATACATTGATATCTTTGTTCAGAGTGGAGAGAGGGGTGAATGGGACTGAACTGTGTTTTGGTTTCTTTTCTAAACAGCTGAATATAAATAGGGAAATCCACAGGTAGTTGATTGTAATGAATTTAGAGACACTGTGAGCCAGAGGAAAAGTTGGATGTTCCTTGCAGCAAAGATGTTGGCCTAACATTTGTATTTATTATTTCAGTAATACAAGTTCTCTGCATGACTCATCGTATAGATGCAGCATTAAGTGAAGGACTGATATGCAGATAAAATGATCTAGAAGATTAAATATTTTCCTGGGTTTTTTACTATTTGTAGTATAATTTGTTGTATTATATTAATTACTTTCTTACTCCAGAGCCCTCTTTTCTCACTTCTGTCTGAGGAAAAGACATTTGTATTTTTGCTACTTCTAAAAACTCGATGAATACTATTATGAATATAAAATCTTACTTATATTGCGCACTTAACTGTTTAACATTGTTGTAAGTTGCTTGACTTCTTGAGCCTAACTTACATATATTTCCAATTTTTGCAAGCCATAATAAAGATCCAGGTATCACAATCACAGCCACCAGCCCCAACCACTGCCATCCTGTTTAGTGTATGGCTTTGGCAGGTTAAAAACAAACAAAAAAAAGCCTGTTGAATTTCCTGGGTGAGTACACTCTCCATTGGAAGTGCCTTCCCTGACTCTGAGTATCCTCAGTTTTCTGATTGTCCAAGCATTTCACAAGACCTGTGCAGTTCTGTGCCAGGGTATGCAGGCTAGGTCACAAAGGAGAATGGACATGGCTGAATTGTAGGTAGCTGCCCTAATGTGTGCTGGGGAGGGAGATGAAATGAAGACTTAATCAAAACTATTTGGTTTCAGTGGTACTAGGTGCTGTATAATTGCTGTCTGGTAAGCAGGTGTTGTTAGGGCAGATGAAAAAAGAAGGTATTTCCTTGCCAAGGGTTCCATGGAACTGTTTGGAATAATGAACCAGATCTGCTGGTAGGATTTGTGCTTAGTTTCCAAGGTTTCTTTTTAAAGTAGTTTTTCATAATCTGATACTTAAGTAGCTACAACACTGAAAGAAAAATGTATTTAAAATACATTGAGAGGCTGCTTTGAGTGCAAAAGCAATTATTGCAGATGCTGTTCTATAATACTGTTTTCTCTAGGGTTCTTCCTGACTTCATTGTTGTGTTACAAATTAGCATATAGCCTAGAGGTCACATCAACTTATCAGCATTTCTGTGTAGTACTTCTCATGTGGTGTTCTTGAGATGTTTTATCATACACTTGTTTGACTGGAAAATAAATCTAGCACCCCTATAAGATTATAAAGGGCATGTTTGATAGTATGAATTCCATGTTATTCCATGGATCCTTTGATCAGTGTGTTGGGTTTTTTCTATTCACACATCTGGGAATTGTTTGTGTTCAAGTGGGAATTGCATGACTCCAGGTTTGACACTGACTTTTCATTTCGCTTTGAAGTGCCAACAGCCTTCTCAAAAAGCCATGATGTTCTATTTTAGTAATCAAACATGACTTTTTGTTACCTGGTGAGAATACAGATAGGAAGGGCAAATTGCATTATAGCTGACCTTGAAATATTATTTTCCACAATGGCATTATAAATCTTGCTTTATACGATCTGTCTTACGCAATATAGGCTTCTTTTCTAAAGATCCATTTATTGTCCAGTGTGTAGATGGACTGAGCAAAGTGAATCATTAGTGTCCACTTTGTACCAAATATATCTGGAAAAGACATATAGAAGCTGGTATTCTTGCATTACATATAGTGCAACTTAAACATTAATTTTTAAATCTTAATTTATACAAGCAATATAAATATATGAGGATTTACTGTAAATTTGTGAAGTATTTGTGGAATGAGAGTTTGGAAGTAAGATTTGAGGAAGCATTTTGTTTTCAGCTTGAAAAATAGCCAAGGATTTCTGTTACAAAAACCTGGACTACTGTTAATTTCCCAGCAGACATGTTTCTGTTATACCCTTGCTATGTCATGACTGGCTTTTTAGCAGTTCCCATGGCAACAAGGATTTTTGATCTGCAAAGCAGAATGCTGTATATGCCTTGAGGGGGTATAAATTTTCTTTATTACAGAATAAATTTAGATCAGGCAGCTTGCTGCCCCCCTTAATAATCTGCGTTTTGCCCTTAAAATTACATGTAAATGTGAATTCCTATTTGACAAGAATGCAATTCCCTGTTGTTTTTGATATAGTATGAGAGATGGTGCAAAATTTGTAAAGGTTTTCTGAGTGACAGCAAACATGTCGTCCTCAGGTAGAGTCCTGACCGGAGGCCATTGTATACACTTATAAATGCGCATGTGTTTATATTTGTGAACATTGTATATGCATATAAAAACAAAGAGTTTTTATATACTGCTTAGGTTTTACACTGGCTTCTGCTAAAGTTTACTTTGGCTTGTACTTGTTTCTAAGATGCAGTCATAAAATACGAACTTTTTAAGTGGTCTTACACATTTCAACGAAAGAATGTCAAAATACTGTTCCTGATTCTCAAACTAAATTTTTTAAATTTAATTTGCGGTAATAATTTGTGTAGTGTTGTGTGTGTGTGTGTGTCTATCCCTCACCATTTTGAATGAATACATGGGTGGTTTGGGATGTTGTGGGATGTACCCTGAACCAAATAGTAGGAGAAGCCTTGCCACAGTAAATATGCTTAGGACATGGATAATTTTTTCTAAGTTAGGTACATTTTCTAGGTTGTTTTTCTTTTTGAGCACTCATTCCACAAAAAGGAGCCGATTCAGGTTCGTTGAGTTCTCCACCTCCCCAGTTTTTGTTTTGTTTGTAAATGGGGAAAAAAGAAAATGCGAATGATGTAGTTAATGAAACAGTCAGCCTTGTTAAACTAGGCAATTACTGTTTATATTGTAAATGCCTCTCAATATTAAAAGTAAGAGATATCTTCATGGCAATTGAAAGGCAATTTAGAAATGTATTAAAACCAAAGTAATGCTGTCTGCTAGTGGCCTGCCCGTCTTTGTGTGGTTTGGGCAGGCCACCTCTGTCTCCCATTGTTGCCACAGAAAAGTGTAGGATTATTATGGAATCATGAAAATGAAAAGCACCATGTTGATCACTGCAACTGAAGCTACTCATCCAAAGACATTCAGTTCTGTTGGAGAAGAGCAGTAAGGTTAGTTAGTATTGAGGTATAACTTCATCGAAATACCTGTTTGCAAAAGATTTTTCACTAGTGCAACAACTTGTTGTAGTCTAACCCCCAGCTGGTAACTAAGCACCATCCAGCCGCTCACCCCTCTTTTGCCAGGGGGAATGGGGAAGAAAGATGAAAAAACAAAACTTGTGGGTTGAGATAAAGACAGTTTAATAGTATAACAAAGGAAGAGAATAACAACAGCAAACACAAAGTGATACACAAATGTGATTGCTCACTATATCCAAAAGGGAAGAAAAAATCCTGATATGAAGTCTTTTACCAAGTAGTAAATCTGCCTCCTGGATAGTTTCCCCCATTATGTGTGGATCATGATGTCATATGGTGTGGAATATCCCTTTGGCCAACCTGGGGCAGCTAGCCTGGCTGTGCTCTTGCAGCTCCCCGTGTACACGGCAGGGCATAGGGAGCTGGACTTGACTTGGTATAGATTCACCCTGACTTGGTGTAGGTACTACAATTTCCTGGCACCAACTACTTCATTCTAAATCCAAACCACAGCACTATACCAGCTACCAGAAAGAGCTGAAATCAGGATATCTGCATATGTCATAGTTGTGAAAAAATAACATATATACATACATGAGAGAAAAATTGAGCTTTACACCCATACCCAGGCATGAATATACTGGATGTACTGAAGTGTGTGACAGTATAAATTTTTTCAAGTGAAGCTAGAAGCTTTGAAATGGGAACTTCCTCTCTGCTCCCTTCCAGATCCCTATAGGAGATGACTTGGCCAGGGTTAGGTGCATGTAGTTTAGACCTATGCATCTTCCTTCTCATGAAAAACAACTTTAAAATAAATTCAGTGCTAATATTGGGGAAAAAAGCTTATAGCCTGCAGTAGTGTATCATTCAGAATCAGAATGCTGTGATTTTGGGGCATCCTTATGCTTGGGAATTCAAGAAAGTCAGGGTATGAAAATTGGAATTTTGAACATGAATCTTCAATGATCTATGAAGACTGATAGCATCTGGCAGAGTATCACATATTGCTGTCTCCTCCTCTATCTCCCTACAGAACCTCAGCCCATTTGTAAAAGCCTGAAGTTTTATTTTAATGTTTTTCTGGCTTGGCTGTAACACTAGGCAGTGTTGTTTCTCACTGAATAATTTGTACAGTGCTCTCTGAAAATTCAAGAGAAAAGAGAGTTACTAGCTTTATGTTTAAGAAATATGCAAACTTGAGGAGAAGAGATCCCTTAAATGCAATTAACGAAGAATTGTGAGTTGCAGTGTTAGATATTTTCCATTGTATATGGCAAAGATGTAGGGCTGGTAATGCTATGTGAAGCTGGATGAATAGGTCAAACAGCTTCTGCATCTTGATTGAGTTGCATTAGGAGAGAAAATGCCATGATGTAATCACTGACCTCACATTGTTCTTAGCTATACATCCTCTTGTTGCAGTCTCCACTGTTCCTCAGCGTGTGTGGTTCATGTTTAAGGGCTTTTCAGATCATCTCCATCGCTATGTGCTGTGTAACGGACACAAACCAATTGTGCTGTGTGTGGAGCCAGCTGTCTCCCTGAGCTGAGATGGAGGTTTGCAAAATATGTTTTGTCTCTAAGAACTTGTTGCTCTGGTTGATCTCATTGATGTACGTCCAGATATCTGAAACATCTTGTCAGCGTGAATGTATTGGTAACTTACTGCCTGCATTGGCAATAACACCAGGATTTCTTAACTGCAAGTATTCACTAGGTGTCAGTGCATGATCATACTAAACTGATATTCTTGCTGAGTTCTGTGGTCGTGGTTGGTGGCACCTCCCTTATGAATAGGGTATTTAAAGAAACTTCCTACTTTTGTCTCCAAAATGTCATGTGGTTTGATTTTAAGACCAACTAATGATTAAAAACAATTGGTTCAGCCTTGTTTTTAGGACTAGTCTGATAAAAATGCTGATTTAAAAAATCTCAACCAAGAGGTTTTGTGCTTAATGAAGGTAATTTTAAAGACTTTGACTAGCCCCTGTGTTTGATCATTACCTACCTTTTTTTGTCAATATATTGTATTACTGATCAAACGCATTATATGGTGATGTTGCTGATCCTGAGTGTGACTAAAATTCCTATTAAGATGAAGAAAAAATACAGTTTTCATAGTGATACATTATCTGTAACACATTTGCATAATTATTTGCAAAACTTGTTTTCCTTAAGGGATGAAAAAGATCAAGTCTATAAGTGTTAGCCCAAGTGAAGGGAAACTCCACGAATATAGATAAATTGCCTGGCTTCCTCTTGCTGTATCATGTCACAAGAATGAAAAAACATGTTTATTAGTATATCTCATATCACTCGCATCTCAATATTAGTTGTTGTTTTTTTTAAAATCAGTCTTATATTAATAACATTTAGCCTAGTTTTAATGATAGATGATATGGGGATGTGTCTATTCACTCTGTATAGTGTGATTAGCATTCATCTAGAATTGTAATAAATGTAAATAGCACTTGGTGACTGGTGAAAATAAAACTAACCTGTAAAAAGATTAGATATAAAAGGGTAACAAGTGAGGCATTGTTCCATTATTCCCTGGTACCTCAAAGGAAGGGTCAGTACTTGTGCAAATAGATAAGAGAAATTAGTTTGATTACAGATGCATGTTTTTTCACTCATGCTTGAAATATACTCTATTACCACTTACTCCACAGGTAGCAGAAAAATTGATTTGATTATTTGATGGCCAACCTTGTGTATTTTCCCTACTGTTGTACCTGTATGAGAGGACCATCTTTGGTGCTATCTTTCTTTATCGATATCTCTTATCTGATCATCAGAAAAAGGTGTATTTCTTGAACCCTCGTGTCCCTCTGGTTACATCATGCAGTGTTTAAACACTGCATCTCTCATCATGGGACACAGCTACCTGTCTGCCCAGATCTTATGACAAATTCTGATCAAGCTTGTATAAAAAGAGTTTGTAAGAGATACGGTAGGAAGGCTGCATAGATCAAAATAGACCGTTGTCTAACATACACCTGCTTCTTGCACAGACACATATAGCAAGTTCTAAATATACAAGAACTTGAATGACTTCTCATTGCTTATGACTCTGTGTCTCAGAACATTGAATGAAAGCCCATTCTCCAACTGCAGTTGCTCATTAACTTCACTGAAATTATCTTTTCACAATGATGCAAAAGAGAGCAGATTATGTCACCATCTTAAAATTGTTCCTAATTAAGGCTTAACAATTTATGTGTAAGAAATGCTTTTTTTTTTTTAATGACATTTTTTGGGATTCTTACGGGACCTCTCTTCAGAAGTTATTCTGTCTGAAAAGATACCTCTGCACAGTGACAAAAATTTTATCTTCCCTTCTTTGACATGTCTAGAGAAATTTGTTTAAAATAATTCCTGGTGCTTATTTTCTACTGTCGTGCTTTTATTGCCAACTGTAACGTTCTGTTGGTATGGTTCCTTTTGAAGTTCATGATTCTGCTGAGCATTTTCTTACAGGCTCACTGCTGCACTGAAGGTGATTAAAAAGGCATTTGTAACCCAGGAAATCAAAATGGTGGTTCTATGCAGTTACAATTTTAAAAGTAACACATACTGTGTTTTTAGCATAGAAAATAGAGCTCCTATTTATGCAAAATATGCAAAGAGAAATTCAGTCATGCTGCATTTCACTGTGGTTTCCACCCAGCTGAAATGGACATTCTAGCACAGCAGGATGACTGAACTTCGAGCTCCTTTGAGTGGAGTCAGTTACATGCAGTCAAAATCCAAAGCACTGATCCCTCTTCTGTGGGTGGACTCAAAACGTAATACAATTTTTCTCTTTTACCACTGATAGGTGTGTACTGGTTTACGGCAGTTGAGAACACTTCCCAAGAAAGTGAGACATGGTGACTGTTCCTTCCTCAGTCTGAAAATACTCAATTCCACACCAGCATCTTCCAGAAATGTACCATAATTGACAAGTTATAAAATAATTTGAGAAGATAATGCTAAGCAGGGTTCTGTCTTTTCTTCTGGGTGATACTGTATGAAAAGGGACATGATACTCTAATGGGATATTATGTCTGTCAGTCAAGCGGAAGAATGTCTGGGCTCTCTTGTTCACAAGATTGTATTAGACATAGAGATTAAACTCCTGTTTCCTTCCAAGTGAGTGTAGTCTTCTAGAACTCCTGCAAATCTGTATGTGAAGGCACAGGTGGATTGTTTGCAGGAGGCTGTTTTCTTTGGTATGGCTGAAGTTTGTCACTTGGTGAATGAGCACATTTTGATTTAATTCATCATCAAGACTATTCATCAACGTTTTGAACTCCACCTTAGCCAAGGTGGAGCGAAAAGGTAAATGATGACCTTTCTTTTTGCAAGGAGCACGACTCTCCTGTTTTTCAACTGGTAGAGTTAACTTTCACAAGAAGCTGGGAGGGGAGACAGCCAGGACAACTGACCCAAACTAGCCAAATTGGTATTTGATACCATGATGTCATGCTTGGTTTGTAGGGGGAGGGGAGTGTGCACAGGGAGAATTGGGTCAGAATCTGGTCAGTGAGCAAACTGCATCATGCATTACCTGCTTTGTATATTCTAAGTACTGTTGTTCTTGTTTTCCTTTTCTGTCCTTTACCTTTTTCATATTCTCTTCTCCATTGCCTGGGGGGTGGGAAGGGGATGAGAAGAGTGGGGGAATGTAGAGCTTAGCTGCTGGCTGGGGGCAAGCGAGAGTAATGACAAATCAGACACTGTAATTAACTGCAGTATATCTGGTTAGGCTTAGAATATTTGGCTTCACATGGGGTTTTTTTTTTTATTTTTAAAAATCATGTTCTAGTACTTTCTCCAGTGAAGCTTTCTGAAAGAATTGCTAAAGGACATCAAAAAAAGAAAAATATTTGTGATGTGGTTTTTTTTAATAAACTCCCAAGAATTTTTGAATACACACATGTGCACATGTCTCCAAATCAAACTTCAAGTGTTTTCTCTAAATGCAGGTTCAGTAACAACATTGTGGGAATTAATTACTGTGAGCATTCTGTGTAAACCATACTCACTTTTGAGTAGGAGCTTTGATCCTGTGACAGAAATAGAGATATTAAAGATTGATTTTGTAGTTCCTTCATCAATGAAATCCTTTATTCATGGCATTAAAAGTAGGGGGGTCAGGGAAGGAGAAATGCTTTCCATGTTTGGTCTGTGGTATTTATTAAAGTAATTATTAATGAATTGAAATCTCCAGGCAACCTGGACACATGGAAGCATTTTATTTTCAGGCATCTTTCTGTGTAATTGCCAGCTAGGTCTGAACTAGCTTGACTCAAAATCAGCTTAAAGGTTTCATCAAGTCAGTGCATTAGTAGAGGGAGAAGGAATATAAATAAAAGAAGAAACTCATCTAACCTGCAAAATAAGCAGTAAGAAAAAGAACCCTTATTAATCTTTCAGGTCGTCAGCTGTGGTGACTAAGGAAGATCTCGTAAGGTGCTTGTCCTAGCAATGAAAAGTGGTATTCCTCCCTAACCTAGCTGTCAGTCTGTATCTGTATTCCTTCCAAAAGGGGTACTACCTCATCTTTTCTTCTTACCATATTGTGTCAGCACTGTGCTCCTCACTGCAGCAAATATGACTGAAAACCAAGATATTTTTTATAGCTAATAAAAATCTTGTAAACTTCTTCAGGTTTGCTTAATCTTTCCCTTCAGCCATGAGGTCTGGATTATGGTTTCAAAGAAACTTGTTTTTTAAGTCTGATCTTTCAGGCTTGTGTACTGTTACTTGTGAGAAGTCTGTTCCTGATTTTTGAGAAAAAAATTACCGTAGTTGTATGGTGGTATGTAAATAATGAGAATTGGAAATAATTTCTGTGCTAGAAAGAAAAATTAGTCATAGGTGAATTAATGGAAATCTATGTATACTCTTGTGCAGAAGTTCTTTGCTTAACTTTTCTCTCTTTTGTGTCATATATCACTTTTACTGAAGGCAGATGACTGTACTCTTGAGTTAATTGAAGGAATATAAATGGGTGTTGGTAAGTGGGTGGGAGTCTGAGGAAGTTGAAATTTATGTAACTTGAATTTCTGAGTGGTGAAAATTAGTCTGCCTTGAATATGTTTCTCAGTTTTGCCCCTGAGATTTGCTCTCGTGTGATATAATTCTTGTGGAGCTTTCTGGTGGTTTTTACCCGGATAGATTTTTTTTTTTTTTTTAATGATAGGAGAATTTGTTTTGGGTTTGTTTATCAAAGGATAAAGAAAAATGTACCAGTTTTAACAGGCGTGCTGCAGTACTGTTTCCCTTTAGTTCTGAGGAAGGAACTAACACAATCTGCTTTTGGCATTCAGCCCCACAAGAAGCAAGTGTAATGCAGTGGGTTGGTTTGTTTTATTTTTTCTCACCATCTAGGAGTAGTTCTTACATCTAGTTCCTCCTAAAGAAATGTGTATTCAATTGTCAGGTCCACTGACCAGTATGGTCAGGTTCTGTTGTCCTTGTGTGCCTTGTAAAGAGGACGTAG
The DNA here is from genome assembly GCA_027925045.1 of Hypotaenidia okinawae. Classification (NCBI taxonomy): domain Eukaryota; kingdom Metazoa; phylum Chordata; class Aves; order Gruiformes; family Rallidae; genus Hypotaenidia; species Hypotaenidia okinawae. The sequence goes on along the minus strand of BSDF01000007.1, from coordinate 22,503,283 downwards.
TTAGTGTTTTAAACTGGAACAAGCACTGTCCAACACCATTGCTTCAGTGACAGCAGACTCCTCTAGGCTCTACTGAAGAGTGAAAATGTATGAATGCTGTGGTAAATTAATCCTCTTGTTCTTTCCTGAAGCAGTTTCAATTTTTGGACTGTAGGGTGATGTGTTTTCACCGTGTGTCACCTGTTATTATCTAGCTGCTTCTCCAACCCAAAGAATCATCCCTTCAGGCTTCATTAAACGCAGTCAGAAGGGGTTTGAAGCCAATATAGTTTGTTGTATGGTACCTGTATTTTAATACATTGCTATTTCTGACTGCAGAGTTCTGGTTTGTTCAGAGATTCATGGAAGCTATCACACATGTACAATTTGATAGCTTCTTGCTAGTTAAACCTTGGACTGTTAGAATCCTACATGCCTTGAGGAATTTCAAAGGCTAGTAGATGATTGCATATGTCCACCATTTGTGAGAAAGAAACCTCAGTTCTTCGTGGTTTTAAGTCATAAATCACAAGTAATTTCCTTGCTATGGCAGTAGTTTCAAATGAGGGAAACCTTGGCATGGATTTCATAATCAAACACCAGTAGGTTCCTGTTCTTTTGACCATGCAGAATTTTTGCAAGCAGCAGCCCTGAATAGACACCAGTAAATCATATGTAACTCAGTCATTACTTTTTCCTCTCTGTTTACTCTGCTTGGGCACCATGCTGGCACGTTTCTTAATGGCACCAGATGCTGAGTTGCAGGATGGAATTGGTGGTGGCTGTGAAGTTCAGATAGCCTTGTTGCTGCCTTACAAGGTTGGTTCGTCCCTCTTCAAGGGTCTTGACATGTGGGTTGATGAGAAACATGACGGAAATGTAGGTTGATGAGAAACAGTGTTACAATGTCTCTCCATTCAGGAGATCTAGTAGATCTAATGTGTGCAGTGAGACTTACCTTCATTAGATGTTGCTAGTAGAATGGTCAATAAGATTCTTATTTCTAAGCTGTGTAAGAAATTTTGTTCTAATGTCCTAGTAACTTAATGTTTCAGGAGAGTATGTTGTAGCAGATCTGATGTCTTCCAGCATTAATTGTTGAGGTGATAGCTCTTCTGCTCCTGTGCTGCACAGTGGCTGCTGCTTTTCGTAGGCAAATGCCTGATCCTGTGGTCAGTAGCCTGGTGAACAAGCTGTTAACAGTCTCAAATATCTTCCTGGAGCTTTCTCTAAATATTGAGCTCCACCAATGTCTTCATTGAGCAGTACGTTAGAGCTGTTCTTGTGCTTGACAGAAGAGATCTACAGTAATTGGTGTCTTATGAAGGGCTGTTATCAACTATCACAAAATTATGTAACTTGAGGATGAGCGCGGGGAGTTGGGAGCTTTACGAGTGCTTGGGTGGATTGAGTGCGCATTTGAGAGATGTTACTTACCGTAATCAGAGTTCCTTGAGGTAGGTAAATCTCCAAGTTACCTTTTGCCCCGGCCATTGTTTTCCTTTCCTCCTCTCCTACTTGCAAAGATTTCTCTTTACAAATAAACTAAAATTGCACAGAAGGTGCTACCTAGTATCCTAAACATGGGAGTAGGTAGTAAATCTGCAGAGTCTATATTAGATTGCAGAAAGAATAGCAGTCTCATTTTGAAGTGAACTATGGTTACTGATAAGCTCTCATCTCACTATATACCTTGTTGCTTGGTTGGTTGTTTTTCTTTGAAAAGGTAAAATTAAGGCCACTAACAGAAAACCAGATGCAAAACTTAACAAATCAAGGATCCTTTTTGATATCAAACAATGTTGCAAACAGGTTTTAGTATTAATTTAGCTTTAAAAAATTTTAATTTCTTTATCTTAAAGGTTTATCTCTATGGTTCTATGGCAGAAACTCATCTGTGCACTAAAGAATCAAGTGGCCCAGATATGGGATGGAATAAAGGGAAAATAACCTGATAAAATAGAAAATCTGGATTTTTTTATTATTTTTTTTTTTAAAGACATAAGGCCTAAAGACAAAGAGAACTGGATTACTGGTAGAGCCTACCAAGGGAGGGGAATGGAACTTCTGACTCTGCTAAAGGAGGAGGCTGAAAGCAGATATTGTGGGAAGGATTGTGTTTGGTTTTAGTGGTGTATGCTATGAAATACAAGAAATTTGAGATTCTAGTTATTTACTAAGCTGTCATTTCATCTTTGCAATCAGAGTTGTCTAAAGTGCTAAGATAAACATGGGGTTTACTTGCTGCTTTTTTTCCCCAGCATCACTTAGTGTGGAAGTTTGTATGGTTTAATTGTCATCATAAATAGCTTGTACTATGATAGTGTTGTTTTGCTTGTCTCCAGTGGGTCTCTGCAGCACCATCCCACTTTGTGTCTGCTATAACTTATAATTAACTCTGGACTGGGAACTAAAATCTTGACTGATAAGCCTTGATGTCACGAAGAACTAGAACTGTGAATTGCAAGAGAAAGTTGAACTATCCGTGAATGGTTTGTAATGAACCAAACTAAGTCAGGAACTACCTCCAGCCCTTGCAACATAGCTATATAGATTTAGTCCAAGAGCCCTGGCAGCCTTGCAGATTCTGATTTCAATTTACTTTCTTTAATTTATTTGGTCAGCATGGTAAGGCAGGGTGCATTACTGAGGTCTACTTTATGTATACGTTCTAAATTTTTTTTGCTTGGAAGCTTTTAGTATTTTTTTTTCTTTGGAAGCTGTAGCGTGTTATCCTTCCATAAAGGGATTGTCAAAAGAAACTTAATATTTTGTAGAGTCAGAGAACATGGAGGCAACTACTTTAGTAGCAATGGACATAATCAGGGTAAGAAGTGAAGCAAGTCATTGCAGGAATCTGCTTCCTGATGAAGGCTTCTTTTTGTCTAATGGAATAGCTCCAGAGAAAATACATAACGTATTCCCTTTCTCTGTGTATATGTGATTTCATCCAATATCAGCACTTTGGAGCTGGAAGGCATTGCTAAGACTTTGCAGGTGGTGTCTGGGACAGGACAGTTGGGTTGAGGTGACATGCTGGGGAGCAGGCAGGGCAGTGGGTGACACGGAAAAGGCAAGGGAGCCAGAAGCCAAGGGTGGCTCAACAGGATGGGCATGGCTTCCTGGGTCAGTCAGGGGCCCAGGGTCCTGTTTCTGGTGGAGGGACAGGACTGAGATCCCCCTGAGGCAGGCAGGCAGGCAGGCAAGGCTGTGGTCTCAGGGCCTGGGCATAGCTGCAGCAGCACAGAAGTATAGTGTAGCTTGGGCAGGACCAAGGGCAAGATGCTGAATATCAAAGCAGTGTCCTGGCCAAATGGAGCCAGCCCACAGGCCTCTCAAGGCCACCAGCTGCACTGTCTAGAAATTGACCTTGTGCCCAGGTAGTCAAACTTCCTACACTACACAGGGGAATGTCCTCCGTGCCCTGATGGACTAGCAGAAGTGAATTCCATATACTTAATATGCATTAATTGAGTAAATTGCTTAATTTTTGGTGTGCAAACTGGGTCAAATTTCACAAGGGCTGTCTGAAGGTTATGTAGAATTCTGAAGAAACTGACAAGTGTAGGTTACAGAGGTTGCACAGTCACTGCCCTGCTCAGGGTGTGCAGCCCTTGTAAAGTGTGGGGGCAACATCAGCTTGCTTAATGATGGTCATTTGTTGTAGCAAGCCTATTGTGTTTTATTTTGGAAACAATGGCTGTATTAGAGTTGCTTCATTCTGGGACTACTTGGGTGTTGGGTGTTTTGTTAATATCCTCCATTCTTTATGGTAGATTTTGCAAGGCATTCTGATGTACTTGTTTGTACTATCCATTTATCTGTGATTAGTTATTCTAATAGTGCTTCAGGGGTGGAACAGTATTGCACCTTGCATCTGCATTGAAAAGTTTTTTATTAAATCCAGTTAAGCGACTACAATTCTGTATGTCTGTGCATATCCCTCAGCAGTCAGGCTGGGTGAGAGATGAAGCCCTGGCGCTCAACTCTAAATTCCTTTCTGCAGATAAAAAAAGAAAACAAAGTTGAAAATATCTTCCAGCCACTCGCTTAGAGGGGCAAAATGTCCATTTAGATTCTCCTCAGTGTTGTCCACAGTTCTTTCACACTAAACAAAATTGTACTGATTGTCTGGAAATGAAACATTATAGTGTAGTTTTTTAATGCTTGCAGGAATGTATTTCCATTTTTCTAGGCATCTAGGAAGAGGTTTTATGTTAAACTAAGATAATTTGGTTAAAAAGACTCCTACTTGTTAAGACAGAATCTGAATGGTATGCACAGGATCCACTGGCAGTTCATTATGGTAAGACTGACAGCTAATTTTTTCAGAAGCTAAAACAGCTATTAATTTACAGTGAAAGTATGCTAATTGGTATAGTCTTGCTGTGGTTAAAGATCAATAATTCAGTGAAGAGGATAGATGCTCTTATTTAAAGGAATTCACAGTTAATTGTATTGGAAAGCCATAGCTGAAGACTAAAATGTATAAATACAAAAGTATTTGTCAGCTTCTGCTTCATAACATCTTCCTTCCATGGGGAAATCCTGGAGTACATGTGCTTTGCTGTGGCACTAAATGCTACCTTAGCTAAGGCAAGACTCACTTGTTGATTTTAATTTTAAACAAATATTATAAAATAAGCATGATACTGTCTCGAGATGAACTGATACCTGGTTTGTATAGATATACAGAAAATAAAAAATTCCATGATTTTGGAAAACATACTAGATTTAACAAGTAATATTAATAGTTGGATTTTGCCTACTGTGTTATAAATACAGTAGAATAAATCCACGTGCACCAATTACATGAGTAAAGCTTCATATAGGTAGACCTTTTAAAAAAAAGGAAGTATTCTCTTTCAGGTATTTTATAAGTACAGCCTTAAAGAGAAGGAAAATGTTTTTAGTAGGAAATTACTGGCATCCATTTCTGAATTACTCTACTTTGCATTGAGATTCTATATTCTTGTTTTCTATAAAAGCACCACTGTTATTTTGATAATCACAAAATTTCTTAAAAACACCCCAGCACTTTTTATTGAAGTTGTGGATAGCTGAGTCAGTCTCAAAGAATGTATACAATCAATACATGCATTCCTACAGCTGTTTGCTTGGGTTTTTTTCTTTACAAAAAGGAGCTGAAAGGGAGAATTGCTATTTACTAGTGGAGCTGAAGGTTATTAATACAGGAACTCGCTTTTTCTTGTCTTTAAATTTTGTCATTACCTTACAGTACAGAGCGTCCTCACTGATTACTGAGTAGCTCATTAAAGCTGTTTTTTTAGATGTCCTTTTTTGTGTTTTCTTCTTGCCGTTTTTCCGTTTTGCTAGTGTGCAGATGGGGGTGGGGAGTGGGAAATAAGGGAGAGAGCATGTTTCAGAGGATGCCAGGATGACTGCAGTTATTGGATGACTGCTGTCTGATGGATGGAAAAAGGAGGAGTAAACCTTTCAGTCTGCACTGGCGGAGCTGAAACACAGAAACCCGTTTTACAGGTAAGGGTGGGAAAAAAAATCCTGTTTTGGATAGCTATTCTTGATCCTTGTTCTACAACATTTCTTGGGTGTAAAAAAAAATGCATGTGCAAGCATCTTATTTTTTGTTCCTCATTAATGACATTGAAGCAGCTTTTCGGGTTGCTGTTTCTCCTGCCTAGGAGGTTTCAACTGATGAGAGCCATAGACAGTGAAATCATAGGCATGCCTGATGGTGACAACTTTCTCGTGTGACAGTATAGACATTACATCTCATTGATGCTGAAGTAAACTGTAGGAAGACATGCCTTTTGTGTGATGGAAGTGCACACTGTTGAAAATACAGTGTGTGCTACCAGCAGGAAGATAGTGCTGGAAGATCTAAAAATGTTTTCTTTGAATTTGGATAGGAAAAGGACTTGCAAATGAACTCCTCCTAAAACAGTATATGTTTTATTTAGTGTTGAACAGACAGTAAGAGTGGTTCCTCAGAGCTACTTTTAAAGGGCTTTTGTAGATTTTTTGCATGATTTTTAGGTTTGGAATGAATGTGATTTATAATTCAGTCATAAAATTATCTTTGTCATAAAGAAAACATTATGTATAATTATATTATGTACAAGGCAGATAAATATTATAGGTGCTGCAGCAGTACGTACCAGTTCTAATAAACTGTTGAAGTAGCTTGTATGGAATCCGTTCTGCTGAGTTTAGGTGTTATGAGTACTGTTAGTTCACAGATGCTGGCGATGGCAGGTAGCAAATAACTTGTTCAGTGCAGAAAATAGATTTTTTTTTATCAAGCTACACTATTTGAGGATACAGGACTACAGGCAGAAGTCCTGGCCTCACAGAAAGAATTTGAGATTTTGAGATTGACTTCACAGTGATAAAGATTGCCACATGTCAGCTTTCTGTTGACTTATTTCTATGTTTTACATATAGCAAATAATACTATAGGACCCCATTTTGCTGTTTTGAAGCAGAAATCTTCATGGAAATAAATGATTGTGATTATAAACTGTTAACAATATACAGTGGATTTTTAAATTAATATTGTTTATTTTTATAAAAGGAAGCAGACATTTGAATGACTTTTCATTAGTGATGGAAATAGCACTTTGGGAAATATTTTGCTTTAGATAACTATTTGGTGTATGTAATCTCTTGAGTATCTGTAGTAGCTCCTGCTTACTTAAGGTAATTTACTAACTGCCATGTATTTCTAATGTGACCTCTTTTCTGGAATTTCTTGAAGTTATGATTAGTAGATAAATTATAAGCCATTATCAGTATATACGTTTTATGGAAGAGGTTGCTTTAGAAGAATGTAGTTGTTAATTCCCATACAGCATTCAAAAGACAAATATCATTCCAAATTAATCCATTAATAGAAAAACTGTGATTGTTATTTTGTGAAGAAATAGTTTTTAATTAGTTAATTATTCATTTTCTTGTTTGTTTAAGAGTATATAGTCATAAAAAATATTTCTAAAGCTAAAATATTGGAATTTGTTTTAATAGATTTCAGAGATGAAAATAAGTAACGTGTGTTGTATTTTGTTGTATTCACTGAGCGTGAATGCCCTTCAAGCAGACCCAAAATTATTAAAAAGTGATGCTATTATAAAAAGAACCGTGCAAGGCCAATAAAAGTCTTACTGAGCACTACTGAGGATTGGAAGAAGCTTTATGCCTTATCCAATTAATTATAAACCTTACCAGCTGCAAGCATCTGGAGTGGTGTCCTTTTCTCATAGCTGTTCCTTCAGGAAATGGATCCTGATAAGTTTGCTAGATAGTAAAAAAACTCCACAACAACAACACTTAGAGCAAATGTTAGAAATTCACAAAATTATTCTAAAAGACTGACAAACTGCATCTTCTTTTTATACTGGAATCAGAACAAGGGTAGATAATACTGACTGAAAAATAGATGAGTTCCATCCTAGTATCTATTATTTGTCAGGAATGGATATCTAGCTGAAAGCATATGTACAATCCTTAAATTACAATCTCAAATCTATGTATTCCAATCACAAATAAGAAATCTGAGTCAGAGCAGCTCCAGTAACAGAGACGAGTTGGTGAAAACAGAGATCTTGTTCCACATGTATTTAAATTATTCTGTCTCCTTGGAAACACTGCTGCTGCAGATGGATTTGGCTTTGGGTGGCTAAAAATACCTACTGCTTAATAACGACAGCATGAAAGATACTGAATAAAACTACTGTGTTGCCACTAGTTTTAAAGTTCCCTAATGATTCGGGTATTCTGTGTGCATTTTCTGTCCAGTATTCCCTATCAGCCACTGCCAGCGCTCACCAGCTCAGTAGAAATGAGATAAGCTCGTTAGCATGGTTGCAGACCCTACTGAGACAGGAACGTGGGAGTGGGAGGTAGGAGAGCTGAAGAGTTTGAAAGCAGGTAGAAAGTTGAAGGGGAGGGGGAAAGAGTTCATGGTCATGATGCGAGTATGCATTGTGTAATGTTTGAGGATAACAGGCTTATTCCCAATGAACTCAATGGTAGTAAGAGTCTGCTTAAGCTCTGCCTTAGTAAGTTAACAATTTGTAAGTAGAAGTAGGTCTTTTTCTTTTAATTATTGTAGAATCTTTAGCGAATGCTTCCTTAGCAGTTGTATGTGTAGGTGATTTAAGTATCACACAAACTGTGTGTTTCTAAGTCAAATATTAAATTACCTTAAAAGCCAAAACCTTATGCTACTAAGAAATGTCATCCTTTAAAGAATTAATTCTTTTCAATTAAGAAATTATAGCCACAATTTTTTTTTATTCAGTTCTTAATTATTTATACCCTCCATGTATCACAACTTCTCTTGTTGTTAGCTGTTAAGTGTATATGAAAAATACCACTTCTGTGGGTTTGTGGATTGCTGGTGGGTTGGTATTTTTTCACCTCTCCATTTCCATTCTATGGTGTCTTGCTTGTGCCCAGAGAACAGAACAAATGGCAAACAATTCCTCAGTGCTGCATGGTGGGCTCCATATGCATCTTTTATTTTGTTGATGCATATGTGATTTGTTGTAGCACAGATAAAATTGTGGATGACTTTTCCATTATTGAATGAGGCATTTCTCCTATTCTGCAGGGTCTCAAAGGCAACACTGAAATATTACAAGGTATTGTTACACATATAAATAATCCTCTGCAAGTTAATACTAAAATCTATTTTTAGGTGCCAACACAAATGCCAAAAGTTATTTAAAGTAAAAGTTGAATGCTTGGTCTTGATTAATTGAAATGAGTAAGAGGAAAGGATCAGGTATCTTTATATAAGATTCTGTTAACATAATAAGGCAGACTGTTAAATGGATTATAGAAACTTTCTGTTGAGGACAATAAAATGTAATCATAGTAGGCCACCTTATTGAGGAGAATTTGTTTTGTATTAAGATTAAAAAACCTGGATTATTTTAATTTTAAAGATGCCTTTCCTGTAGTATTTAAGCATAAATAAACCTAAACACTGTTTGAGGATGTGAAGGTGTGGTAAGTGGCTGGAAGTAGCATCTGTGCATTTAATGGTGGTAGTTGAGCTGTGCCAATATGACATGAATCCTTTGATTTCTGGATATAGAAGCAGAAATTCTCATCTGCTGAAAATAGCAATGGAGAGTTTGCCCATCATCATCACTAGGTTGTGGAAGATGGTGGTGACAACGCAGAAAAAGTACTGCTTTTTTGTTTTGGCTTGTTTTTTAAAAATAACAAATTGCAGGCGGATGTCCCTTAGGTTCCTACCAGCCTAGGTTTTTCTAGCAGTTTCCATCGTTGTTTGTTCATGTCTGAAGAAATGGAGTTCTGTGCTATACACAGCTAGTGTCAGACCCTGTAGGTGAAGACAGATAATCTTGCCACATTATTCAGTCTCCAAGAAGAAAACCCAAATGATTCATTTATTGTCTTTCTAAATTCTAATCTCCTTAGACACCTTTGTCACATGTAAGTAGTACTGTTGTTATTAATTACGGCAAGAGCAAGGTATGGAGGATTTTTCCCTTTGTTACCTAAAACTTGCATGTATGCTCCCCAACCCCCCTTCAGATACACAGACACACACACACACACCTGCTATACATAAGCTGTTCAACTGGAAGAGTTTGCTCCTGTCTCTTCAGGTAAAAGAAGAAAACCTAGTTCAGAGTTTCTTTTGCAAGAATGTGCCCAGCACTCTTGTGTCACAAGTTTATATCGTACTTCTTGGATTTCAGGTCTTCTGGTTTAGGGGTATTGGGAAGTTGTTTTGGGTTTTGTTTGGGTTTGATTTTGTTTGGGTTTTCTGTTTGTATGTTTTGGGTTTTTTTTTGCTGTGGGGTTTGTTTTCTGTTTGGATGTTTTCAGCTTTTATGTGTTTTTTGTTTGTTGAAACTGTTAAATGTTACATTCTCTCAGGTGAGAGAATGGTTAACCCTGTGTCAGGTTGCAGATATGAGGAAGAAGGGGACAGCTGTTGAATTAATGTTCTCTCTGCTGGCTTTTGATATTGGTGAATGAGCAGCCAGGCTGTGTGTTAAATAGCATGCCACACAGAGCTATGTAGCATGTATCAGGGCTGTAGAGGTGTGAGGGCCCCCTTGGCATATACCAGCTTTGACTGTGCTGGACTTTAGCAGGAGCATACCAAGAGATGAAAGATAACCCTACTATGTTGTACAGTTCTTCTGCAGGCAGGGCAAAATATTGATGCTCATGAAAGAACAGTGTGAGAGATCCATACTGAAATAATACAAAGGCAGGTCGCAGCATTACAATTAATATTACTACCTGGGCACATCTGGGCTAAATTTATATTAAAGACCAGTTACTTCCAGCATTCTGTAAGTTGATGGCACCACTATAGAGCTGGACCTTACTGCTGTTCTTGTAGCTGAGAGCAGCATAATGCAAAGCCTCTGTGCAGAAAACATGGCTGCCAATCTCAGAACTTCACTGCAGTTGCTGGGGTGCAGCTAAGCCAGGCAAGTTTTCTCTGTCCTTTTGCAAAGAGGTGCAATAGGATGTGGGGTTAGTATGCTGTTTCCTATAGAGCAGATGGACCAGTTCTTTGTATCATCTGCATGCTCACCCTTCTCTAAAAGGCTGTGTATCTGTAGAAGCTGGTAGGACTGGTTGGCAGTGTTTTCTGTTTTTCATTTTATGAAGAGCTGTGATATCTTCTGGCCAGAGCTCTGTGGCAGGCAGTCTTGCAATACAGCCTAAAAAGTATCAAGTGTCTTCTAAGAACCCCATTGGTGTACAGATATTTCTGCAGTGGAGGCCAAATACATTGCCTTATGTGGTAGTGATTATTTTTTCCTTTCCTTCAAACAGAAGCAAGAGATTTTGGTTGAAGATATTTTAATTGATGAATTTTCATAATCAAAACTTAAAACCTAGAAAAGAAATGGCCAATACCAGGTTTTCAGCAGTGTTACCTGAAGACTTTGGAAGGGACTTCATGACAGGCTCACTTAAAAGTGTTCTACATGACTTGCATGGAGGTTAGGCATTATGAACTTGAGTTTGTGACCCAGCTTCAGCATAACTTTCTCCCGAAGTACCTCTTTGTGTCTTGGACTCAGTCATGTGTATGTCTTTCACTCTTGTAGAAGCTGTTCTTGCTGCAGCATGCTTAGAAAATTATTTCATTTTTAACAGTCTCAAGCTAAGCAGCTTGTGTGGGCTCATCTTGACAGGCAGACCCTTCTACCCCTTCTCCTTCTCCCAGGCTGTGCCTTTGTCATTGGAGACTTGAATGATAAGCTCCTGGATGCCTGATTGAATGATCATTGTCATTTTATTCTCTGGGGAGTATCCTGAGAGACAACTTAGGAGACCTAGCCTGGAATCTTCTTCTGTTTGCCAAATTACATGAGCGTTTCATTTAACTGTTGACATCAGTTGATGTCATGAAGAATTGAACTTGAGTATCAGGAGACTGTTTCACTGCTGCTGTATGTGGGAGTTTTATACAAGGATGTTGGAAAGGGGGATATTTATGTGTTGGGTCCATGTAGGACCTTACGAGATGCCTCTGGAGGACTAATGGAGCCAGATCTACTGCCATCACATCTCTATTGCATCTCTACATCACAGGACATGAGCATATGCCAACATCTCTTCTGCATTCTAAATTCATTGCCAGTGGAGCTAGTTGGTGGTGTTAGAGTGTACAACAATGTGTAGGCAGTCTAGAAGATAAGTGGATTAGTACTCAAGTGTGAAATCAGGAGTGCTGTAAAGTAATGGTAGAGAAACCCTGCAAAGAGCAGACTTGGCAGGATTTGGCTTGCAATGCCCGAACAGATTCCCCAGGTTGAATTGTGCAGCTTTATCTTGCAGGATTTACTTGGTGCTGTGGATTTAGCAGGACTGAAGCAAACAAGCAGAGACACTTTTCCTAGTTTATGTCTGTGTAACTTGACTAGTGTGGTAAGCATAAATTTATGAGTAACATTATACTAATGGCATGTCTTGTGCCTATACAGAGCAGTCTTTTAAGTGGAATTAGCTTGCTATGTGTTTTTAATTTTCACAGATCGTAGTTCTGAAACTATCAGAGCCTACCTCTGGCAACTGGTGCTTGTGATTAGAGCTGCCAACATGTATTGCAAACATTAATTTGAATTCTGAACAGCTGTTTGATTCATGTTCATGTACCTCTGTTGTTCACTGTTTGCAAGCATTCATGCAAATGGATTTTTATCTGCATTAATGCAGTCCTTTACATGAATAGTCATTTTCACAAGCAAATTATATTCTTTATGTGAGTGATGTTGTCACTGTAGAGGCTTTTGGTTTTGACTCTTCCCACCTCTTTCCCACCTGCCACTCCCCTCTAAAACTGTCAGTTACACAAAGAGCAAAAATAATTAAGTACAGTGTGTGGAACCAAGCAAACACCTAGATTAGTTCATGACCATCTCTGCTGCTGACATTTATTCATCAGGTAAGAAAAATATCTTTCTTTTAAAAATCCAGCTTTGTTTGCAAGCTGGAAAGAGACCTAAATTAAAAAAGAAGATTAATCATAACAAATAATCTAAACATCTCTGCTTGTGAGCATCAATATTCATGATTTAACTGTGAAATTATTTGCCAAGTCTCCCTAGCTTGTTATAGTACATGCTGACTGGCCAGTGGGTGGGAGTTGTTTGTGATGAGTACTTTGCAGTAATGTTTTATGTGTAACATCTGCTTTCTGCATCCTCCTGTTCAGTTTGCAGTCATTTGCATAGAAGTGTATTTTGTTCAGAAACAAATCTGTATTGCTACTACAGATTTTGTCTAAATTTTTCCTTACTTTGTTTGATACATTTGAGTGTGGCTCATAGGTCAAGTCTTTGTTTGATATCTGCCTTTTTATCTTTATTTTCAGATAAGAATTTTCATCCAGGTAGTCTTAATGTAATCAACCCTCAAGAGGAATTAGTATAAAATAAGGTTTCATAAATAAATGAGAGAAGCAGTTAATTTTATTTCTTTCTACTAAATGCTAGCGTCTTCTTGGACTTTCTCTTGTTTTTCCTGAGTTTTAGTCAGTAATCAATTCCTGTACTGTGACTTTCCTCTGAACAATAAGGATGAAGCTATATAATCTGAGGCAGGGTCTTATTTTATTATTTTATATCTGTTTCATTAGGCTTACTACATGTGGTACATGTCTGATGTTTACATATTCACAGGTACGTGCCATCCCTGTTCAGTTTCCTATGTGATGTTTTATGAGCTGTATCAGATTGTACTGAATTTTGCAAAATGGTCATTTATTTGAAGATTTTGATCAGGATGGAAATGTCTTTGGATTTGTCTTCTTGGAGCAAAAAGATTTTTATGTGCTCTTTATTTTCTGTATTGCAGCATGTTGTCCCTTTCATTGGTATTTTTCATCACATTTCAAAGCAGTAGCTGAAGTGAAAGTTAGGAGAAATGCTTTTACCTATCCAGCCTGGTACTGGTGCTTTTGTTGTGTGGATTATTTTGTTTTACTTCTTTCCCATCCATATGTGACAGTGAAACACAAAGGATATGGCAACTTTTAAGTTCTGTAGAGAAAGTTTGTCAGGGTGTGTTATGTAGCTTCTGGAAACACAGGTAATGAATGCACAATCACCCCTCCCCTCCACTCATTCAGTAATTCTAACACTGCTTGTTTTGGGGCTTTTAACTGGGATTTGAAGATACCTGCTTTCTAAAGGACTGCTGCAATGAGGTTGTTAACATGGCTTTATAAAATTTTCAGCCTTTTTAAGAACATTATTTAACTTTGTAGGTTCTGCATAGTTTTTGTGACTGTCTTAAATATGTGCCTCCTCCTCTTCCACCCCACCCCCACACCCCCGTTTACATGGGATTTTTGTCTTCTAGTAATAACATGTTGCCTCTGAACTTTTTAAATGTATAGTGCCTACCAATTACCTGGCATCATAGCAAGGCAAAGCCGGTTGCCATGGAGCTTTGAGGACTTGCTTCCCCAGTCAGCCTACCTGCAGCTAGAGAATGGGTTAAATGATCTCTTTGTGGCAGTTGCTTTGTGGTGAAGAAAAACTAGCAAAGAAAGAGGAAAAATGGCTGGTGGGGTGTTTAAGATACAGCCTCCTTCCAGCCCACATTCATCATATGCTTCTGCTGCTGCAAGTTGCTATTTCCTTGAAGAATCCTTAACTGTGAAGCAATTGGTGTTTGACCTAGAGGTCACACAGCATGATGTTCCTTGCTTTAATACTGTTCCCTCTGTTTCAACTTTGTTTTGCTTTGCTTTGGGTTAATGCCACGTTAGCATGGTGATGAGCGTGGCAGGGGATGATGTATCACATTGCTGTGTGGAGATTTTTTTTTTTTTTGTGGAGGATGCATCAACAAACAGGAAAGCTTCCAGTGCCTGCTTGTTAGTCAGTTCTGTGAATCAGCAGGATACTGCTCCAAGTCAATCTTAGCTACTAGACAGCTATTTAATAATTATCCAGAAAGGTCTGGTTTTCATTGAACTTTTCAAGTCAACTTTTTCCCTTTTTCACCTAAACTGAGTTTGATGTAGCAGTTCTCTAGCTGTAGCTGGTCAGTGTGTTTCAGTTTGGCTCTGAAGGCTGGACCTCATTGGTGTCCTATCAGAAGCCCAAGAATATCGATTTACCACTCTGTGGGTTTGGGTGGGTTTTTTTGTTTGTTTTTGTTTGGGTTTTTTTGTAGTAATGTGCTGTGTTTGGTTCCTATGGTCAGTCACAGACTTTTGTGTATTGGGCTCTATCCAGAAATATGCACATTTATTCATTTTTCTTCACAGTATACATACTGCTGTAGTACTTCTGCATGTTTGAGACTATTCCCATTCTTAATGAGACACTGTCTTGCACATCAACACTAACTTTTGTGTTACAAAAATTGTACCATTGTGTAGTTCTATTACTCTCACAATTCCTGTTATCAGAAAGGATGTCTATTTATAGTTTTACTTTCCATTCACGTATTGACTTGTGGAAGGCTTTGGTGCCTTGTCCCCAAACCTTCAGTTAAGATGAGGATGGATTCAGATTTCTTTGTGACTGCATTTGTTTCAGTTTGATTCCTTGATTCAGTTTGAATCAAGCTTACTATCTGCCATTTCCTGGAGTTGTGATTCTTGCTCAGGTACCACAGGATACCTGTAAACAAGGTGTGCATTAAATCTATTGGGTAGAACATGCCTCGTGCTACTGTGCAGATGTGCCTCTTGTGAAGAATATTAGCTTATGGAGCAGCAGCTGTTTATACAGATGTTATTCTAAAGGGATCTCCTACTGGTATGTAGTGTGTGCAGCTTCAGATACTTTTAATCTCTCCGTGACAGCCAAGCTCTTGGGTAATGGAAGTGTCTCCTTTTTTCCCTGTGTAGCATTTTTGTGGGAGACTTGACAGAGACTAGAGTAAACAGATCTCAGGCAAGTGGCAATGCCTGAATTTTATTTCATTTGACTGCTTTGACAAACAACTTTCTTGGCCAACAATGATACCAAAATATATATAATGAATAGCTATGCCTTAGTGTTGTGGTGATACTGAGGACTGAGGTTCTGCAGCATTCCCATACCTCCTAGCTTATCTTGATTGGCTAGCTGGGTGTAGAGTTAGCTGTATGCCACTTCCAAGGACCATGGGAGTCTTCTGTTACAATTCATTATATAAATCTTAATGAAATGGCTTTGCTACTACCAGGTTGTGATATTGGGTGTAAATGTAGGCTGTGATAAAGGCAAGTAAATTTAAAACCCTTTGGCATGAAAAATATTTATTTCTTGTACTACTTCAGATTCTCACAATCTGCAGTGACTTTACTGGTGTGCAAGATGCTGAGTGGTATTACTTGCAGAAGACAATGTCTGACAAAAGGGCCTTTGTCTGGAAATCTTCTTGGGCTATGAAATTAATTCTTGCTCTCTGACAGTCTGCACAGTAGTGATGGTTGCAGCTATTAGATTTGCCTTACAGTGAGGTTTTTTGGACCTGGTACTTCATGACTCCTTTAGCCATAATTTCAATGGATTTGGATGTGAAATTGACCTAGGGCTCACTTGTATGATAAAGCCTTTGTGAGCGCATTTCTCAATCTCTTCACAGATGTTTGAGTGTAAGCATTTTCTTCCTCGCACTCCAGCTGATTCTTTACCCTCTTCTGCAGTCAAGCTATAATCCTGTGGTTTTGATATTGCAGGCTGTTGCCATGGAAATAATGGTGATTTCACAATTTCAGTGCTGTAGAGCACTGCAGGAGGCAATGGAAGGGGTGGTTGGCAACAGATATGGTGAGGGGATGGGTACAGTTCCGAGCAGCTGTTTTAAAACCTGCTTGGTTTGGTTTTTTTTTCCAGGGGTGGGGTGGAGGGGTCTGTCCCCTCTCTATTATTGTGGGTTTTCTCTGTTGATCTTTATATATTTGTCTTTTTTATAAGTGATTTTATTAAAGGTTGATGCTTAACAATATCATGTATTCTTGTTTTTTGCAAAGCTTATTACGAAGTGATGTAAATGCTACTTTCCTTGTCCTCAAAATAAAAATGCAATGTTTTCTTTGCAGTTTATATTAATTAATTTTTGGATAAAAGGGAAAAAGTTGAAATCTATCTAAGTAATGTCTTTTGCATGGAGAAACCCCTTTCAGGAAAAGAGCTTTTCCATAAATAGTAAAACAAGCCGAGAACATTGTGACAGACATATGCATTTAAAGCTGTGTGACTGACAGCATTAGAACCTAATATATTATTTAATTTTTAGTGTGATCTGCATACAAACAAGTTCAGTGTTGAAGATTGTCTTATGCAGTATCTGTTCTTAGCATTATGTCCTGATACCACATCTATACTGAAATCTTTTCTCTAAATTAGAATGGACCCATAAAGGTAGAGTGGAACTTAGTAGAGGAAATCAACTTTGTTATAAAATGAACTGAATTGGCAGCTTAAGAAGCTGAAGGCAAGTGGCATTCAGAAGAATGAGAATTTTTGATACTATATGCCTGAAAGCATCAAACAGTAGCCTTTTTTCCAAAGCTATTTACAGCAACTTTCTACTGATTAGTGTAGTAAGAGAGCAGATATTATCTGTAAATTTTAAATTAAGAACTTAGAATTAATTTTCAGTCTTCAGTAGGATGTAATCAGTAACGATGGTGACAGTAAACTTTAAGATCTTTTTTTAATTAAAGATAGGCTGAAACATTTTTTTCCTCTATTGGATACATTGAAATGATCTAGGAATTGCTTTAAAAATATTTTGATCTTTTTCTGTTTAGTATTCTGTAAATGAAGATAAGATCAGTTGTTACTATGAAAGGGAAACAATAGGGAATGCTCTATGTGACTGGCTGCTTTGGGCAGTGTTATTAGGAAGCCAAATTCATAAGGACAAATTCAGCCCCTTGATAGTTTATTTGTGTGAATGGAAATAGTCTACATGTGTGCCAGTACTCATATTTGGATTTCACAAAATCTCTGCAAGAAACTTCTGCATAGATTAAAATGACAAAATGAGCCAGAACTGTGTTTGCAAGGCCCAGCCTGAAAAGATGTGAAGTATCTCATGCTCTCAAATCTAAGTGAGAATGTGGGCATTTGATAGTACTGCTATATAAATAGATCCTTGAAAATAAATAAAAAAGAACACTTTTTTTGGGTCATGTTTCTTGGTGCCAAGTAAGTTTTTAAGGGTTATTATGAAAGCACATTTCTATTGAATTATATTTTATTATGTATATTATATGCTTGGTCCATATTTGTGTAACTGAAATATGTATGGGTGTTTTGCATGAGATTGTTTAGAGAATACTTTTCTGTGCTGGTATAATACAGGCAGCATTTACCTTCTGCTTGAAGAAGAAAGGACTACCCATAAGAAAGTGAGATGATGAATATACTGATAAGTCTTTTCTGGAAACTTGTTTAAAACCTTGGTAAGGAGCCACTTAGCTACAGGTAGTAGTACCTAATTGCCATATTAACATGTCCACGATAAATTAATTTGAAGACCTGGACTGCAGGCAAGTGTTTCAGTGCCTCATTACCCCTGTTCATGTTACAGGTACATGTCACAGTGTTGCAGCAATGAGTGGAATTTTAAAGAGGAAGTTTGAAGAAGTTGATGGCTCCTCACCTTGTTCCTGTGTGTGGGAATCTGATGATGATGTTTCTAGCAGTGAAAGTGCTGACAGTGGAAGTAATGTCCATCCATCTACTTCTAATCATTTTACTCGTAAGTACTAAAGTGATGTGTAAGGCACGTTACTCCTTTTCATTCAAGCTAAGAAAGGTTCATTTTACTTGGAAGAAGTACAGTGTAGGCTATGTGCTTTTATTTTGAAACATTTTTTCTGTTTTATTACACTTAAATGTTGCCACTGTGAGGCACTGTGAAAAAGAGTATTTCCTCTGATAGTAGTTGCTTATGTAAAAAAAAATTGTATATCTGAGTTCTAGAGTAATTCCACTTTTATAGTGTATCATTTTCATCTAGATAGTGTGAAATGTTTTAAGTATATAATAGAATGTCTTGTATTTTGGGTGATTTCGGGTAAGAGGAAGACTTGGTAGTAGCAAAGCTAAAAGGCCAGCACTTTTGCTTGACCCTGTCTGTTCAGAGTTGAGAATAACCCACATGACTTGCGACAGAATAGTTGATCCCTCTGATGATTTGTGCTGTTAACTAAGCCAGTGCAGCCACAGAGCCCTGTAGTTCCACACATTACTGGAGTAAACAGAGGAAGAAATGTGCAATTCTCCATGAGATGTTAGATTTGTATTCAGTATTTCCATGTGACACTTGATGAACAGAAATCCTTTTCTTGTTTCAACCAGCTAAACATTAATATTTAATTTACAGCATAATTTTCTTGCAACTTCTCAGGTTGAGGTTACCAGTTACTAAACTCACATAATTTGTGGCACATACATAAAACTTCATATCTGCAGTAAACCATGTGTGTACATGAGCATAAGCGAGTGATCTGAACTTCACATGACAATTTGTATGTAGCATCTAAAAGGGTGTCTCCAGTAAAGCTAGGCTAGAGCATTTGGAGTTACAGTTGTAGCAAAGTGTAGTTCCTTATCTGAAAAGGAAGAAAGCTCCTCGGCATAAAGGACACTTCTGTACTGCCATCTGAGTGGACTTTTCAAAAGCATGCTGAGGGGGTGGAGGTGCTTGACACCAAGGGGGCACTACAGGAGACTGTCCTGAAATGCGTTCTGCCTAACATCTTTTTATCAGTCACCTGAAGGAGGTAACAGAGTGACTTGCATCAAGTTTGCCGAGAACCACATTGAGGGGAAGAGTTAATACCCTTGTGGGAAAAGCTGTGTTTGGAGGGACTGATGCCAGCTGGAGGAATGGGTCGACAGGAGAGGCAGAAAATTCAGCAGGACAAGTGATGACCTGCTGGAGAAAAGCTCTATGGAAAAGGACCTGGGGGTCCTGGTGGATGACAGGTTGGCCATGAGCCAGCAGTGTGCCTCGGTGGCTAAGAGAGCCAATGGGATCCTGGGGCGTACCAGGAGGAGTGTGACCAGCAGGTCAAAGGAGGTGATCCTCACCCTCTACTGTGCCCTGGTCAAGACCCACCTGTAAAAGGACAGGGATCTCCTTGAGAGAGTCCAAGGAAGGGCTACGAAGATGATTAAGGGCCTGGAGCATCTCCCCTATGAGGAGAAGCTGAATAAGCTGGGACTGTTCAGCCTTGAGAAGAGAAGACTAAGGGGGGACCTAATTAATGTCTATAATTATCTTAAGCATGGGATGCAGGGTGAATTGGCCAGCCCCTTTTCAGTGGTCTGTGGAGACAGGACAAGGGGCAATGGCTGCAAATTAGAGCATAGGAAGTTCTGCACCAACATGCAGAAGAACTTTTACACAGTGAGGGTGCCAGAGCCCTGGGACAGGCTGCCCAGGGAGGTGGTGGATTCTCCATCTCTGGAGATATTCAAGACCCATCTGGACACCTGTCTGTGCAATATGAGCTAGGGAGCCTGCTTTGGCAGAGGGGGTTGGACCTGATGATCTCTCTAGGTCCCTTCCAACCCCTATGATTCTGTGATTCTGTGAAGTGCAGAGTTGTGTACATGGGAAGCAAGAGCCCCTTGCTACAGGCTGGGGTCTGACTGGCTGGGGAGCAGCTCTGCAGAAAAGGTGCTGGAGGTCTTTGCAGGCAGAAGTCAAGGTGAAGGTGAGCCAGCAGTCTGCCTCCCAGGCTGCATGCAGCACAGCTAGCAGAGTAAGGGAAGTGACTGTCCCCCTCAGCTCAACACTCACTAGGCAGTACTGAGAATATTGTGTTTGGCATCCCCAGTGCAAGGAAGACACTGATAAAGTGGAGCAAGTTCAGCAGAGGGTCACCAAGGTCATGAAGGGGCTGCGATATTCACCCAGTGAGCAGAGGCTGGGGGACCTGACTTAGTTCAGCCTCGAGCTTTGGTAGAAACTATGCAGTACTTAACAGGAGCTTATGCAGAATGGAGACAGTCTCGTCCCAGTGGTGAGAGACTGTGTAGATCAAAACAAGATTTGCTGAATGAATATAAAGAGAAACTTTTCACCAAGAAGACAAGCAGGCACAGGTTGCCCATAGGGGCTGTGTGGTTGCTCTCCTTGCAGATTCTGAAGACCTGGCTGGCTAAAGTTGTGAGCAGCCTGGTCTGGTATCTTAGCTGACCTTGCTTTGAGTAGGAGGTTGGAATGAAGTCCTTGTAATCTAAAATATTTCGCGGTCTTAGAGCTTGTGCGCATCAGTGATTTGGAGAGAGAGCTGAAGTAACACTACTTGTTCCTGTTGCAGAACTGGGCTCACTGGTGAGCAGAGAGTCCTAGCAGTAAGCACGTGTCCAGAAGCAGTTTGTACAGTGCTGTGAAACCTTAACTAGGTCTGTAGGGAACTGTGTTTTGCTTGATCAGTTTACTAGCTCAAGTCTCTGCTATCTCTGGGATGTATTTGCTGTTGTCCACTACCAAATGTGTGTGTACATCCTCCTGTGTTCTGATTTGGTACTTTCAGGTTTGCTGCCTAACCTCTGTGAGTGCAGATGGCAGCCAGTTTTATGTATGCTTCTTGCTGAATTTAGAGTGCTAGTGGGAAGAACAAAGACTGGGATGACCTGAGACACAGGTAGATGTGAAATATCTGTCTCCACCCTCTCCCAAGCTCATCATCCAGCTGTGATTGTGTTTGAGACTCTTGCTGTTGGCTCTTGATCTCTCCGTATTTAGTGATGGGATTTTCAGCCTGAAATTTCTTCCACTTGGCAGTCTGCCAGTGCTTTTGTCTACTGAACATGCTTTAGGGCATGATGCAGAGATATGTTATTTGCTTTGCTTTCATTTGTTCTCCATTTTTAGGTGGTTTTGGTTGTGTGGTGTTCTGTCCCCCCTCCTCCTTTGTTTCGTTCTTGACAAAGCCACAATTTATTTGCTCATGTTTCTGAAGGCAATGATAGTATTTTTTTTTAATGCAGCTAAGTATTTTGTAAGGTTTTTGTGGGACAAAAAAACCCACCCAAAACATGCCTGACTGCTGCCACAGCAGACTTTATAAATCACAAAGTAAATAAACTAGTTCAAGTGTTTTTCTAAAGCACAAATAAACAGCAAAAATTAGATTTAAGGAGCTTGGCTCTCCACAGATGAATCTTGTACAATTGAGTGGTGTCAAAAATAGAAGCCATAGCTACTTTTTACAGTGCTGTTTATATTGAGTGGTGAGGAATCAGACCTATGTAATATTTCATGCAAAATACCTGAGGAACTTCTGGCTGTTTTCTTGGGTTTTACCTCAAAGAAAATTTGGAGATTCCTATATAACAGTTCTATTTTTTGCAACTTTACTAGCATCTGTTGGGTTGGGTTTTTTTTAAGTATACTTCTATTTTTTTTCTGGGGAGAGTGGGTAATTGGAGTGACTACTGCGAGAGATTCCTACTTACTAAAGGTTTTTCAGAGGATCTAGAATTGCTTATTTTGTATCATAACTTGTTTCTTTTCAGTTGGGCACTGGTAGTAGTGGTTTTCAGATTCCTGTCCTCTGTGGCCGTTGTTCATTTCTACTTGTCATCAGCTTGAAACAAAAACAAATAGCAAAATCATTAATAGTCCAAAATCTGTAGATGTAAAATGGAAATAGGAATATTTGCAAATAGAGACTGTTTGTGAGACAATGTTGCAGGATTTGGTTGCATAATGTTTGAGTACAGGGCAAAACAAGAAAATGCACCTTGCGGCTGCAGACAGCTCTGTCCTCAGTTACATATGTTACATGCATAGCAGCAGGCTTTTAGAGTATGTAAGACAGGGTTGCTTCAGCTTAATTTGAGATGAGTGTCAAATTCTCTCCTCCTCAGCCCACTTCATGCAGTAATGTGTTTATTCTGTACACATGTTCCTACTGTGCGCCCAAGGCCACTCTGCTGTTCAGAAAAAATCGAAGCGATTCATATATGTTCTTCTCACTCTTCCTTATCAATATATGTACAGATTCATTGCTTCTCCAAGGGACTGCTGAGACACACAACAGCAATCTAAAAAAATCCTCTATTATGCCATGAGCTCCACTAATCCCTGTCAGTACTCAGTAATTCTTTGTGATAGTGGAATCTAATATCAGTATAGCAGTATTTTGTAAACTGCATATAGAATAAGATCATTGTTGACAATTAATACTCACCCTTTTACATTTATTTTTTAATAAAACATGCTACCACTGGAAAATAAATCTGAAAATTAATTTTGGTCATATCAAAATCAGCTAAATGAAAACAGTAACATTATATTGCTTTTCACTTCCTTAATGAGGATCATGGAAATGAATGTGCCTTTTTTATAAAGAAACCTACAGGTCTGTGTGCATGTGTACAAGTGTGTGCATAGTTATAGCTTGAAAAAGTGTAGCTGTATATGTGTATGTACATGTAATTTGAAAAAGCATGTCCATATGTATTTATTCAAACACATGAGTACAGTAAATGTGGTAATGGCATAGAGAAATGTTGAGTGATCTCTTAAATTTAGAAGCTTGTGACAGAATGCCACAGAACTGGGGTGAGAAGCAATAGGGTTTTATATATACTGTTGTCTAGGGTCCCAGTCATGGTAACTGAGGAGATATTTGTCTCTCTCCCTCTAAGGTTGGGGAATTTGTGTGAATCAAGCACTTGTTTTCTAGTAAAAAGTCTGCGTGGGATGTGCAGGAAACAAATTAATTTGTCCTCTTGTTAAGGAGAGGTCATTTGTGGTTGTTTCCTTGTTCCTTGAAGAAAGTTTACTATTACGCTCATGCATTGTTTGCTACTCTTTTTACTAGAACCAGGATTTAACTTTGTTTTAAATCAGAAGTTTCTTCTTGACTCATGATTAGTGAAGTTGACAGCTGAATTTGTGCTGGCCCAAACTTTTTCTCAGGAGAAAGTGGAAAGTTTCTCTAATTTTTGTCAGTTAACCTTTCGTGGATTGCAGAAGCACCGTACTGACCAACTCTCTCACCCCTGCCATAAATATAACTCTTAAGCAACGTTTGGGAGGGTGTCAGTGAAGTGGTAGTCAGCAATCATGATAGAACAGAGTTTTATATTTAAGGTAATTCACCAGGACCTGTTTGCTCTTTATTTAAAATGTGTGTACCTAGTTGTTTGAAAGAATAAATTAAAGCTATAGAATGGAAATGTGTCTTAAGGAAACTGGCTGAAAACAAAAAGAAGTCCCTTAATTTTTTTCCATAAAACTCAGTTCAAGGCTTATGAGAGTTGTGCAGGCGTTTTGGGGTTTTTGGGGTTTTGTTTTGGGGGCTTTGGGGTTGGGGTTTTGTTGGGGTTTTTTTTTTTTGAAGATCGGAATACTTTGACATTCATATTGCTGCTTGTCTTGTTCATGGATAAACCACTCAGTTTGATCACCTGTAGTGAGGCCAGTCCAACAGTATTCCTGTGTATTATGATTATTTTCTTTAGAGCAGGATAGTCTCTGTTTCAAGTGCAAATGATTGCAGTCCACCAGTGCTGTCACTAATTATGAAGTGGTTCTTGTACAAGGTGGGAAGAACTCTGGTGTGTGGAGTTGGTCAGTGATTTGGCTCTGGGGGATGGAGAGCGAAAGGCTCTTGTAGCCTTTGTTAGTCAGGAGCAGAGCTTTATTTTACTCAGTTTCACGTTGTAGGGAAAGAACCTGAAATAATGTTTGGCATGGAGCTGGACTACCTTGGGTTGGCCTGCAGATTAAAATTTTTCTGAACAGCATACATAAGAGATTGAATCTAATGGCAATATAGATTTTTAGTTACATACCTCAGCTAAAAATGCCAAAAACAGGATCTCAGGAATGCTGAGAACACTGACCAAAAGTCCCTCCAGGATATCTTGAACATGTAGTTAAGCAATTCAGTCCTCATAAGTGAAGGCTTGTACTTAATGTTCTGGGAAGTCTGTTTGCTGTTAATGTAGCCAGTGTGTAGAGCAGAAGTGATAAATACTATTAATTTCCAGACTCTAAACAGATTATTAAAAACAATCATACGTATTCTTTGTTAGATTTCAGGAACTACTTGACTCTCTAGTTAAATTCACTGAAGCATTTCCTGCATGAAAACCTGAGCCAGCAGACATTTTCCATTATCCTGTTGTTATGTCATGACTGACTTCAGTTTTTACAGTTTCCATGACAACTGTGATTTTTGATTGGTAAAGAATAAAGTGCTAGAAGATTTTTATTTTTTTCTTGGCTGTACGGTATTTTTCCATCAAAGGAGTAGAGTGAAAACATCAGAATGCTTTTTGCTAATCAGTATTTTAATTGAATTGCTACATAAATGTGGATACCTGTTTGTGGCAGACTCCACATACAGTAACTTTTCAGACAGGGCTGTTTTCTCATCTATTACGGTTGCCAAATAACTTTCTGGAAAATCAGTGTTAAGTTATACTTAGAATTTAAGAAATTATTTTTCATTATGACATTATTATTTTTCTAATAGTCTAGATATTTACGTTCCCATGCTAGCCCTTAAGAGAAATGTGCTTTTCAAGACATGCCTGAAAGCAACACATTAGATTTTCTGAGATTCTTTGGCAATTTTTGCAAGTCATGCAAAACAGCAGCAAAATGGTACTTGGGAACTAATGATGGAATTTCCTTAGGTAGGAGTCCAGAAGGAAAAAAACAAAAAACAGAACAAGAATGTGACTTGCTGGATTATAAGAGAACAGCAAGAGGGGTCAGATTGCATAGGTTAACAGTTAGTGATCACTTTGGAAATGGGAGCTAATAGAGCCGATCAGAGTGAGAAGATGGCTTGCTGACTGTCATGTATGAAGGAAAAGAGAGAAGGAGGTTCAGACAAGAGGAGCTTGACAAGCAACAGGGTGTTTATTAGTAAGAGCAAGAAAACAGCGGTAACAGATTTTTACTTGGTAAATATGTCAGTTTACAGAAAGGTCTACAGATTGGCTGGCTCATAACTGGGAAAAGAGGGAGGGCTAATGAACAGAATAAGAATGAGCCAGCTTATCAAAATCAAAGGAATTTAATGCTCTAGCAGTTTGCAAATTCTTACTCGGTGAAAGTGACTCATCCTCTTTCACTACATTGCGTGTGGAACGTATTTCAAAAACACAGTAGAAAATCACTGGAAAATGTTGATTTGTATTCTGTAGCATTTCCAGATCTTTTCTGCATTTGTTACAGAGAAGCACTATGCACTAAGAATGTACATATAAATCCTAGCCCATATTCAGGAGTATGTACTACTGGCCTGTCTAGAGCCATCTTCTACAGGCAAATGGGATCCCTAGGTCAAATTAATGCTGGATCAGTGTATGAAACTGATTAGCTTTTGCCTGTGAAATTTGTTAAATATTAAACGTGGTGGTTGGATTTTGTCCTTCATTTGTGATGCAGAATAAAAATTAGATTCATGGTTGGAGTAGTATACCAGATGAAGTTTTTTAACTACTAGTTTTAGACTTTGTATAGCAGTTGATGCCTCTAGGTGAAAAACCTTTTAAATAACTTTATAGTTAAATTTATAGACATAGAATGTGAAGTTTCTGTCACCTGTGACATGTACATACCATTTTAGAAACAAATAATCGTGGTGACCATGTCTTTCTCAATAAAGAGGAGCATACCTAAGCCTTCAGCCTTTAAAATACTTCCAGAAGTCTTTCTTTTCAGCTGGTCTCTAGCTTTGATTTGAGTTAGTTTTACCATCCTTTTCGGGAGAGACCATAAGGTTGGGATTTAAATGGGGCTTTATTGTAGTGAAGACTCGTTCCATGGTGTCTGGTAACTAATATCAGAATTTAAAATGTGTTGCTAAGGGTAAGAACCTTAGATGTCTTGGGTACTGAAAGTAACTGTCTTGCTTTTCAGACATGAAGAATCACTGCCAGTATTTGGTTATGAATGAAAGCTGTGTGTGCCTGATACCATTACATTAGCCTCTCTAGGAAAATCATTCATGAATCAAATCACAAAAGAGGGAGAAATGGATTTTTCTGTTACCAGTTTCTAACTTTTAATAGGTTCGTTTTTGTCTGAAAAAGTGTCTTCATGCTTGTTTTCTCAAGACCGCTGTATCCTAACACAAGCTTTTATACCTTCTGAGAAGACCCAGTGGCCCTTCAGCAGCTTTCTTTGAATTTGCTTTCTGTGCTCTTAAAAAGCAAATGAAGCTTCAGAAAGACTCTTACAATATCCTCTTGTCTTGTCTAGCACCATGGTTTTTGTAAATGTATTTTGTACATGTTCTGCATTTTATACTGGTTTACCGCTTTTACTACAAGTCTTTAAAGATAGCTTTAAAGGTGTTTTGAAATTAGTGCTTTTAACAAAAAATATGGCCTTATTGTAAACTTTATAACTACATTATATACTGCCCTTAATACATGAGCCACTGGGTAGTGTTTTCTTTGCCGAACACTGCTCTGCTGGTCTCTGCTCATACAAGTCATTGATGTATTAGTAGGCACAACTGAGGAGAGTTATCACTAGGACAGACATGAAGGTGCAGTTTCTACTGGTAGTTGATCTTCATTTAAAGGTTCCTTCCATCTAGTGACTTGTTTCTGCTCAAAGGTCATCTTCTTCCCTCCCCCTCCTCTTCCCCCTGCCCCCCCGCCATCTCTGTAAGAGATCTTAAGTCTCTAGCAGTGATCTGGGAAGAGCTTTCTGTGGGGATTTTGTTTTCTTCTATTTGGGGGGTTTATTTCATTTTTTAATAATAGATTAGCAGATGTGCTTACAACGAGGAATTAACGAGCAGAGGAACTTAGTTCTATCTTTCCTTGATTCTTCATGATGACAGTGCTCTATTGCTTACAAGAAAGATGAAATTGTGTCATCTTATTTGTGTTTTTAGTATTATCAACCTTTAGTGATCAAGAGTTACTTATTCTGATTTTTATTATGTCATTTGTATTGTAATAGCGCTTTTGGGCTGTATTCAGCCTAGAATAGGACCTGCTGAAGATGAAAGCCTGTGTCTGCATACAGAAAATGCAGACAAATTTTCTCAGATACTTTAGTATTAGACAGCAAGTTCATAGAGTAAATGTGGAAGGGTAGGGAGGAATAGGTCCATGGGTATTACACCTCTGAGCAAAAAAATAAACTTTGAAGTATCAGGGAAGAAAAGCCTCCTGGAGGGGCTATATTGGCTTCTTGGTTTCTTCTCACACTGTAGACCTTCATCTCCTACATGTATTACAGTCTTGCTCTTTGCTGAGATGTCCTGGTGTTCATGGCAGTCCACCGGTGTGCACCAAGTGTGAAGTGTATTAAAGATCCTGATCCTTCCAGAAATACAGAGAAACCAAGTATCAATCCCCCCAGAAGTACTGTAGTGACAGTTTCAGCAGTTGGAAGAGTATATCCAAACTATTGCTTTGTGCATTTTGCCAATTCACTTAAATCAAAAAAGTGGTTAAATGGATTCTTTGATTATTTTTTTTTTTTATTTGTTTTTTTGCTAAAGCTGTGATGGAAACCAGGCATCTTTCTCTGTCCCATGACAGCTTCTCTGTCTTGCTTCTGAGCATTCTTGCTGTGGTGCCCTGTGCTCATCTACCAATGGTTTTGAGCTTACAGGGGTTTAAAGCAAGTGTGGGGACATGATTCTCCATTTATACTATTCCATGCTGTGGATTAGCATTCTTTTGTTCTCTGAATGCCTAGCATATTTGGTGTTTTGATTGTGTTTGTGAATACTGATGTTACCCTAGCGCAGTGTATTTGTAGCACTAATACAACTAAAGGTGTGTGGGTAGCGTCCAGACCTTGAAGCTTGTATTTCAGAGCTTTCATAATACCTGAAGGGGGGGGGGAGGGGTGGAATTGTCTGAACTCACATAATAGTGAAATAACTGTGTTCTAAAGGGGTACAAGAGTTAGCAGTTGTCAAGGATGTTGACTTCTCCTGCTATTTCCCAGTTCATTATCAAAGTCAGCCAGTGGTTTTGTAGCATGGAGTCTTTTGTATTTTTATTATTTGATGATCATCATCAACTACGTATGCCCTAGAGTAAGTGGTGAGAAAAGGATTTTCCCATCAGACTGAAGACTGTACCACTTCTTCCCAAGTGAGGCTTTAACTGTCACTGTCCATGGCTCCAGCCTTGGTAGGACTGAGTTTCACTGTGTGCTTGTGTGCAAAATAAAATGCCACCCCATTAACTCACTCGCAATGACCATACTGAGTACCCTGCCTTAGAACTCACTGTGTGCTTATCAAAGATAGCTTAACCTAATGTGAGCACTTTCTGAAGTGTTCTGTTACTGATGTTTAGTGGGTTGCTTTGTATACATATTTTTCTTATTTGCAACTTCTTATAAAGTTGATTGTCTCCAATTTGGAGAGTCTAGGCTTGAGATGCAAACAAAGATTAGAGTTAGTACTGCAAATTATTTTTTGTGTGGTTCTGACTGGTTAGCCAAGTAGTTTATCTACAGAAGGATATTAAGGATATACAGAAATGTTAAAGCAGGGCTTACGTAAACTAACGGCAATTCCAAGCACTTCTTTAGCTCTTTCTTATTTTTATGGAGGCATGGCTGTATTTGTACATCACCTGCTCACAAAGAAAGCAGCCATAGGCAGTGGTCATCTGTTAGAGCTATAGTTCAGCAGTGGTTACTATGGAAACTGTACATGACCTACATTTTACCAAAAAGTGATAAAGTTTGTGGGTTTTGTGGTTGGGTTTTTTTTTCTTTTTAAATGAAGCACACCTATTGATTCCTACTACTGTGTTTCCATCTTTACACATTGTTTTACTCAGGTAGTATTCTTAGTTTTGAGTGGTTCATAACTGTGTGTTCTTGGGAAGAAGGTAACTAATTAATTATAGCATGCATTATAATAACATATTAGTTATGTAACTACCAGTGGATGGTCTATAATGGCTTGCAGTAGAAAGGCTCATTCTTGTGAATTTATGTTTGACTAACATTAGAAGTCAGTAGACTACTGCATGAATAACGTTACTCAAACTGTTGGACTTTGAGTAAGCCTCAGAAACGCTTCTGGCTTTAGTACATTCAGCTTGTTGCCCTTAAGGAAGTGAGAATTCTCTTAAAGAAAACTATACCACAGATGTTGGTAGAGAAAAGAGCATTCAGAAGAGAGGACAATGTGAGACATGGAAATAAAGCTTGAGTTGGGATTTTACATACACATTTCTTGGAGTGAGATGAACACAGAAGAGTAAGTGTTGAGCTACAGCATGTGTCTAATGAAGTCATTACATGTTGTGATTTGTCTAGAACTTTGGCTTGTGCATGAGAGAGGCCTTGGTTTTCAGAAAATTATTTTTAAACATTCTCAGAGAAACGTTTTACATTTGGTGTATATTTTTTATTCGTGTGTCGTCTTATTTAGATAAAACCCCTCTTCTACTTTGTTTATTGTACTTTGTAGTGTGAAGGAATGTTTCGTTTCACAGAAATTAAGGACAGAGAAAAGATAACTTTCTCTTCTCTGCCCTTACATCTTTTGTAGCCCTTTTTATTGCTCCGCGGTTCATACAGCGTGGTCAGTTTGATCTATACTGTGTGGCATGCTACACTTCTGCCACTTCAGTCATGTGTTACATGATTAACAACAAGCCCATTTGTTTGCATACCTCAAAAAATAAACCATTTTTTGTTTACCTTCTTTCTTGCTCCAGAAAGCTCAAGTTATGTTCACTATGTCCATCTGCCTACACTGTGATACACGCAAACAGTAGCGGTAGTATTGGCAAGAAATATTAATTACCACTGTAGAACAGTCAGTATTAAATGCTTTTGGGAATCGATCTAGTTTGTTTTTCAGACACAACTTTAATTATCACCAAAACTTCATGTATCATGATGAAAGCATTTGTGTTTTTCCAAATTATTTTGATCATAAAGTATCTCAAGCATGCTTTCAGTAGAGATTGGTCCAGTAGCATGTGTTTCACCCCTGATACTCACAATCATAGCAGAGAGAGTGTATAGGAGTTTTTATGCCTGGTCATAGTCTATGCTGAAGGAGGGTATGAAAACTGCCAGATATCCAACGGTAGTCTGTACCCCAGCTTCTTTGTAATCACATTATTACGAACTAGTTGCAAGCACAAAATACCTTCCAGGCATTCTTGAAATGTGTCTCTGCTGTTTCTGGCTGCAAGCCTGTTTCCGGCTGTGCTCAATCTTCAGTGCCACAGAAGGTGAAAAATGATCAGTCAAACTGTAGAAACAAGGTTCTACATTCAGAAATGTTTAAATGAATATTCCTTTCTGATCCTCTGCAAGTTGAGCTGAAATACTGAACCAAGATAAGATTCTGATGTTATTTTAAAGCAAGATCACAAGTGGTAGGGACCAGAATGGAAAGTGGCCCAAAGAGGCATCTTTAATGGCTTATGCCACCACTTCCTTCTCCTTTTACCACAGCCATGGCCACGAGTGTTTGTTATAGATCAACTGTTTGTTTTGGTTTTTTTTTAAATTCAAAAACTATATCCAAAAACGCCTTTTAGAAAGAATTCAAACATTACTTAAGGACTTCCAACAGATGGCAAGTCTGTCACCTGCCTTGGTAAGCAGGATTAATGTTTAATTGTCCTTGCTGTTACTGAATTTAGTTCTGTTCCGTGAAATACCAGGAGGTTTTCAGACTCCCTGATGTGTCAGAGCAGAAGTAGCTTGTGTACCAGAAACCAAATGTGGATCCTGGCTATGTGCTCAAAATTTGTATGATCATTTATATTATAAAAAATATTTTGTATTTCAGAAGAGCAGACCTGACTTCTTAAGTTAGTCAAAAATTGTTTGCAATGATTAAGTATTTTGGTAAAATAACTACTGTGGCTTAGTCATACATGTGACTCACACGCTGTTCTGACTTCTTTTTCCCCAATATGGTAATTGGTTTCATTGCAGAAACCCATGTTTCTTCTGTTTCTTCTGTGAGTGTGCATAAGGCACCGCTAATACTTTGATAGAAATTCTAAAAGTTTGTTGGTATCATTTTAACAGTAATGAGACATGAATTTCATTTTTTAAGGGCAGATTAAGGAAATGTCTACAGACTGAAAACATGATTTCAGAGGTCTAAAAATCTCCTGAGAGAAACTGGCGTTCTTTGAGATCACAAGGTCAGTAGTACAGTAGCAGTTATTCACATGCATATATCTATTCAATTATACAGGCCCAATTTCAATTATGTACTATTTGATGGTACAAAACCAGATGTTATATTTTACATTTCTGCTGATATTTTTATTAGCAATTTTGTAATAACATTAGTAAAAAAAAAATTTCCAATTTCCAGCTGCAACTTTATATTTAAAAATGCTTAAAATTCATGCTAAAAGCTACTGGATTAGTATACATGAGCAGTTTCCAATGTAATTAGGTTTATACAGGAAAAAATGTTCCTAACTTGTTGCCTGTGTTTGTAAATGAATTAATTATTGTGTATTTGCATCTTTCTTCACTTGCAAAAGTAAAAGCTGTTTAATATTTTGGGAAAGGAAACACAAAGTTACCTGAGGAGGTACTTTCAAAGCTTGTATTTTAATTTGTCACATCATGATGTGATTTATTTTTTCCAAAGACTGGAAGTAATGGATATGATTTATTCAGCCATAAAGAGCTAGGCAACACATCTCAAGTAGTAAATGTGTTCAGAGAACTGTGTGTAATCAGTATAATATTTTAATAATGTCACAAAGTAATTTAAAATGCTTGATAGATAGCAAGAAAATTATGATAGCATCTTCTCTTGGATAACGCGTTCATAATTTGTGAGCTTTGCTCAGATACTGGAAAATGTGTATAATTGTTATCCTTTCGGTGTTTGTTCTTAGAATGTTATTTTTAAATACTACATGTGGTGATGAAGGAAAAATCAGAAAGTGTAAGTGTAGTTGCTCTTATCCTGAGGGGTCTGTTTGGAATATGGGTAACCATGATATGAATGCAGGCTTTAAACCTGGCTTTTCATGAAGGACTGAGGGTCTAAATGCAGCATTATGTTGCTTATGTACATCATGTGGCTACACATGTATCAGGCAGTGGTTCATGAGTACAGAGTTACTGATCTCTGTTTCCTGTTTACCTTGTTGAATGTCTTTATAGCTGTAACCAAATGAATTTCTTATATAGTTTCTTTTTACCTTACCTCGATTATCCTTATCGTGGATTACTGAAGGCAGTTGGCAGCCAATTCTTTCAGTAGTTTAAGCCTTAGCTTATGTGGTATCTGATTTCGATTATCTGATGAGTTTCTAGAGTGCAGAGGAGGATGCACATGGCTTAATGAAGTCTCACTTGTCCCAACTTTCCTCGTATTTAGTGCATAAGATGAATTAATTAGAATTTTTGCATAATACTAATTTAAGAAAGAATAACACTGTTGATATTGAAATAATTTTCTTTTGCTATGTTCAAGTGATGTGAAGTGTGTTCCTCTTATTTGTTTGCTTAGCATGCAGTAATGTGGAACTATAGTGAAAAAAAAACCCCAACCAACCAAACCCCCCCCAACCAAACCAAAACCCAAATAGCAACTCTAGCAGTACTGGTGACTTAAGAGGTGATCCATTAAGTTACATTGGTAAATGCTGCAGGAAAACTTGCCAGATCATCCTTGGTGTTACTATTGTTCTATTGCTGGGTACAATTAAAAATGCAATTTAGAAAAGTAATAGACCAATATTCCTTTAGTGACTGCATCAGAAGGGTTGTGGAGGGGACCATGTGATTTACAGTAAGGCAGTCTGACTAGCCAACTGTAAAGGTGTGCCCCTCTCTAGATGAGAGAGGATGTGTATGCAAAATTCTGGAAAATATTCATAAGTGTTGTCTTTGTGTTGCAGTATAATAACTTCAGCTGTTCTTGAATTATGGTATATAAATACATCTTTCGATATAAGGCTTAAAGGTACTGTGAAGGAGCCAGGGTCTAAAAACCTCAGTTGAGTAGGTGATATCCATGAGCCTTTCATTTGCTGCCATATGGACAGCGAAAAGGACCTTAAACTGTCCCCATAGAAGACCCCCAATTCCTCTATCAGTCTGGACTCCCAGTCTTCCTGCGTGGTTGTAACACACAGCCACTGGGTATAGGAGTTTGTTCTCATTCATTGCCATGGATAAACATTTAGATAAGAGGAGAGCTTTCTCCTTCCTGCTTTTCCAATTCTAACAATAATGCATGTGAGAGGAAAGTATGTGATTCGTGACTTACCATGTGGTTTTGTAAGAATCCTAGGCTTGTTTAAAAACTGCCTTTTTAATAAACAAAATGCTTCATTTATTTCAGTAAGCATGAAAGCATGTGTCAGATTACTGGAATTAATTTCTTCGATGCCTAAATGTTACTGAACTTGCAAAAGCTTGTTGATACAATTGTACCTAAAATCTGAGTCATCATCAGACACTGGAAGACAGTTAGTGCCTACTACTAATTCCTGGTTATATCTGCTGTTGTAATCCTGCAGTGTGAAGCTGAGCCTTTGCCACAGTTTTCCAATTTGAGATGTGCAGGAAGGACAAAAAGCTCCTAGTCTCTCCTCACTTCTTCCCCTGGTTCTTTGAGTTAGATTTCTGGACTGTGCAAGAGATTGGTTGGAAGAGGCTTCCTCTTCCAGGCTTAATTTCGTAAATAACATGTGACCTATCTAATACATGAGATAATAGCAAAAAATAAATGACATAATAGAATCTGTCTATTTTTCTGGATGCTTTTTCTCCTTGCCTCCCCTTTTGTGAAGGAGAATTTTGTTCTGTGTACTTTTTAAACAGCAGATTAGTGGCTGTAGGTAATTCACAGAAATAAGCAAATTCCAAAATGAGGACAAGATGGGAAAATTAATAATTTAATTAGGCGGGATTTGCACAGGATTGCAATGAAAAGGTTTTTGCAGAAGCTGTGTGTTAACTAGTTAAGTATAAAGTAACTTTAAAAGTGCTTATTCTGCAGTTTTTTCATGGCAGACTACATGGAGTATGCCAGTTCAACTGTCTTGTTGCTCCTGGCCCTCCTTCCTCAGACATTAACCTATCTTTTCCATGCTTTGTGAACACCCCCTCCTTCCCATACAGTGTCACCACTTAATTTCTTCTTGTGGATCAGCCCTCCTCAGAATTGTGACAGTCATCATAGCCTCAAGAGACCAAGTGTACAGAAGTATAGATTTTGATGTGTCAAGCAAAGCCAGGTTTCCCCCTATTTCTTACTGGATTTGAATTTCTCTTTCAGTTACAGGAGAAACGATAGACACTTCTGTATACCTATAACAAATATAATTTTGATGAGAGAAGTTTTGTCTCTGCCATGCATAATAAGGAGGAATTGCTAGCCGATAAGAATTTCTGTGTCCAAACATAAGGTTCCTGTCCACTATTTATCTCTACACTCTACACCCTGGCTAACAACAAAGGCAGGGGGTGTGGGGGGTGGACTCAAAGCCAGAAAAACCAAACCCCGAAACAAAATCCAAATAATCTACAACTCTTGAAATGACTGTATTTACAAGGTCTGAATGGGGTGGGGATGAAACTGTACATATTTAACTCTCAATCCACTGTTTTAAATGGGGAGGAGCAAAGAGACTTCATAAATAGCTAATGTAATTGTGCTGGACCAGCTGCCCAGATTTAGCAACTGTGAAACCTATAGTAGAAACCTGATTTATTTTTTTAACCACTGTGTCATCTAACTTAGATCTACGTGCTGCATCACCATATCTAGATCCAGTGGCTGCTTTAAGATGTTTTACCTGGTTGGGTAAACCCCAATGAGAGTTACTGTACAAATGCAGTATATACATCCTCTTCAGTAGTGTTGGCCTGGTGCTAGCATGCATACTCAGCATAGGAGAGATGCAAGACATGCAGAGGCTTACCAGAGGCTACAGATTTCTGGAGGGGGTGATCCCCGACAACACAAGTATGTTTTCCCATGCCAAGATCATAAAACTGCAGGACAACGGAACAGATGATCTTTCAGGAACAAATGGCATAGCCTCTTTTAAAAAGGACATAATTTAATTCTATGTGATGGTGCTTTCATTTTAATTCATAGCATAACAAAGCCTGAACCCTTTAACTGAGGTCAGCCTATCTACCAGTGTTGTCTTTTAGGATTATTTAAGCACATAAAGAAAAATTCTTCTCTTCCTTAAAGATTTTCTAGTGGTTCAGTGCAGAGAGATACAGATTTGTTGATATGATGTAGTGTTTGAAATGAGACAGACTTGTATTCAGGGCTCTAGGGTTTCCTTCCTTTGGGAATCTGAAGAGTTCATTAAATAAATCTGGCCAGGAGAGATTAAAGCTGTCTTTTAGCAAAGTGCTCAACTTACATTCATGCTTAATGAGAATACCTGTGCTAAGACCATTGGGTTTTTTTAATATCTGTTCTCAAATGGGGCCTTAAAAATTCAACCATATTAAAATTACATCAGAATAAATAAGGCTACTGATGAACAATTAAAAATATATATCACACTATTAATATTTAACCATCTGTTTCTCCTTACCTCTGTTTCTTCATCATCATCCCTATAACCATTACGATTATTTGAAAAGCATTATAATTCAGTGGTCCAGTTCTGTACTTAAGTAAGTCTTAGACATGTTCTTGTTATTTCTAATCCATCAAGAATACCCAACAGTTCCTTTATTTTCTTTACAGCAGTCTAATGAGGTCAGAAAGGTCAGAAGAAACTAGCAAGACAGGTCAGAACAGCTTATACATGGGTTCTTTTCTGTAGGCTGATATTCAGCATACTGGGAATGGGTCAGGCTCTACTGTTCAGATTGTGCAGTGAAATAACGACATGACCAATTTGACAAGAAGTCTTCATTATTGTTTCCCACAGAATGTATTTCCAGGGCTAGAGCAATTAGTGGGGATTATCTTTGAGAAGAGAAATAAATGGCTTTTAACTGCTTTGTGTGTACTAAAATAATGCTAGATGGCTTAAAGTTTTCCTATCTGAAGAATTTCTTTTTTTGTAAATTCAAGTGACAGGTTATCACCCAGTGTCAGAAGAAACAGTACTTTCCCATCCATTTACTGCTATTACATAGGAATAAAATTGTAATGCTCATATCAGGCTTACATTTTCAGATTTGCCACTATATTTTTTTATACTTGCTGTTGACAGTAGTGCAATATAACTCCTGATTGATTTTCTTCCTCTAATTATTTTGACGTTCAGTGAGACAGATTCTAGTGGCCCTGAAGAACACCTTTGAATCATTAAGAGTGTCATTATGAGATAAGTAACAATAAAATATTGCTTGCATTTTTTTTATATTGAGAAGATGGCATGGAATAGTTAAACTGCTCTAGGTCTTAGTAGATTACATGTTAAAAATTACTTTCAGGGTTTAACTCTTTATAGAAACTGATTTCAGGTCTCTGCTGCCAGTCCAATGCTTTCAAGTTCTCCATTTTGCAATCCAGAGAAAAGTTTTGAAACATAAACATTACTTCTTGAAGTACACCTGTATAGTGAAAATAATAGCTGTGTAGAAATTAACAAGTGCTTAGCAGTATCTAAAAAGAATTTCTGTTATTTGTTATTAGTTTTATTCCTACTGCTTAATTGTACCCAATCAGGCTATGGCTTCAGAGTCCTCATTGGTTTAGCCACTCTATTGTAAAAATTCCTGTACCTTGTATTTGACATTTACTGTATGCGTGACCCCCTGAATCTTTGGCTTTGTTTGCTGAAGATTTCAGTTTGGCTGATGTGTGGCTGTTGGGGAGACTTCTGGTGCTCCTGCTGCTAGTCAGTTACCTTGTTTGTATGCTTAGACTGAGCAAAACACTGGATGCATAGAGAGAGAGGCAGGCAATTCTACTCCAGCTCTGACTCAGGCTAATTTTGACTCAACTGTCAGCCTGTCCAGTGTTTTGGGGGTTGGCTTCCCCTGCTTCCATCCATAGTAACCTGAGGTCGTTGGTATTCTTTTTGCCAAATTATCTGATTTGTGTAGCACTGATGATTTTCATATGTTCCACTTTTTGCTTGGTGCATTACACTTCAGGAATTTTTGCCTCTGAGTTTGCTGGAGGGTTTGAATGCAAGGGAACTGGGTTTTATTACTTTTTTTTTTTTTTTAATGGATAGAATTATGTTCCTAGCAAATGTTGGCAGTCCATGTCAACAGTATGGTATTTCTGGTGGTCTCATTCATTTACTTTATGCTGCTATGCAGTTACTTTAGGAACCATATGCTTTATTTGCTGCAGATATACATTAGATAGATACACTTGTATTTCCTAGATCTCAAAATATTCAGCCCCATCTTCCACAACTCATTTTGCAAGAGTTTGCCATATTTCCATTTCTTCTGAAATGTTGGCTTACCTGTGCTTTTTTCCACTTATTGTTCTATTCTTCTAATTGCTATTGTTTATTTTTGAAAATGCACTCTTTTCTCCTTCCCCATCCTACAACTTCCTATACAGTTATATTTTCATTTCCATTTGTATGTTTTCTGGCTAATAAAAAACCCCCATTTCTGGCTAATAAAAAACCCCCAACAAAAGAGTTAATTAATGTCTATGCTAACAATAGATTTATCCCTCTATAGTTTTACTGTAAGACCAGCTTCCAGAGAGCAGTTTGTCTCTCCTCCAAGATACTTAACTCAACTGTGAAGCAAAAAAAATCTTACGCAGATTTTTTAGCATTGTCCATCTAAAAGCCTCACTAAACCCTGACCTTAACAAACACCTTCTTACTGTGTTCTCCTGAATATGTAAATGCTGTTTCAAAGAGGATGTTACTTTAACCGACCGATGCATCTCTTTGTATCCTCTTTAGTACCCCACATTTTTGACTGTTATAGATCTATATTCTTTGTTTCTGTCTCTTGAAATAGATCAAGTTCTTCATGGTCTTTTCTTCTCCACTTCCACTTACCTGCCAGCATTCATTAATATTGGTAACTTTAAAATATTAAACTCCCATGCTGTTTCTAATGTTCTGGAGTTGTTCCTGCAAATGTATTTCATTGGGTTTTTTTAAATTCTTTTTTAAACCTCACCCTTATCATTATGTGTATAAAATCTTCATTTGGCATGCAAAAATATCAGGTTTAAGTCTTTGTTTTCTCTGCAATCCTGGCTTTTTGAATACACCTTTGTTACCTGTTGGACTTTTAAGATGTTTAGCTTCTAAGGCTATATATTTCAGAGAACTTTTTAAAACTGTATCAGGCTGTATATGGCTTTTAAGGCTGTAATGCTATCATTGTTGTGGTATGATAACCTAAGGATAACCGTCAGGCAAGATTCATAGGGAAATCGTTTTGTGTTTTTTTTTCTTCAGATTTGTTAGAAAAATAGACAGGTTTTTGTATGTCTGACCCATTTATCATGTCCTCAAAGGCTTTAGTGTTCATAGTCACCTCAGCTTATCTGTGTAAAGATACAGCTTTTCCCTGCAAGCTCTGCCTCTGTCATTGCTTGACAATCTGAATGTAATGACAAGACTAGCAACTGTTGATCTGTTCCAGTATGACTATGAATGTAATTTTTTAAGAGCTGTTTTCAACTGCTGGAAAAGAATAAGATCATCAGTACAGAGTATGTGCCAATTTGCTGTTTTAGGTATGTTACAAGCTAAATATGACAACTTTCCAGGAATTCTCCCAGTACTGGAGATAATAAGAAAACCGCAGGATACACAATGCTCAGTTATGAACTCATTGCCATTGGAAATGACATGAAATACACTTTCTGCATTTAAATGGATCCACTCCTGTCTCTCAGCCCAAGACATCCAGGGCAGTGAGAATGCCTTTTGCTCTGGAAAAATGGTTGGCCCTGGCAGATCTTTATACTTCTTGAAATCTTAAATGGCTGAAGCCTGCATTTATGATCCTGTATCCTGAAGGCTTACATACATGCTACCAATAGCGCACTGAAGGCAGAAGGAGAGCAGTTCTAGACAGACAGCTAGAATAGTGGTAGGGTCACTGAAATATGCCCAACCTGGGAGATGAAATGAGATGGCCAAGAACCTTGACTTCCTGCTCTTCAGGCACAGTACTGGTGAGTTCCTCTGAGCTCGGCACTGTTGATCTAGTAAAAGTTTGTTAATGGAAGGTGGTGTTGTCAGCCTGCACCTTTGCTGTTACCTGGGAAGGTCAAAACAGACACATTGGCTACACTTGCTAAATATCTAACTAGTGCTATCTCCAGAAATAAATAAGGTCCTCATTCCTGAAAGGAAGAATATTTTGATAGAGAAAGTATTATCCTCCATGCTTAAAGATGTTGTCCAAAGTGATAAATCTGGTTGATAAACCACATTCAATGCAGGGATGCAAAAAACAATTTAAAAATCCTACAACACAGGAAACTGTCAGATGATGCAACTTCCTTTCATGTGATACCAGGGGTCCCTACAGTCCAGGTTTTGTCTGCACCTTGAACTGGTGGCCTTATTCAAAGTGTTTGAATATAATTCTGCTTGGAATGCTTACTTATTTTTTTAAAATCTAATCACTGGAAAAGATGTCAAATAATGATCTAAAAAACCCTTCAACTAGATGCAATAAACAAACAACAAAATTTTCTCTGTTGAAAATGCACCAATACAACACAAGAGGCTGAAAAAACTGCGGTCCTTAGGGGCCTGTAGCCTGCCGTAACCCATGGCTGTTGTATTTCAGTCAGGATGATAAGTGTATCTACTCGATACTGTGACCAAAAATCTAACTGGAATATTAGGTACTGCAGCTAGTAGTTATCAAGCAGCTTAATTAAAAAAAAAAAAAAGATCATAAAGGCTTCTGAAATGCTGAAATCTGGACATATTTGAGCTATAAAAAAGCTCTAATAAAAGTCCTTATTTAGTCTTGATGCCATTTAGGTAGAACTCTTAAGTCAAACAGCCATTTGATTAACACTTCAACAAAAGAACCTCCACACTTGAGCGTGCTGCAGAAATGTTTATCCTTGCAGTTTCAGGGCATGTGACTACTGCAGTTACTCTTTGTTCTCTTGGAAAGTTAGCTTTCAATTGGTGTTTAAAGACACATTGTGTTTTCAGTCTGTCTACTCAATTTGTAAATCCTGCTTGGAGAGTTTGCAAGATTGTCTATTTTGATCATTAAAGTAATGGATTTATACCAGTAAATCCTGGAACTGCCTACTGACTTCCTAATATGACTGGTTATTTAAATATTGGTAACTGATCATCTTCCTATGTGAAAGAAATGGCAGTCAATGTTCCTTAGAAACCGTATTTCTGAGTGGGATCGGCTTAATTTCTGATGCTTTAGAACATTAGAATGACATAATAAAGTTTTCTGTAAGAGTATAGTGGTTCAGGCTTTAACTTGGTGAAAATCTTGTCTATCTGCTACGAAATATATTTTGGATGCTAAAATTAATGATAGGATTTCTCATTTAATTTCTTTAATGCTGATTTCAGGGGAAGTTAAATCATTACTTTGTTTATTAGGCTATGAGGAGAGACATCTCCTGCAAAATACTTAATGTACTCTGCTGTTACAGAACATATGGCAGGGAGAAAATGTGTTGTGTGCAACTGGTAGGGAAGACTCCAGCAATAAAACTCACAACATTGTGCTGATGTTGGTAGAGATCCTGGTAGACAAAGAAAGAAGTAAATAAGAATTATTTTCA
Source organism: Hypotaenidia okinawae (assembly GCA_027925045.1). Taxonomy (NCBI): domain Eukaryota; kingdom Metazoa; phylum Chordata; class Aves; order Gruiformes; family Rallidae; genus Hypotaenidia; species Hypotaenidia okinawae. The sequence continues at coordinate 22,462,176 of BSDF01000007.1, read as the reverse complement.
ACCTCTGCTGGATTCACATAAGGCATAATAGAAATGCTTGCCTAATACAAATGGACAGAGTTATTAAAGGAGAATTTGTTTTTATGCTTTGAAGGTTATTTGAAACAGTTAAAAGTTACCATGGGACCTAAAATTCAATGTCACTTTAAGCTTTAAATGACAAATCTAAGGTCGTATGAGAGATGTACAAAGGTGAGAAGAAGTGTTGCAGTAGATTCACTTCATGTTGAATGAGATTCCAAACTGGTGTTTAGCAATTCAAGGTAGACACCTTATTTTAGAATTTGGTATCTTCTTGTCTGAAAGAATAAAAGTCCACTAGGTATTTTAAATAGTGCATTGAAAATGCTTTCTATTGCAAGTTAGGATGCTTCATAATCTCACTGCAGTGAAATGTAAAAAACTGTTTATGTTACCGCTTAGATCATGTCTATTATACTTTTGTTTGTCTCCCCTTGAATTAAAACACTTGTGTTTTTGATAGACAGGAACAAATTCAAAGATTGTAACAATGATTCACCTTCTAATGGAAGATAAATACTAAAGAGTTTGTCTGCTCTGATACGTAAATCGTGAAAGCAAGGAATGTGGCAGTACTGCTGGTTGCAGTGGTGCTTTAGAAAGTTCAGTTGACAGCAAGTCCAGTAAGGAAAGATGGTTTGTAACCTCCTGGCTGGATTTTACTCGTGTTTTGACTGTGTTGACTTGGTAAACAACTTCTTGGTTTACTGTGGCATGAAGGGGACTAGAAAAAAACAAATAGTTGGAGAAGAGAAAGATAAAATGCTTGCTTCACATACCTTTTTTTTTTTTTAAGCTTTTTGCTCATCAACAGTCAAGCGAAATTTATAGGATGGAAATTGGTAGTATGAGAAAAGGTGTGCTTGGTAACCAAAAAAGAGAAAAGGGGATGGAGAGGGAGTCAGGTAAAAATTAAAAAGTAGCTTTGTTTCTTTTATTTGTCTGTCAATTTCTAACCGTGACAAGCACAGCTCTGTGTAATTCTGAATTGCTCCCCGGCATGGATCATGTTGCTATGTCTGAGCTGTCATGGAAACTGGCTGGAGCAAAGCTGGCTTATGAAGCACATACAAGAAGGCACAGGCAATCTCTCTTCTTAAAGTATCTGCCCTTTTCTAAGGGTTTTTTTTTTTGTGTGTGTGTACATGGGGTTTTTTAGAATAGAATTTACTTCAGAAACTCCATGTTCTGATGGCATTTTGGGCCTGGCATAAGGGTGATGATAGCTGTCTCAAGCATTCCAGCAATAGAAAATAAATTGCTTTCATTATTCCCATCACCTAATACAACAGCATTCAAGAGATTCTTCTGCTGCTTGCTATACACCTCTCAGTATATTAATTTGCATGCCAAAGTTAATATGTTGCTTGTTTTTGGTAGTTAACTACCAGTTTTGAGAGTGGTTGTGAGAGGACAAAGAAGCCCTGTATGTTTACTACAGAGGAATATTTTTGCTTATGCACAGTAACTCTTCTGCCTAGTACCATTCAGTGTTTTCTTCTGAAAGGGAGTGCACCTTCCTCTCAGTATCACTCCTGTCACCTCTGTTTTATTTTAGAAAAATTGAAGTATTGTAAGGTGTAGTGAAAGAGGTTGTTTTCAAGAGCTGTTGTGCTGAAAATCAATAGGAAGCAGTGTGCTGTTGTATACCTCATGGTTTCTGTATAGAGAATTCACTGTGACTCCGTGTCTCCTCTGTACCGAATGATCGGGAAGTTGCTTCTGGTCAAGGGGATACTTACAAGAGTAGGAAAGAAAGCAAACTGCATAGTGTCCTTCAAACTGACATGACAGGGCAAATGTGCCAGAAATTGGAGTGAAGGGTGGCACTGATAGTCTTGACTTGACGTGCTAGTGGTCACTGTATGAAGTTTGGAGACGAGGTTGCTATGGTGTCAGAAATCAGAACAGCTTCTCACAGGTCTGACCATTTATAAACTGCTTTCTCCATCTATCTGAGGGTGTCATTCTACATTTCAAATAGGTTTTGTCTGTTTTCTTGTGTTTGACTGATGAGAACAAACCATTTCAAAATATGGTTGCACTGCTTTGCTGAAAATTCATTTAGGCATGAGTAAGGTTTTCATATTTGTGTAATTTGGGAACCCAGAATATGCTGTTCTTTCTGGCAAGCTATTGATGAAATCCATTGAGCCCCAGAGTTGGAACTGACTAGTTAGTATGGCACTACTTGAAGATAGTTTAGCATTGGCTGTGATGCATCCAGAGAAAGGAAGACATTGGGGCCAGAGCAAGGAAATTTGATGAAATTATATTTGGTCTGGAAAAAATGTGTGGAATATGTATGTAATAGTATTGTCCCTCAGTGTTACTGATAGTAACTTCAGATAAAGTGCTTTAATATTACACTTTTTTTCTCACAGGTGGGCATTTGTCATTCTGTAGAAGTACTTACGTAATAGTAGGCCTCCTTTGGAAGTTTACACCTATGCCTTACCCTAAGCTCAAATTAGAGGAGTTTGTGTGGGCAAAGGAGTGATCACAAACCATCTACTTCCAAACCTGAAAGTCAGTGCTGAGGCATTTGGAGATGTCATTGGTGTACCTCCTAAGACGCAAACCATGGCATGCAGACCATGGTGTTTCTAAGAGGCGGAGTAGAGCATGTGTGGTGCACTGAACATGTTTTGTAAATCTTGGACTTCAGATTTTTTTTGGCACTAGACTGCAAAACAGTTTCAGCGGTTTCCCTTTCTCAACTGGTGTTGATACTGTTGCATTTCTGGTGTACTTGCAGAACAGGAGCTCTTGTGGGTTTTTTGCACCATACCGGATTCATCCCTGTAGAGTAACAAGGCTCTGAGTGCAAGTTGCTTCTTTTTGTTCCATGAAATTGAATGGTGCTGTGCCAATAATTGTTTTGATTCATATCTGATTCATCCAACTGCGATACAGAATACTGAACAGCAGATTAAACTCAATACCTAACAAAATAATTTAGTTGTCTAAGTTGGGAATGATACGAAGTTAAAATCATAGGCTTAGCCTGTTTTGTGATATATGTGTAGTTTGGAGTCACAGTGGGTTTTTTTGTTGGGTTTTTTTTGTCTTGTTTTTTAATTCTGTGCAAGATCTGCATTTCAGTGCATATAACCTGTGTAAAAGTACTCAAGTTTAAATGTGTATAGGGTAGAATAAACCAGGCTTTACATAATTACACCATACTAATGATGGAAATTATTTGGTATCTCAATTTCCTTAGTGGTGCCCTTTTGCTGTAGCTTCTGTGGGAATGGGAAAGTATAAGAGTTTTCCTGAGAGTTCCTTTTACTACAGAGCAGATATGGGATCTGACAGTTTACCTTTATTTACAATTTATCAGGAGGTTTTGATTTGGTTTTCATTTGGATTCATAAGGAACCTTTTACAAGTGAAGAGAGAACCCATGCTTAACCTCAACACCCATGGGAGACCTTGGGTGAAAGAGTCTGCTAAGTGTTTGCACATCATTCTCCCATTATTGTCTCAGAGAGGTGAATTTGGATTTTCCTGAAGAAGTCCTGTCTATTACAGGAAGGATGCCAGAAACTATTGTCTCATTTGGAGATTTTCCTACTATGGAGTGTCTGGGTTCTGCTACTGTGAAAGTCTTGGGTGATTTAACTCCTTTCATGATGGCAAGAAGGCACTTCCTCAATAGTATGTTTGGACAGAAATGTAACAAAATGTCTCTGACAAAGACTTCCTTCTATTTAGCGAACCTGTAAAGAAGAATATGGGATAGAATAAAATTTAGCTACCTAAAATTGTCAAGTTAAAATTAGGAAATACCAAATTCAACTATGGAGGATTGAAGCTTCCCTTTCTCCTGCGCTCCCCACCCCTCCCCCTTCCCAGCCTTGAAGAACTGATTAACTGAGGCTGCCTTTTGTACAGCATGAGGACTGCTTGCTGCTATTGTCTCCTGCAGAAACAGCACTTTCCAGCTAACTGGTTTAACTGTATCATGTCCTTGAAAATGTTTTCCTCTAATGCCTTTTCAGGGTTTGAAGTCCTCCGTAGGATATAGAACGACAATCAGAAAATGTGACAATAGTTCTCTTTTCCTGATCAGGTTTTGTTTTTTCCATCTGTCAAACACTTGTGTTTTCTTTTTTCCCCTAGTGCTACTGCAGCAAAAATGCCTGCCTTTTGTTTATGTCTTCCTACACTAGCATCGTGACATCATCAGTGATATTGCCAGGGGAAAAAAATATGCATAGCTGTAGCTAAGCCAGCTGTTCGTTAGCAACCCATCTAGTCTGCTTTAGTTCCTTCTCATTAATGTATATGTGGTAGTGCTTCCTGCTTACGAGATGTAGAAGGTTCTCAGCCATGAGCCATCTGCTCAATCCATGTCTTTGGGTGAATAAAAATGGTACTTTAAAATACAATCATTTTTGATAATGGAATTTTTATTAAACAAAAAGAATGAGAGTCTAGAAGATACTCATCTTAGAATTTAGTTGTGGGTAATTCTGAATCCTTTACTACCGGTCTCTTATAATTCAGTGTAATCATAGAGACTGCATATCAACTGTTAGAAAATAATACATGATGAGCAAGATACCAAGAACAATAAAGAAACGGGGAGTTTTGTCATTGATTTGCATGACGACACAGTAAAGTGCTTGAATCTGTTTGTCACGCTTGTCCCCTCTTCTATGCAAATCAGCAGCAAAACATCCACTGACTTCCATGAGACCAGAATAATGCCAACAATGAGCAACAAGCTGTCATTTATTCTAACAAGGGAGATCTTAAATAGAATAAGTAGGTATTTAATTTCTGCAGAGTTAATGAGAAAATATTTTATTTTTTCCATGTTATATTTTCAAAATGCTCCAAATTATTCCAGAGATAATTGACTAATTCTTAGAATAGCTGCATCTTTGCAATGTTAATATTATGAATATTTGCATGTTCAGGGGGAGAAGAGATGTTCATTTATCGTCACTAGCTGTATGGTAAAAGTTTTAAATTAGGATATTCTGGTAGTTCACTCTGCAGTAGGAGTTAGCCTATCTCCTGACATTCCAAAATGGTTCTCTAAGATTGAATATGTATCGATTAAAAAAAACCCAAAACCTTTTTATGTACATACTTATGTAATTGTGAATGTAGATATCCACTTATGAAATGCTTAAGTAAATATTACATTTTAGCCAATACAAAATATTATTTACATACAGAATTTTGTGTTTAAAAATGCCCCAAACCAAACAAACACCACTTTTCCCCCTCAAGCAACCAAATTTAAAACAAAGCAGAACCCAAACACCTAAATGTAAGCAGCTGTTATCAAGAAGATACTAGATTTCATTGTGCTCTCTAATTTCTCATTTGGATTAGGGATTAATCTTTGCTCAAACGGCCAACTCTTATTCACCTGAGTAGTCTGACTGAAACCAGCAACACTAATTTTATGGCCAAAGATTACAGGATAATGCCCTTGACTGATGAGACAAATTTAAATCAAGGGGCTGCTATTTAGGAACAATTCTTCATTCAGAAGCTTGTCCTCTACATAAAGGATAAACACTAGCAGATTAGGTGTTGGCAAAATTATTACTTTTTCAGAATATTAATTTCAGGATGTGCTGTGTGTGGAGTGATGCAGACAATACATGGGTTTTGCCACTCCCCGCAGGAAAAAAAAATACTTTTAACAACTCTCTTGAATTTCTACTTGAACCTGTGTTATGATGGCAGGAATAATTATAATAATGACGAAAAAAAGAAAAAAGGGAAAAAAAAAGTTGAGGGCATTTCCATAATGACCGCTGTCTTAATGAGCTGAATAAGCTTTAGAATTTGTTATCCCTTCTTCATAGTAGACCTCAGCTGATAAAAATATCCATAGCGGGTGAAATCAGTGGCATGCCTGGCTTTCTCAGACAAAACTCCCATGTGATCACACAGGCAGCCTCAGTGAGCCTGAAGCTGCTCAGCAAGCAGTAGGTAATGAGTCTTTGTGCAGAGCGAAGCTCTTGTGGCTGAACAATAAAGCATATGGTACCAGCAATAAAGCACAGTGCTGGGAAATTTAAGAAGATCCTGCTGGAACTAGGAAGACAGTGAATATGTCAAACATTATAAAATGATGATCAATCTGGTTTGGTTCCTAATTAATAAAAACAGTGAATGGATTGGAAAAACAACAATTTGAACAGGTCAGTTGTTTTATAGATTCTTCACACACTTCAGTGTTTTAAGTATAAGTGGGGGGTTTGCTGTTTCCTTATTAGTAGTAAAGCCAGGGTTTTTGCATTTTTGTATGGTGGGTTTGGAAGGATGCACATCAGTATGATATCAAGCTAAATAGTTTTAAGTTCTGTGATAAGATTCAGTGTAAAAATGTTTTTGTTATTACTCTGCAATTCCGACTGCAATCGTGCATGAAAAGCAGCATAGCAAGTAAAAGTAAATTTGTTAGATGGATCATTTACCAGTATCATAAAATATTTAGTAACAACAATCTATTTTTCTGCTATGTATTCGAGACTAATTCTTGCTCAGTAGGAAATTCGTTGTATCTGGCTAAAAATAATATAACATTGGAGCATATCTACCAGTGCACTTGGCTATCTTTTTTTCTCCACATTTTTCTTGGATGATTTTGAAAGTGGTGTTTTGTGTTATTTTTAATGCAACTGTGCACGCAGAGGAATGATACATTATAACCCTCTGCATTTATTTCACTCTAACATTAAATGCAAAATATGGTGGTTTTTTTTCAAGCAAGTATTTGTTTCTCATAGTAGTTCTTGGTTAATCACACTTTTTGTTTTTTTTAAGTGGCCCCTGAAGATTTTAGTGGCCTATGTTTGTCTTACAGAGGAGAGGTTTTCATCATATCACATAGAAATTAACTGTGTAAAAGTTTTTTTCCATAAAGCTCTTTGTAATATTTTTCTTTCTTCTCCAGCGGTAGATATAATAGTAACGCCTCAAAGAAATATATCTGTTTATATTTAGAGAAAATACCAGCCTGTGTGAGGTTGAGCCCTTGAAAAGGGATTGGGTATATAAAGGAGAAACAAAATCTGGAGAACATAATGTCATTTTCATGTGAATTTATAATTGCGCCAGCGGCCTGCTCTCTATAATTACTAATTTGAATAGTTTTAGAACGTGTATTTTGTTCCTCCGTGAATACAAGTAATAAATCTGCGTCCAGCCCCCGGCCCTGGGCGAGTGTTTGGGTGTATTGCCCGGAACTATTCACTGCTAATGAGCGGGCACTACGCACCACTCGTACAGATGCGCTTGCGATCTGTTTATAGTTTTACTATTGTGTCTGTGCGTGATGCTAATTCACGTGGGTGAGTTGAAACAAGCTGTGCATAGATCAGACCTCTGCCTGTCCCCCTACGCTCCCTGCCCTCTTTAATTAAAAAAGGGAAAAAAGGATAAGGACGGCCGTGCTCTGGCTGCAGAGCCGGGGGGAGGGGGTGCTGTGGATCTCCTTGGAAACCGTCGCGGGCTGGCGCTCACCCGTTTTTGGGCGGGCGGGGCGATAAAAGCTGTCGCTGCCGCTGCCGCCTGGCCCCGTTGTGGACCCGCGGCCCCGGTTCCGGCCCCGGCCCCGGTGCCGGCCCCGACCGCGCCGCAGGGTGCGCGGGAGGAGGCGCGGCCGTCCCGGTGGACTGGGCCCGGCATGCCCTGCGGAGGGGGACGGGCCCATGTAAATGTGGAGGTGGCGCCCAACGGTGCGGCGCGGCCGGGGCCGTTCCGCGGCCGGCTCTGCCTCCAGGTACGGAGCGGGAGGGGTGTCTGCCTGGGCGAGCGGCCCATCGCGGTGGCCGCGGCGGAAGTCCCCCCGCCGGGGTTCGGACATTGCTCTTCTCGGGCTCTCCGGAGGCGCGGTGCGGCGCGGCCCCGCGCCTTTCTGCGGGTTGTGCATAGCATGAACTACCCTCGCAAATAGCAGCGTGTGGCTCCCCTCTGGCAGGGGCTCTATATAGCCCATGCTTTTAGATTCAGAAATGTGGTGTGTCGTCAAGCACAAATTTTTCCAGTTAGAAATACTACTGAAACCCAAGTGAAGCATTGCTTTGCAGTCACTGTATGAAAGCATTTCTCCTATAGAAAGTAATTCTGTATAAAAAAAAAAACAAACCAAAAACCAGAAACAGCTTGGCATCTCTTTGAAAACACATTGAAGCATTTGTTTCATACTCCTGATGTGCACCTCGCAATTTAACAGAGAACCCTGGTAAAATTGTAGCAATACGTGCAGTATTTACCATCAGATTGGATGAGATACAATGAATGTGCCACTCCAGTAATTAAATGGAGAAAATAAAGCAGCATATAGTAATGCAATTATATAATTACTATCTTTGTCTAGAATGAGTGCAGTGGATTTTAAGTTTAGATTTATGAGGCAGTTAGGTACTTACAGTAAGTACGTACATACATAAAGTTAACAGCATGCACTAAAATAACAATATTAATGTCCCTATGGAACAGTGTTCCCTCTGTTAAAACAGAATCACAACTTTGAAATACACCTGCCTTTTCCCTATATGCACACAGAAAATACAAACCCAAACATTTTTCCTGTGTGCAGATCAGCACTTCGTGTTCTAAAGCACTCCCAGTACAAAGTTAATTAAAAAACCTTAAAGGAAAAAAAAATCAAGATAATTCCTGAAGCAAGTGTTCTATTGCTGCTAAGTTATGGTGATTCTGAAATACGCTCTTATCTCCATCTACACTCCAATGAAACTGTAATTTCTATAAACATTTTATGCTGCAGTTTGAGTGCTGGATGTTGAGTTCCTTTAATCAGCATAAAAGTATGAAATGGATCTTTCAGCATCCATCAGATGTTTTGGAGACAATCTCCTATGCTACTGAAGTTCAGTGTTAATTTATGTCTAGATGTGAGAAGCCTGAGTCTGGCATGTAATGTTTTGGTTTGAGCATGCACAGTGTTTATAATGTGTCTTAGATTTTTGGTCTTGTTTGCTTATTGGAAAGAAGAATTTACTCTTGTTGAAGAATACATTGATTTGGACAGATGAAATAGTTGAACAATGAAGTTTAAGTTCTATGTTAGTTGAAGATATATAACTCATGGTTTAGGGTACATAATGGTAAATGTTTGGAAATTCATTGCAAACCTTAAATATTTTCCCCAAAACTAAAACTTTTTTCCTCTTGAACAAGTAGATAGAAGACAATGCTGAAGTGAGGCAGGTATAATCTCGTGCAAGATTGGTAAAGCTGTCTGAACGATAAGTTTACATGTAGTCTGTCAGTATCTGTCTTTGTCCTTGCTCTGAACCAGCTATGATGCTGGATTATAAACATGCCATTCCTTCAGTAAAACATCACCAAACACTGTCACATCTTTAAAACATTGATGCCATTTGAAGGCCAACCAGTGGGGTTTGATCACTGCTGTTTCATCACTATTTTGTGGAGCTTTTTTGACCTTGAAAATGGGTTTGAATGTAGATAAAAGACAGATAGGACTCATCTACAAATGCACACAAGCCAAAAATATTAGTAGGTTCAAACAGTTCTGGGATAAATAGCATGACTTCAATTTCTCCATCTCTCCGCAAACATGGATACAGTATTTTAATGAACCCAGTGATAAATGGAAGTTGTGAATAATTGCTAACAAAAAAAAAAAATCTGGAAAATTTTGGTCGTCTCTCTCTTTCAGATTTACATATAACTGTCTCCAACAGCTCTGCTTCCTCTAGTCTTTGCCACCACCTTCCTAAAAAGTTTTTATTTTGGGGACTTCTGCTTCAGTCCTTTTTTTCCACAATGAAATAGAGAAAATGGGAAAAGTAACATAAATGTGTATTACCATAAAAATTTGTTGAAAGAGCCACTTAACATGCAAAATATCTAAAGGCAAAATTAGCAATTTCAGGTTTTTGTATGTTTAAATGCAAAAATATAAGCAAGGTTCTTTAAACTTACCATTGAAATGCACTGGACCACTTGCATTTAGGCTTTCTCATGAAAAGATAGATGGCGTTTGGTAACTACTTCATAAGTTGTTTCCTGAAATATTTAACTTGATCTTCTGATTCAGTTTGGGGCTGTGCAGTATTGTGCTCTTTCATAAGCAACAGGGACTTGCATATTTATTTTATTGTCTAGTATTAAGTAGGGGCTACATGGTATGGAGTCTGACCCTCATCAGGCTTTCTGAGGGATGTCGGCAAGAACTAGAACATCATTTACCTACTGTAGCTTCACCATCCTGGGTAGCCCTTGGATTTTGATGAGGAAATGCAATCAGATGATACTGTCATGTAGGGTAAGGCTCTGTGGAGTAAATAAGTAAGCCTCTGTGGTAATTGTAGCTTTCATTGGCATGCTGCCCCTTTGAAGGATAATGAGAGGAATTTGGGGTTGTGTTACATTTATTTGTTTCATACTGGTAAATCATTTCTGTGCATGCCTATAAATAAGTCATGTTTTTTATCTGTGCTATAAATCAGGATAAATTGGTCTGCGCTGAGCGCTGTGCTGCTGCGGTGACTCTGGTGTCAGTGCAGTGCCTCAGCTAGCTGGTCCAGAGCTGGCCCAGGGATCTTCAGCACCCTGCAGTAAAGTGCTGTCTGCTGAAAGCAGCAGGCACTGCTGTGGTGTCTCCACCTGCGGCACTACCATGCCAGCTGTGTAGGAACGGCTGGCAGACCAAGACCAGGACTTACCTTTCCCTGCTGGGGGTCAGAGCTGGGGGAAGAGGGCTGCCTTTTCTAACCCATCTCTCCGAGCCACCTGTGAGTGGGGGCCAGGGCTCCTCTGGGTCCCTGGACACCTCCCACCTGAGGAGCAGCTCTCTGGTACTTTGGCTGACCTTGCAGTGACTTCAGGTGGGGCTTGGGGTCTTTTGAGTAGGGATCTGAATTTGATAATGAAGCTCTCAGTGATTTAAAATCGGTTCATTATTATAATTGAATAAAGTCTCATCTTAACGTAGCATGAATATGTTAAAAAGTAAGCTGGGTTGCAGATTTTCAGGTGTACTTCCTAAATGATTGCAATCTTTAGTAAGTGCTATTTCTGTGGGGTGAAGTACTATTTGTGTGGGGTGAAATGGTAAACAAAAAAATGTATATATCTACTGTTTTTAGTGTGTGTGACAAGTAACAAGTGATAGTACTGCTTACTTCCAACATGAACTGTGACAGCTGAGTAGGCCATTCTCAAGAAACATTATTGTCCTCAGGTATTTTACTGGGGGGTGGAGCATGGTCCCCAAGACTCTGGGGGACTTGGAGTGCTTGTGGAGCTGCCATTGTTTAGCTCTCTTGTAGTACCTGAGTCTTTATCGAACCACTTGCTTTCAGAGTAGGTCAAGGTTTAACTTTGTAGCTTTCAATTAAGTCCCTCAGTTGTTTACCATTATGCCCTCCTCCCCCACTCTTACTTCTAAACAAATGTAACAAATGGAAAAGTGAAAATTACAGAATATTAACTGTCTCATTTTAGTTCCCCTGGAAAAGACAGAATAATCAGAGATTTGATAAACCAAAATATCATCAAATATACAAAATAAAAAACTCCTTGGGTTGATAGTGTAAGCCAGATACCTTTGCAGCAGTGCTTTTAGGAGAGCATAGGGCAGATAATTAATTTTGTCCCAGCAGAGTCCTCTGGCTGAGATGTCACTGAGTGGTCATAAGGTGCTTACAAGTCAGACAATGCTGTGGGAATGGGCTAGCTGCTTAGTTTCTATTCATCACTGTCTCCGTGACAAGAGTGCCTTGGGAATTAGATGGGTACATACTTGTTATTAGACCTGCAGCTCTTCTGTCAGCCTTCTGGAAGAGTTTTGGATTTGAATTATAAAGTGAACTGAAAGGGATTTTTAAACATGTTTATTATGATGCCAAGTCAGTACAGCCATAAACTCCAGATTTTATTCATCATAAAAAAAATGTGAAGAGTCAGTGTTCAATTTCAACACAGTTGGGATCTAATTTGGGCTAGTCTTACTGTGGGCTGTAGCTTGACACATTCATGTTGTGACAATACAATATACCCTTCCTCCAACTGTTGAGTATGTGAAGGTACACTCACACAGGTGAGTCAAGACCTGTGTGTAATTTTGCTGGCCAAAAGTGTGAAGGTGCTAATTGGAAGGATTTGCTGTAATTGAATATGTGCTTGTGTAATTGTAATATGTGTAATTGAATATGACCACCCTTTTTTGGGGTGGTCAGTTATAAAAAACTAAGGAGAGTTTGTTGACTGCATGTTTTCTCTCTATAAAAGTCAACCATCTCCTATGTGATGCCATGGTCACTACATTTGGGAATTTGAAGTCTTAGTGTAGCTGATCTTTTTGACTGATTTCTTAAGGACATAAGGCTTAGGCAGTTATGCTTTCTCTATGCCTAGTATATTGCCAAATATGTCTAGCATATTTTCCTTTTTAGTTTTTTTAACCTATTACCGCATTTCATCTGAGCTTGAAAGAGTAGTAGTAGATTTTCTTCAAGTACTGTGCAAACAGGAAAGAGAGAGACTGTTAGTTCACACCAGTGGAAAAAAAGTGCTCTATGACTATGTCCCTGATTATCAAATTAACCACGTGGAGGAATGCATTAAACACCACAACCCTTTGTGTACTAAACCCCCTACTGTGCCTCAGGCAATCCATGCAGAAGAGGCAACTCCATGAAGAATCAAGTTCCATTCATTTCTTGGGATATTTTTTTTTAAACTTGAAATTAAATTTTACTCGTATTTTCTAGCCGATTTTTACCTTGTGCTGTTCTTGGAAGAGAAGGTGAATTGTCAACACTCTACATAAGTGGCAGTAGGAATCTTACCAGTTGTTGTAGTGTATAAATTCACTGTTGCCTCTATTCAGTAATTCCTTGTGCATGCTTTGGGTTTTTCTGGTGAATTCCCCAATCAGTGTTTATTGTTTAAATAATGGTATTGCTAAAAGTCTCCTTTTTTTGTTTTTAATAGAACATACTAGTTTTCCTGGTTGAATATTTACACCGTATATGGTGGAAAGTCAAAAAGCAAACAATAGAAACAAATATTCATTTTACATCTTTTATTTTTAAATGTCATTTTTTGTGGGCCTGAACGCTTCCATAGGACTGTCTTGTGCGTGCATTAAACCTGCAGATTGTTACATTAGATGTTGGTTGTGGATTGTCCTTGATTTAGATAGGAAGCTTGAATTATTATAGCTATAAAACTATTTTTGAAGATAGTTTTAAAACATCACAGCCTTCCAGTACATATTAATAATTGATATTTTCCAGTACGAATAGTTTTATTGACTCTGTTCTCCAGGGAGAAAGATGCACTTAAACATCTTTTTACTAATTTTGGCATCACTTGAGGCTAAGCCTTGAATGAAGTCATGATTTTTCTCTCATGCCACAGACCTGTATTCATTTCATTGGTGGCAATTGAGTGTTGGCTCCTGCTAACCAAAATAGTTTTTGTTTATAGGGGCCTGTTTCATACACTCTCCCTCAAATATTTCTGCTAAAGAAAGCAATAGGTTTTATGGTATTTTTGAACTGGTGTTTAGATTCTGCCATTTCCTTTCAGCTTCCCAGTAGAAAAAAGCCACAGAGTAACCTCTTCATGAAGTGTTTTGAGTTACAAGAGATGCCAGTCTTATTGCTAAGTTGCTACTAGTAGCTATGACAAATATTTATTTATTAAAATATTTATTAAAAATGTACACAGGCCCTGTGAAGGTGTTAGAGAATTCAGTTAATGATGTTTTGATCGAAACATTTATTATAAAGGTGAACCAAGGTATTATGGGAGATTTTTATGGTTTTGGTGTTTAAAATGTATAAAGTCCATCAACCTGAAATCTTTTGATTTGTTGCTTGTTAAGTTGTGAAATGCAAAGAACCAAGCTCATACCATACATTTTAAATTACTTGTTGAACTTGGAAGAACAGGATTTGACCATCGTAGTATCAGACACTCCCCACCAGCTTCCCTGTCTCCCTCACTGAAAACCTGGAGGCTTCTGGAGTACCCAGTAGACAGAGGAGAAGGTATTCCTTCAGGGGTGCCTTTTTTTGGGTGGATGTGACGAGACAAAGGCATCAGGTTGGACAAAATCATCTGCCAAGCTGGAATTTGAATGCTGAATTAAGGAAAGTTGAAACAGTCTCCATCAGGGAACGTGCTGAGTATGCCTATTGTATAACGCTGCAGCAATGCTGAAACACAAATGGCTGCTGGCTGTGCACAGGCAGTTCTTGAATATCTCAGGATCTGGTGTGTGATAAGCTAAGAATGTTTTTTCATGATACCTATGCAAAGAATTCTTATTAAAAATATTTGTCAAGACAAATTAAACATCTACCTTAAACATGTATACGTAATTAAATCTTACCAGTGTGTGACAAAAGAAAACCTGTGTTAGAAGAGCAACAAAATTTGCAGAGCTAAGTGATATATAATGTATAATTAGCAAATAGCATAATTTTTGCAATCATATGACCCTTTACTGTGTATTTATTTTGATACCCAAAGCAATGTATATTTACATTTCAGAGATGGCTGTTGAAGCTAAGAATACATTTTACAAGGGTACTGCAAATAGTCTAACTGTATTAGGGCAGCATTCTGCTTCACATATCAGTGCCGCTGAGAAGCGGGGTATACTAATGCAACTGATCTGCTTCTGCTGGTTGTGCTGGCTTGTTCAAAGTGAGCTGACCTAATGCCAATCCTTAGCTATATGTTCAGATACTTAGCACAGATGAATTTTGGTTGCATGGTAACACTCAGCGTTGAAAACACCCAGATTTTTTTAGATCTCCTTTATAACTGGCCTCCAGTTATCATGGCACTACATGGTTTTGCTATTTTGTTTGTATTTTTCTTAAACCATGAAGGAAATTCAGTGGTTTGGGATCAGAGTCCAACTTCTGTAGGAAAATTTTTTTTAACGTTCTACTTAAGCCTTCAGTTTTTCGCATTGTTTTTTCTCTCTCCAGTTTAACCTCTTCCATTGTAGTTCTTATTGTCAGTTCTCAAAACCTGACTAAATTAGGGACATTTTCATGCATTTAGGTACATCTTTGACATTTGAGAAAAAAGTTCTTGAGAGTGAGAGTGCTTTTCAACCACAGCAGTTGCAAGATATTTTTTAAATCATTATTATTTTTAACACAGATAAAACAGTCTATCTCTTTTCACCTTGTAAATATTTTGCCAAGTTTAAACATACATGAAGGAACATCTAAAATTTACAAAGGAAATGAGAGAAAATGGACAAAAAGTGAGAGTAAGTGCCAAGCTCTTCGTGTTCCCCTTTCCAGAAGAATATATTTAGAGGTCAGAATAGCCAGCATAATTGATTCCTGCCAGAGGCAGTATGAATTTATATCTTTACCCTTGACTTGACTTTTAGCCTATATTTATTTAGCCATTTAAATTGTTGTTTCCATTTCTTTTGACCGTACCCTTGGCAGTCTTATTGTTGACAGTTTCACTTCCTTCCTATTTGAAGTCACAATGTCTGGAAATATTTTTTAAAGAATGTGTATAGGCTACAACTAAAGACTGTCACTGCAAGTGTTAGGGTTTTCTCAGTTAAAGTAAGCGTTGTGTGGTATAAGGAGTATTTCCACATAGGGAGGTTCTCACTAAATATTTTAATTGTAATCTTAGCAGTACATTTGCTGTGATATGCAAACGTAATGTTTTAAAGATGTAACTAGGGTGTTAAGAGATCTGAGTTGATTTTTAAGGTGTCCTGAAGATAAATTAAGCTAGTTGTCTTTTCTTGAAGGGGAGAGGGATCATTGTTCAGAAAAAGCATTTTAAAAATGGCCAAGCTGTCATCCCTCCAGAGATTCTACCATTTAATACAGCTGTTCTGGTTTTCAAACATTTTCTTTTGAAGTGTTTTAGAATTAATCAAAATCCCATTGTGTCTGAAGACAAGGCAAAATCACAGTGCCAGAAGAGCTCATTACCGACGCAGAGGTCCAGTACCACACCGTAGGGAGAAGCGTGCGTCTCAGCACTGTCGAGATGGCTGTAAAATACCCCTGTCCTTCCAGCAAGACTCTCTGAGTAGAAATCCTTTTTTTCATGTAGTAAGGATAGGCTGTGGTCATTGAGGACCACAGGTCTTTTGCTTCTGAGGTTTCAGGAGTAGTACCTAAGTCACGTCTACTTAATGAAATAAGAAGGCCATTAGAGGTTAGATGCTTGAGAGTTAAGTGTTTTAATCCGAAACATCCAAGTGGTTCAGCATGGAACCCCCTGCTCAACAGCTTTGCTGTCAAAGCTCCCTGGGGTCCAGTCACAGCCCAGTGACCGCTCCTGAAGGCAAGCACATAAACCTTCTCTTTCAAGAACAGAGCATAGGTCACTCTTCTTCTTAAAACACCTTTCTTGTAAAGATCTGCTGTTGAGTGGGTTTCCTGTAATTTACACAGTAGTTTAACAGCTAAGGATCTCACTGGGATGCTAGAGAGCTGAATCTGTTGTTCAGTAATGGCTTAGTGGAGAGCACCCTTATCTTTTGCTTAGGTGGATGCTGTTCCACTATATAGAAAAAAACACCAAGATTTATAGTCCAAGGAGAGCGTGCACAGGGAACATGCCGAACGCCATACTGGATTAACCAACCTTTGGGTACAGAAGCAATTGCTTATGGATTTAGACCTAGCTCAGCCATTCTGTCCCTTTTCCTTCTCAATATGCCCCAAACACGTATTCCATTTTCCTTTTGTTCATAGGCACTTTGCTTGGAAGAACACCAAGTTTTGTGCTTCCAGAGGAACCTAGATATGAAGTTACTCAGGCATGTTAAATCTCTGTAATTTCTGGGTATGTGGAGAAGCAACCTTTTGCTAGGGAAAGCAAGACCCTGAAAAAGCTCAGATGCCTTTGAAGAAGATGGGTTGGTGACAGATGGACTGAGCCTTCTAGGAGAGGGGTTTTGATCTGAGAACTGGTCAAAGACAAAGGCCTTGGAGCCATTTCATCTAATTGAAATCTGCAGTTCCTCAGTCAACAGGCACTAATCAACCATGTGCGTGCCCCTGTGCCCTTGCAAGGTGTAGACTGAGCATGCATAACTGACAGGTGGCAATGTGTACCTGTGGAGATTGCACGTCACCCCTCCACCCCAACCCCACCCCCTGCCCTAGGGCATCTGGCACCAGCTCCCAAAGCAGACTCAAGATGGCTGTATCAGGGACCATTGCTCTCTGTATGTTACTGCCAAGCATTGAGGACCTTTTAATGGGATAGCCAAGTCTTGTTCTGGGAATTATTAACTCAGAATTGAGTCTGTTTGAATAGTAACTGAGTGTACGAGTGTTTTCATCCCTGCACGGTTTTTTGCTCACTTCCTCTCCCTTGTCTTGTCTGATGAACGCTTCAGTTACAATGTCAGAAGTAGAATAGTGTCAGCAAGAGGCTCAGGTGCTCTGGGGCCTTCCCCGGAGGCAGGCTGTGAGATTGAGAGCATAGGCAGCAACATGCTGGGTGCTTTCTGGCAGCTGCATTGATCAGACAGGCTCCTCAGCTTCAGGCTGAGTCACTTGATGCTGCAGCTCCCTTTGTGTCTCCATCGCCATTCCCTCCCTGCACACCCCCCAAATATAATGGCATTTCCTAATTCTGTATGGCATCAGCAGGTGCACTGCACTTCTTTCTCTTGTCCTATCATCACTATTGGTGATTGAAATGGAAATACCACTGTACCAACAGCAAGGCAACCTCAGTGACATCTCTTCAGCTATTTCTGCTTTCCTGTATGTTTGGAGTTCTATCTAGTACGACATGCTGCTAGACACTGGCATGCTTCTGCTGCTGTTCACTGTCCAAAATACTGTAAAGACTGAAACACTTCTGATTTTGAAGGGTTTGTGGATGTAGTTTTGGGAAATGGTTTTTACTGTGGGTTTTTCCCCCCAGTAAGCTAGTATGAAACTTGTTGCCTCAGGAGAGCAAGTCAGATGAATTTCTAAGAGGCCATACACTGTCATATAGCAACGTTTCAGCCTTATGCTTCAGGGAAATTGACTGCAAGGATGAGGAGGCAGTCATGTATCTGCAGTGGTTGTGGCTGGATTTCTCATCCCATTGCTTTCTGCTGAAGCGTTAAATACTGACAACTGCTGAAGACAGGATATTAAACTTGGTGCAATCATGTATGTGCTTCTCTCAGCTTTTGTTTCCTAAGAGGTGAATGAACTCCCTTATTATAAAACTTCTAGTCCTTGACTTTAAATACTATCATAAAAACATTGTATAATATATACATAGTTTCTAGGTTTGGCTTACAAAGGCAAGTTTAAACCTGCTTATAATTCCCTCCCACTGTGCACAGGACCTGGTAGACAATTTAAAAGCAAAGCAAAACAAGTAATTAGAAACTAACTTTCTGTTGCATGGGATGAAACCATTATATTCTTGCAACCTCAGTCCTAAGATTTCCTGTAGACAGACTTAAGTGTTTGATGAATTGTGATTTTGAGTTAGTTCTACAGATTTGGTAACCTGGTAAGCCCATCAATGTTTTTTAATGTTTTTTCTTGTAACTCAGTTTCATTTACCCTCTCTTATCCTGTTCTGGCTGCATATCAGGCCAAAAATTGGTTGCAAACCTCTTCACATGGTCACTTTTTCTTCCTAGAAGGAAACTGGTGTTGAGGCTTAAAGGGAGCTGTAAGATTTGTAAGAGACATTGAAGCTACTTGGTACTAGACTGAGTGTGAGCAAAGATACCAGAGAATCTACTGAAGTGCTCTGCTTACAGGGTCAGAACACAACAGCTACATCACTGAGATGCTACCTCTGTTAAATAAAAAGATAAAACAGTACAGGCGAAGGACAGCATTCTCTTCCTTCTGCTGCCAAGTGGCAAAGTACAGTTCATGTCCACAGTGGCAAAGCTGTCAGCTGCCAAAACCCTGGTTCCCCTATCCAGCCTGCCTGCTGGGAATGGTTCTGGCACCTGCTTCATCTTGCATTATCCAGGAGAGCACAAGGTGACTTCGGCCAAAACTCTGAAATGTGATAATTGTTCAACAGTATGGACAGTACCAGGGCCTCTGCCTTAATCTTCTTTCTTACTAGTCATTTAGTACAACATATGTCAGCTTCCTGACAGTTTGTTGGTGGTTGGGGTTTTTTTAACCACGTAGCTAGAGAAATACTGGTTGGAAGGTGGCTCTGGACGTTCTCTAGTCTGGCTTCCTAGACAGAGCAGAATGCAGCTGGCTCAGAATTAATAAATCCTAAAGGTAGCTTCAGGGATTAAAAAACAGTGAGGAATACAAATTTCTTTTTCTTCTTTTTTTTTTTCTTTTTTTTTTTTTTTCTTGCTTTCAGTGGGATTTGGCAGAACCCCTGTGGTAAGTCCATAGCACTAAGTTGTGTATCCTACTTGGCGAGTCTAGCATGTCATCAATCCTAGGAAAACTTTTTGCCTGGATAAGTATCTGCACTGCTTGCCTCTGCAGTGCTGTCAGTGGCAGCTGCATGTCTTCAGAGTAACCTTCAGCTATTGATGATCCCTCCTCAGTTAGTTAAGGGGACACTTTGTTCTTACTGATGCACAATTTGTGTTATATTTCTACCTCTGCTGCTAGATTTCTGCTTGAACACTTAGTTTCATCATCTTCTCAACATGTGGGAAGGAGAGAGTTTGGGAGGCAGTTGGTGTCTGACTGGAGTGGGGAATTTCTGATTCTGAATGTATTGAGCACTCTACTGGTATATGGTCTTTATGACTGCATTGTCTTATCTGCCCATTATTGGAATTATCAGATGGATTTCTTATAAGGGTGAAACGAATGCTTATTAGATGATGTGTATTTGGCAATGGGAACTCTACAGTGTTCAGTATGATTTCATCTTACCTAATTTCATCCCTCATTGTGAACATTCCTTCCTCCTGTGGCATCAAAGGGTGCATCAAGTAAACACCAAGCAAGGGTGTTTGAAGAGAAACACACTTTTTCTTGTTTGAAATTTAAGAACATAACCTAGAAACGGGGGATGCCCATCATAATGGGAATAACACTCTTGAAAGCAATCTGTTACACATAATTCTAGTGAAATAACCAACTCCATAAAAAGTTAGAGCATGACTTATGATGGTTTGTTTCTTTGCTATAGTTTCACTGTCAATTAACTATATGTTATACTAAATGATTATTCAAGGCTAGAAGTGGTATCTTACTGGTACTTCTAAGTAAAAATTATTCTGGAGGTTATGACTGTGTATTCTGCTGTTGGATGTTTCAGTGCGCCACTGCCTCTGTTCATGTTACAGGTACATGTGACAGCATTGCAGCAATGAGTGGAATTTTAAAGAGGAAGTTTGAAGAAGTTGATGGCTCCTCACCTTGTTCCTCTGTGCGGGAATCAGATGATGATGTTTCTAGCAGTGAAAGTGCTGACAGTGGTGATAGTGTCAATCCATCCACTTCTAATCATTTTACCCGTAAGTACTAAAGCTGTGTGTCTAAAGAATTCCTTCCATTCCTCAAAATAAAATAAAATTTATAGTTAGATAAACACTGATTTTAAATTGAACAGATGATAAATTGGACTCTTTAGGGTTGAGTTTATGCTCAAAATGACGTTGCATCCTCTTCCTTTCTCTTTAACTGTATAAACCAATCTGTCAAGTAAAAATTTGAAGTCACTTGGAAGCCCCTTCCTGTTTGCTATTTGAATTATGTAGCTGTTTGGAGTTAATGTTGAGAGTTGTGCTTAAGGTATTTCAAACAGGTACTGTAGGGAAGGTGCTTTAAGTAAGCTCGATTATTTTCTCTAGATAAGTGTAGTGCAGCTGGCAGCTTTATCTGCAGTATTGTGTCAGTGAGAGTTCTTCTCCAAAGAAAATAATCAGCTTTCTTTTATTTGGAATTGAGGAACATTGTGTATGTACATTACAATAGTTCGTGCTTCGTGAGGAAGGGTATCTCTCTACTAGTCAATGCCTGTACTGAAGAATTTGGGTTTAAGTTAGCAAAGCTGTGTGTGCAACATATGTACCTAGGAAGAATAAATTTACAGCTTATATTTGTAGTTTATGAAACTGATTTTTGGTGGTTATACTATTTTAATATTGAACTGCTGGTTTTAAAAAGCAGGGGTTTTCCACCTTGAACTCTGTTGCATATTGATCTCCTGGCTGGAATTTGTGACTATAAAGCTGTTTTCTTAAGACTCTGGGCTGAGGAGTGGGTGAAGCTTCTCATTGCTGCCCACGTGATCCATACAACTATGTGGTTTAGGTTACACCTGAAAAATCATGTTTGTAGCATGCCATATGAACATTATTATAACTGACTTGTTTACCAAATGCTGCTCAGCAGTTCAAGCCAGGGTTTGGATGTGAGGGTCTGAATCCTCTGCTCTGGTATGGAGCATTCCTGCGCAAAAGGTTACACAGGCACAACTTCACAAATAGCTTTATGTGCAACAGTCTTGATACATTAAATTATATTTAAGATACAGTACTAGTAGGGGATCTGTTTTATTGAAATGACACAAAGGAGGGGTTAAACGACCCAGTAAATCCTTTTGGTAGTATTAAGAAATAGTTTGTCATGACAATATTACCTGCATGCTGATCTTTCAACTTTTGCATCTGTTTAAGGACTTAGATAATTCATAGATTGAAACTAGTCCCTTCACATCAAATAGTCATTGCCACCCACATAGAAGACAACAAGTTTATTGTGTATACACAGATAATACAAAGAGGGCTTGTACTTCAGAGGAAAAACTTGGAAGCTGTAATACATGCATGTAACAGCTTTGATTGGAGTTGACACAAAAATTTAGTTTTCCAATTAAAATCTGTCAGGGAAACTATAGCATTTCAAACTGACATATTGGTGGCCAGAGTGATAAATGTTTTTATCAGTGTGCACATGCACACACACACACGTACAAAAAATGTACATATTAAATTTCTAAATACATATCTATACACGTATCAGTTGGAGATGGGGAAATAGAGTAAATTGTTCGCATGTGCATTGATACAACTTCTAAACCAGTACTGGCTTTAATATAGGTGCAGCAGCCCAAATTCCAAAAAATCGATACAAAATAATCCCAGTATTACATAAGGCTGGTTTGGGAAGACAAGAATTGAACAGGTGGCCTTGGTGCTACATTTGAATAGGCAAGTCTCAGGGTCCTCAAGGAAAAGACTTCTGGAATTTCTGTGCCACTGAATGTGGCATCTTTCAGTGTCCTAACATCCTGCTTTGCTCTTATGGTAATGCAGTGTACTTGCAGGAGCTTGATATAGGTGATAATTTTTTATTCGCAAGAAAAGAGAGGATGTTGATGCTCAAATGAAGTATGGAATGGGAAGGTGGCTTTATCCCTAATTACTTGCGTCTTGCATCCAGACTATCTCCCAGTGTGCATGGGACTCTTACCACGGACACTCCATGCTGCACCTGAGGGAGAAGTCAGATTTTGTTAGTTTATTGCTAAAATTCTGCAAGTGAGATTTTGTACCACCTTCTTCTTTCTTAACATTTAAGAATATCAGTCAGTTACATGTTTATACAGTCATCGTCTACCAACTGAGCAGTGCTAGAAAAATCATGAGTCAGCTGGCCTTAGGTGCACCACTAGTTAGAAAAGTGACTCTGGGTCTTAGTGATGATGTATGATAGTAAAAGTTAATACCTGTTTGCAGTAAAAGTAATGATGTTTATATTTAAAATAAGTGCAAAGGAGTAAAGATACTTGACAAATGCTGAAATATGTTTTTAATTTGGTAACTATCTCTAGAAAAAATGTTTGTTGAGATTGGATTTTTATTTTTTTGTTCTCACATTTTCTTGAGTCTTCATGTGTTTTGATTCTGGAAATAATGTCTTAATTGGACAATTGGTGAAATTTTTACACATGGGATTTGTTTTCATTTTGGTTTGCATCAGTCAGTTGACATCAGTTGTGTATGTGATGTTGGATGCTCATCAGGGCAGGAGCACTTTTCTTTTTACGTACTTACATTATTTTTTAATTTTTTTTTAGAACTTCTACATTATCTAAAGACTTTTATTTAAAAAGGCTTATTTTGAGTTCTAGGAATTGATTAGAAATGAACTAATGCTACTGAGGTACTTGGCCCTGTCTTGTCAAAGCAGAGTATGTGGAAATTGTCAGTGTTTGTATCTCACAAATACCAGTGTCTTACAGAGCTAGTAAGTGATGCCCACTTGAAAACTATCTGCAGATGTGTTGTACAATAACAACACTGTTAACAGTGTACATTAAAGAGTAAATAGAACACCAAACACATCCATCTACCAACATTAAAGAGCTTTCCTATGTTGAATATTTGAATCCATACTTTTAAGAGAATGTGGAAAGGGAGAGTTCTGTGAGACTTTTCAGTCAACCAGCTGAAAAGAGCCAGTGCAGAAAAAAGGCTGGCCTGATTCCTTGCCCCTGTTACATGTCTGAGTACCTCCTTGATGGGGGTCATCTTTCTAAGCCATCATCTGACACATTGTACCGTTTTCTGTCCTTTGGTGAGGTACTGTCAGATCCTGTGTACTGTTTTCCTTTGTCTCTGTTTTCCTCTAAGAAAACCTGAAGTTCAGTATAAACTCTGTTTTATTGCCTGAAAGGGGGGGTTGTGGGTGATCTGTAGTCGACACCAAGATTTTTATGTTAATTCTTTAACCGAGCTTTTTAACAAACCTAACTTGGCCCTCCAAATCTGATTTTGCCTTTCTAATTGACCTGACAAAGAGATAGTATTTTAATCACTTGCAGCTACAACTCTGAATGCTTCAGCAAGCAGGCAGCTTGTGTATAAATCTATCTAGAATAGCTGATGCATCTCAGTATTTACGTGGCCCTTGAAACAGTATGTGTTGGGTCAGATAAACAAGAACCTTTCAGCTATCCCGCTCCATTAGCCTTAAGGTCAGTTTAACCTGCCAGCTAAATGAGGCACACAGCTTTTCTGGATCATTCAGGTGGGGCAGAATCACCAGAAGATAGCTTTGATCTCAACAATTAACCCTGTAGTATGAGAGCAGAAAATACATGACTGAGAGGTCCTAAGTGCTATTTGTTGTGCCTACTACAGAGTTTCTTTAACAATATATCCATTTAAATAAATTGAGACAGCAACAACAAATCCCTAGTCTAACTTACAGGCATCTTTTTCTGAGTCAGGAAATGAAATTTCCATCCATAAAGCATGGGCAACTATTGTCAGGTTCATAGCCAAAAAATAAATGAATGTAATACTTCCTTAGTCAGGTGTGAGTATTCATATATATATGTGTGTGTGTGTGTGTGTGTATATATATACACACACACATATATGCACGCATACGTCTGCACATTTTTAAATTTCTTACCAAATGGTGATGGAGTGCCTTCATTACAACTGGCAGATACAATCCCTGGTGTATTTTTTACTTAGTTTTCTATTAGAGGTCATTCCTTTTTGATTCAGCAGGCCATTAATCACACCACAGATTTACTTTAATGGATACCAAAGCATGTTACTAACTGGTACGCATACTTGTCCCATTTCAGGGCCACTTCTTATCAAAAAGAGGGATGTTCATCTTTGTCAGGAGTAAGAGTATTTGTCCCTTTATTCCTTGGAGGTACATGGAATAGTGTGGGAGCACACTCAATGCCATTTCAGCTCCTATAAATTGCCCTGTAGAGCTAACACACCCTGCTGCTGTGTTTCATCAGCTCCATCAGTTGTCTTTGGCATTGCTGTTAGTACAGTGCCTTGACAGTTCCTGTGACTCTGTGCTGAGGGACACTGGGTTCCACACTCCAGGTGTGAGGGGGTGCATCCTGCCTTCTGGAAGTACCTGCCCCTACATGTCTTATCTATTTTTCTGATAAATACACAAATTTAAGTTGCAGAATTGCATGCAATCGAAAGACCTTGCAAAACCTAATCATGTCCTGTCCTTTATGTTTTGGTGCTGGTAAAAACTCCCCATAGCACGTTTAGCACAGACACATCTCTTAAGAGGTGTACTTTGAAGAGCTGCTGTTGCTTTCCTCTGGCATTTCAACTTGGATGTAGCAAAGCTGAAACTTTTATAGCAGTGTTTATTGCAGAGGTTTCTCTTCAGCTGTAGAGGCAGGTGAAATCTCCAGTACCAGCTCCTCTGACAGGAGGTAGAACCACTGCACAGCCTAGTTGATACCCTCTGTTAATTGTCACTATCTTGCCATTAACATTATCACTGTCATTAGCAGGTTATTCTGCAGAATAATCATAATCATAGGTCCTGTCATTCTGCTAATTAGGGTACTGTCTTGGAAGAGTATCAGATGCTTGAAGTTCGTTATGAACATGGCTGGTCTTGGAGGTGGTTCTGAGAATCAGGAATAAGGACTGTTGTTAAGGGAGTTTTCTTAGTTTGTGCAGCTAATTATTTCTCTGTATTTTTGAAAAGTGCATTTCATATACAAACAGGGACAGTTGTGGTTTTACATGATATTTTTGTGGGCTTAGATAACATACAAACATTTTTCTTTTTTTGTTGAAGATGTTCATGACAGGCAAAATACATTTGCAAATGCAAAGTCATGGACAGCTAAATGGGAGGTTGTTTGTATCAACTAGCTATTCACCAAGTCATCTGTAAGATGGGACAAAGGATTGCTTGCAGTGTCTTTGGGTGTTACTGCAGGAGATCCATGTTAGTGGATCACTGTTCAGAGCTGGGGGCCAAGGTCAGAAATAACCATCTACCGAAGAGCAGCTGGCAGAGGAAACAGTGAGGTAGAGGCAGGTAACTGATGCCAACTTTTCCCAGCAGGCTGATGGTATTCACAGAGTGAAGAAACCAGGCCAGTATGATGAACATCACAGATACTCAGATGTTCTAGAGTGTCAAGGAAGTAAACTTAAAGCTTTCACTCAAATCTTAGCAGTAAAATTCCAGCTTTTAGCATGCATCCCAAGAGTTTAACATTTCTGTGAGATATTAAACAGTGCTCATATAGTGAGGTAAAATGTTCAGCTAAAGTACAAATAAAAAATCTCTCCTATTCATGTCAAACTTGTCTGGGAGCTAGTATTTTTCAAAAGCCTTTTCAGATGTGACATACATAAATCTAGCATTAGGCAAGCATTCCCACTGGTCCCCTCCTGCGAGGTGGATTTAACTTTGGCTTTACCCAAGAGGAAGGTACCAGAGGGGTAGAGCGGTGAAATGCTGCTAAGGCTAGTGTTGCTATTCCACAACATTATCCCTGTCCTGTCTAATTGCCACTACTTGATTTACAACTTTCTGACTATGCAGACCCCTTCCTTCAAGCCCACACACTTCTTTGGGTGGGTATGTTGCATGTGACAGCATTTCCTCTTAATGTGGATTTCCAGAATGTAAGAAGCATCTTTCATCATTAAAAGTTTAAAATTTTTAAGTATATGGGACTCAGAAAAATTTCCTTTGGGAGTCAGTGAGGTGGGAGGAGAGACAGGAGACAGAGATAGAAACAATTTCTGGAATGTGACCTTTTCCCAAGTTTTTGTTTTCTGTGAAAGATTGGGAAGCGAGATGGCGCTGAAATGCTGTTCTGGCCTGGATTGCCATGACAAATTAGGTTTTGCTGTTCCGTGGTGGTAGATTTGATGAAACACTGCATGGGAAAGTCATGGAGCAGTTGGAGAACAATGTTAATCGTTCTTGCCATAGTGGTTTGTATGGCATGAAGAGCACGTAAAAAGGGAACATGCTAGGTAGAAGAGTATATAAGAAAAGCAGCATTTCTGCTGGTCTAAGATAAAACTTTAATCCAAGAGGCTGCTTCAGATACAATTTTCCAGCCTTCTGAAATTTTCATGTGCCCAAGATATTTATGTGCCTGTGACAATGAATCGCTTTGCCCTCATTGATGCAAGAGTGCTAGTAATCTGCCGGGGAGCCATATGGCTCACATTTATTTTAATGTGTCTTTGACATCAGGAGAATAGCTGAGACAGCAGAAGAAAGTACTTATGTCTTGGAGTTCAGCCAGAACTGAGATTATTTATGTTTCATAATCAAAGAACTGCCCCTTTTCTCAGTAAAAAATGTTTGAAAAACATGATAGGCTTAAGATACCATTCCTATCAAGATTTTATAAAATAAGGAAGCAAGCTTTGCGTTTCATAGACAAATACAACCACAGCAGGATCCCTTCCCAGCTGGGAGGGTTGAATTGTTTTGGCTGCTGGATGCGCAGACGAAACCCTCCTGTCTTTCACAGGTTTCACACTGCTGTAGCTCTGATGTCCAGAGAGCAAAATGAGCATGTTCAAGGCAAACAAAAACTGCAGCTATATAGCAGGTTGTGTGTGTGAGAGCAACTCAGGAAAACTTTCAGTCTGCCAGCACATTATTGCTGTTGCTTACCTATTTCGTAAGTTATAATTCATTCATACACAAGAGACTTGAATGATTCTCATAAGCATATGCTGGACCGCTGGTGTAAATACTGGTTTTCCCCTTTGGAAAGTGACTTATGGGTTTTGGGAGTTGGATGGACCCATGATGACATTTGTTATTAAGGCTGTGGTGGTTTAGCCCTGGCTGGAGGCCAGACACCCACCAAAGTTGGTCTATTGCTCCCCTTTGTAGTTGGACAGGGGAGAAAATATATACTGAGAGGCTTGGGAATCAGTGTAAGGACAGGGAGAGATCATCCTGTCATCAATGACATGGGCAAAACAGACTCAACACAGAGTGAAGGAAAGAAAACTCTCTAATTTATTATACTACACTACACACACAGTGAAACCAGAGTCCAGAGTCAGGAGCACAACCAAGATCTTAAAACACATTTCCCCCACCACTCCCTCCTTAGCAGACTTTAGTCAGGATTTTTGCTCCCTTCTTCCCTCCTGTTGTGGCACGGGAGGGGCAGGGACTGGGGAAATGGGATTCTGGGTATCACCTTCCCTCCCATTGTGGCGGGGGAGGGGGCAGGGACTGGGGAAATGGGGTTCTTAGTCACTTCATGAGCTGTTTTCCTTTTCCAGATCTTAAAACACTTCTACCTCTTCCCCACCCCCGCTCCCTTCTTAGCAGACTTCACTCTAGTCAGGATTTCACTCCCTTCTTCCCCCCATCACAGCACAGCAGAGGAGGCAGGGACTGGGAAATGGGGGCTTCGGTCAGTTCCTTGCAAGTTGGTTTCCTTCTCGGCCGGGGTGGGGGCATTCATTCCACACCCTCCCCCTGCTGCACTGTGGGATCCCACCCATGGGAGACAGCCCTCCACAAACTTCTCCAATGTGAGTCCTTTCCCACAGGGCTTTATCTATTCATCAGCTGCCCTGCTGTGGATCACTGCTATGGCGGGCAGTAATAAATCACAATGTCTCCACGGGGTCACCAGCCTCCCCCCAGCAAACCTGTTCTGGTGCAAATCTCTCTCTCTCTCTCATCTCTGTGTCTCTGTTTCTCTCCACGGGCTGCAAGTGCTGTCAGGGGCTTGCTCCAGCAAGGGTCACAGCATCTTCTCTATGTCTCCATCTGCTCCATCCAGCATGGAGTCTCTCCACGGACTACAGGTGGGGTCTTGGCCTTTTCCATGGGCTCCGGAGAGACACCCACACTACCATGGGTTTCTCGAGGGGCTGCAGGGGCACCTTTCTCTCCGGCACCTGGGGTGCCTCATTCCCCACCGTCCCCGGCCTTGGTGTTGACACAGCTCATTACATCTGAATGGGGGATGGGGGTTTTCAGTCCATTCCTCCTGAGTTGTTTTCCTTTTTAGCTGGGGAGGGGCATTCCACACACAGCCCCTTCCCCTGCAGCACCCTGGGGTCCCACCCACAGGAGACAGTCCTCCACAAATTTCTCCAGTGTGAGTCCTCTCTATGGGGGAGTCATCTCCTCACCACAGGCCTCAGCAGGGCTCCCTTCCATGGGGCGCTGACATTGGGTCCAGACTTCTCCGGCCTGGTCCACCACAGAGTCACAAATCCCCCGACAAACCTGCGGTGGCATGGATCAATCCCTTCACAGGCCATAGATGTCTCTGCTTCCCGTCCTCATCCATGGGCTGTGAGGGGACACCCGCTCCACCGTGGTCTTCTCTATGGTCTGCAGGGGAATCTCTTTTACTGACACCCGGAGGGCCTCATTCTTCCCACGCCGCCTTCGGGCCTGGTCTTGGTTCTGCGCAGCTCGTTACATCTTCTCACTCCCTTCTCTGGTGGCAAAATGTGTCTGCCTGCAGTTTTTTCTTCTCCTGTGTGTGATTCAAAGAGGCACTGTGACCATCGCCGATTGGCTCGGCTCTGATCAGCAGCACCTTTGGCCTTGAACTGGCTGATGTTTACACTTCGGAGCCTGCAGAGGACTCCTAGCTGCTACTTGCAGAAGCCATCTCAGCGGCACAGCTATGCAAAACTGCAACATGGGCTCAGTTCTAAAGCCCATTCTGTTCAATGTTTGAATGAAGAATCTGGCTGTAGGAGTCGAATGCATGGTTAGTAAGTGTGCTGTTGATCCTAAACTGAGGAGTGGTGTTGCCTTGCTGGGGAATCTGGACAGATGGGAGCACTGGGCAGAGATCAGTGACATGACCCTGAACCAGACCAAAGGCCAGTTTTTGCCCCTGGCAGGGAGTAGCGCTTGGCATTAATCTTAAATGAGGAGAATAGCTGGAGAGCAGCGCTGCAGCAAGGTGGGGGGGACCTGGGGGTGCTGGTTGACGCAAAGTGCAACAGGTGTCAGCAGTGTGGGTGGGGAGGGGAAGCAGAGAGGCAGGGTCAGACATGACATGAGGAAACACTTCTTTGCCAAGTGGGCAGCCAAACCCTGGACCAGGCTTCCCGCAGGGGTGCTCCCTGCCCCAGGCCTGTCAGTGTTTGAGGCAGCTGCACAATGCCCTTATGTCCATGCTTTAACTTCGGTAAGCCCTGGTGGTCAGGCCGGTTGGACTAGATGGGCCTTGTAGGTCCCTTCCATCTGTGCTATTCCATTCCATTCCATTCCATTCCATTCCAACTTTCCATTCATTTCCATGCTCCCTGTGCTCAGTATCAATCTAGTAATGATGAGACTGTGATTTGCCTGGAATGCCAAGAGTTAGTTCCAAAAAATATTTGAAGAACACCAAGACAATTGTGCGTCTTTCATTTCATTTTATTTTATTTTATTTTATTTTATTTTATTTTATTTTATTTTATTTTATTTTATTTTATTTTATTGTCTTTGGCTGTGCCATTTGCCAATTGGCAATTGCCAGTTTTGCCTAATTCTGCTGAATTCTGCCAAATTTGGCTGAACTCGGCCGAATTGTGCCCAACTGTGCCAAATTGTTCCAAATTGTGTCGAGTTCGGCAGAGTTGTGCTGGGTTGTTCTGAGTTTTGCCGAGTTCTGCAGAATTCTGCTGAACTCTACTGAACTCTGTGCCGAATTGTGCCGAATTGTGCCAAATTGAACCCTATTTGTGGCCATTATTGCCAAACTTGTGCACTTTTTGTACCCTTTTTGTGACAAATTTGTGGCGATTTGCACCAATTTTCGCCAAAATGTGCCCTTTAACGTGGCAATTTTTGACGAATTGTGCGGAATTCTGCTGAATAGTGGTGAACCCTGCCGAACTCTGCCGAACTCTGCCAAATTGTGCCGAATTGTGCCAAATTGTGCCCTTTTTGTGCCAATTTTTGCTGAATTGTGCCAGATTTTGCCCAGTTAGTCCCCAATTTGTGCCCAATTTGTACCGATTTTGTGCACAGTTTTGTGGCAATTTGTGGAGCGCAAGCAGCAACAGGCAGTGAGCCAGCCCAGAGGGGTCCTGTCAAGGGGTCCTGCTCAGTGCTGCAGAGGAAGGCAAAAAACCCCCAGGGAGACCATTGCCGATACGCAGCAGGGGAAAATTCCTTCCTGACCCCAGCAGCAGAGCTGGCGATCGGCTATTCCCTGAGCATGTGAGCAAGACCGACTCCCTCCGCCCACCGTCTGGTCACGCCTCCCAGAAGATGCCCTAGCCCTATTCTCTCTCAGCCCAAGGCCTAATGGAGGCCTCTGGCTTCTCAGTGCACCCAGAATGGCCAAGTGCCCCTATCAACCCTAGCAGCAAGGATCCGTCCAGCGCCTGGCAGAGGGCCGGTCGGTGTGTGCTCCTTGCGACCTCTCTACACCCCGTTTGCTTACAGCTGCTGCTGCTCCTGGCTGCGCAGGGGATGAGGATGGTGAGCGCTCCTCAAGAATGTAGGTATCCCCGTGCTCTGGCCACAGCCTTAGCCTCCTTGGAGTTGCTGTAGCAGCTCCTCTAAGAGCTCCTCTCTGGGCTGTGCCCAGGACAGCTCTGGCAGAGAGACTCACAGGACACCCCTTTTATACTGCCCCGGGGCATTGTGACGTCACTGTTGCCTGGTTACAGGGGGTGATAGGGCCCCCCCATGCACAGCCTGGCCTGCTGCAGCCCCACCCAGCCTCCATCAGAGGAAGGCCTCTGGGCTCTTGGCCCCCAAGGCCTCTTGCCTCTGTTCCCTGTCCTCATCCACGGGCTGCGAGGGGACACCCACTCCACCATGGTCTTCTCTATGGTCTGCAGGGGAATCTCTTTTTCTGGCACCCGGAGGGCCTCATTCTTCCCACGCCGCCTTCGGGCCTGGTCTTGGTTCTGCGCAGCTCGTTACATCTTCTCACTCCCTTCTCTGGTGGCAAAATGTGTCTGCCTGCAGTTTTTTCTTCTCCTGTGTGTGATTCAAAGAGGCACTGTGACCATCGCCGATTGGCTCGGCTCTGATCAGCAGCACCTTTGGCCTTGAACTGGCTGATGTTTACACTTCGGAGCCTGCAGAGGACTCCTAGCTGCTACTTGCAGAAGCCATCTCAGCGGCACAGCTATGCAAAACTGCAACATGGGCTCAGTTCTAAAGCCCATTCTGTTCAATGTTTGAATGAAGAATCTGGCTGTAGGAGTCGAATGCATGGTTAGTAAGTGTGCTGTTGATCCTAAACTGGGGAGTGGTGTTGCCTTGCTGGGGAATCTGGACAGATGGGAGCACTGGGCAATGATCAGTGACATGACCCTGAACCAGACCAAAGGCCCGTTTTTGCCCCTGGCAGGGAGTAGCGCTTGGCATTAATCTTAAATGAGGAGAATAGCTGGAGAGCAGCGCTGCAGCAAGGTGGGGGGGACCTGGGGGTGCTGGTTGACGCAAAGTGCAACAGGTGTCAGCAGTGTGGGTGGGGAGGGGAAGCAGAGAGGCAGGGTCAGACATGACATGAGGAAACACTTCTTTGCCAAGTGGGCAGCCAAACCCTGGACCAGGCTTCCCGCAGGGGTGCTCCCTGCCCCAGGCCTGTCAGTGTTTGAGGCAGCTGCACAATGCCCTTATGTCCATGCTTTAACTTCGGTAAGCCCTGGTGGTCAGGCTGGTTGGACTAGATGGGCCTTGTAGGTCCCTTCCGTCTTTCCATTCATTTCCATGCTCCCTCTGCTCAGTATCAATCTAGTAATGATGAGACTGTGATTTGCCTGGAATGCCAAGAGTTAGTCAGTTCCAAAAAATATTTGAAGAACACCAAGACAATTGTGCATCTTTCCTTTTATTTTATTTTATTTTATTTTATTTTATTTTATTTTATTTTATTGTTTTGTATTTTGTATTTTATTGTCTTTGGCTGTGCCATTTGCCAATTGGCAATTGCCAGTTTTGCCTAATTCTGCTGAATTCTGCCAAATTTGGCTGAACTCGGCCAAATTGTGCCCAACTGTGCCAAATCGTTCCAAATTGTTTCGAGTTCGGCAGAGTTGTGCTGGGTTGTTCTGAGTTTTGCCGAGTTCTGCAGAATTCTGCTGAACTCTACTGAACTCTGTGCCGAATTGTGCCGAATTGTGCCAAATTGAACCCTATTTGTGGCCATTATTGCCAAACTTGTGCACTTTTTGTACCCTTTTTGTGACAAATTTGTGGCGATTTGCACCAATTTTCGCCAAAATGTGCCCTTTAACGTGGCAATTTTTGACGAATTGTGCGGAATTCTGCTGAATAGTGGTGAACCCTGCCGAACTCTGCCGAACTCTGCCAAATTGTGCCAAATTGTGCCAAATTGTGCCCTTTTTGTGCCAATTTTTGCTGAATTGTGCCAGATTTTGCCCAGTTAGTCCCCAATTTGTGCCCAATTTGTACCGATTTTGTGCACAGTTTTGTGGCAATTTGTGGAGCGCAAGCAGCAACAGGCAGTGAGCCAGCCCAGAGGGGTCCTGTCAAGGGGTCCTGCTCAGTGCTGCAGAGGAAGGCAAAAAACCCCCAGGGAGACCATTGCCGATACGCAGCAGGGGAAAATTCCTTCCTGACCCCAGCAGCAGAGCTGGCGATCGGCTATTCCCTGAGCATGTGAGCAAGACCGACTCCCTCCGCCCACCGTCTGGTCACGCCTCCCAGAAGATGCCCTAGCCCTATTCTCTCTCAGCCCAAGGCCTAATGGAGGCCTCTGGCTTCTCAGTGCACCCAGAATGGCCAAGTGCCCCTATCAACCCTAGCAGCAAGGATCCGTCCAGCGCCTGGCAGAGGGCCGGTCGGTGTGTGCTCCTTGCGACCTCTCTACACCCCGTTTGCTTACAGCTGCTGCTGCTCCTGGCTGCGCAGGGGATGAGGATGGTGAGCGCTCCTCAAGAATGTAGGTATCCCCGTGCTCTGGCCACAGCCTTAGCCTCCTTGGAGTTGCTGTAGCAGCTCCTCTAAGAGCTCCTCTCTGGGCTGTGCCCAGGACAGCTCTGGCAGAGAGACTCACAGGACACCCCTTTTATACTGCCCCGGGGCATTGTGACGTCACTGTTGCCTGGTTACAGGGGGTGATAGGGCCCCCCCATGCACAGCCTGGCCTGCTGCAGCCCCACCCAGCCTCCATCAGAGGAAGGCCTCTGGGCTCTTGGCCCCCAAGGCCTCTTGCCTCTGTTCCCTGTCCTCATCCACGGGCTGCGAGGGGACACCCACTCCACCATGGTCTTCTCTATGGTCTGCAGGGGAATCTCTTTTTCTGGCACCCGGAGGGCCTCATTCTTCCCACGCCGCCTTCGGGCCTGGTCTTGGTTCTGCGCAGCTCGTTACATCTTCTCACTCCCTTCTCTGGTGGCAAAATGTGTCTGCCTGCAGTTTTTTCTTCTCCTGTGTGTGATTCAAAGAGGCACTGTGACCATCGCCGATTGGCTCGGCTCTGATCAGCAGCACCTTTGGCCTTGAACTGGCTGATGTTTACACTTCGGAGCCTGCAGAGGACTCCTAGCTGCTACTTGCAGAAGCCATCTCAGCGGCACAGCTATGCAAAACTGCAACATGGGCTCAGTTCTAAAGCCCATTCTGTTCAATGTTTGAATGAAGAATCTGGCTGTAGGAGTCGAATGCATGGTTAGTAAGTGTGCTGTTGATCCTAAACTGGGGAGTGGTGTTGCCTTGCTGGGGAATCTGGACAGATGGGAGCACTGGGCAATGATCAGTGACATGACCCTGAACCAGACCAAAGGCCCGTTTTTGCCCCTGGCAGGGAGTAGCGCTTGGCATTAATCTTAAATGAGGAGAATAGCTGGAGAGCAGCGCTGCAGCAAGGTGGGGGGGACCTGGGGGTGCTGGTTGACGCAAAGTGCAACAGGTGTCAGCAGTGTGGGTGGGGAGGGGAAGCAGAGAGGCAGGGTCAGACATGACATGAGGAAACACTTCTTTGCCAAGTGGGCAGCCAAACCCTGGACCAGGCTTCCCGCAGGGGTGCTCCCTGCCCCAGGCCTGTCAGTGTTTGAGGCAGCTGCACAATGCCCTTATGTCCATGCTTTAACTTCGGTAAGCCCTGGTGGTCAGGCTGGTTGGACTAGATGGGCCTTGTAGGTCCCTTCCGTCTTTCCATTCATTTCCATGCTCCCTGTGCTCAGTATCAATCTAGTAATGATGAGACTGTGATTTGCCTGGAATGCCAAGAGTTAGTCAGTTCCAAAAAATATTTGAAGAACACCAAGACAATTGTGCATCTTTCATTTTATTTTATTTTATTTTATTTTATTTTATTTTATTTGGCTGTGCCATTTGCCAATTGCCAATTGCCAGTTTTGCCTAATTCTGCTGAATTCTGCCAAATTTGGCTGAACTCGGCCAAATTGTGCCCAACTGTGCCAAATCGTTCCAAATTGTTTCGAGTTCGGCAGAGTTGTGCTGGGTTGTTCTGAGTTTTGCCGAGTTCTGCAGAATTCTGCTGAACTCTACTGAACTCTGTGCCGAATTGTGCCGAATTGTGCCAAATTGAACCCTATTTGTGGCCATTATTGCCAAACTTGTGCACTTTTTGTACCCTTTTTGTGACAAATTTGTGGCGATTTGCACCAATTTTCGCCAAAATGTGCCCTTTAACGTGGCAATTTTTGACGAATTGTGCGGAATTCTGCTGAATAGTGGTGAACCCTGCCGAACTCTGCCGAACTCTGCCAAATTGTGCCGAATTGTGCCAAATTGTGCCAAATTGTGCCCTTTTTGTTCCAATTTTTGCTGAATTGTGCCAGATTATGCCCAGTTAGTCCCCAATTTGTGCCCAATTTGTACCGATTTTGTGCACAGTTTTGTGGCAATTTGTGGAGCGCAAGCAGCAACAGGCAGTGAGCCAGCCCAGAGGGGTCCTGTCAAGGGGTCCTGCTCAGTGCTGCAGAGGAAGGCAAAAAACCCCCAGGGAGACCATTGCCGATACGCAGCAGGGGAAAATTCCTTCCTGACCCCAGCAGCAGAGCTGGCGATCGGCTATTCCCTGAGCATGTGAGCAAGACCGACTCCCTCCGCCCACCGTCTGGTCACGCCTCCCAGAAGATGCCCTAGCCCTATTCTCTCTCAGCCCAAGGCCTAATGGAGGCCTCTGGCTTCTCAGTGCACCCAGAATGGCCAAGTGCCCCTATCAACCCTAGCAGCAAGGATCCGTCCAGCGCCTGGCAGAGGGCCGGTCGGTGTGTGCTCCTTGCGACCTCTCTACACCCCGTTTGCTTACAGCTGCTGCTGCTCCTGGCTGCGCAGGGGATGAGGATGGTGAGCGCTCCTCAAGAATGTAGGTATCCCCGTGCTCTGGCCACAGCCTTAGCCTCCTTGGAGTTGCTGTAGCAGCTCCTCTAAGAGCTCCTCTCTGGGCTGTGCCCAGGACAGCTCTGGCAGAGAGACTCACAGGACACCCCTTTTATACTGCCCCGGGGCATTGTGACGTCACTGTTGCCTGGTTACAGGGGGTGATAGGGCCCCCCCATGCACAGCCTGGCCTGCTGCAGCCCCACCCAGCCTCCATCAGAGGAAGGCCTCTGGGCTCTTGGCCCCCAAGGCCTCTTGCCTCTGTTCCCTGTCCTCATCCACGGGCTGCGAGGGGACACCCACTCCACCATGGTCTTCTCTATGGTCTGCAGGGGAATCTCTTTTTCTGGCACCCGGAGGGCCTCATTCTTCCCACGCCGCCTTCGGGCCTGGTCTTGGTTCTGCGCAGCTCGTTACATCTTCTCACTCCCTTCTCTGGTGGCAAAATGTGTCTGCCTGCAGTTTTTTCTTCTCCTGTGTGTGATTCAAAGAGGCACTGTGACCATCGCCGATTGGCTCGGCTCTGATCAGCAGCACCTTTGGCCTTGAACTGGCTGATGTTTACACTTCGGAGCCTGCAGAGGACTCCTAGCTGCTACTTGCAGAAGCCGTCTCAGCGGCACAGCTATGCAAAACTGCAACATGGGCTCAGTTCTAAAGCCCATTCTGTTCAATGTTTGAATGAAGAATCTGGCTGTAGGAGTCGAATGCATGGTTAGTAAGTGTGCTGTTGATCCTAAACTGGGGAGTGGTGTTGCCTTGCTGGGGAATCTGGACAGATGGGAGCACTGGGCAATGATCAGTGACATGACCCTGAACCAGACCAAAGGCCCGTTTTTGCCCCTGGCAGGGAGTAGCGCTTGGCATTAATCTTAAATGAGGAGAATAGCTGGAGAGCAGCGCTGCAGCAAGGTGGGGGGGACCTGGGGGTGCTGGTTGACGCAAAGTGCAACAGGTGTCAGCAGTGTGGGTGGGGAGGGGAAGCAGAGAGGCAGGGTCAGACATGACATGAGGAAACACTTCTTTGCCAAGTGGGCAGCCAAACCCTGGACCAGGCTTCCCGCAGGGGTGCTCCCTGCCCCAGGCCTGTCAGTGTTTGAGGCAGCTGCACAATGCCCTTATGTCCATGCTTTAACTTCGGTAAGCCCTGGTGGTCAGGCTGGTTGGACTAGATGGGCCTTGTAGGTCCCTTCCGTCTTTCCATTCATTTCCATGCTCCCTGTGCTCAGTATCAATCTAGTAATGATGAGACTGTGATTTGCCTGGAATGCCAAGAGTTAGTCAGTTCCAAAAAATATTTGAAGAACACCAAGACAATTGTGCATCTTTCATTTTATTTTATTTTATTTTATTTTATTTTATTTTATTTGGCTGTGCCATTTGCCAATTGCCAATTGCCAGTTTTGCCTAATTCTGCTGAATTCTGCCAAATTTGGCTGAACTCGGCCAAATTGTGCCCAACTGTGCCAAATCGTTCCAAATTGTTTCGAGTTCGGCAGAGTTGTGCTGGGTTGTTCTGAGTTTTGCCGAGTTCTGCAGAATTCTGCTGAACTCTACTGAACTCTGTGCCGAATTGTGCCGAATTGTGCCAAATTGAACCCTATTTGTGGCCATTATTGCCAAACTTGTGCACTTTTTGTACCCTTTTTGTGACAAATTTGTGGCGATTTGCACCAATTTTCGCCAAAATGTGCCCTTTAACGTGGCAATTTTTGACGAATTGTGCGGAATTCTGCTGAATAGTGGTGAACCCTGCCGAACTCTGCCGAACTCTGCCAAATTGTGCCGAATTGTGCCAAATTGTGCCAAATTGTGCCCTTTTTGTTCCAATTTTTGCTGAATTGTGCCAGATTATGCCCAGTTAGTCCCCAATTTGTGCCCAATTTGTACCGATTTTGTGCACAGTTTTGTGGCAATTTGTGGAGCGCAAGCAGCAACAGGCAGTGAGCCAGCCCAGAGGGGTCCTGTCAAGGGGTCCTGCTCAGTGCTGCAGAGGAAGGCAAAAAACCCCCAGGGAGACCATTGCCGATACGCAGCAGGGGAAAATTCCTTCCTGACCCCAGCAGCAGAGCTGGCGATCGGCTATTCCCTGAGCATGTGAGCAAGACCGACTCCCTCCGCCCACCGTCTGGTCACGCCTCCCAGAAGATGCCCTAGCCCTATTCTCTCTCAGCCCAAGGCCTAATGGAGGCCTCTGGCTTCTCAGTGCACCCAGAATGGCCAAGTGCCCCTATCAACCCTAGCAGCAAGGATCCGTCCAGCGCCTGGCAGAGGGCCGGTCGGTGTGTGCTCCTTGCGACCTCTCTACACCCCGTTTGCTTACAGCTGCTGCTGCTCCTGGCTGCGCAGGGGATGAGGATGGTGAGCGCTCCTCAAGAATGTAGGTATCCCCGTGCTCTGGCCACAGCCTTAGCCTCCTTGCAGTTGCTGTAGCAGCTCCTCTAAGAGCTCCTCTCTGGGCTGTGCCCAGGACAGCTCTGGCAGAGAGACTCACAGGACACCCCTTTTATACTGCCCCGGGGCATTGTGACGTCACTGTTGCCTGGTTACAGGGGGTGATAGGGCCCCCCCATGCACAGCCTGGCCTGCTGCAGCCCCACCCAGCCTCCATCAGAGGAAGGCCTCTGGGCTCTTGGCCCCCAAGGCCTCTTGCCTCTGTTCCCTGTCCTCATCCACGGGCTGCGAGGGGACACCCACTCCACCATGGTCTTCTCTATGGTCTGCAGGGGAATCTCTTTTTCTGGCACCCGGAGGGCCTCATTCTTCCCACGCCGCCTTCGGGCCTGGTCTTGGTTCTGCGCAGCTCGTTACATCTTCTCACTCCCTTCTCTGGTGGCAAAATGTGTCTGCCTGCAGTTTTTTCTTCTCCTGTGTGTGATTCAAAGAGGCACTGTGACCATCGCCGATTGGCTCGGCTCTGATCAGCAGCACCTTTGGCCTTGAACTGGCTGATGTTTACACTTCGGAGCCTGCAGAGGACTCCTAGCTGCTACTTGCAGAAGCCGTCTCAGCGGCACAGCTATGCAAAACTGCAACATGGGCTCAGTTCTAAAGCCCATTCTGTTCAATGTTTGAATGAAGAATCTGGCTGTAGGAGTCGAATGCATGGTTAGTAAGTGTGCTGTTGATCCTAAACTGGGGAGTGGTGTTGCCTTGCTGGGGAATCTGGACAGATGGGAGCACTGGGCAATGATCAGTGACATGACCCTGAACCAGACCAAAGGCCCGTTTTTGCCCCTGGCAGGGAGTAGCGCTTGGCATTAATCTTAAATGAGGAGAATAGCTGGAGAGCAGCGCTGCAGCAAGGTGGGGGGGACCTGGGGGTGCTGGTTGACGCAAAGTGCAACAGGTGTCAGCAGTGTGGGTGGGGAGGGGAAGCAGAGAGGCAGGGTCAGACATGACATGAGGAAACACTTCTTTGCCAAGTGGGCAGCCAAACCCTGGACCAGGCTTCCCGCAGGGGTGCTCCCTGCCCCAGGCCTGTCAGTGTTTGAGGCAGCTGCACAATGCCCTTATGTCCATGCTTTAACTTCAGTAAGCCCTGGTGGTCAGGCCGGTTGGACTAGATGGGCCTTGTAGGTCCCTTCCATCTTTCCATTCCTTTCCATGCTCCCTCTGCTCAGTATCAATCTAGTAATGATGAGACTGTGATTTGCCTGGAATGCCAAGAGTTAGTCAGTTCCAAAAAATATTTGAAGAACACCAAGACAATTGTGCATCTTTCCTTTTATTTTATTTTATTTTATTTTATTTTATTTTATTGTTTTGTATTTTGTATTTTATTGTCTTTGGCTGTGCCATTTGCCAATTGGCAATTGCCAGTTTTGCCTAATTCTGCTGAATTCTGCCAAATTTGGCTGAACTCGGCCAAATTGTGCCCAACTGTGCCAAATCGTTCCAAATTGTTTCGAGTTCGGCAGAGTTGTGCTGGGTTGTTCTGAGTTTTGCCGAGTTCTGCAGAATTCTGCTGAACTCTACTGAACTCTGTGCCGAATTGTGCCGAATTGTGCCAAATTGAACCCTATTTGTGGCCATTATTGCCAAACTTGTGCACTTTTTGTACCCTTTTTGTGACAAATTTGTGGCGATTTGCACCAATTTTCGCCAAAATGTGCCCTTTAACGTGGCAATTTTTGACGAATTGTGCGGAATTCTGCTGAATAGTGGTGAACCCTGCCGAACTCTGCCGAACTCTGCCAAATTGTGCCAAATTGTGCCAAATTGTGCCCTTTTTGTGCCAATTTTTGCTGAATTGTGCCAGATTTTGCCCAGTTAGTCCCCAATTTGTGCCCAATTTGTACCGATTTTGTGCACAGTTTTGTGGCAATTTGTGGAGCGCAAGCAGCAACAGGCAGTGAGCCAGCCCAGAGGGGTCCTGTCAAGGGGTCCTGCTCAGTGCTGCAGAGGAAGGCAAAAAACCCCCAGGGAGACCATTGCCGATACGCAGCAGGGGAAAATTCCTTCCTGACCCCAGCAGCAGAGCTGGCGATCGGCTATTCCCTGAGCATGTGAGCAAGACCGACTCCCTCCGCCCACCGTCTGGTCACGCCTCCCAGAAGATGCCCTAGCCCTATTCTCTCTCAGCCCAAGGCCTAATGGAGGCCTCTGGCTTCTCAGTGCACCCAGAATGGCCAAGTGCCCCTATCAACCCTAGCAGCAAGGATCCGTCCAGCGCCTGGCAGAGGGCCGGTCGGTGTGTGCTCCTTGCGACCTCTCTACACCCCGTTTGCTTACAGCTGCTGCTGCTCCTGGCTGCGCAGGGGATGAGGATGGTGAGCGCTCCTCAAGAATGTAGGTATCCCCGTGCTCTGGCCACAGCCTTAGCCTCCTTGCAGTTGCTGTAGCAGCTCCTCTAAGAGCTCCTCTCTGGGCTGTGCCCAGGACAGCTCTGGCAGAGAGACTCACAGGACACCCCTTTTATACTGCCCCGGGGCATTGTGACGTCACTGTTGCCTGGTTACAGGGGGTGATAGGGCCCCCCCATGCACAGCCTGGCCTGCTGCAGCCCCACCCAGCCTCCATCAGAGGAAGGCCTCTGGGCTCTTGGCCCCCAAGGCCTCTTGCCTCTGTTCCCTGTCCTCATCCACGGGCTGCGAGGGGACACCCACTCCACCATGGTCTTCTCTATGGTCTGCAGGGGAATCTCTTTTTCTGGCACCCGGAGGGCCTCATTCTTCCCACGCCGCCTTCGGGCCTGGTCTTGGTTCTGCGCAGCTCGTTACATCTTCTCACTCCCTTCTCTGGTGGCAAAATGTGTCTGCCTGCAGTTTTTTCTTCTCCTGTGTGTGATTCAAAGAGGCACTGTGACCATCGCCGATTGGCTCGGCTCTGATCAGCAGCACCTTTGGCCTTGAACTGGCTGATGTTTACACTTCGGAGCCTGCAGAGGACTCCTAGCTGCTACTTGCAGAAGCCATCTCAGCGGCACAGCTATGCAAAACTGCAACATGGGCTCAGTTCTAAAGCCCATTCTGTTCAATGTTTGAATGAAGAATCTGGCTGTAGGAGTCGAATGCATGGTTAGTAAGTGTGCTGTTGATCCTAAACTGGGGAGTGGTGTTGCCTTGCTGGGGAATCTGGACAGATGGGAGCACTGGGCAATGATCAGTGACATGACCCTGAACCAGACCAAAGGCCCGTTTTTGCCCCTGGCAGGGAGTAGCACTTGGCATTAATCTTAAATGAGGAGAATAGCTGGAGAGCAGCGCTGCAGCAAGGTGGGGGGGACCTGGGGGTGCTGGTTGACGCAAAGTGCAACAGGTGTCAGCAGTGTGGGTGGGGAGGGGAAGCAGAGAGGCAGGGTCAGACATGACATGAGGAAACACTTCTTTGCCAAGTGGGCAGCCAAACCCTGGACCAGGCTTCCCGCAGGGGTGCTCCCTGCCCCAGGCCTGTCAGTGTTTGAGGCAGCTGCACAATGCCCTTATGTCCATGCTTTAACTTCGGTAAGCCCTGGTGGTCAGGCTGGTTGGACTAGATGGGCCTTGTAGGTCCCTTCCGTCTTTCCATTCATTTCCATGCTCCCTGTGCTCAGTATCAATCTAGTAATGATGAGACTGTGATTTGCCTGGAATGCCAAGAGTTAGTCAGTTCCAAAAAATATTTGAAGAACACCAAGACAATTGTGCATCTTTCATTTTATTTTATTTTATTTTATTTTATTTTATTTTATTTGGCTGTGCCATTTGCCAATTGCCAATTGCCAGTTTTGCCTAATTCTGCTGAATTCTGCCAAATTTGGCTGAACTCGGCCAAATTGTGCCCAACTGTGCCAAATCGTTCCAAATTGTTTCGAGTTCGGCAGAGTTGTGCTGGGTTGTTCTGAGTTTTGCCGAGTTCTGCAGAATTCTGCTGAACTCTACTGAACTCTGTGCCGAATTGTGCCGAATTGTGCCAAATTGAACCCTATTTGTGGCCATTATTGCCAAACTTGTGCACTTTTTGTACCCTTTTTGTGACAAATTTGTGGCGATTTGCACCAATTTTCGCCAAAATGTGCCCTTTAACGTGGCAATTTTTGACGAATTGTGCGGAATTCTGCTGAATAGTGGTGAACCCTGCCGAACTCTGCCGAACTCTGCCAAATTGTGCCGAATTGTGCCAAATTGTGCCAAATTGTGCCCTTTTTGTTCCAATTTTTGCTGAATTGTGCCAGATTATGCCCAGTTAGTCCCCAATTT
Source organism: Hypotaenidia okinawae (assembly GCA_027925045.1). Classification (NCBI taxonomy): domain Eukaryota; kingdom Metazoa; phylum Chordata; class Aves; order Gruiformes; family Rallidae; genus Hypotaenidia; species Hypotaenidia okinawae. The sequence continues at coordinate 22,419,449 of BSDF01000007.1, read as the reverse complement.
GTGCCCAATTTGTACCGATTTTGTGCACAGTTTTGTGGCAATTTGTGGAGCGCAAGCAGCAACAGGCAGTGAGCCAGCCCAGAGGGGTCCTGTCAAGGGGTCCTGCTCAGTGCTGCAGAGGAAGGCAAAAAACCCCCAGGGAGACCATTGCCGATACGCAGCAGGGGAAAATTCCTTCCTGACCCCAGCAGCAGAGCTGGCGATCGGCTATTCCCTGAGCATGTGAGCAAGACCGACTCCCTCCGCCCACCGTCTGGTCACGCCTCCCAGAAGATGCCCTAGCCCTATTCTCTCTCAGCCCAAGGCCTAATGGAGGCCTCTGGCTTCTCAGTGCACCCAGAATGGCCAAGTGCCCCTATCAACCCTAGCAGCAAGGATCCGTCCAGCGCCTGGCAGAGGGCCGGTCGGTGTGTGCTCCTTGCGACCTCTCTACACCCCGTTTGCTTACAGCTGCTGCTGCTCCTGGCTGCGCAGGGGATGAGGATGGTGAGCGCTCCTCAAGAATGTAGGTATCCCCGTGCTCTGGCCACAGCCTTAGCCTCCTTGGAGTTGCTGTAGCAGCTCCTCTAAGAGCTCCTCTCTGGGCTGTGCCCAGGACAGCTCTGGCAGAGAGACTCACAGGACACCCCTTTTATACTGCCCCGGGGCATTGTGACGTCACTGTTGCCTGGTTACAGGGGGTGATAGGGCCCCCCCATGCACAGCCTGGCCTGCTGCAGCCCCACCCAGCCTCCATCAGAGGAAGGCCTCTGGGCTCTTGGCCCCCAAGGCCTCTTGCCTCTGTTCCCTGTCCTCATCCACGGGCTGCGAGGGGACACCCACTCCACCATGGTCTTCTCTATGGTCTGCAGGGGAATCTCTTTTTCTGGCACCCGGAGGGCCTCATTCTTCCCACGCCGCCTTCGGGCCTGGTCTTGGTTCTGCGCAGCTCGTTACATCTTCTCACTCCCTTCTCTGGTGGCAAAATGTGTCTGCCTGCAGTTTTTTCTTCTCCTGTGTGTGATTCAAAGAGGCACTGTGACCATCGCCGATTGGCTCGGCTCTGATCAGCAGCACCTTTGGCCTTGAACTGGCTGATGTTTACACTTCGGAGCCTGCAGAGGACTCCTAGCTGCTACTTGCAGAAGCCGTCTCAGCGGCACAGCTATGCAAAACTGCAACATGGGCTCAGTTCTAAAGCCCATTCTGTTCAATGTTTGAATGAAGAATCTGGCTGTAGGAGTCGAATGCATGGTTAGTAAGTGTGCTGTTGATCCTAAACTGGGGAGTGGTGTTGCCTTGCTGGGGAATCTGGACAGATGGGAGCACTGGGCAATGATCAGTGACATGACCCTGAACCAGACCAAAGGCCCGTTTTTGCCCCTGGCAGGGAGTAGCGCTTGGCATTAATCTTAAATGAGGAGAATAGCTGGAGAGCAGCGCTGCAGCAAGGTGGGGGGGACCTGGGGGTGCTGGTTGACGCAAAGTGCAACAGGTGTCAGCAGTGTGGGTGGGGAGGGGAAGCAGAGAGGCAGGGTCAGACATGACATGAGGAAACACTTCTTTGCCAAGTGGGCAGCCAAACCCTGGACCAGGCTTCCCGCAGGGGTGCTCCCTGCCCCAGGCCTGTCAGTGTTTGAGGCAGCTGCACAATGCCCTTATGTCCATGCTTTAACTTCAGTAAGCCCTGGTGGTCAGGCCGGTTGGACTAGATGGGCCTTGTAGGTCCCTTCCATCTTTCCATTCCTTTCCATGCTCCCTCTGCTCAGTATCAATCTAGTAATGATGAGACTGTGATTTGCCTGGAATGCCAAGAGTTAGTCAGTTCCAAAAAATATTTGAAGAACACCAAGACAATTGTGCATCTTTCCTTTTATCTTATTTTATTTTATTTTATTTTATTTTATTTTATTTTATTGTCTTTGGCTGTGCCATTTGCCAATTGGCAATTGCCAGTTTTGCCTAATTCTGCTGAATTCTGCCAAATTTGGCTGAACTCGGCCAAATTGTGCCCAACTGTGCCAAATCGTTCCAAATTGTTTCGAGTTCGGCAGAGTTGTGCTGGGTTGTTCTGAGTTTTGCCGAGTTCTGCAGAATTCTGCTGAACTCTACTGAACTCTGTGCCGAATTGTGCCGAATTGTGCCAAATTGAACCCTATTTGTGGCCATTATTGCCAAACTTGTGCACTTTTTGTACCCTTTTTGTGACAAATTTGTGGCGATTTGCACCAATTTTCGCCAAAATGTGCCCTTTAACGTGGCAATTTTTGACGAATTGTGCGGAATTCTGCTGAATAGTGGTGAACCCTGCCGAACTCTGCCGAACTCTGCCAAATTGTGCCGAATTGTGCCAAATTGTGCCAAATTGTGCCCTTTTTGTTCCAATTTTTGCTGAATTGTGCCAGATTATGCCCAGTTAGTCCCCAATTTGTGCCCAATTTGTACCGATTTTGTGCACAGTTTTGTGGCAATTTGTGGAGCGCAAGCAGCAACAGGCAGTGAGCCAGCCCAGAGGGGTCCTGTCAAGGGGTCCTGCTCAGTGCTGCAGAGGAAGGCAAAAAACCCCCAGGGAGACCATTGCCGATACGCAGCAGGGGAAAATTCCTTCCTGACCCCAGCAGCAGAGCTGGCGATCGGCTATTCCCTGAGCATGTGAGCAAGACCGACTCCCTCCGCCCACCGTCTGGTCACGCCTCCCAGAAGATGCCCTAGCCCTATTCTCTCTCAGCCCAAGGCCTAATGGAGGCCTCTGGCTTCTCAGTGCACCCAGAATGGCCAAGTGCCCCTATCAACCCTAGCAGCAAGGATCCGTCCAGCGCCTGGCAGAGGGCCGGTCGGTGTGTGCTCCTTGCGACCTCTCTACACCCCGTTTGCTTACAGCTGCTGCTGCTCCTGGCTGCGCAGGGGATGAGGATGGTGAGCGCTCCTCAAGAATGTAGGTATCCCCGTGCTCTGGCCACAGCCTTAGCCTCCTTGGAGTTGCTGTAGCAGCTCCTCTAAGAGCTCCTCTCTGGGCTGTGCCCAGGACAGCTCTGGCAGAGAGACTCACAGGACACCCCTTTTATACTGCCCCGGGGCATTGTGACGTCACTGTTGCCTGGTTACAGGGGGTGATAGGGCCCCCCCATGCACAGCCTGGCCTGCTGCAGCCCCACCCAGCCTCCATCAGAGGAAGGCCTCTGGGCTCTTGGCCCCCAAGGCCTCTTGCCTCTGTTCCCTGTCCTCATCCACGGGCTGCGAGGGGACACCCACTCCACCATGGTCTTCTCTATGGTCTGCAGGGGAATCTCTTTTTCTGGCACCCGGAGGGCCTCATTCTTCCCACGCCGCCTTCGGGCCTGGTCTTGGTTCTGCGCAGCTCGTTACATCTTCTCACTCCCTTCTCTGGTGGCAAAATGTGTCTGCCTGCAGTTTTTTCTTCTCCTGTGTGTGATTCAAAGAGGCACTGTGACCATCGCCGATTGGCTCGGCTCTGATCAGCAGCACCTTTGGCCTTGAACTGGCTGATGTTTACACTTCGGAGCCTGCAGAGGACTCCTAGCTGCTACTTGCAGAAGCCATCTCAGCGGCACAGCTATGCAAAACTGCAACATGGGCTCAGTTCTAAAGCCCATTCTGTTCAATGTTTGAATGAAGAATCTGGCTGTAGGAGTCGAATGCATGGTTAGTAAGTGTGCTGTTGATCCTAAACTGGGGAGTGGTGTTGCCTTGCTGGGGAATCTGGACAGATGGGAGCACTGGGCAATGATCAGTGACATGACCCTGAACCAGACCAAAGGCCCGTTTTTGCCCCTGGCAGGGAGTAGCGCTTGGCATTAATCTTAAATGAGGAGAATAGCTGGAGAGCAGCGCTGCAGCAAGGTGGGGGGGACCTGGGGGTGCTGGTTGACGCAAAGTGCAACAGGTGTCAGCAGTGTGGGTGGGGAGGGGAAGCAGAGAGGCAGGGTCAGACATGACATGAGGAAACACTTCTTTGCCAAGTGGGCAGCCAAACCCTGGACCAGGCTTCCCGCAGGGGTGCTCCCTGCCCCAGGCCTGTCAGTGTTTGAGGCAGCTGCACAATGCCCTTATGTCCATGCTTTAACTTCGGTAAGCCCTGGTGGTCAGGCTGGTTGGACTAGATGGGCCTTGTAGGTCCCTTCCGTCTTTCCATTCATTTCCATGCTCCCTGTGCTCAGTATCAATCTAGTAATGATGAGACTGTGATTTGCCTGGAATGCCAAGAGTTAGTCAGTTCCAAAAAATATTTGAAGAACACCAAGACAATTGTGCATCTTTCCTTTTATTTTATTTTATTTTATTTTATTTTATTTTATTTTATTGTTTTGTATTTTGTATTTTATTGTCTTTGGCTGTGCCATTTGCCAATTGGCAATTGCCAGTTTTGCCTAATTCTGCTGAATTCTGCCAAATTTGGCTGAACTCGGCCAAATTGTGCCCAACTGTGCCAAATCGTTCCAAATTGTTTCGAGTTCGGCAGAGTTGTGCTGGGTTGTTCTGAGTTTTGCCGAGTTCTGCAGAATTCTGCTGAACTCTACTGAACTCTGTGCCGAATTGTGCCGAATTGTGCCAAATTGAACCCTATTTGTGGCCATTATTGCCAAACTTGTGCACTTTTTGTACCCTTTTTGTGACAAATTTGTGGCGATTTGCACCAATTTTCGCCAAAATGTGCCCTTTAACGTGGCAATTTTTGACGAATTGTGCGGAATTCTGCTGAATAGTGGTGAACCCTGCCGAACTCTGCCGAACTCTGCCAAATTGTGCCAAATTGTGCCAAATTGTGCCCTTTTTGTTCCAATTTTTGCTGAATTGTGCCAGATTTTGCCCAGTTAGTCCCCAATTTGTGCCCAATTTGTACCGATTTTGTGCACAGTTTTGTGGCAATTTGTGGAGCGCAAGCAGCAACAGGCAGTGAGCCAGCCCAGAGGGGTCCTGTCAAGGGGTCCTGCTCAGTGCTGCAGAGGAAGGCAAAAAACCCCCAGGGAGACCATTGCCGATACGCAGCAGGGGAAAATTCCTTCCTGACCCCAGCAGCAGAGCTGGCGATCGGCTATTCCCTGAGCATGTGAGCAAGACCGACTCCCTCCGCCCACCGTCTGGTCACGCCTCCCAGAAGATGCCCTAGCCCTATTCTCTCTCAGCCCAAGGCCTAATGGAGGCCTCTGGCTTCTCAGTGCACCCAGAATGGCCAAGTGCCCCTATCAACCCTAGCAGCAAGGATCCGTCCAGCGCCTGGCAGAGGGCCGGTCGGTGTGTGCTCCTTGCGACCTCTCTACACCCCGTTTGCTTACAGCTGCTGCTGCTCCTGGCTGCGCAGGGGATGAGGATGGTGAGCGCTCCTCAAGAATGTAGGTATCCCCGTGCTCTGGCCACAGCCTTAGCCTCCTTGGAGTTGCTGTAGCAGCTCCTCTAAGAGCTCCTCTCTGGGCTGTGCCCAGGACAGCTCTGGCAGAGAGACTCACAGGACACCCCTTTTATACTGCCCCGGGGCATTGTGACGTCACTGTTGCCTGGTTACAGGGGGTGATAGGGCCCCCCCATGCACAGCCTGGCCTGCTGCAGCCCCACCCAGCCTCCATCAGAGGAAGGCCTCTGGGCTCTTGGCCCCCAAGGCCTCTTGCCTCTGTTCCCTGTCCTCATCCACGGGCTGCGAGGGGACACCCACTCCACCATGGTCTTCTCTATGGTCTGCAGGGGAATCTCTTTTTCTGGCACCCGGAGGGCCTCATTCTTCCCACGCCGCCTTCGGGCCTGGTCTTGGTTCTGCGCAGCTCGTTACATCTTCTCACTCCCTTCTCTGGTGGCAAAATGTGTCTGCCTGCAGTTTTTTCTTCTCCTGTGTGTGATTCAAAGAGGCACTGTGACCATCGCCGATTGGCTCGGCTCTGATCAGCAGCACCTTTGGCCTTGAACTGGCTGATGTTTACACTTCGGAGCCTGCAGAGGACTCCTAGCTGCTACTTGCAGAAGCCATCTCAGCGGCACAGCTATGCAAAACTGCAACATGGGCTCAGTTCTAAAGCCCATTCTGTTCAATGTTTGAATGAAGAATCTGGCTGTAGGAGTCGAATGCATGGTTAGTAAGTGTGCTGTTGATCCTAAACTGGGGAGTGGTGTTGCCTTGCTGGGGAATCTGGACAGATGGGAGCACTGGGCAATGATCAGTGACATGACCCTGAACCAGACCAAAGGCCCGTTTTTGCCCCTGGCAGGGAGTAGCGCTTGGCATTAATCTTAAATGAGGAGAATAGCTGGAGAGCAGCGCTGCAGCAAGGTGGGGGGGACCTGGGGGTGCTGGTTGACGCAAAGTGCAACAGGTGTCAGCAGTGTGGGTGGGGAGGGGAAGCAGAGAGGCAGGGTCAGACATGACATGAGGAAACACTTCTTTGCCAAGTGGGCAGCCAAACCCTGGACCAGGCTTCCCGCAGGGGTGCTCCCTGCCCCAGGCCTGTCAGTGTTTGAGGCAGCTGCACAATGCCCTTATGTCCATGCTTTAACTTCGGTAAGCCCTGGTGGTCAGGCTGGTTGGACTAGATGGGCCTTGTAGGTCCCTTCCGTCTTTCCATTCATTTCCATGCTCCCTGTGCTCAGTATCAATCTAGTAATGATGAGACTGTGATTTGCCTGGAATGCCAAGAGTTAGTCAGTTCCAAAAAATATTTGAAGAACACCAAGACAATTGTGCATCTTTCCTTTTATCTTATTTTATTTTATTTTATTTTATTTTATTTTATTTTATTTTATTGTCTTTGGCTGTGCCATTTGCCAATTGGCAATTGCCAGTTTTGCCTAATTCTGCTGAATTCTGCCAAATTTGGCTGAACTCGGCCAAATTGTGCCCAACTGTGCCAAATCGTTCCAAATTGTTTCGAGTTCGGCAGAGTTGTGCTGGGTTGTTCTGAGTTTTGCCGAGTTCTGCAGAATTCTGCTGAACTCTACTGAACTCTGTGCCGAATTGTGCCGAATTGTGCCAAATTGAACCCTATTTGTGGCCATTATTGCCAAACTTGTGCACTTTTTGTACCCTTTTTGTGACAAATTTGTGGCGATTTGCACCAATTTTCGCCAAAATGTGCCCTTTAACGTGGCAATTTTTGACGAATTGTGCGGAATTCTGCTGAATAGTGGTGAACCCTGCCGAACTCTGCCGAACTCTGCCAAATTGTGCCGAATTGTGCCAAATTGTGCCAAATTGTGCCCTTTTTGTTCCAATTTTTGCTGAATTGTGCCAGATTATGCCCAGTTAGTCCCCAATTTGTGCCCAATTTGTACCGATTTTGTGCACAGTTTTGTGGCAATTTGTGGAGCGCAAGCAGCAACAGGCAGTGAGCCAGCCCAGAGGGGTCCTGTCAAGGGGTCCTGCTCAGTGCTGCAGAGGAAGGCAAAAAACCCCCAGGGAGACCATTGCCGATACGCAGCAGGGGAAAATTCCTTCCTGACCCCAGCAGCAGAGCTGGCGATCGGCTATTCCCTGAGCATGTGAGCAAGACCGACTCCCTCCGCCCACCGTCTGGTCACGCCTCCCAGAAGATGCCCTAGCCCTATTCTCTCTCAGCCCAAGGCCTAATGGAGGCCTCTGGCTTCTCAGTGCACCCAGAATGGCCAAGTGCCCCTATCAACCCTAGCAGCAAGGATCCGTCCAGCGCCTGGCAGAGGGCCGGTCGGTGTGTGCTCCTTGCGACCTCTCTACACCCCGTTTGCTTACAGCTGCTGCTGCTCCTGGCTGCGCAGGGGATGAGGATGGTGAGCGCTCCTCAAGAATGTAGGTATCCCCGTGCTCTGGCCACAGCCTTAGCCTCCTTGGAGTTGCTGTAGCAGCTCCTCTAAGAGCTCCTCTCTGGGCTGTGCCCAGGACAGCTCTGGCAGAGAGACTCACAGGACACCCCTTTTATACTGCCCCGGGGCATTGTGACGTCACTGTTGCCTGGTTACAGGGGGTGATAGGGCCCCCCCATGCACAGCCTGGCCTGCTGCAGCCCCACCCAGCCTCCATCAGAGGAAGGCCTCTGGGCTCTTGGCCCCCAAGGCCTCTTGCCTCTGTTCCCTGTCCTCATCCACGGGCTGCGAGGGGACACCCACTCCACCATGGTCTTCTCTATGGTCTGCAGGGGAATCTCTTTTTCTGGCACCCGGAGGGCCTCATTCTTCCCACGCCGCCTTCGGGCCTGGTCTTGGTTCTGCGCAGCTCGTTACATCTTCTCACTCCCTTCTCTGGTGGCAAAATGTGTCTGCCTGCAGTTTTTTCTTCTCCTGTGTGTGATTCAAAGAGGCACTGTGACCATCGCCGATTGGCTCGGCTCTGATCAGCAGCACCTTTGGCCTTGAACTGGCTGATGTTTACACTTCGGAGCCTGCAGAGGACTCCTAGCTGCTACTTGCAGAAGCCATCTCAGCGGCACAGCTATGCAAAACTGCAACATGGGCTCAGTTCTAAAGCCCATTCTGTTCAATGTTTGAATGAAGAATCTGGCTGTAGGAGTCGAATGCATGGTTAGTAAGTGTGCTGTTGATCCTAAACTGGGGAGTGGTGTTGCCTTGCTGGGGAATCTGGACAGATGGGAGCACTGGGCAATGATCAGTGACATGACCCTGAACCAGACCAAAGGCCCGTTTTTGCCCCTGGCAGGGAGTAGCGCTTGGCATTAATCTTAAATGAGGAGAATAGCTGGAGAGCAGCGCTGCAGCAAGGTGGGGGGGACCTGGGGGTGCTGGTTGACGCAAAGTGCAACAGGTGTCAGCAGTGTGGGTGGGGAGGGGAAGCAGAGAGGCAGGGTCAGACATGACATGAGGAAACACTTCTTTGCCAAGTGGGCAGCCAAACCCTGGACCAGGCTTCCCGCAGGGGTGCTCCCTGCCCCAGGCCTGTCAGTGTTTGAGGCAGCTGCACAATGCCCTTATGTCCATGCTTTAACTTCGGTAAGCCCTGGTGGTCAGGCTGGTTGGACTAGATGGGCCTTGTAGGTCCCTTCCGTCTTTCCATTCATTTCCATGCTCCCTGTGCTCAGTATCAATCTAGTAATGATGAGACTGTGATTTGCCTGGAATGCCAAGAGTTAGTCAGTTCCAAAAAATATTTGAAGAACACCAAGACAATTGTGCATCTTTCCTTTTATTTTATTTTATTTTATTTTATTTTATTTTATTTTATTGTTTTGTATTTTGTATTTTATTGTCTTTGGCTGTGCCATTTGCCAATTGGCAATTGCCAGTTTTGCCTAATTCTGCTGAATTCTGCCAAATTTGGCTGAACTCGGCCAAATTGTGCCCAACTGTGCCAAATCGTTCCAAATTGTTTCGAGTTCGGCAGAGTTGTGCTGGGTTGTTCTGAGTTTTGCCGAGTTCTGCAGAATTCTGCTGAACTCTACTGAACTCTGTGCCGAATTGTGCCGAATTGTGCCAAATTGAACCCTATTTGTGGCCATTATTGCCAAACTTGTGCACTTTTTGTACCCTTTTTGTGACAAATTTGTGGCGATTTGCACCAATTTTCGCCAAAATGTGCCCTTTAACGTGGCAATTTTTGACGAATTGTGCGGAATTCTGCTGAATAGTGGTGAACCCTGCCGAACTCTGCCGAACTCTGCCAAATTGTGCCGAATTGTGCCAAATTGTGCCAAATTGTGCCCTTTTTGTTCCAATTTTTGCTGAATTGTGCCAGATTATGCCCAGTTAGTCCCCAATTTGTGCCCAATTTGTACCGATTTTGTGCACAGTTTTGTGGCAATTTGTGGAGCGCAAGCAGCAACAGGCAGTGAGCCAGCCCAGAGGGGTCCTGTCAAGGGGTCCTGCTCAGTGCTGCAGAGGAAGGCAAAAAACCCCCAGGGAGACCATTGCCGATACGCAGCAGGGGAAAATTCCTTCCTGACCCCAGCAGCAGAGCTGGCGATCGGCTATTCCCTGAGCATGTGAGCAAGACCGACTCCCTCCGCCCACCGTCTGGTCACGCCTCCCAGAAGATGCCCTAGCCCTATTCTCTCTCAGCCCAAGGCCTAATGGAGGCCTCTGGCTTCTCAGTGCACCCAGAATGGCCAAGTGCCCCTATCAACCCTAGCAGCAAGGATCCGTCCAGCGCCTGGCAGAGGGCCGGTCGGTGTGTGCTCCTTGCGACCTCTCTACACCCCGTTTGCTTACAGCTGCTGCTGCTCCTGGCTGCGCAGGGGATGAGGATGGTGAGCGCTCCTCAAGAATGTAGGTATCCCCGTGCTCTGGCCACAGCCTTAGCCTCCTTGGAGTTGCTGTAGCAGCTCCTCTAAGAGCTCCTCTCTGGGCTGTGCCCAGGACAGCTCTGGCAGAGAGACTCACAGGACACCCCTTTTATACTGCCCCGGGGCATTGTGACGTCACTGTTGCCTGGTTACAGGGGGTGATAGGGCCCCCCCATGCACAGCCTGGCCTGCTGCAGCCCCACCCAGCCTCCATCAGAGGAAGGCCTCTGGGCTCTTGGCCCCCAAGGCCTCTTGCCTCTGTTCCCTGTCCTCATCCACGGGCTGCGAGGGGACACCCACTCCACCATGGTCTTCTCTATGGTCTGCAGGGGAATCTCTTTTTCTGGCACCCGGAGGGCCTCATTCTTCCCACGCCGCCTTCGGGCCTGGTCTTGGTTCTGCGCAGCTCGTTACATCTTCTCACTCCCTTCTCTGGTGGCAAAATGTGTCTGCCTGCAGTTTTTTCTTCTCCTGTGTGTGATTCAAAGAGGCACTGTGACCATCGCCGATTGGCTCGGCTCTGATCAGCAGCACCTTTGGCCTTGAACTGGCTGATGTTTACACTTCGGAGCCTGCAGAGGACTCCTAGCTGCTACTTGCAGAAGCCGTCTCAGCGGCACAGCTATGCAAAACTGCAACATGGGCTCAGTTCTAAAGCCCATTCTGTTCAATGTTTGAATGAAGAATCTGGCTGTAGGAGTCGAATGCATGGTTAGTAAGTGTGCTGTTGATCCTAAACTGGGGAGTGGTGTTGCCTTGCTGGGGAATCTGGACAGATGGGAGCACTGGGCAATGATCAGTGACATGACCCTGAACCAGACCAAAGGCCCGTTTTTGCCCCTGGCAGGGAGTAGCGCTTGGCATTAATCTTAAATGAGGAGAATAGCTGGAGAGCAGCGCTGCAGCAAGGTGGGGGGGACCTGGGGGTGCTGGTTGACGCAAAGTGCAACAGGTGTCAGCAGTGTGGGTGGGGAGGGGAAGCAGAGAGGCAGGGTCAGACATGACATGAGGAAACACTTCTTTGCCAAGTGGGCAGCCAAACCCTGGACCAGGCTTCCCGCAGGGGTGCTCCCTGCCCCAGGCCTGTCAGTGTTTGAGGCAGCTGCACAATGCCCTTATGTCCATGCTTTAACTTCAGTAAGCCCTGGTGGTCAGGCCGGTTGGACTAGATGGGCCTTGTAGGTCCCTTCCATCTTTCCATTCCTTTCCATGCTCCCTCTGCTCAGTATCAATCTAGTAATGATGAGACTGTGATTTGCCTGGAATGCCAAGAGTTAGTCAGTTCCAAAAAATATTTGAAGAACACCAAGACAATTGTGCATCTTTCCTTTTATCTTATTTTATTTTATTTTATTTTATTTTATTTTATTTTATTGTCTTTGGCTGTGCCATTTGCCAATTGGCAATTGCCAGTTTTGCCTAATTCTGCTGAATTCTGCCAAATTTGGCTGAACTCGGCCAAATTGTGCCCAACTGTGCCAAATCGTTCCAAATTGTTTCGAGTTCGGCAGAGTTGTGCTGGGTTGTTCTGAGTTTTGCCGAGTTCTGCAGAATTCTGCTGAACTCTACTGAACTCTGTGCCGAATTGTGCCGAATTGTGCCAAATTGAACCCTATTTGTGGCCATTATTGCCAAACTTGTGCACTTTTTGTACCCTTTTTGTGACAAATTTGTGGCGATTTGCACCAATTTTCGCCAAAATGTGCCCTTTAACGTGGCAATTTTTGACGAATTGTGCGGAATTCTGCTGAATAGTGGTGAACCCTGCCGAACTCTGCCGAACTCTGCCAAATTGTGCCGAATTGTGCCAAATTGTGCCAAATTGTGCCCTTTTTGTTCCAATTTTTGCTGAATTGTGCCAGATTATGCCCAGTTAGTCCCCAATTTGTGCCCAATTTGTACCGATTTTGTGCACAGTTTTGTGGCAATTTGTGGAGCGCAAGCAGCAACAGGCAGTGAGCCAGCCCAGAGGGGTCCTGTCAAGGGGTCCTGCTCAGTGCTGCAGAGGAAGGCAAAAAACCCCCAGGGAGACCATTGCCGATACGCAGCAGGGGAAAATTCCTTCCTGACCCCAGCAGCAGAGCTGGCGATCGGCTATTCCCTGAGCATGTGAGCAAGACCGACTCCCTCCGCCCACCGTCTGGTCACGCCTCCCAGAAGATGCCCTAGCCCTATTCTCTCTCAGCCCAAGGCCTAATGGAGGCCTCTGGCTTCTCAGTGCACCCAGAATGGCCAAGTGCCCCTATCAACCCTAGCAGCAAGGATCCGTCCAGCGCCTGGCAGAGGGCCGGTCGGTGTGTGCTCCTTGCGACCTCTCTACACCCCGTTTGCTTACAGCTGCTGCTGCTCCTGGCTGCGCAGGGGATGAGGATGGTGAGCGCTCCTCAAGAATGTAGGTATCCCCGTGCTCTGGCCACAGCCTTAGCCTCCTTGGAGTTGCTGTAGCAGCTCCTCTAAGAGCTCCTCTCTGGGCTGTGCCCAGGACAGCTCTGGCAGAGAGACTCACAGGACACCCCTTTTATACTGCCCCGGGGCATTGTGACGTCACTGTTGCCTGGTTACAGGGGGTGATAGGGCCCCCCCATGCACAGCCTGGCCTGCTGCAGCCCCACCCAGCCTCCATCAGAGGAAGGCCTCTGGGCTCTTGGCCCCCAAGGCCTCTTGCCTCTGTTCCCTGTCCTCATCCACGGGCTGCGAGGGGACACCCACTCCACCATGGTCTTCTCTATGGTCTGCAGGGGAATCTCTTTTTCTGGCACCCGGAGGGCCTCATTCTTCCCACGCCGCCTTCGGGCCTGGTCTTGGTTCTGCGCAGCTCGTTACATCTTCTCACTCCCTTCTCTGGTGGCAAAATGTGTCTGCCTGCAGTTTTTTCTTCTCCTGTGTGTGATTCAAAGAGGCACTGTGACCATCGCCGATTGGCTCGGCTCTGATCAGCAGCACCTTTGGCCTTGAACTGGCTGATGTTTACACTTCGGAGCCTGCAGAGGACTCCTAGCTGCTACTTGCAGAAGCCGTCTCAGCGGCACAGCTATGCAAAACTGCAACATGGGCTCAGTTCTAAAGCCCATTCTGTTCAATGTTTGAATGAAGAATCTGGCTGTAGGAGTCGAATGCATGGTTAGTAAGTGTGCTGTTGATCCTAAACTGGGGAGTGGTGTTGCCTTGCTGGGGAATCTGGACAGATGGGAGCACTGGGCAATGATCAGTGACATGACCCTGAACCAGACCAAAGGCCCGTTTTTGCCCCTGGCAGGGAGTAGCGCTTGGCATTAATCTTAAATGAGGAGAATAGCTGGAGAGCAGCGCTGCAGCAAGGTGGGGGGGACCTGGGGGTGCTGGTTGACGCAAAGTGCAACAGGTGTCAGCAGTGTGGGTGGGGAGGGGAAGCAGAGAGGCAGGGTCAGACATGACATGAGGAAACACTTCTTTGCCAAGTGGGCAGCCAAACCCTGGACCAGGCTTCCCGCAGGGGTGCTCCCTGCCCCAGGCCTGTCAGTGTTTGAGGCAGCTGCACAATGCCCTTATGTCCATGCTTTAACTTCGGTAAGCCCTGGTGGTCAGGCTGGTTGGACTAGATGGGCCTTGTAGGTCCCTTCCGTCTTTCCATTCATTTCCATGCTCCCTGTGCTCAGTATCAATCTAGTAATGATGAGACTGTGATTTGCCTGGAATGCCAAGAGTTAGTCAGTTCCAAAAAATATTTGAAGAACACCAAGACAATTGTGCGTCTTTCATTTCATTTTATTTTATTTTATTTTATTTTATTTTATTTTATTTATTTTATTTTATTTTATTGTCTTTGGCTGTGCCATTTGCCAATTGGCAATTGCCAGTTTTGCCTAATTCTGCTGAATTCTGCCAAATTTGGCTGAACTCGGCCAAATTGTGCCCAACTGTGCCAAATCGTTCCAAATTGTTTCGAGTTCGGCAGAGTTGTGCTGGGTTGTTCTGAGTTTTGCCGAGTTCTGCAGAATTCTGCTGAACTCTACTGAACTCTGTGCCGAATTGTGCCGAATTGTGCCAAATTGAACCCTATTTGTGGCCATTATTGCCAAACTTGTGCACTTTTTGTACCCTTTTTGTGACAAATTTGTGGCGATTTGCACCAATTTTCGCCAAAATGTGCCCTTTAACGTGGCAATTTTTGACGAATTGTGCGGAATTCTGCTGAATAGTGGTGAACCCTGCCGAACTCTGCCGAACTCTGCCAAATTGTGCCGAATTGTGCCAAATTGTGCCCTTTTTGTGCCAATTTTTGCTGAATTGTGCCAGATTTTGCCCAGTTAGTCCCCAATTTGTGCCCAATTTGTACCGATTTTGTGCACAGTTTTGTGGCAATTTGTGGAGCGCAAGCAGCAACAGGCAGTGAGCCAGCCCAGAGGGGTCCTGTCAAGGGGTCCTGCTCAGTGCTGCAGAGGAAGGCAAAAAACCCCCAGGGAGACCATTGCCGATACGCAGCAGGGGAAAATTCCTTCCTGACCCCAGCAGCAGAGCTGGCGATCGGCTATTCCCTGAGCATGTGAGCAAGACCGACTCCCTCCGCCCACCGTCTGGTCACGCCTCCCAGAAGATGCCCTAGCCCTATTCTCTCTCAGCCCAAGGCCTAATGGAGGCCTCTGGCTTCTCAGTGCACCCAGAATGGCCAAGTGCCCCTATCAACCCTAGCAGCAAGGATCCGTCCAGCGCCTGGCAGAGGGCCGGTCGGTGTGTGCTCCTTGCGACCTCTCTACACCCCGTTTGCTTACAGCTGCTGCTGCTCCTGGCTGCGCAGGGGATGAGGATGGTGAGCGCTCCTCAAGAATGTAGGTATCCCCGTGCTCTGGCCACAGCCTTAGCCTCCTTGGAGTTGCTGTAGCAGCTCCTCTAAGAGCTCCTCTCTGGGCTGTGCCCAGGACAGCTCTGGCAGAGAGACTCACAGGACACCCCTTTTATACTGCCCCGGGGCATTGTGACGTCACTGTTGCCTGGTTACAGGGGGTGATAGGGCCCCCCCATGCACAGCCTGGCCTGCTGCAGCCCCACCCAGCCTCCATCAGAGGAAGGCCTCTGGGCTCTTGGCCCCCAAGGCCTCTTGCCTCTGTTCCCTGTCCTCATCCACGGGCTGCGAGGGGACACCCACTCCACCATGGTCTTCTCTATGGTCTGCAGGGGAATCTCTTTTTCTGGCACCCGGAGGGCCTCATTCTTCCCACGCCGCCTTCGGGCCTGGTCTTGGTTCTGCGCAGCTCGTTACATCTTCTCACTCCCTTCTCTGGTGGCAAAATGTGTCTGCCTGCAGTTTTTTCTTCTCCTGTGTGTGATTCAAAGAGGCACTGTGACCATCGCCGATTGGCTCGGCTCTGATCAGCAGCACCTTTGGCCTTGAACTGGCTGATGTTTACACTTCGGAGCCTGCAGAGGACTCCTAGCTGCTACTTGCAGAAGCCATCTCAGCGGCACAGCTATGCAAAACTGCAACATGGGCTCAGTTCTAAAGCCCATTCTGTTCAATGTTTGAATGAAGAATCTGGCTGTAGGAGTCGAATGCATGGTTAGTAAGTGTGCTGTTGATCCTAAACTGGGGAGTGGTGTTGCCTTGCTGGGGAATCTGGACAGATGGGAGCACTGGGCAATGATCAGTGACATGACCCTGAACCAGACCAAAGGCCCGTTTTTGCCCCTGGCAGGGAGTAGCGCTTGGCATTAATCTTAAATGAGGAGAATAGCTGGAGAGCAGCGCTGCAGCAAGGTGGGGGGGACCTGGGGGTGCTGGTTGACGCAAAGTGCAACAGGTGTCAGCAGTGTGGGTGGGGAGGGGAAGCAGAGAGGCAGGGTCAGACATGACATGAGGAAACACTTCTTTGCCAAGTGGGCAGCCAAACCCTGGACCAGGCTTCCCGCAGGGGTGCTCCCTGCCCCAGGCCTGTCAGTGTTTGAGGCAGCTGCACAATGCCCTTATGTCCATGCTTTAACTTCGGTAAGCCCTGGTGGTCAGGCCGGTTGGACTAGATGGGCCTTGTAGGTCCCTTCCATCTTTCCATTCATTTCCATGCTCCCTCTGCTCAGTATCAATCTAGTAATGATGAGACTGTGATTTGCCTGGAATGCCAAGAGTTAGTCAGTTCCAAAAAATATTTGAAGAACACCAAGACAATTGTGCATCTTTCCATTTTATTTTATTTTATTTTATTTTATTTTATTTTATTTTATTTTATTGTCTTTGGCTGTGCCATTTGCCAATTGGCAATTGCCAGTTTTGCCTAATTCTGCTGAATTCTGCCAAATTTGGCTGAACTCGGCCAAATTGTGCCCAACTGTGCCAAATCGTTCCAAATTGTTTCGAGTTCGGCAGAGTTGTGCTGGGTTGTTCTGAGTTTTGCCGAGTTCTGCAGAATTCTGCTGAACTCTACTGAACTCTGTGCCGAATTGTGCCGAATTGTGCCAAATTGAACCCTATTTGTGGCCATTATTGCCAAACTTGTGCACTTTTTGTACCCTTTTTGTGACAAATTTGTGGCGATTTGCACCAATTTTCGCCAAAATGTGCCCTTTAACGTGGCAATTTTTGACGAATTGTGCGGAATTCTGCTGAATAGTGGTGAACCCTGCCGAACTCTGCCGAACTCTGCCAAATTGTGCCGAATTGTGCCAAATTGTGCCAAATTGTGCCCTTTTTGTTCCAATTTTTGCTGAATTGTGCCAGATTATGCCCAGTTAGTCCCCAATTTGTGCCCAATTTGTACCGATTTTGTGCACAGTTTTGTGGCAATTTGTGGAGCGCAAGCAGCAACAGGCAGTGAGCCAGCCCAGAGGGGTCCTGTCAAGGGGTCCTGCTCAGTGCTGCAGAGGAAGGCAAAAAACCCCCAGGGAGACCATTGCCGATACGCAGCAGGGGAAAATTCCTTCCTGACCCCAGCAGCAGAGCTGGCGATCGGCTATTCCCTGAGCATGTGAGCAAGACCGACTCCCTCCGCCCACCGTCTGGTCACGCCTCCCAGAAGATGCCCTAGCCCTATTCTCTCTCAGCCCAAGGCCTAATGGAGGCCTCTGGCTTCTCAGTGCACCCAGAATGGCCAAGTGCCCCTATCAACCCTAGCAGCAAGGATCCGTCCAGCGCCTGGCAGAGGGCCGGTCGGTGTGTGCTCCTTGCGACCTCTCTACACCCCGTTTGCTTACAGCTGCTGCTGCTCCTGGCTGCGCAGGGGATGAGGATGGTGAGCGCTCCTCAAGAATGTAGGTATCCCCGTGCTCTGGCCACAGCCTTAGCCTCCTTGGAGTTGCTGTAGCAGCTCCTCTAAGAGCTCCTCTCTGGGCTGTGCCCAGGACAGCTCTGGCAGAGAGACTCACAGGACACCCCTTTTATACTGCCCCGGGGCATTGTGACGTCACTGTTGCCTGGTTACAGGGGGTGATAGGGCCCCCCCATGCACAGCCTGGCCTGCTGCAGCCCCACCCAGCCTCCATCAGAGGAAGGCCTCTGGGCTCTTGGCCCCCAAGGCCTCTTGCCTCTGTTCCCTGTCCTCATCCACGGGCTGCGAGGGGACACCCACTCCACCATGGTCTTCTCTATGGTCTGCAGGGGAATCTCTTTTTCTGGCACCCGGAGGGCCTCATTCTTCCCACGCCGCCTTCGGGCCTGGTCTTGGTTCTGCGCAGCTCGTTACATCTTCTCACTCCCTTCTCTGGTGGCAAAATGTGTCTGCCTGCAGTTTTTTCTTCTCCTGTGTGTGATTCAAAGAGGCACTGTGACCATCGCCGATTGGCTCGGCTCTGATCAGCAGCACCTTTGGCCTTGAACTGGCTGATGTTTACACTTCGGAGCCTGCAGAGGACTCCTAGCTGCTACTTGCAGAAGCCATCTCAGCGGCACAGCTATGCAAAACTGCAACATGGGCTCAGTTCTAAAGCCCATTCTGTTCAATGTTTGAATGAAGAATCTGGCTGTAGGAGTCGAATGCATGGTTAGTAAGTGTGCTGTTGATCCTAAACTGGGGAGTGGTGTTGCCTTGCTGGGGAATCTGGACAGATGGGAGCACTGGGCAATGATCAGTGACATGACCCTGAACCAGACCAAAGGCCCGTTTTTGCCCCTGGCAGGGAGTAGCGCTTGGCATTAATCTTAAATGAGGAGAATAGCTGGAGAGCAGCGCTGCAGCAAGGTGGGGGGGACCTGGGGGTGCTGGTTGACGCAAAGTGCAACAGGTGTCAGCAGTGTGGGTGGGGAGGGGAAGCAGAGAGGCAGGGTCAGACATGACATGAGGAAACACTTCTTTGCCAAGTGGGCAGCCAAACCCTGGACCAGGCTTCCCGCAGGGGTGCTCCCTGCCCCAGGCCTGTCAGTGTTTGAGGCAGCTGCACAATGCCCTTATGTCCATGCTTTAACTTCGGTAAGCCCTGGTGGTCAGGCTGGTTGGACTAGATGGGCCTTGTAGGTCCCTTCCGTCTTTCCATTCATTTCCATGCTCCCTGTGCTCAGTATCAATCTAGTAATGATGAGACTGTGATTTGCCTGGAATGCCAAGAGTTAGTCAGTTCCAAAAAATATTTGAAGAACACCAAGACAATTGTGCATCTTTCCTTTTATTTTATTTTATTTTATTTTATTTTATTTTATTTTATTGTTTTGTATTTTGTATTTTATTGTCTTTGGCTGTGCCATTTGCCAATTGGCAATTGCCAGTTTTGCCTAATTCTGCTGAATTCTGCCAAATTTGGCTGAACTCGGCCAAATTGTGCCCAACTGTGCCAAATCGTTCCAAATTGTTTCGAGTTCGGCAGAGTTGTGCTGGGTTGTTCTGAGTTTTGCCGAGTTCTGCAGAATTCTGCTGAACTCTACTGAACTCTGTGCCGAATTGTGCCGAATTGTGCCAAATTGAACCCTATTTGTGGCCATTATTGCCAAACTTGTGCACTTTTTGTACCCTTTTTGTGACAAATTTGTGGCGATTTGCACCAATTTTCGCCAAAATGTGCCCTTTAACGTGGCAATTTTTGACGAATTGTGCGGAATTCTGCTGAATAGTGGTGAACCCTGCCGAACTCTGCCGAACTCTGCCAAATTGTGCCAAATTGTGCCAAATTGTGCCCTTTTTGTTCCAATTTTTGCTGAATTGTGCCAGATTTTGCCCAGTTAGTCCCCAATTTGTGCCCAATTTGTACCGATTTTGTGCACAGTTTTGTGGCAATTTGTGGAGCGCAAGCAGCAACAGGCAGTGAGCCAGCCCAGAGGGGTCCTGTCAAGGGGTCCTGCTCAGTGCTGCAGAGGAAGGCAAAAAACCCCCAGGGAGACCATTGCCGATACGCAGCAGGGGAAAATTCCTTCCTGACCCCAGCAGCAGAGCTGGCGATCGGCTATTCCCTGAGCATGTGAGCAAGACCGACTCCCTCCGCCCACCGTCTGGTCACGCCTCCCAGAAGATGCCCTAGCCCTATTCTCTCTCAGCCCAAGGCCTAATGGAGGCCTCTGGCTTCTCAGTGCACCCAGAATGGCCAAGTGCCCCTATCAACCCTAGCAGCAAGGATCCGTCCAGCGCCTGGCAGAGGGCCGGTCGGTGTGTGCTCCTTGCGACCTCTCTACACCCCGTTTGCTTACAGCTGCTGCTGCTCCTGGCTGCGCAGGGGATGAGGATGGTGAGCGCTCCTCAAGAATGTAGGTATCCCCGTGCTCTGGCCACAGCCTTAGCCTCCTTGGAGTTGCTGTAGCAGCTCCTCTAAGAGCTCCTCTCTGGGCTGTGCCCAGGACAGCTCTGGCAGAGAGACTCACAGGACACCCCTTTTATACTGCCCCGGGGCATTGTGACGTCACTGTTGCCTGGTTACAGGGGGTGATAGGGCCCCCCCATGCACAGCCTGGCCTGCTGCAGCCCCACCCAGCCTCCATCAGAGGAAGGCCTCTGGGCTCTTGGCCCCCAAGGCCTCTTGCCTCTGTTCCCTGTCCTCATCCACGGGCTGCGAGGGGACACCCACTCCACCATGGTCTTCTCTATGGTCTGCAGGGGAATCTCTTTTTCTGGCACCCGGAGGGCCTCATTCTTCCCACGCCGCCTTCGGGCCTGGTCTTGGTTCTGCGCAGCTCGTTACATCTTCTCACTCCCTTCTCTGGTGGCAAAATGTGTCTGCCTGCAGTTTTTTCTTCTCCTGTGTGTGATTCAAAGAGGCACTGTGACCATCGCCGATTGGCTCGGCTCTGATCAGCAGCACCTTTGGCCTTGAACTGGCTGATGTTTACACTTCGGAGCCTGCAGAGGACTCCTAGCTGCTACTTGCAGAAGCCATCTCAGCGGCACAGCTATGCAAAACTGCAACATGGGCTCAGTTCTAAAGCCCATTCTGTTCAATGTTTGAATGAAGAATCTGGCTGTAGGAGTCGAATGCATGGTTAGTAAGTGTGCTGTTGATCCTAAACTGGGGAGTGGTGTTGCCTTGCTGGGGAATCTGGACAGATGGGAGCACTGGGCAATGATCAGTGACATGACCCTGAACCAGACCAAAGGCCCGTTTTTGCCCCTGGCAGGGAGTAGCGCTTGGCATTAATCTTAAATGAGGAGAATAGCTGGAGAGCAGCGCTGCAGCAAGGTGGGGGGGACCTGGGGGTGCTGGTTGACGCAAAGTGCAACAGGTGTCAGCAGTGTGGGTGGGGAGGGGAAGCAGAGAGGCAGGGTCAGACATGACATGAGGAAACACTTCTTTGCCAAGTGGGCAGCCAAACCCTGGACCAGGCTTCCCGCAGGGGTGCTCCCTGCCCCAGGCCTGTCAGTGTTTGAGGCAGCTGCACAATGCCCTTATGTCCATGCTTTAACTTCGGTAAGCCCTGGTGGTCAGGCTGGTTGGACTAGATGGGCCTTGTAGGTCCCTTCCATCTTTCCATTCCTTTCCATGCTCCCTCTGCTCAGTATCAATCTAGTAATGATGAGACTGTGATTTGCCTGGAATGCCAAGAGTTAGTCAGTTCCAAAAAATATTTGAAGAACACCAAGACAATTGTGCATCTTTCCTTTTATTTTATTTTATTTTATTTTATTTATTTTATTGTTTTGTATTTTGTATTTTATTGTCTTTGGCTGTGCCATTTGCCAATTGGCAATTGCCAGTTTTGCCTAATTCTGCTGAATTCTGCCAAATTTGGCTGAACTCGGCCAAATTGTGCCCAACTGTGCCAAATCGTTCCAAATTGTTTCGAGTTCGGCAGAGTTGTGCTGGGTTGTTCTGAGTTTTGCCGAGTTCTGCAGAATTCTGCTGAACTCTACTGAACTCTGTGCCGAATTGTGCCGAATTGTGCCAAATTGAACCCTATTTGTGGCCATTATTGCCAAACTTGTGCACTTTTTGTACCCTTTTTGTGACAAATTTGTGGCGATTTGCACCAATTTTCGCCAAAATGTGCCCTTTAACGTGGCAATTTTTGACGAATTGTGCGGAATTCTGCTGAATAGTGGTGAACCCTGCCGAACTCTGCCGAACTCTGCCAAATTGTGCCGAATTGTGCCAAATTGTGCCAAATTGTGCCCTTTTTGTTCCAATTTTTGCTGAATTGTGCCAGATTTTGCCCAGTTAGTCCCCAATTTGTGCCCAATTTGTACCGATTTTGTGCACAGTTTTGTGGCAATTTGTGGAGCGCAAGCAGCAACAGGCAGTGAGCCAGCCCAGAGGGGTCCTGTCAAGGGGTCCTGCTCAGTGCTGCAGAGGAAGGCAAAAAACCCCCAGGGAGACCATTGCCGATACGCAGCAGGGGAAAATTCCTTCCTGACCCCAGCAGCAGAGCTGGCGATCGGCTATTCCCTGAGCATGTGAGCAAGACCGACTCCCTCCGCCCACCGTCTGGTCACGCCTCCCAGAAGATGCCCTAGCCCTATTCTCTCTCAGCCCAAGGCCTAATGGAGGCCTCTGGCTTCTCAGTGCACCCAGAATGGCCAAGTGCCCCTATCAACCCTAGCAGCAAGGATCCGTCCAGCGCCTGGCAGAGGGCCGGTCGGTGTGTGCTCCTTGCGACCTCTCTACACCCCGTTTGCTTACAGCTGCTGCTGCTCCTGGCTGCGCAGGGGATGAGGATGGTGAGCGCTCCTCAAGAATGTAGGTATCCCCGTGCTCTGGCCACAGCCTTAGCCTCCTTGGAGTTGCTGTAGCAGCTCCTCTAAGAGCTCCTCTCTGGGCTGTGCCCAGGACAGCTCTGGCAGAGAGACTCACAGGACACCCCTTTTATACTGCCCCGGGGCATTGTGACGTCACTGTTGCCTGGTTACAGGGGGTGATAGGGCCCCCCCATGCACAGCCTGGCCTGCTGCAGCCCCACCCAGCCTCCATCAGAGGAAGGCCTCTGGGCTCTTGGCCCCCAAGGCCTCTTGCCTCTGTTCCCTGTCCTCATCCACGGGCTGCGAGGGGACACCCACTCCACCATGGTCTTCTCTATGGTCTGCAGGGGAATCTCTTTTTCTGGCACCCGGAGGGCCTCATTCTTCCCACGCCGCCTTCGGGCCTGGTCTTGGTTCTGCGCAGCTCGTTACATCTTCTCACTCCCTTCTCTGGTGGCAAAATGTGTCTGCCTGCAGTTTTTTCTTCTCCTGTGTGTGATTCAAAGAGGCACTGTGACCATCGCCGATTGGCTCGGCTCTGATCAGCAGCACCTTTGGCCTTGAACTGGCTGATGTTTACACTTCGGAGCCTGCAGAGGACTCCTAGCTGCTACTTGCAGAAGCCATCTCAGCGGCACAGCTATGCAAAACTGCAACATGGGCTCAGTTCTAAAGCCCATTCTGTTCAATGTTTGAATGAAGAATCTGGCTGTAGGAGTCGAATGCATGGTTAGTAAGTGTGCTGTTGATCCTAAACTGGGGAGTGGTGTTGCCTTGCTGGGGAATCTGGACAGATGGGAGCACTGGGCAATGATCAGTGACATGACCCTGAACCAGACCAAAGGCCCGTTTTTGCCCCTGGCAGGGAGTAGCGCTTGGCATTAATCTTAAATGAGGAGAATAGCTGGAGAGCAGCGCTGCAGCAAGGTGGGGGGGACCTGGGGGTGCTGGTTGACGCAAAGTGCAACAGGTGTCAGCAGTGTGGGTGGGGAGGGGAAGCAGAGAGGCAGGGTCAGACATGACATGAGGAAACACTTCTTTGCCAAGTGGGCAGCCAAACCCTGGACCAGGCTTCCCGCAGGGGTGCTCCCTGCCCCAGGCCTGTCAGTGTTTGAGGCAGCTGCACAATGCCCTTATGTCCATGCTTTAACTTCGGTAAGCCCTGGTGGTCAGGCCGGTTGGACTAGATGGGCCTTGTAGGTCCCTTCCGTCTTTCCATTCATTTCCATGCTCCCTCTGCTCAGTATCAATCTAGTAATGATGAGACTGTGATTTGCCTGGAATGCCAAGAGTTAGTCAGTTCCAAAAAATATTTGAAGAACACCAAGACAATTGTGCATCTTTCCATTTTATTTTATTTTATTTTATTTTATTTTATTTTATTGTTTTGTATTTTGTATTTTATTGTCTTTGGCTGTGCCATTTGCCAATTGGCAATTGCCAGTTTTGCCTAATTCTGCTGAATTCTGCCAAATTTGGCTGAACTCGGCCAAATTGTGCCCAACTGTGCCAAATCGTTCCAAATTGTTTCGAGTTCGGCAGAGTTGTGCTGGGTTGTTCTGAGTTTTGCCGAGTTCTGCAGAATTCTGCTGAACTCTACTGAACTCTGTGCCGAATTGTGCCGAATTGTGCCAAATTGAACCCTATTTGTGGCCATTATTGCCAAACTTGTGCACTTTTTGTACCCTTTTTGTGACAAATTTGTGGCGATTTGCACCAATTTTCGCCAAAATGTGCCCTTTAACGTGGCAATTTTTGACGAATTGTGCGGAATTCTGCTGAATAGTGGTGAACCCTGCCGAACTCTGCCGAACTCTGCCAAATTGTGCCAAATTGTGCCAAATTGTGCCCTTTTTGTTCCAATTTTTGCTGAATTGTGCCAGATTTTGCCCAGTTAGTCCCCAATTTGTGCCCAATTTGTACCGATTTTGTGCACAGTTTTGTGGCAATTTGTGGAGCGCAAGCAGCAACAGGCAGTGAGCCAGCCCAGAGGGGTCCTGTCAAGGGGTCCTGCTCAGTGCTGCAGAGGAAGGCAAAAAACCCCCAGGGAGACCATTGCCGATACGCAGCAGGGGAAAATTCCTTCCTGACCCCAGCAGCAGAGCTGGCGATCGGCTATTCCCTGAGCATGTGAGCAAGACCGACTCCCTCCGCCCACCGTCTGGTCACGCCTCCCAGAAGATGCCCTAGCCCTATTCTCTCTCAGCCCAAGGCCTAATGGAGGCCTCTGGCTTCTCAGTGCACCCAGAATGGCCAAGTGCCCCTATCAACCCTAGCAGCAAGGATCCGTCCAGCGCCTGGCAGAGGGCCGGTCGGTGTGTGCTCCTTGCGACCTCTCTACACCCCGTTTGCTTACAGCTGCTGCTGCTCCTGGCTGCGCAGGGGATGAGGATGGTGAGCGCTCCTCAAGAATGTAGGTATCCCCGTGCTCTGGCCACAGCCTTAGCCTCCTTGGAGTTGCTGTAGCAGCTCCTCTAAGAGCTCCTCTCTGGGCTGTGCCCAGGACAGCTCTGGCAGAGAGACTCACAGGACACCCCTTTTATACTGCCCCGGGGCATTGTGACGTCACTGTTGCCTGGTTACAGGGGGTGATAGGGCCCCCCCATGCACAGCCTGGCCTGCTGCAGCCCCACCCAGCCTCCATCAGAGGAAGGCCTCTGGGCTCTTGGCCCCCAAGGCCTCTTGCCTCTGTTCCCTGTCCTCATCCACGGGCTGCGAGGGGACACCCACTCCACCATGGTCTTCTCTATGGTCTGCAGGGGAATCTCTTTTTCTGGCACCCGGAGGGCCTCATTCTTCCCACGCCGCCTTCGGGCCTGGTCTTGGTTCTGCGCAGCTCGTTACATCTTCTCACTCCCTTCTCTGGTGGCAAAATGTGTCTGCCTGCAGTTTTTTCTTCTCCTGTGTGTGATTCAAAGAGGCACTGTGACCATCGCCGATTGGCTCGGCTCTGATCAGCAGCACCTTTGGCCTTGAACTGGCTGATGTTTACACTTCGGAGCCTGCAGAGGACTCCTAGCTGCTACTTGCAGAAGCCATCTCAGCGGCACAGCTATGCAAAACTGCAACATGGGCTCAGTTCTAAAGCCCATTCTGTTCAATGTTTGAATGAAGAATCTGGCTGTAGGAGTCGAATGCATGGTTAGTAAGTGTGCTGTTGATCCTAAACTGGGGAGTGGTGTTGCCTTGCTGGGGAATCTGGACAGATGGGAGCACTGGGCAATGATCAGTGACATGACCCTGAACCAGACCAAAGGCCCGTTTTTGCCCCTGGCAGGGAGTAGCGCTTGGCATTAATCTTAAATGAGGAGAATAGCTGGAGAGCAGCGCTGCAGCAAGGTGGGGGGGACCTGGGGGTGCTGGTTGACGCAAAGTGCAACAGGTGTCAGCAGTGTGGGTGGGGAGGGGAAGCAGAGAGGCAGGGTCAGACATGACATGAGGAAACACTTCTTTGCCAAGTGGGCAGCCAAACCCTGGACCAGGCTTCCCGCAGGGGTGCTCCCTGCCCCAGGCCTGTCAGTGTTTGAGGCAGCTGCACAATGCCCTTATGTCCATGCTTTAACTTCGGTAAGCCCTGGTGGTCAGGCTGGTTGGACTAGATGGGCCTTGTAGGTCCCTTCCGTCTTTCCATTCATTTCCATGCTCCCTGTGCTCAGTATCAATCTAGTAATGATGAGACTGTGATTTGCCTGGAATGCCAAGAGTTAGTCAGTTCCAAAAAATATTTGAAGAACACCAAGACAATTGTGCATCTTTCCTTTTATTTTATTTTATTTTATTTTATTTTATTTTATTTTATTGTTTTGTATTTTGTATTTTATTGTCTTTGGCTGTGCCATTTGCCAATTGGCAATTGCCAGTTTTGCCTAATTCTGCTGAATTCTGCCAAATTTGGCTGAACTCGGCCAAATTGTGCCCAACTGTGCCAAATCGTTCCAAATTGTTTCGAGTTCGGCAGAGTTGTGCTGGGTTGTTCTGAGTTTTGCCGAGTTCTGCAGAATTCTGCTGAACTCTACTGAACTCTGTGCCGAATTGTGCCGAATTGTGCCAAATTGAACCCTATTTGTGGCCATTATTGCCAAACTTGTGCACTTTTTGTACCCTTTTTGTGACAAATTTGTGGCGATTTGCACCAATTTTCGCCAAAATGTGCCCTTTAACGTGGCAATTTTTGACGAATTGTGCGGAATTCTGCTGAATAGTGGTGAACCCTGCCGAACTCTGCCGAACTCTGCCAAATTGTGCCGAATTGTGCCAAATTGTGCCAAATTGTGCCCTTTTTGTTCCAATTTTTGCTGAATTGTGCCAGATTTTGCCCAGTTAGTCCCCAATTTGTGCCCAATTTGTACCGATTTTGTGCACAGTTTTGTGGCAATTTGTGGAGCGCAAGCAGCAACAGGCAGTGAGCCAGCCCAGAGGGGTCCTGTCAAGGGGTCCTGCTCAGTGCTGCAGAGGAAGGCAAAAAACCCCCAGGGAGACCATTGCCGATACGCAGCAGGGGAAAATTCCTTCCTGACCCCAGCAGCAGAGCTGGCGATCGGCTATTCCCTGAGCATGTGAGCAAGACCGACTCCCTCCGCCCACCGTCTGGTCACGCCTCCCAGAAGATGCCCT
Source organism: Hypotaenidia okinawae (assembly GCA_027925045.1). NCBI lineage: Eukaryota > Metazoa > Chordata > Aves > Gruiformes > Rallidae > Hypotaenidia > Hypotaenidia okinawae. The sequence goes on along the minus strand of BSDF01000007.1, from coordinate 22,392,598 downwards.
AGCCCTATTCTCTCTCAGCCCAAGGCCTAATGGAGGCCTCTGGCTTCTCAGTGCACCCAGAATGGCCAAGTGCCCCTATCAACCCTAGCAGCAAGGATCCGTCCAGCGCCTGGCAGAGGGCCGGTCGGTGTGTGCTCCTTGCGACCTCTCTACACCCCGTTTGCTTACAGCTGCTGCTGCTCCTGGCTGCGCAGGGGATGAGGATGGTGAGCGCTCCTCAAGAATGTAGGTATCCCCGTGCTCTGGCCACAGCCTTAGCCTCCTTGGAGTTGCTGTAGCAGCTCCTCTAAGAGCTCCTCTCTGGGCTGTGCCCAGGACAGCTCTGGCAGAGAGACTCACAGGACACCCCTTTTATACTGCCCCGGGGCATTGTGACGTCACTGTTGCCTGGTTACAGGGGGTGATAGGGCCCCCCCATGCACAGCCTGGCCTGCTGCAGCCCCACCCAGCCTCCATCAGAGGAAGGCCTCTGGGCTCTTGGCCCCCAAGGCCTCTTGCCTCTGTTCCCTGTCCTCATCCACGGGCTGCGAGGGGACACCCACTCCACCATGGTCTTCTCTATGGTCTGCAGGGGAATCTCTTTTTCTGGCACCCGGAGGGCCTCATTCTTCCCACGCCGCCTTCGGGCCTGGTCTTGGTTCTGCGCAGCTCGTTACATCTTCTCACTCCCTTCTCTGGTGGCAAAATGTGTCTGCCTGCAGTTTTTTCTTCTCCTGTGTGTGATTCAAAGAGGCACTGTGACCATCGCCGATTGGCTCGGCTCTGATCAGCAGCACCTTTGGCCTTGAACTGGCTGATGTTTACACTTCGGAGCCTGCAGAGGACTCCTAGCTGCTACTTGCAGAAGCCATCTCAGCGGCACAGCTATGCAAAACTGCAACATGGGCTCAGTTCTAAAGCCCATTCTGTTCAATGTTTGAATGAAGAATCTGGCTGTAGGAGTCGAATGCATGGTTAGTAAGTGTGCTGTTGATCCTAAACTGGGGAGTGGTGTTGCCTTGCTGGGGAATCTGGACAGATGGGAGCACTGGGCAATGATCAGTGACATGACCCTGAACCAGACCAAAGGCCCGTTTTTGCCCCTGGCAGGGAGTAGCGCTTGGCATTAATCTTAAATGAGGAGAATAGCTGGAGAGCAGCGCTGCAGCAAGGTGGGGGGGACCTGGGGGTGCTGGTTGACGCAAAGTGCAACAGGTGTCAGCAGTGTGGGTGGGGAGGGGAAGCAGAGAGGCAGGGTCAGACATGACATGAGGAAACACTTCTTTGCCAAGTGGGCAGCCAAACCCTGGACCAGGCTTCCCGCAGGGGTGCTCCCTGCCCCAGGCCTGTCAGTGTTTGAGGCAGCTGCACAATGCCCTTATGTCCATGCTTTAACTTCAGTAAGCCCTGGTGGTCAGGCCGGTTGGACTAGATGGGCCTTGTAGGTCCCTTCCATCTTTCCATTCCTTTCCATGCTCCCTCTGCTCAGTATCAATCTAGTAATGATGAGACTGTGATTTGCCTGGAATGCCAAGAGTTAGTCAGTTCCAAAAAATATTTGAAGAACACCAAGACAATTGTGCATCTTTCCTTTTATTTTATTTTATTTTATTTTATTTTATTTTATTTTATTGTTTTGTATTTTGTATTTTATTGTCTTTGGCTGTGCCATTTGCCAATTGGCAATTGCCAGTTTTGCCTAATTCTGCTGAATTCTGCCAAATTTGGCTGAACTCGGCCAAATTGTGCCCAACTGTGCCAAATCGTTCCAAATTGTTTCGAGTTCGGCAGAGTTGTGCTGGGTTGTTCTGAGTTTTGCCGAGTTCTGCAGAATTCTGCTGAACTCTACTGAACTCTGTGCCGAATTGTGCCGAATTGTGCCAAATTGAACCCTATTTGTGGCCATTATTGCCAAACTTGTGCACTTTTTGTACCCTTTTTGTGACAAATTTGTGGCGATTTGCACCAATTTTCGCCAAAATGTGCCCTTTAACGTGGCAATTTTTGACGAATTGTGCGGAATTCTGCTGAATAGTGGTGAACCCTGCCGAACTCTGCCGAACTCTGCCAAATTGTGCCGAATTGTGCCAAATTGTGCCAAATTGTGCCCTTTTTGTTCCAATTTTTGCTGAATTGTGCCAGATTATGCCCAGTTAGTCCCCAATTTGTGCCCAATTTGTACCGATTTTGTGCACAGTTTTGTGGCAATTTGTGGAGCGCAAGCAGCAACAGGCAGTGAGCCAGCCCAGAGGGGTCCTGTCAAGGGGTCCTGCTCAGTGCTGCAGAGGAAGGCAAAAAACCCCCAGGGAGACCATTGCCGATACGCAGCAGGGGAAAATTCCTTCCTGACCCCAGCAGCAGAGCTGGCGATCGGCTATTCCCTGAGCATGTGAGCAAGACCGACTCCCTCCGCCCACCGTCTGGTCACGCCTCCCAGAAGATGCCCTAGCCCTATTCTCTCTCAGCCCAAGGCCTAATGGAGGCCTCTGGCTTCTCAGTGCACCCAGAATGGCCAAGTGCCCCTATCAACCCTAGCAGCAAGGATCCGTCCAGCGCCTGGCAGAGGGCCGGTCGGTGTGTGCTCCTTGCGACCTCTCTACACCCCGTTTGCTTACAGCTGCTGCTGCTCCTGGCTGCGCAGGGGATGAGGATGGTGAGCGCTCCTCAAGAATGTAGGTATCCCCGTGCTCTGGCCACAGCCTTAGCCTCCTTGGAGTTGCTGTAGCAGCTCCTCTAAGAGCTCCTCTCTGGGCTGTGCCCAGGACAGCTCTGGCAGAGAGACTCACAGGACACCCCTTTTATACTGCCCCGGGGCATTGTGACGTCACTGTTGCCTGGTTACAGGGGGTGATAGGGCCCCCCCATGCACAGCCTGGCCTGCTGCAGCCCCACCCAGCCTCCATCAGAGGAAGGCCTCTGGGCTCTTGGCCCCCAAGGCCTCTTGCCTCTGTTCCCTGTCCTCATCCACGGGCTGCGAGGGGACACCCACTCCACCATGGTCTTCTCTATGGTCTGCAGGGGAATCTCTTTTTCTGGCACCCGGAGGGCCTCATTCTTCCCACGCCGCCTTCGGGCCTGGTCTTGGTTCTGCGCAGCTCGTTACATCTTCTCACTCCCTTCTCTGGTGGCAAAATGTGTCTGCCTGCAGTTTTTTCTTCTCCTGTGTGTGATTCAAAGAGGCACTGTGACCATCGCCGATTGGCTCGGCTCTGATCAGCAGCACCTTTGGCCTTGAACTGGCTGATGTTTACACTTCGGAGCCTGCAGAGGACTCCTAGCTGCTACTTGCAGAAGCCATCTCAGCGGCACAGCTATGCAAAACTGCAACATGGGCTCAGTTCTAAAGCCCATTCTGTTCAATGTTTGAATGAAGAATCTGGCTGTAGGAGTCGAATGCATGGTTAGTAAGTGTGCTGTTGATCCTAAACTGGGGAGTGGTGTTGCCTTGCTGGGGAATCTGGACAGATGGGAGCACTGGGCAATGATCAGTGACATGACCCTGAACCAGACCAAAGGCCCGTTTTTGCCCCTGGCAGGGAGTAGCGCTTGGCATTAATCTTAAATGAGGAGAATAGCTGGAGAGCAGCGCTGCAGCAAGGTGGGGGGGACCTGGGGGTGCTGGTTGACGCAAAGTGCAACAGGTGTCAGCAGTGTGGGTGGGGAGGGGAAGCAGAGAGGCAGGGTCAGACATGACATGAGGAAACACTTCTTTGCCAAGTGGGCAGCCAAACCCTGGACCAGGCTTCCCGCAGGGGTGCTCCCTGCCCCAGGCCTGTCAGTGTTTGAGGCAGCTGCACAATGCCCTTATGTCCATGCTTTAACTTCAGTAAGCCCTGGTGGTCAGGCCGGTTGGACTAGATGGGCCTTGTAGGTCCCTTCCATCTTTCCATTCCTTTCCATGCTCCCTCTGCTCAGTATCAATCTAGTAATGATGAGACTGTGATTTGCCTGGAATGCCAAGAGTTAGTCAGTTCCAAAAAATATTTGAAGAACACCAAGACAATTGTGCATCTTTCCTTTTATTTTATTTTATTTTATTTTATTTTATTTTATTGTTTTGTATTTTGTATTTTATTGTCTTTGGCTGTGCCATTTGCCAATTGGCAATTGCCAGTTTTGCCTAATTCTGCTGAATTCTGCCAAATTTGGCTGAACTCGGCCAAATTGTGCCCAACTGTGCCAAATCGTTCCAAATTGTTTCGAGTTCGGCAGAGTTGTGCTGGGTTGTTCTGAGTTTTGCCGAGTTCTGCAGAATTCTGCTGAACTCTACTGAACTCTGTGCCGAATTGTGCCGAATTGTGCCAAATTGAACCCTATTTGTGGCCATTATTGCCAAACTTGTGCACTTTTTGTACCCTTTTTGTGACAAATTTGTGGCGATTTGCACCAATTTTCGCCAAAATGTGCCCTTTAACGTGGCAATTTTTGACGAATTGTGCGGAATTCTGCTGAATAGTGGTGAACCCTGCCGAACTCTGCCGAACTCTGCCAAATTGTGCCGAATTGTGCCAAATTGTGCCAAATTGTGCCCTTTTTGTTCCAATTTTTGCTGAATTGTGCCAGATTATGCCCAGTTAGTCCCCAATTTGTGCCCAATTTGTACCGATTTTGTGCACAGTTTTGTGGCAATTTGTGGAGCGCAAGCAGCAACAGGCAGTGAGCCAGCCCAGAGGGGTCCTGTCAAGGGGTCCTGCTCAGTGCTGCAGAGGAAGGCAAAAAACCCCCAGGGAGACCATTGCCGATACGCAGCAGGGGAAAATTCCTTCCTGACCCCAGCAGCAGAGCTGGCGATCGGCTATTCCCTGAGCATGTGAGCAAGACCGACTCCCTCCGCCCACCGTCTGGTCACGCCTCCCAGAAGATGCCCTAGCCCTATTCTCTCTCAGCCCAAGGCCTAATGGAGGCCTCTGGCTTCTCAGTGCACCCAGAATGGCCAAGTGCCCCTATCAACCCTAGCAGCAAGGATCCGTCCAGCGCCTGGCAGAGGGCCGGTCGGTGTGTGCTCCTTGCGACCTCTCTACACCCCGTTTGCTTACAGCTGCTGCTGCTCCTGGCTGCGCAGGGGATGAGGATGGTGAGCGCTCCTCAAGAATGTAGGTATCCCCGTGCTCTGGCCACAGCCTTAGCCTCCTTGGAGTTGCTGTAGCAGCTCCTCTAAGAGCTCCTCTCTGGGCTGTGCCCAGGACAGCTCTGGCAGAGAGACTCACAGGACACCCCTTTTATACTGCCCCGGGGCATTGTGACGTCACTGTTGCCTGGTTACAGGGGGTGATAGGGCCCCCCCATGCACAGCCTGGCCTGCTGCAGCCCCACCCAGCCTCCATCAGAGGAAGGCCTCTGGGCTCTTGGCCCCCAAGGCCTCTTGCCTCTGTTCCCTGTCCTCATCCACGGGCTGCGAGGGGACACCCACTCCACCATGGTCTTCTCTATGGTCTGCAGGGGAATCTCTTTTTCTGGCACCCGGAGGGCCTCATTCTTCCCACGCCGCCTTCGGGCCTGGTCTTGGTTCTGCGCAGCTCGTTACATCTTCTCACTCCCTTCTCTGGTGGCAAAATGTGTCTGCCTGCAGTTTTTTCTTCTCCTGTGTGTGATTCAAAGAGGCACTGTGACCATCGCCGATTGGCTCGGCTCTGATCAGCAGCACCTTTGGCCTTGAACTGGCTGATGTTTACACTTCGGAGCCTGCAGAGGACTCCTAGCTGCTACTTGCAGAAGCCATCTCAGCGGCACAGCTATGCAAAACTGCAACATGGGCTCAGTTCTAAAGCCCATTCTGTTCAATGTTTGAATGAAGAATCTGGCTGTAGGAGTCGAATGCATGGTTAGTAAGTGTGCTGTTGATCCTAAACTGGGGAGTGGTGTTGCCTTGCTGGGGAATCTGGACAGATGGGAGCACTGGGCAATGATCAGTGACATGACCCTGAACCAGACCAAAGGCCCGTTTTTGCCCCTGGCAGGGAGTAGCGCTTGGCATTAATCTTAAATGAGGAGAATAGCTGGAGAGCAGCGCTGCAGCAAGGTGGGGGGGACCTGGGGGTGCTGGTTGACGCAAAGTGCAACAGGTGTCAGCAGTGTGGGTGGGGAGGGGAAGCAGAGAGGCAGGGTCAGACATGACATGAGGAAACACTTCTTTGCCAAGTGGGCAGCCAAACCCTGGACCAGGCTTCCCGCAGGGGTGCTCCCTGCCCCAGGCCTGTCAGTGTTTGAGGCAGCTGCACAATGCCCTTATG